>JAZKJV010000091.1:0-600000 GCA_037367405.1 Ottelia alismoides | reverse complement strand
CATGTGGTGCCCAAGAAGACGGGCATCACGACTGTGGTCAGTGAGTCGGGAGAGGAGATTGCTACACGAGTACCCACCTCTTGGAGGGTTTGTGTTGACTACAGGAGACTCAACCAAGCCACCAAGAAGGACCATTTCCCCCTGCCCTTTATTGACCAGATCATTGAGAGACTGGCAGGGAAGAGCCATTATTGCTTCCTGGATGGGTACTCGGGCTACAACCAAGTGGCCATCGCTCCTGAGGATCAGGAGAAGACCACCTTTACCTGTCCCTTCGGCACATACGCTTTTCGACGCATGCCATTTGGGCTATGCAATGCCCCTGCGACTTTTCAGAGGTGCACGCTGTCGATCTTCTCGGACATGGTAGGGGAGTGCCTAGAGGTCTTCATGGACGATTTCTCGGTCTACGGCGACGGATTCGATTCTTGTCTTGACTGCCTAGACCGAGTACTCCAGCGATGTATTGAGTATCACTTGGTGCTATCTTGGGAGAAGAGTCACTTCATGGTGACTCAAGGGACGGTGCTTGGCCACATCATCTCCAACAGGGGCATGGAGGTTGATCCGGCCAAGGTTGATGTCATTAGAAAACTCGCACCACCGTCCAATCTGAGGCAGTTACGGTCATTTCTGGGGCACGTTGGATTTTATAGGAGATTTATTCAGGATTTCAGCAGGATTGCCCGGCCGTTGACTGACCTCTTGACGAAAGACACCGAGTTCCTTGTCGATGACAAGTGTCTCTCGTCGTTTGCTACTCTCCAGCAGTGTGTTATTGAGGCTCCTATCCTCCAGCCGCCTGATTGGTCTCTCCCATTCGAGATCATGACGGACGCCTCCGATTTTGCCGTAGGGGCAGTGCTGGGACAGAGGAGGGATGGAGTACCATTTGCTATACACTACGCTAGCCGCACATTAGATTCCGCCCAGCGGAATTATACAGTCACAGAGAAGGAGATGCTAGCCGTAGTGTTTGCCCTGGATAAGTTTAGATCATATATCATCGGGTCTAGAGTGACTTTGTTTACAGATCACACCGCCATCAGGTACCTCATGGCAAAGAAGGATGCCAAGGCCAGACTGACTAGATGGATCCTTCTACTCCAGGAGTTCGACATTGAGATCAAGGATAAGCCTGGAGTCAAGAATGTGGTGGCGGATCATCTCTCCCGATTAGAGCAGCCTGAGGAGACTGAGCAGTTAGATCCTATCCGAGATACCTTCCCAGATGAGGCGATCCTTGCTATCGCCTCACTCCCATGGTACGCCGATATTGTGAACTTTCTCGTTGCTGGGAAAGCCCCACAAAATTGGCCCAGGCAGAGGCTTGAGACCTTCCTAGCGAAGGCCAAGTCTTACCATTGGGAGGATCCCATCCTTTACCACGAAGGAGGGGATAGCGTCTGGCGTCGGTGTATTCCTCAGGAGGAACACCATAGCGTCCTCACTTACTGCCACAAGCTTGAGGCAGGAGGACATCATTCTGGGAGGAGAACGGCACAGAAAGTGCTCCAATCCGGCTTGTGGTGGCCTACCCTCTTCAAGGACTCAGATGAGTTCGTGAAGAGGTGTACTGACTATCAGAGAATGGGCACTTGTGGACCGCGTGATATGATGCCGATGCAGCCCATTCACTTCTGTGAGGTTTTTGACGCATGGGGCATCGATTTCATGGGTCCATTCCCTAAGAGTCAGGGATTCGAGTACATTCTGTTGGCCGTAGACTATGTGAGTCGTTGGGTGGAGGCTATCCCCGCCCGAGCCGCTGATGCGAGGACAGTTTGCAGATTTTTGAGGAAGCATATCATCACGCGGTTCGGGGTTCCACGAGTTCTTATTTCTGATGGGGGATCTCACTTCATCAACGACCAGGTGAAGGCACTTGCTAGCGAGTTCGGCATAGACCATCGTGTTGCTACACCATACCATCCACAGACGAATGGTCTAGCCGAAGTGTCGAATAGGGAGATCAAGACTATTCTGCAGAAAGTCGTCCGCCCTGACCGAAAGGATTGGTCACAGCTTTTGGACTCGGTCTTGTGGGCATATAGGACGTCTTTCAAGACACCTTTGGGCACATCTCCCTTTCGCCTCGTATATGGCAAGCCATGCCATTTACCTGTTGAGCTGAGGCACAAGTCACTTTGGGCAGTTACAGACATACTTATGGATCCAGATGGTATAGGAGACCAGAGGAGGGCAGAGCTAGCTGCCCTGGAGGAGCTTAGAGATTCAGCTTTCTCAAGCAGCCTACATTATAAGGAGAGAGTCAAGGAGTGGCATGATTCTCATATCAGCCACAAGCATTTTGAGATTGGACAGAGAGTATGGCTGTTTGATGCGAGGCTTCGATTATTTCCAGGGAAGCTACAGAGCAAATGGAAAGGACCTTATCTGGTTCGGAAGGTACACGACAACGGTAGCATCGACATATCTGAGTTGTCTTCTGAGAGTACCTTCCGAGTGAACGGCCAACGGCTCAAGCCATTTCTAGATCATGAGCCGCGGGTCGTTGATATTGCCCCTATTCATTTTGCGTGAGATGTGGTCTTTGACTCACATCTAATGCATCTCACGCCTGAGCTTTACTGATCCTCCGCTGTACATAGATCCAGATGTCCATATCATCACATTCCTTAGTCCCACATCCCTTTCTTCATCTTGTGATTATGCTATACTTAGGGTGCACTTTACCCTAAGTATAGGGGGGATGTGCGACATTTCGGGTATTTCTTTTGTTTCTGTCTACCCCTGTTTTGCTGCCCATACTTAGGGATATCTTACCCTAAGTATAGGGGGGGTAGACCCTGTACATTCTCCACTCGGTTTTCCCTTCGTGTACAGCCTGCTATACTTAGGATTACTTGATCCTAAGTATAGGGGGAAGACTCGAGTCCTTCTTGACTTTTCATTTTCCTTTTGTATATAGCCTTCCTTTTCACTTCCCTATACATAGCACGAGTTATGTCTTCTTCATCGCTCTTGACTCCGAGGAC
Organism: Ottelia alismoides; assembly: GCA_037367405.1. Taxonomy (NCBI): domain Eukaryota; kingdom Viridiplantae; phylum Streptophyta; class Magnoliopsida; order Alismatales; family Hydrocharitaceae; genus Ottelia; species Ottelia alismoides. Next base: position 597,001 of record JAZKJV010000091.1, on the reverse strand, counting down.
ATCGTTCGAGCTAAGTATAGGGGGGTGTGTATATATTTCATATATACTTTAGCCATAACTCGTACTTTGTGTGAGTGTGTTAATAAATAAAAATGGCTAAAAACCACAAAAATTAAAAATTTTTAATGTACATAATCTTCTTTTATTTGCACATACATAGCTAGTGTACAAATTATTTTTGTAAAAATGATTTCAAAAATCTTTTGTGTAAAGCTTGTGTAAATATTTTCTGTATCAAAATTATGTATATAGTACAAAATTTTTCCAAAATGTTTTGAAAATCAAAAGTTTGCAAAAATCTTGTGTAAATGTGTGTAAATATCTTTTTGCAAAACTTGCACTTCATGCATCATCATTCATGATTTCAAAACATTTTTCAAAAATTTTTGCATGATTGTAAAATATTGTGTAAATATGCATCTTTTTGTACATATGTATATAGTTTTTCTTGGATGATAGTTGACATTTAAACTAAGCCTGGAATCAAATTGAGAAATGGAGCTTGATTAAGATCTTAATCCACCTAATTTGTAAGAGGAACCTTATAGGGCTTAGGTTTAAGGCTTTTCAGGTCCATGGTGACTTAATTCTTTGAGTCCACTAGGCTATGATCACATGTCATCTCAATGAGCCTAAGTAGAGCACTTAACAACAACACATGACTCATATAGATTATGGCTTTACTTGGACAACCGCACTATGCACCGAGCTCTCTACGGATGAGGTGGTGAGGAGGCAGTCTTCCTTGGCTTGGGGTAGCATATGAGGGTAGTACTTCTAGGCGGAACCTCTCTTCTTCATTTAGTGAAGGAAGTGCGTCTCAACTTGGTCTGGTTGCCATGAGGTCTAACGACGGGAGTTGTGGGTTGCAATAAAGCTTCAAAAGAGGGATAATCTACTGGCTCAAGAGGAAAAACTCCTTGTATATATGCTGCACATGTACATGTTGTATAGATGCACTCGAAAAAAAAAAATGCAAAAAGAAAAGAACTCCAAAAAAGTGGTGGGTCTGAGAGAAAATGATAATCCCACCGGAGTATGTATATAAGTGCAATAAGCAAAGCTTGGTTTCATGATCCATCTGTTGTAGCTTGCAGCAGGGAGACTTGGCTACACTGGTCAAGCTCCCAAGGGTACTTGGCTACACTGGCCTTGACCCATTCTCTTCTTCCCCCTCTTCTTGAGCCGGTTGTACTTGAACTTAGAAGGGAATACCCCGCTCCTCGAGGAAAGAGTGGCCAGATTGAGGTCATCGAGTTACCTTGTTGGGGAGGGTTGTCAAGTTGCCATTTCTGAGGTGGAGAGCTTAGACTTCACATCCACAGGACAAGAAAGGATTCATGGTCTTCAGGGTTTGTGATTGATGACTTGTTCTGATCTGGAGCATTGAGGAGTCTTGGTTATAGAATAGTGGAACTTAGAGGCTGTTAGGTTTTAAGCTTAAGTCTAAATAAGGTTCCGACACATTAATAATCCAAAGATCTGATTAAGCTCCATACCTCAATTTAATGAAGGCAAGTTTAATAATCAACCTTGATCCATGTACATTCTCTTTTTCTTTTTCTTTTTCTTTTTCTTTCTTTTTCTCTTCTTTTTCAAATAAGTGTTTGCTAAGGGACTAGCAAAGTATAGTATAGGGGGGTGATGAAGACCCATTCATCACTCTTTATTCTTATATTTTAGCTACAAAAACCTATGCAAATGCATGTAGATATGTGTAAATAGGAAAAATTAGCAAAAGCATGCATGTTTGTAAATACTTATAATTAGCATGTTTTTGTGCAAAAATAAAAGAATAAAGATGAAAAAGAAAAAGAGGGAAATATTTAGAATAAATATTGAGCAACCTAACCCAAGGGAGGGCTCAGCTTGGGCCTGACCGCATAAAAGCCAAGTAGAGGGAGATAGGGGCTCACACATGTATATATTTGTAAATAAATAAAATTATATATTTTCCTCACCCAAAAATATGTTGTAAATATTTGTACATATTTATGAAGTATAAAAACAAAACAAAAAGATAAAAACAAAAAATTCAAAAATAACCCTTCACCTTGTACATAAGACCATCATCCTCATCTATTTCACCTTGTAAATAAATTTATTTATTTTCAAAACTTTTTGTAAATATTCTATGTATATATTGTAAATAAAATAAATAAAAAGAAACAAAACAAAAATCAAATAAAAATAACAAAAATTAAAATTACAAAAATATCTGGTATATATGCCATGTATATAGTTGTACATATCTATTTATTTTACCTATGTATATAAATACTAAAAATAAAATAAAAATAGCTTTTTATTCCTCATTTTATCCTATAAATAAATAAAATATAAAATAGGAATAAAAATGTATAAAAATAACTAATTAAAAATCAAAATTAAAAATCACATATTGTATATATACCTATGTATAGCTATACTATGTATATACCTTATTTTAATTTCCAAAAATTAATTAAAAATCACAAAAAAAATTAAAACCAACATTTTTTATGTTTTGAGTTTTTCATGAATCGGCCATTTCCTATTTTATTTTGAATTTCCAAGCTATTTATGACGTGGCTGATTCCCATTGGTCCACGGGGATTGTTGACCGCCCGGTCAACTCCCCCCTGTGGACCACTTCACACGGGTCGTGACGCCCGACCCGACTTCCCCGATTTATTGCGTCACAACCCGGTCTCCAAATCCGCTAACCCAGGGCTCCGATCATCCCCTGTGCATCCGGGAACTTCGCCCGACACCTTGCCTAGGGGTCCGTGCTCAATCGAGCCGGACCCAACCCCTTCTTCCCGGACCTGCACCCATATATAACCTGAGCTCAGCCGCCTCCTCTTTCCATCTTTGGCTCGCCACTTTCATTCCCGTGACCTCCAGAGCAACCACCGAGGTGACAGCTCGCGTTTGCCCCTGTTGCAGTGAGGAGAGGGTGCCCCGACCATCGATCCGGCAGCTTTGCGCCGCCGTGCTCCGCCACTCGACCGGAGCTCGAGCCTCAGGCCTTGACGCCCTTCGAGGCGACGACCAGGAGCTAGCCAAGCTCCAGCCCAGTCTTTCGCTCCACCCAGGTAGCCGTTTATCCCTTCCATTTAGCTTAATTTTTTTTCGCCCAAATCGCATCTCCGACGAGTTCCTTTGATTCCGGCCTTATCGCGTACCTCCCCGATCATCGGAGCACACTATCACCTTCGCCATCTTCCGACGCACCTTCTACGCCCCTTCATTCAACCCAGCTCGCCCCGGAGCTGGGATTCGAGCTCCCCCATCCTCCGCTCGCCGGAGCTCATCCGCCCCGACGCATCGATCACCCTCACACCGCTTCATCGGGTCGAGGCACTTTGCCCTCGACCACGAAGCTTTTGGTTCACTTTGCAGGTCAAGAGGAGGGCATCTGAGCCCCCCTCACTCTCAGACCAGAAGCTCGCCGTCGCTGACCTCGCCGGAGCCCCTCCAGGGCTCGGCTGGGCCATCTGAAGCTACCAGCAGCTGCGGGACGCCATCGCCTATCTTCTCCGATCCTTGGAGGCAGCTGAGGAGGCCCCCAGCACGCGCACGAGGCCGACGAACCTCGCCGGCCACCTGTTCTTCGAGGGACCTCCAGCACCGTCCGATTAGCCCCTCCGCTCCAGTCTCGATCACAGCCGTCCATTCACCGAGGAGCAGCTACCGTCGATCATCTTGAAGGGCTGATCAGGACCGTCAGAGCAGAGAGAGGAACCACCAGCACCTGAGATCGTTGGATCTTCCACGTGGCCCCCTCTGCACCGTCGATCGGCCACGTGCGGAAGAGAAGAGAAGCGCCACCCATCCAGAGCCGTTGGATCCTCCACGTGGCGCTCATCCAGCCGTCGACTTAATAAGGGGTAATTTACTTAGGCCCCCTCGTAGTTTGTGTCTTTAATTTCCAGTCCTGTAAATATTTTAAGTCTTTTATTTACGTAGGGTAATTTGCACTTTGGACCTTGTGCTTGTTGTGTTTTGCAATTATGCCCCTGTGTATGTGAGCCCACGTGCTTCGTCACGTGTTTAGTTGGGTTATTTGCAGCTATTGTCCTGTAGTTCTGGGTTGTTATTAAATGACAAGAAACTTTCTGGTATTTTCATTGATACCCCTGTGAACACTTTATTTGTGCATGTGCGGATTTTAGTGGGTAGATTGCAACCGTGCCCTTGGACTTTTTGGTACGAGTTACCAAAAGGTTCTAGGAGTTGGTTTTTATTACCAGAAGGTCCCTGAGTGCCCCAGGCACGCTCCACGCGCGTGACTTGCTGGGAAAATTGCACCTGGACCCCCAGACTTTCGGGTATTTGCACTTGAGTCCCTGTGCACAGTGCCCCCTTTTTGATTTTTGAATAAATATCAAACCACCTCCAAATTCGATGAAAATTTGACACATGGCTCCTGCCATGTTGTTGGATTTTTGAGAATTTTTGAGGACATTTTTGATTTTATTTAGTATTTTTAAAAATTCAAAAACATCTATTTTAGCTACTGTCTAGGTTTAAAAATCCCAAAAAAATATAAAATCACCCCCAAAAATTCTAAAAAAAATTAGCTACTGTTCTTTGTTTGCTGTTTGATTTTCTAGCCAATTTTGGCTATTTTTCATCACTTAAAAACCCTAAAAATCTAAAAACCCTTAAAAACTCATAAAAATTATAATAAATAATCTAAAAATCCAAAAACAATAATTTTGGTGCCCAAATTTTCCTTATTTTCTCTAGTATACAGGAAAATTACCTCCAGGGCCCTCTGAGATCCTTAGATATTTTATCTTTGGGTTTTGGGCCTTGCTGGACAGTACCCTTTCTTTTGAGCACTGTTTGATTTTTAGAAAATAAAATATACCTTAGAAAATTATCAAAAATTCGCCAAAAACACTTAAAAACTTAAAAAACATAAAAACCATTTTTCTTGAAATTTTTGCTTGATTTTTGGTGTGTTAAATAAATTGCTCAAGTGTGCTTGGTTTTGTTTTCTTTAATTTTCCTTACATATTAAAAATCCAAAAAAAAAATATAAAAATTATTAAAAACCACTAAAAAATACTTTTCTTTGATTTTATTTTCTTTTTACTACTTCGTAGGCCTCTGGCCAACCCGTGCTCCTTGTGTTCGACCCTGGGAGCTATACCAGGTGAATCTCATAGCTAGGACCGCTCTCGTTTTTGTTTTGATTGATTTATTCGCTCGAGCGGTTCGATATTTTTCTTGATTGAGTGACTCTGAGTGATAGAGGTCGCAACGACCTATTTAGTACCTTTACCTCGTTTGCTCGAGTCGCTCATCAGGTGTTAGGGTTCGAAGGAACCTAAGTGAACAAATGTATCAGCTGATGTCACCTTTGATTGATTGATGTGGACCACATGTGCCAGTGGTTAACTAATGATTTGATAGCTATTTATACTATTGACTAATTGCTATTGTCAAGTCCCAACGAAGTCAGAATTATTGCCAACATTTTTTTTAATACTGTCATGAAAAATGATTGCAAAGAATATTATGATTAATATGTTGCTCATGGATTTTCAATGATACATCTGATAAAATTTAATAATATTCTGACATGTTTTCATTAGTCATTTTATCGTCATTGCAAGCATTTGATAAATTCTCTGTCTCCTATTTATACCATATTAAGCATGTTGCTTACGAGCATTTTGTACGCTCCTGTGGTTGCCCTGCCACAGACACTGCAGAGGAGTAAAAGTAGGAGGAGACGCGTGCCAGAAAGGAAAGCTTAACCTAGAAGATCTTTTTGCACAAGGACCCCTTTTTGTTGGAACTACATTATATCTAAGGGACAACACTTACATGTAATAGTTATCTTTTGTTATAATAATAAGTTGACTTTTCATGTGACTTGTTTGAGAATTGTGCAATGTATATGATCAAGTAACACCCGGGGCCGACGTGGAAAATAATTAAAAGATGAATTTAAATGCTTCCGTTGGGCCGCTCGGATCCGGGGTCGTTACAGTGGGGTTTGAGGTATTTTTTGGCTCTATATATTATAGCTTTGAATATATTGCTTGGAAGGAGGGCTTGGATATATGGATTAGTCAAAGACTCAAAATAGTTCATGAATATATAAAAATGACAATAATATATCATTTTAGTAGGTATAATGAACGCATTTTCACAAAAAAGGTTACTAGTTATGTAATAATGCATAGGAATTTTAACGCTCGTCTTTTTTTCAATCATACGTGTGTTCCTCTACTATCTTACAAACATGATAGTAGCGCCCTTCCATTGTTACTCTTGTGCCCTTACATTATACTAATGTAAGTTACACTACAACAGAATTCGATTATAGTGACATTTTTTTAAAATCCTTCATTAAATTGGCTGTTATTTAATATATAATTACGATATTATTTGTTACAAAATTATTTTTTATACTTGAAATTAGCGGCGATATTATTCATTGTGAAAGCATTTTTTTATACTTGAAATTAGCGGTAGATATCATATCCATCGCTATTTTTTGGCAATAGATAATATTGTCATTATATATTTAACAACGGCTAATTTAGCGATGGATTTTGAATAAAATGTCACTATAGTTCAATTTTGTTGTAGTCATAATATTGTAAATTGTAAGAATATAAGAGCACAAATGTAATTGGGAAAAAGTTAAGGGCACAATTGTTATTGGAAAAACTTGAAAGGTGCAAAAGTAAAAATCCTTAAGGGTCATTGGTAGAGATGCAAACGAACGGATACAGATACGGATATAGATGTTACCGTATCCTTATCCATTTTTGAATACGAATACAGATGTTGATACAAATATTGACGGATATTAAAACTATACGGATGCTGATACCGATATTGACGGATATTAAAACTATCTTACCATATCCTTAAAAAACAGATACATATGTAAAATGAATATCGTCGCTTACGAGTAATGTTAGAAACAATCTACATAATCAACTTATATATATACGAATTGGATGGAAAACACATAATATAAATTTACAAAATATGTTTGTATCATGAAAATTATACAAATATGGTAAAAGAAAGTATAGAATTATGTTATATATGGTTAAAAATAAATCTATGACTATTTTTATATATGAAATCGAATATACAGATATGGATACAAATGTTTGCGGATATCAAAACGATATCAATATCCGTATCCATGTGAAACAGATACGGATACGGATGTCAAAATATGTATAAAACGACTTTTGGGGTTATAGTTGATGGTTATTTCTCAATTCCATTTCTACTGCAGAACTGGACATGAGAGTTTCTTCTCATCCACCTCCTCGCGAATAAAATAATGTAATAATATTACTATTACATATATATATTTATATATATTTTATTTTAAATATATTTTTAAATATATTTTGAATTTTAATAAATAAAAATAATCAAATAATGAAAAAAAATGTTAAAATCATGGGATTTATAAGAAGAAGTTATATTTATATTGTATATATATAATAACTAGTTAGACTATAGTTAGATGTCTATTTATAAATTTTTATTGTAATTAATTCTTCTTTATTTTCATTTTTTTTCTTTATTTATTATTGAATCACGCAAAATTTTGTAATCTAGTAAATAAATAAGAGTTTCGCGGGCGAATATTGACTCTTTTCTGCTTCATTCGTAGAGGTCAACTCATACTATGACCACTCAGAATAAATTGGTTCCTGGTTCATTCCGCCATCCTTGCCAATGAATTATTAGGATTCGTTTTCAATAGAATCTTATGTAGTCATGGGTTCCGTCGTTCCTATAGCTTCTTCATTAATGGTTAGTAACGGATCCGATACAGATATATCCGTTACCGGTTGCATCTCCATTGGAATAGGCAGACATAAGTAAGTATGGATATTATCTCTCTACTCAATGTAAATTGTCGAACACAATTCCCCAAAAAAATGTATTTCAAATGTAAGTTCGAAAAATCTTTGCATCGGAGAATGGAAATATCAATCCAAACAGTGACATTTTTGGAATGCAATCGCAAAGATTTACAAAAATAAAAATTTAAATACGTCGTTTATCGGTATCGAAAATTTTGATCGGTTACACCAATGGCTATGGATTATGATTTTATTTATTACTTCTTTTTTTAACATAGATCATTTACTGACGTTTAGGAAACATGATATTGATCGCCCATGCAAGCTCAAAATTAACCCACAATTCCTGTCATCTACTAATTATCTATACTCGTGTAGAATAAATGTGTTATTTAATTATGAATGCTTGTACGGGTATTTAAATTTCCTAAAGATGAAAAGAGAAAAATAACGTGATCACGCATAAGATTGCCACGAATGTCAAGATCGAATTCTTGAAATCCATAAATTATACGTGGAATCCCAAATGAAGATATTCAAAGTACCTGAATCATCATCTTGAAGGCATTCAACGAAGATTTTGTTTGGGGATATGATGCAGAGCTCCTCTACTCACGTTCACATATATTTCGTGCACTCCAATTAATCTTCAACCTTCCCGGAATCAACTTAAATCTAAAGAGTGAATCAAATGCTGGTAAGTACATTGCATGGATCATCATCTTGAAGACTCGAGGGAGGACGAGGATTTACCAAATCTTCTTAATTCATAGATTAGGATGGATACAATCAATCAATTTACATCGAGATTAAATAAAGGCCCGAAGGACGAGGAGAGAATCCGCTCACAATCTTCATACATTCATGCATACTCCTTGCTTCCGGAGGGCATTGATCCAAAGCTCGAGTACGATCAATTCGCCGTCTTCCTCCTCTCCATCACGATATCGGTGCAAGTAACGCCAGCCAGCTACGCTGTGCATTCTTCTTATACGCAGGTCGGGGTCCTTCGAGCGAAAACCACGTCGTCGCATTCATGTGAGAGCTAGATCCTGGTTAGTTCCGATCAATGCGAGGCATTAAGCTTTGTGTTTGACGTAACTTTATGATGGTGCAGCATTTAGCTTTGGACCTGTACTGATACCATTTTCTATCCCACATCCAATCATGGATTATGTTCTGTTCGTTGTTATGTTAATATGGTCGAAAAATAGAGAAGGTGGAAATATCACAAGGTTGATGTCACAAGACTAGTCCACATTCGTTCGCATCCCTACTCGGCATGAACGTAATTTCAGAGCTTGCATAGGCATGTAGACAGGTCCACTTTCTTTTAATGATATGGAAAATAATCAAATTTCGGAACATAACTCGTAATGTGACGCTGCATAAATGTAAGGCACGCAAAAAATCGATGTAGTGATTTGTTGTCCCCCACGAAAATCCATCTCATCTCACATGCGTTATGGTTTGGTCTTAAATTAGTCTTGGAAGAACAACCGAGCAGTGGGGGACGAACCCTCCCCTCGATGTCACCGCCTCTCCTTTCTCCTTATATTTGGGTCTGTCTCCATTACCTCTCACTCCTCTTCAATCTGTTCCACTGTCCTGTAAGGCTTCTCCACGATTCCATCTTTTTTCTTTTGAATTTTTTTGAGATCATTTCACCCATCATGGTTTGTTCTGTCATCTGTTTATATATAGAGATATCAAAGTACCCGAACAGGCATTGTATGTTGATTGCCCAACACGCAGGAAACACTGAACCATGGAGATTGAAAATGGTCTCAATGAAACAAATAAGGTTTGCACTTGCTGGTTTTTTTTATATATTACTATGAAGATATCTCGAACGATTGTAATCATTATACTAAGTTGAGTATCTGTCAGTTCATGTTGGAAAAGCTCATGCAGTTCCCTTGCTTTCAGAAATGGCCAAGTAGAGTTTCCTGTCTAATTTGACAAACTAACGTGCTTGCGATTATCGTCAGGGGAAGCGTGTCGGGATGTTGATATGCTGGCTTCTTGGAAATGGATGCCTTTTCGCATGGAATAGCATGCTAACAATCGAGGACTACTACTTGAATTTATACCCGGTATGCATTAGAGATTCAATGATCTGGTGGTCGAGCAGTTTCATTTCACTTACTAAGTATGCTCATAATCACGCTCACTAATCAAGTCACTGATATTCCCTTTTCCTTTTAACAGAAATTTCACCCTACAAGGTTGCTCACGCTCGTCTATCAACCGTTCGCTATTGGAACGCTTGTGATCTTAGCCCTCAATATATCTAGAATCAACACAAGATCACGCGTATTAAGTGGATACTCTGTATTCTTTGTCGCGTCCTTATCATTGGTCATAGTAAGTCCACCACCACTCTTGCTGATCATCTAAACGCTTTTTCATCCAGAAAAAAACTTGTCTCTAAGAAGCAATCAACTAAACTTCTTTTTCTTCAAATTATAATGAGTTGATGTTACTATTTCCCTTTGAAGTTGGACTTGATCAGTCATGGGAGAGGAGGTATTTGGAGTTTCATTTGCACATGTATTGTTTCCGGAGCATTCGGATTCGCATCTGCTTGTACCGAGGGAGGAGTTGTTGGTGACATATCTGCAATGTGCCCCGAATTCGTTCAAGTTAGTTTACATCATGCTGTCTCTTCTAATATAAAATGAATCAAACTTCATTTTTCTTACTTTTATGCTGTGGTATAATTGCAGTCATTTTCTGCGGGTATGGGAACTGCAGGAGTTCTTACTTCTGTCTTGAGGATATTAACAAAGATGGCGTTTGAGAAGGCCAAAAATGGCCTTCGAAAAGGAGCAAGTATAATCTACTGCAAGTAGAATCCTTTCAAAGAAACTAATAATACTAACCAACATGTTTACAAACCGTCTAATGCAGTCGTGTTCTTCGTTATCGCGGCATTCTTTCAACTATCGTGCATTATCACTTATGCACACATCTTCCCCACTCTTCCAATTGTGAAATATCATCGTCTAAAAGCTGCCAATGAAGGATCGAAGACTGTTCTGTCCACTCTTGCTGTTTCTGGAATTCAAACAGAACAAAATCAAGAGGTGCGCGCCATACTTTGAGTTTTAGTATACCATGTTATTGTAGCTTTACTTGAATCATCATCCATATATACAATACGGACATTTCATGAAGATAATCATGGTTGATCATTACTATATACAATATGGGCATTTCTGAACAGGATGTTGAGATCCAACAGAGACATGGTATTCGATCTAACAGGCAGTTGATCTGCGAAAATACGGATTTCATGCTTAATCTGTTTCTCACCTATGTTCTTACGCTTTCGATATTCCCTGGATTTCTCTCTGAGGATGTCAGTTCGCATGAATTGGGCTCTTGGTAATAAACCTTGCCAACTTTATTTGCTTCTATGATATAATTTCATGATGGTGGCTGATTGAGCTTATTATTGGTTTGTAGGTATCCACTGATTCTAGTGGCAATATTCAATGTCTCTGATTTAAGTGGAAGATTCATACCTACTGCAAATGGTACTAGTGCGACATATCGAAGATGTCTCACGATCTTTGTCGCGCTTCGTGTTGTGTTCATTCCTGCATTTTACCTCAATGCTCAGTATGGAACATCTGGATCGATGATCGCGTTGACATCGTTCTTGGGGCTTACTAATGGATATTTGACTGTGTGTGTTTTCACTGCAGCCCCCAGAGGTTACAAGGTTAGAAAATGTCTTAGAAATTATATATTTATGTTCTGAATAGTATAAATTATGATGGCAATAACATTTTGTAATATATTGCAGGGACCTGAACAGAATGCTTTGGGGAACTTATTGGTATTGTGCCTCATAACAGGTATAGCAGCAGGAGTTTTACTTGACTGGCTTTGGTTGGTTAGAAAAGGATGGAAGTAGTTTTGTATAACAAAGGAAGACTCTCAGTTGAGATATTGAATCGAATTCCCTCGAATTTGGCTCGAATATATTTTGGAATGTATGTTCTAAAACTTGATGCATTTTGATTGTGGAATATTCTCGTGTCCAAACTCCTCCATTATAATCGGTGAGAAAAGGTTCTCCACAAGAGGCTATACAAGACAATTCCTCCAATATGATATCGACTAAAGTATCACCACTTAACAAAGTAAAAATGGAGCTGGAGAAAAGCTATCGAGAATGGCAACCACATCCTCGTTCTCCTCCATTTTGGTTGCTGGGTTGGACAGGGTTGGGTTGGGCTGGGTTGGGGTGGGTGAATAGTAATCTGTGAGGAGGAAGTACCCATGTGAATAGTAACCAGGGTTGGACCAACCCTGCCCAACCATGCAACCAAACAGGCCCTTGCCGCCGCACCTTGGGATGATTTTTACGCTCTAGTTTGAGCTCACAATCAACCGGGAACTAAGGAAATGAGGAAGCACCTTCACGGGCAAGAAGAGGAGTCGTCGAATAAGAAATTAGGGCACAACTATCGCCCTTCTTTTGTGTTGTGTTCTCTCTATGTGTGGCCATCATTGACCGCTAGTGAGCAGGGAAACGAGAACATTTCCTCATTGTTCAAATGGTGCTTTTGCTTCCATGCCCTCTTGGGTTAGAAACTGGCGAGGGGGCACGTGTGGGGTGTTAGAAAAGTCTCAAGTCTGATATTCGCTTGTCAAAAGTTCGATTTAGATTCGATTCGAAAATAAATAAGCCGAACTTGAGCACAAGTTTAAGCTCGATTAAATAAACGAACCAAATCTAAAACTCTAGGTTCGCTAAGGGTTGATTCGTTAAAAGCTTGATAAACACATATATAGATACATTTACAAATCCTTACTCGGATAAGTGGACATTATTTTGGGATAAGTGGATTTTGTCCTGGGATAAGCGGATTTTGTCCTACGAAAAGTGAAATTTCTTTGAAGATAAGTGAATATTTACGAATAAATAAATTTTATCTCTGTATAAACTATCCTAAAATAAATGGTCGTATCATGGTTACAACATCCACTATCCATATGCCTATTACTTTTCCCTTCTTTATCATCAAATCAATAGAATAAGTATAAACCTTATTTATCGCTTGTCAACACCTTATTCCTCATCCGAATCGATATAAAAATATTACAATTATATTTTTACAAAGAGAAAATCCTTATTAATTTAATTTTTCAAAAGATGAAGGAGAATTAGATAAAAAAATCGAATGAATATTTATTCTAATAATACACACACATATTTATATATCCATTTCTTTTGTTTTCACACCCTCTCGTCTGAGAATTCTCAAGTTTGATATTTGCTTAGGTTCGATTTGATTAAATAGAGTTTCGCCTCAATTAGGTTTGAAAATAAACAAACCGAACATGAGCACACATTTAGGCTTGATTAAGTAAACAAACTGAATCTAAAAGTTGTAGGTTCACTCAAGTTCGATATGTTTACACCCTTAGGGATACCACCTAATAAATCTCTCCTTCCAACCCATGAAAGAGAACAACGATCAACATACTCATATTGAGAATGTGGATTAACATGGTACAAACAATGGTTGAGTACCAACATGGGAATGAACCCACCATCCGAACTCTCACTCATCAATAATGTGATATCTACTCCAATCCATCAAAAGAGCAACAATCTTCGAATTTCCAATCGGCAATCGCGTGGTCATCATATATGTTATACTTTTATCTATGCGGATCTTGTCAAAAATAAGTTGTTTCTTCTAATATATTTTGTATTTAATGATTTTCCTACTATGCCTAAATATGTAAAGCCAAAGATAACTGATCTCGAAGATATCTCAAAATATAATTCTCAATATTATTTTCCTGGATTTGAGACAAATCTAGTAACAACTCCAACCGCATAGGCAATTTCAGGCCTTATACAAACTATATCTACGAAGCTACGTGTAACTAATAAAAATGATGAAGCCTTCTTCCACTTTAAGAAGGAACGGCTGTATGGATTCTTGCTCAAATACATATTAAAAAACCTGAGTATTTCTTGATGGCTGTCAGCTACCTAACGCAACCCCTACAAGGAGGGATTTGAACTCTGGTCTTTTGGGTGGTAGGCACAATGCATTACCACCAAGCCATTGAAGTGGGTGCTATGATAGCTACTACATATGAAATTCTTTCCATATTTCTATTCTTTTCATTGATTTGTGGGTTAGAGCTCAACTTGAAATGTTCTCCAAGAGAGGTGCTAGTGGCTTTGCCTTGTCTGCAAAGACTTTTTGAATTATTTTCTCAATGTACTTTTATTATAACCACAATTTCCTTGCCTTTCTATTACATATGATCTTCATGCCCAAAATCTGACTCGCACATCCTTACTCTGTCATTGAAATGTACTTGCTCAACTCTTTTTTAAGCTCGAAAGTCTTGCACCATTGCTGCCACCAATCAACATATCATAAACATAAATCAATAAAAATGATGAAGTAATAACTTGAGATTTTCTTCATGAAAATGCAATGGTCCAAAATAGATCTGGAATAGCCGAGTTCCCCATAAAAGACTTGACCTGCTTGTACCACTTCCTGAACGCCTGCTTCAAGCCATAAAAACTTTTTTTTCCAGCTAGCAAACAAGACCTTCGTTGCCTTTGACTGGAAAACCTTCGGGTTGTAACATGTAAATTTCATCCTAAAGATCATCATATAAGAAAGTTGTGCGCACATCCATCTGTTCGACCTCCAAATCGAGACTAGCTATTTTGGCCGCAGAAAACATCTCCCCAAAGTACATTTCCTTTCTTTGGTTCAAACATTTATAACCTACTTAACTTTATATGTTGAGTTTGAAGGGTATTCATCATGTTTCATTTTAAAACCAACTTGTTCCTCAATGACATTTTACTTTTGGGCAACTTCACAAGCTCAAAAGTGTGGTTGTCATGAATAGACTCTATTTAAGCTTTCATGGATTTTATCCAGCTATTTTGTTTATATCCTGCAAAGCATCCTCGTAACATAGCTCACCACAATTTGTCAACAAGATATAGTTACGGGCATGATATCTGATGCATGGTCGCCTCTCTTTCACATGTCCCTACCGTGAGAGTGCAAAAAAAAGGCTTTTGGCATAATTGCAATCATCATCATCATGATGCACACTACATCCTCTTCTTCTCCCATATCTAGCATCTTCTCAGCACTAGAGATGCAAACAGATATCCGATTCACCACTATTTCCTTTTTATATAGATTTTGACATCCGTATCTATAATATGTTTTAAAATGAATACATATGGATATCACTTTGATATCTACAAATATCTATATCCATACATTTTTCTTTTTCATATATAAATATAGTTGTAAATTTACTTTTAACAATATATAACACAAGTTTACATCTTCTTTCACCATATACGATATACTTATTATGATACAAGCACATTTTGTATATTTATATCATGTATATACTATCTAATATTGTATATTTAAGCTAATATGTAGAATACTTCTAATATTATTTGCATGTGATCAATATCCATTTTTACACATGTATGTAACTTTTTTTGGATATAATAATATAGCCTTCATATCTTCAATATCCGTATCCACATTCATATTCGAATTAAAATAAGGACAAGAATATGGTAGCACACATATGCATGTTCGTATCAGTCTTTTTGCATCTTGGCTCAATAGCATCATTTGACACTGTTTGGAGCATTCTGTAATGGAAGCGACTCTGTATCAACTCGTTGATAGTGCTCAAGGGAGAGTTATTTACAATTGATGAATCTAATAATAATTTATGCAAAATTCCCTTCTTGAGCTCAATTCCTGAAGAAAATACATCAACGTTGAAGCTATTTTATATTTATCATTTGAATCTGCATGAATAAATTTCATTGCCAATACAAAAACACATAAGATTACACACCCTAAAACAATGAAGGACGTACTTGTAAGACTGATAAAAAAATAAGAAATAAAAGCATATCTATTTCGCTTAACCCAGAGGCCTGGGCAATATGATCGAATAGACAGATTAAAAGAAAATCAACAGAAAACTCCAAAAATATTAAATAACACATCTATATATTCACATATACATATATAATGCACAAACTTTACCGATTTTAATAAATTCATATTAACTCCATTTAACATGAAACCATCTCTATTTGGTACATATAACCAATCTTAATCAATGGAAAATCCTAAACAATACTAACATAAATATATGGTAAATAGATCAAAACTCGAATTTAAGTTTGCCCAAATTAAAAGCTAATTTTCTCACTCATACATACTCCTATACAACTTTAGTGAACCAGTATGCTCTAAAATGTTTATAAAACAAGATTATATTTAAAAGAGTCGTAATTCATTTGTGAAATTTGGATTTTTGAACTCTTATTAGATATAATATAACTGTACATTTAGAACCTCAATAGCTTGTGTACAAAACTTCACTCTTTTATTATTATTATTATTATTATTTGTTTTTATAACATTAGTTCGTAATGTACTAATTGCCAATGAAAGAATTATAAATCCTTAAAAATAAACGAAAAGATTCGTTGATGTTAACATATATATACCATCTGTTTATTTCTTATTTTTCTTATTTATTAAAAATAAAAAGAGATATTAATGTGCGGATATTATAAAGGAATGTGCTCCCTGGGAGCATACACCTTACGTGCTCCCATCCCTTCCCCCCTTCTTTTATTTTTTTAAAATGAAATTTAGGTGGATTCAGATCATCATATAATAATATTATGCCATTCTAAATTCAACTTAATTCAAGACTTTTAACCTATCCATCAAGACTGCTAAATTTTAGTGATCCTAGAGTTGCTGAATTGACCCCTTCTCAATCCAGGTTAGGAATGTCTACGCAGAATTCGAAATACATATTCTGCTTCTTACTCTAAATAAAGCCCCCAAGGTTTCATTTAAAAAAATAAAAAGATGTGAGAGCATGCTGATGTATGCTCCTTGAGAGCATACTCATTTAAACTTATAAAAAAATATAACATGTATATTATTAGTATAAAAATAAAGAAAAAAACACAAAATAAAGAAGGTATTTTGGACCTATAAAATACTTTCAAAAATAAATATATGTATGCAAGTTACCTCCTTTTGTTTTGAAGTTTTCATCTCAAGGACGTTGCAAATATAAGTGGGAGATGTTATAACACCCCAACTCCCAAACATAGTCCCACACCGAAAACTCACGAAGTATGAATATGTGTTGTAAGTGGCGGGGATTACTACTTGATAATTTTTTGAACAATCAAGGAAACTTAAAAGCTTTTGTAGCTTCTTCACTGAAGTTCTCTTCGTAGAGCTTCTGAGCTAAAACACTCTACAAACCTGCAATCAAAATAAATAGGCGAGCAATTGAAATATTTGTGTGTATATCATACTTAAAATAATCCGTGAAACAAAGAGCTAATAATACCTATTGTTATTATTATTTATTCATTGTAGATGTCCAACTTCGTGTAAGCCCCTCAAGAGTTGTAACCTTTGATTATAGTGCTTGTTTTTGATGTGTGATAAACTACATGATTTTTCCACTTCTATTAATAGTTTTACACATTAAAAACTCTTTGGGCATACGTGGTTTATTTATAGTGTTGATATATTTATCTGTGATTACAACTGACATATCATGCAAGATATGTTTATCATCGTTGATGTTTTTCGACATCCAATCTACACGAGAAATCTATTCCCTTCAAGTTGTATCATAGCAAAGGTTACAGCATTGTTGCAACAATTGGTATCACAACGAACATAATTGATGCAATGGAGTACAACAATAATGAGATGATCAACCTGAACACGACCAACTACAATTTTTTAAGAAAGATGAGAGATTTAGCAATGAAAAGATTAATATTTTAAATGTTCAAAGGAAAAATTAATTTTGCAATTAATGCCTTACTATGTACAAATACCGGGTGATATATAGCAAAAATTTCATTGTTATAGGCTGCCATTTGCGGTAGATCAATCATTACATTTGGTGTAACAGATCAATGCCCATCAAGTGATCGATCAAATGTCATTGATCATCCTTCTTAGAATCAGATTATCATTCTTTTTTAATGAGTACTTTTTTAAAATTTGATTCTTTATCTTCCTTAAAATATCTTTCAATTTTCTAACCATTTAAAATTTCAGAAAAAATTTCTACCTGTTAAATCTTAGGCTACTATGAGTGAAAAAAGTGACAAAGTGGATAACATGGGGTTATTTGAGATATTTTACTTGCCTCTAACATAAAACAAATTCTCATCTAAGGCTTGCTCCTAATTTTTTTTGCTCTCTCTCGTTGATTAATCCGACCTTGAGAACAAGAGTTCCTACACAATGTCTGTGAAACATTCTTTAGAGGTCTATCCCTACATAAAACTAATTTGGACATATCTCTTACATATATAGGGGACGTTCACGCCCCTATATATATCTACGTCCACCGGAAGGGGAAGATCATCTAAAGAACCACCTCGCCATAAGGAGTCCTCTCCCATTACCTATCTCGTTCTCTCTCGTTCTCTCAACAAGAAGATCGACAACGACTTACCTCATTCGTACAAGTTTCCCTTTAACCTTCTCGTTTACATTTTGATGTACAAAATCTATTCAATGAGGAATCCAAAGGGGGATTGTAAAACCGATTAAGTTACGCATGGTCAAGTAGATTGGATATGGATAGTTGATGGATTGGATATGGATAGTGCTGGGGATATGTGGCACAACCAACCCAGGAGTATCCCCCCAAAAGACTGTCTTGCAGCAAAGATGGCACAACAAAATATATGTTCCCCACACGGGAACTCAATGGCAACAATGATAGCACAAGCAATCACAAGCAAGAAACCACACGAGATAAGGATTTTTACGTGGAAACCCTTACTCGATGTGAGTAAGGAAAAAACCACGGGGCAAGACCGTCAACCAATCACTACGGTCAAAAGGAGCCAATGTTCTTCCCGATTTTGTTGCTCACAAAACCGAGGTACAAGCCACATACACAATAGATAGTTCTTCTACAAGTAACTAACTATTCCCAGGTATCCATAATACCAATATTGTGCGTAAATCCAAGAAGATAAGAGGCTCCCCTTGTGGGCTCCCGGATGGAGTCCCAAAGTCAATGCTCGGCTTCTTGAGGTCGTTCCTAACGACCTCAACGGCTCCTCCCTCTCTAGCTTGGCCTGTCGCTGCACCTCCGGTCTAAAACCGTGGCTAGGTCGAGCTCCGAGCTGCTGCTCTTCTGAGCTCCTGACTGCTACACCTTCTCCCACTCGATCTCCCGCTCGCGTGCGTGAAGGAGGATGGGTTTTCCCGTAGAAACCCTCACTGGCTGGTCGCTCGAAAGGGAAAGGGGAGGGCGGTTCTCTGTTCTGGAAAGGGCCGATGCTCTCTGGAATTGAAACCCCCGATTGGGGATTTGCTTCCCTGGAATGGGACTCCAAAAGGCTAGAAATATTTCAGTAATGCCCCCAAGTTGGGGCTGGGCATTGCAAGTAAACCCAACAACCTCCCCCTCCAACCCCAACAGGGAGTTGTTGTCTTGTGATGGAGATCAAGAAGAGGTGACACTGCTCAACTCTCTACAGAGTTGAAGCTTGTCACGAGTGACTGCCTTGGTCAACATGTCTGAGGGGTTCTCATCGGTGTTAATCTTCTTCAACACGAGCTGCTTCTGTTTAATTGCATCCCTCAGCCAATGGTATCTCACATCAATGTGTTTTGTGCGAGCATGGTACATCGTACTCTTGCTCAAGTTTATAGCACTCTAGCTATCACAAAACACAACTGGCTCATTGTCTTCCAATCCAAACTCACCAAGGAAGCGTTTTAGCCACAACACTTCTTTCCCAGCCTCTGCTGCTGCTATGTATTCTGCTTCGGTAGTCGAGAGAGCAACACATTTCTGTAGCTTGGATTGCCATGATATGGCTCCCCCTGCAAATGTAAAAATGTAACTTGAAGCGAACTTTCTCTGGTCCATGTCTCCTGCCATATCTGCATCAGTGTAGCCACATAGTTTGGGAACTGACCTCCCAAACACAGGACACATACTTGAGGTCCTTCTCAAGTATCTCAAGCCATAAAGTCTCTTTCTCAACCTGCAAACCATGTGTTCTTTTCATTTCTCTTGAAAACCCTGTGGCTGCTCCATGTAGATCTCTTCCTTCAAATCATCGTGAAGAAACGCCGTCTTCACATCCATCTGCTCCAGCTCAAGGTCCATGCTAGCAACAAATCCTAGCACCATTCTCACTGAATTCATCTTCACCACTGGGGAGAAGATCTCATCATAGTCCACTCCTTCCTTCTGGCTGAGCCCTTTCACCACCAATCTGGCCTTGTGCTTCACCTGCTTGTTACTGTCATCAGACTTCAGCTTGTAGACCCATTTGTTCTTCAAGGTTCTCTTGCCTTTGGGAAGCTCAACAAGTCATAAGTGTGGTTTTTCTTGAGAGATAACATCTCCTCATTCATTGCATTGCACCAATGATCCTTGTCCTTATGCATCTGTGCCTCCTCAAAGTTGTATGACTCACCTGCATATGTGAGCTTCACATACCTGGAAGTGGGGTAACGGGATGATTGCTGGTGTGTCCTCTCAGATCTCCTGACCTGAGGCTCTGCTGTGTCTGTAAGTGGATGAGGCTGCTCCCCCTTCCCCAAGTCCCCTGGACCTACATCAACGGGGTCTGCATCTGGCTCGTGCTGCTCTGAGTCTAACAGTCTGTGTTCTTCACATGGTGATCACATTTTCTCAATAATTTACAGAATTAGATCAATTGTATGCCTGAACTTCCCCAGCTTCAGTGGTGGATCGAATCCATGGAGAACGCCAAACCAGAGAAAATCACTTGAGGTAGGTTTTATCTTGTGATTCTTGTGATGTTTTGTGGTCTGCTGGGAGTGATTTCTACGAATGGCAGACGTATAATTTGATATTTCGCACCCGCATTTGTAGACGATGGCCTTCTCGAGATTGTGGGCTTTGCAGATGCATGGCATGGACTTCTTTTGCTCTCTTCAAACGGGCATGGAACGCGTCTCGCACAGGTAATAACATCCAACTTTTCTTTAGATTTTCATGAGCTTAGCATCCATTTCTACTGTTATTATCATAATCGATATCCAATGCTAATATTATCTTGATAGTGCATATAGAACAAATGCGATTTGGATTACTGACAACAAGTTCCATATAAAAGAAAAACTGAACATGACTGTTTCTTCTTCTCTCGCAGGCACATCGAGTCAGGTTCTAATTCCGTAGGCCCTGTTTGGTTGGAGAATAGGCCCTGGAATAAGGGGCCAATTCTTCTCCCGACACGGTTCCTAGTGGTATGATTATTCTCCATTATTCCATCTTATTTCACTCTTATTCCTATCTTTATCCCACCTTACCTACCTTTATTTCACCTTATTCTCCTTATTCTTATCCTCCAGCCGAACGGAAAATAGACCCTTATTCCCCTTATTCTTGCTTATTCTCCTACCGAATGGGCCCTAAGGGTGCTGCCTCAGACATACATGGGGATAGATGGGGAGCCTTTGAAGCAGCCTCTTCCTAAGGATGATGAGACCGTTGTCATGGAAATCTCACATATTGGCCAGGTGACGATGCTTGCCAGGGACAACTGCAGATCAAAGAGCATAGCTGATGAACCATCAAGAGCTTCGACTTCAAACTATCCTTCTTCTAATGGGATTCCGAGGAAGAGTCGAGGAGAGGAGGAAGTTTGGGGCTGCATATACATTCAAACTTCCGCAGGATATTGATTTAGCAAGGTTGAGCTAGTCCCAATACCATGTAGTTTTATTTTTGTTTGGCGTGCTGATTGATCTTGTATTGTTTAGATTTGAGCCTGTAACGATAGCGTGCCATTCTTAGCATTTGTGATTGTGCAGTGGATTTTTGGTACCATCAAGGGCAGTTGTACTTATCATGATGTATACAAGTTTATATATATTTCATCAATCCGGTCTTATTTTTTTTTCTGGCCAAGATGTCGCTAATTATTTTGTCTCGAGTTTTCCTTTATAGGGGTAAAGTATCTTCTGACTATCCAGTTACAATCACTAGAAACCTTGAGGTTAGCGATGGAGGCCTCAAACTGTATTGCAGAAACCAAGAATCCAAACATCATAAACGTGATGTTAGGGAGATCAGCACAGATTTGAATATAAACATAGGTTTCTTTAAAGCCCCATGCTCATCTTTCCTTCCAAATGTGCCACCAGACTGGAAACTTAAGGTATATTACTTCCAGAATGTTGTATCTCTACCCATTACTTCAGGAATCGAGAAGTAAGTTAAGGTGGGATATGTGAAATTCTAATAATCAAAATGCTCTTATAGTGAAGCTACACTTAATCTATAGTCCAGGGTCTCCCAACTATTTTCACCTAGGAAACAATGCTAATGTGGTAAATACTGGATTAGATGCACTGATCTTGTGCGGTAATCTTATCATAGGTACACATCCAGAAAAGAGAATCCTTACATGGAAGTACATGATCATGTTGCACAAATTTGAACATTTATCTTATCATCGGTGTGGAGAGATAACCTGTCGGAAAATTTACATTATATAATTCCAAGGAGACATTAACATTATTGTCAAACAGTATTCTTTGGAGTAGCTAGATCTCCTCCTAGAACGAGTGACCGATCTTTCGCTTCGACGTTTTAAGCCAGTTGTTCATAGAATTTAGTGTGCTATCCCATTAGAGAGGATGACACTCTTATTATTCGATAGTTACTAAAGATTTGGACAATGAACTTTAAGGAGTGAGATGTTGTTTAAGCTATCCGATGATATTGAGATATTCAGCCATAAATATGATTAGTTGCCTATTATGATCTCTTTAGAACAAATGAGTCATAAGTCTTCAAAAGTTGAAATCGAGATGCGATTGTTTCAATTATAGATGATATAGTTTACCTCTGATTTAGTTAATGATGAGATCATATGCGGGTCGCTTTCTACGTGTCATTGTTTTAGAGAGCATGGAATCGGCGAAACTTTCAAATCAAGAATTTCCTTTTATAAATTACACATTATTATTCCATAGAATTTATGTTTATATTATGTATTACTTTAAGGATCTTTATAGGAATCTTAAGTAATGCGAACAATTATATGAGAAGCAGAGTTAATGAGGAGTTGAGCAACACAACTCTGGATGAAAGGGAAAGAGTATTGGCTTTCTGCCACTAAGTTAGAAGTGAATTTGCTCGGATGATCCGATGCCAATCCTCTGATCGTGGTCTATATGGGGCAAGTACAAAATTAGAAAATTGCTAAGCTGACGTCTAAATGAGTTTCCCGTGTTTCATTTTTCATAAAATGATATATCAAGGAGTATACAATTGATTTGGATGAATTTGATTTTCAACCTGAGGATGTAAGAAAATATTTTTGGGGATCCTATTAGATTCTTCATGTAAACCTTGTAATATTTTAAAATGATAAGAATGTACATTTCACGTCTTACGAGTAAACTTATATCTTCTGTAAGAAGATATATGTTCAATTTCTATTTGATATTTTCTCATGCCTTTCATTGCATACTCACATTCTTAAATGGATATACAAACAAGAAATAATCATGTTTGAATATTATTTACAAAACTTATCCTAATCGAGGTCAGCATAACAAAATAATTATTTACATAATGTAATCTAAAAAATATAAATCATATTTGAAATAAATATATCAAAATCACAGTGTTTTTAATATTTAGATGAGTTTTATAGATAAAATTAAGAAAATTTGTGATTTTTTCAACAGGAATCTCAGGACGTGAAATATATAATGACGACACTTAAGGATAGTTGAATGAAATGTTCATTGTATGTGGAGGATATTTCTCTATTTCCATTTACTTTGACATGCAATTCAATGTCATACAAGTGTCCCTCGTGATGTTTTTAATGAAACACATAGATAGTTTTCATGTGACAGAACAACTTTGCATTGAAAATGATATAATGTCCAATATTAAAGCGTCGGATCACTATCAATGTTGAAGGCATGAAGGTTAGACTGCCACAACCACTTCGACGTACGTAAAATCATGGTGATTCAACAGTGTCACTGGAAACGAGATTATGTTGGTTGTACTTGATATGAGGGAATAACATACTAGGGAAGGATGTGAGGGAAGTTATAGGAAATCTCATTCGAGTTGTCATTCGAATTTTCTATAACCACCATCCGAATTAATCCTTACTTGAAAGGAAAGATGGTATTATACTTTTAGAGATTTAGATAAGATGAGATGAAATGTTGCATATGTGTGTCTATTGGTTTACACACAAAGTATAAATCCTTCTTCTAGATTTTCTTTATGGTCTTAATGTCTTTTTTTACACCTATTACCGGATTTCTTCACCAATTAATCTTTACTCTATTAAGATTAGTAGATTTTATTATAGATTAATCATTCTTCATGCTTTATTTTTAAATTAAATAATAATTTTTCTATTTGTATATCTTTTATACTTTTAGATTTACATGTAGTACATGCACCAGAATAGGGAAACTAGCGTGGTAATATATCCGTTAAATAAAACATACATGTCAATCACCCTATAATTTAGATAGTATAAAATTAAATATAAATATATTAGATATTGCAAGGAACAAAAAAATATCAAATCTACATATTTTATTATTAACTATATTAAATGACATAAAAACGTTATAAAAGTTTGATAAATGTAGTTGTTTAGATATGTCTTATTAAAATTTTATAATAAAGCCAAAATATAAATATATATGATAAAATATTAAAAGTGAGAGTATTATTAATATATATAAATACAATTTACTGTAACTTTTATTTTTAATTTGGATTTACAAAGTTAAAAAAGAGAGAATAATATTTCTAAACTTTAAGACATGTATATGGTAATACATAAATATGACTTCAAATAGAAGTTTCCTTTTAAGTACGTATGAAGCAATTTGGATGATTCCTTCCCACCTACTTCTCGTCAAGCAATTTAGATGGTTCTTCCCACCTACTTCTCGTCCATATGATTGGAAAATCGCCCCGACTTCCCTTCCAAAAAATAGAGAAGAATAAAGTTTAAAAAATAAAAAAGTTTACACAATTAACTTCTTATATGTATTGGAACTTTTATATAAATGTTTAACTTGATTAAAGAGAGAATTTAAATGTCTACGATAAGAGAAGAGAAGATTACAATACTTAAAGAATATGGGACTTTGGGGACTATTGTTGTTGTCTTTTGTTATAGTTATTGGAAGTAAAGAGCCCTAAAGGCGTATTTATAATGCATTATATGGACATAGATATTTTTTTATGGATACATATAGAAATCAAATTTAAGCACATGTTTAAGTGGATATTTTTGTATGATATGAGAAATATCTAGATATGTAAATGCATCTCTAGATTCTAGGTAATCCTCTCCAAGTGGATCTTTCTTATTTGAAACTTATTCATAAGTTGTTGGAAGATTCTAGATTACATGTAAAATGACCTATTTGTACATAAGAATACTAAGGGATAAACTGAAAATTATTTAGCTCATTGCATTATCTTAATTTTTAATTTGCATAATTCTTTGGAAGTGTTGGATTATTTCTATTGGTTTGAAAAATATCTACAAATTGATATTCTATGTTGATGAAATAAATTATGATATAGTATTTTTCACATATAGTGATGATGATGTTCAATATGATTTTTTCCTTTTGGAAGGACCTACCATGGCTAACATGTTACAAAATAACATAGTCATTGGTTATCTATTTGAATATCATAGGTTGTACTTGTAGCAAAAAATTGTTCAGCTTACAGCGGAGGAATTAAAATGCTTATTCTTAGAACACCGGTATATGTATGACCTTTGCTTATTTTTCTTTTATAGCTTCTTCAATCTTTTGTGGCTTGTAAATAAAGAAGCACTATTATGCGTTAATGTAGCTATTCATTAAAGCAGTGCGCATTATATTTTTACTTGAAGAAATTTGGCTCGACTGTTCTTTGATTTCAAAATATCTTCATCAGTTTGTATTGACGTATTCATCGCAACTTGTTTTTGTAATATTAAATACTATTATATCCATTTTCATGAAGGTGGATCATCAAAAAGTCATCTTTTAAGAATAATAAAATTTTTTCTTCTTTAGGCCTATATAGTACAAACTTTGGAATCGTCATTAGATAAACAATGGCAAAATAAATTAGACAACTAATACCTCAATGTTTATGTTGATGTTTTTTTTTTTGTAGATTATAATAACAATGATTTTTTTACACGTGTACTTCTTCGAGATTCTTCAATTACAGTTATGCCTTTATTTTTTTGCAATAATATTCATGCCTCTATATTCTTACGAACGACTCTCCTATTTTAGTTACACGTATGCTCTTATTCTACCTTAATGGAGGGAAAAATTGTGAATTTTGTAAAAATACAAGAAGCACAAGTAGTATAATAAAAAAGTTGGTTATAAATATAATTGTAGAATAGGCACAGATGTAAAAAAACCCTCAAATAATACAGGTGATGTGTATGTTGATTGTTACGTATGTTGTCGTATAATATTGACAAGTTTGCAATTTGGATCAGTGGCAACTATACATCTACCAGGGCTTGCTTATTTATTTAGATTTATTCCAAAATTTTCATTCCAGTCAAAGGCCCTGTTTGCATTTCCAGCTTTAGCGCCTAGTTTTTCTCACACCATGACAATAGAATCAGAAACTCACCATAGATAAATTCAGAGAGGATCCTCTGCTGTAGTGGTTTCTGCAGCAGAGGTGCTGTAAACTTGAATATTTTTTTTTGTGATTTGGCTTCTAAAATCAAACCTTATAGATTGAATCTTAGGTTAATGATCTACATATCCTCCAAATTTCGCTTAAATCCGTATTGATTGCTATTTTATCTTAACAGTTCAAGATTCGGTTCTTTTTTAAATGGAGTTCAAGTTGCTTAGATCTTGACCGATTGTTTGACCATTAAGATAAAATAGCAAATAATATCGGATTTAAGCGAAATTTGGAGGATATGTAGATTATTAAACTAAAATTCAATCTATAAAGTTGGATTTTAAAATTCAAATCACAAAAAAACAATATTCGAGTTTACGCACCTCTGCTGCAAAAACCGCTACAGCAGATGATCCTCTCCCAGATAAATTGGGCCAAGTCGCAGTTTAGGCACAGTAAATTTCTTCCAACGACACCACTCGCGTAATCAAACGCATGCGTTACACGTAAACAGGACGGCTGGCAAACTCTGTGGGCTCTTTCTATATAATCCATGCGCCTTTTTGGACTCGCCTCTCCAATCCATTTCCAATCTCCATATAGAACACCAGCATCAGATCAAGATGAGCTTGAGATATGCGAGTCGTGTGGCGGTGCAGGGCGGCGCGAGGGCTGCGCAGAGGGTGAAGGAGCATGCCGCGAAGCCCATCAAGGACTCCACGGCTGCCGCCGGCAACAACTCCTCCAACAAGATCCGGCGTCTCAGCTCCGCTGCTGACGCAGCCGCCAAGGTGACCAGGGAGGAGCTCAGGAAGGAGGAGGAGGCTTTAAGGATGGTCATGTACCTCAGCTGTTGGGGACCCAACTGAAAGTCTTTTACTTTTGAGGCGTGTTTTGTAATGTGATTAAGATGGATAAATGAAGAATATGTGTATATTGTAAATACTTCTCTGTGGATTTGGTTGCGTTTGATATGATACATGTATACGTTTGTTGTGAGATGCCTTAGTGGAAATATACCAGAAATCAATCTCCGCAGAAAAAAAAGGCAGTCCAGATGCCTTATCTTGGATCTGAATTTTTCCTACAAATGGATCCCTGCTTTCAAAGGTAAACACGCGGCGGAGGCCTCGCTTTCCATCGTAGCTGCCCCTGTTTACTTGACTATATGATGGAGAAATTTGGAAAAATCTTGGAGTTGTAGCCATGATCCAAGACCGTGATAATGCATATGTTGTCAGACTGCTTGTGGCCATTCCAATCACCTTACAAATACCCAGAGGGATTGATTTCCCCATGGTTGTCGGGATGTACAAGGCGACCTTCGCATACTACAGGTCTCCTGTGGTTCATAGCACATTAGGAGAGTTGCTTTTGATAAACTCTTTTTTAAGCAGGATGGATATATAAGACATCAAAGGCAAAGTTAGCCAATATACAAATGTAAGGTGGTTAAACCTGAACAACCAACGATCCAGTCCTGCGAAAACCCGCAATTAGGTCTGGGATGGGAGAGCAAGTAGAAATTGCACCCAGCAAAAAGATCCCCAAAAAGCCATGAAAAGCATGAGCCTACTTAATTCAGAAAAAAAACAAGCTTAACAATATAGCAACTAGTGATTATCCATGAATAATGCCAATCCCTTGGAGAGAATTTGGTTCCTTTGGAAGGATGGGTCTTAGATTTGCACCCCTTACGAGAATCCCTCCTCAATCAGTAACTATCTCCGACCGGGGTCTCAAATTTGTGCTGATCATTTTCTAGCACACAAGCAACCCTGTTGAGAGTCATGGGCAGACATTTTGCTTGAAAGCATATATATGAGTCTTCCTTGGCTGATGTTAGGGAACTTTAATGTTTGTAGATTCGGTGATGAAGAAATGACTAGACAGCTTCTATCATATGGGGCTCGATAAGAGTTCATTAAATGCATCAACTCCGTCAATCTCCTAGACCTTGAATCCTCTCGGGTAATGTTATAACTTATAAGTCTGCGACTGACTGGCCCCTCAAGAATTATCGCTAGGCTCGATCGAGCACTATGTTACACCAAATGGTTTGAGCTACTTCCCTTTGATAAGTTCAGATACTCTTCTCTATCGAGATGTGACTGGTTGATATTAGCGGTCTTTTGTCTCCCTGGATTTCCTATCCAAAGCCCTTTTTGTTTCTCCGATTACTTGTTGCTGCAGTCGGGTTATGTAGTGGTGCTTTCTCTTCCATGGGCTCTGAGGTTTGGGCCACCCCGAAGCCCCGAAGCACTTCATGCACAAGCGATATGGAGGATATGATGATGATGTCGAGGGGACCAAGGGTCAGATGCTGTGGGAATACGAGTATGGTGTGCGGGAAGAAAATCATCCCCTGCAAATCATGCTCGTTGAAATATAATCTAAGGAATGCATGTCCTCTTCAAAAATGAAAACCTTTGATCATGTATCTCCACTACACGGTCTGGAGTGCACGGAGGGGGAGCAAAGGCCCCCGCCCTTGTTGAAGTTTGATTAAGTTTCAAGGAAAATGGTACTCTGTTTTTTTTTTGTGCAGGGAAATATCTACGCATTATTCATAAAGCAATCGTATAAGTTTTTGTTAATTAACGAGAGAATATAATATTTGTGAAGTACATCGGTGAATTAAGGGCATCAACTCAGCATACTAAGGACCTGTTGGTTGCTGGGTTGGGTTGGGTTGGATTGGGTTGGGTTACCCCTATGAATAGTAAATTGTGAGGAGGGTTGTGAGGGTTGGAAGGAGGGATACACCGGTGTACCCCGATCCAACCCAACCCAGCAACCAAACATGCCCTAAAGCATTGTTTGGTTGGAGAATATGCCCTGGAATAAGGGTTCAATTCTCCTCCCGACACGGTTCCCAGTGGTACGACTATTCCCCATTATTCCATCTCATTTCACTCTTATTCCTATCTTTATCCCACCCTATCTACCTTTATTTCACCTTATTCTTCTTATTCCTATCCTCCAGCTGAACAAAGATAACTCTTATTCCTGCTTATTCCCGAACCGAACCCATCATAAGAGCACAATGTAAATGAAATATTTTTTAATAATAAATAATTATGGACGGAGGTACATTAACTGATTAAAACCCCAATAAAAAATAAAAAAATGCCTAGGGGCATGTGCAAAAACTTGGCTTCCCGTTTTTCTGTGTTAAAAATAGTATATGGTCTTTTCAGACCAGAGAGATATTGTTACAACCCTTACTATTGAAGGCATGTTTGGTTACTGGGTTGGGATGAGTGAATAGTAATCTGTGAAGAGGAAGTACCGTTATGAATAGTAACCAGGGTTGGGCCAACCATGCCCAACCCTGCTGAAAGTCGTCCAATCCCCATCCCTTACGTTACTGCTGTAGCAGGAGATCCGTTCCCCCTTATCGAACACCCTTTTTCTGAAGATGCTCTCTTTTTTTTTCTAAATTAAACTTGTGAGTTCTACCACGATGTCGACATAGATATTCTCGGTCATTCATTTTTCCGTTTGTTTATTCTGCATGCCTCTACTAGGATCTAATCATGTCTTTATTAAATTCAATGTTGTTTATAATAATATACCCGATACGTTGTAGGAGTGATGACGCGTATGCGATCCATAGCTTCGATTATTACAATATTTTCATCTCACTCGAAGGCGAACAGTTCCAGCTCCAGCTCCTGGTTTCTCACACAATAGGAGCTGGAATCAGAATCTCACCACAGCTAAGGCAGCCCAAGTCATAGTTTGAGCTCAGAATCCACAGTAAATTTCTTCCAGCTGCACCACACGCATGATCAAATACGTGCATGACACGTATACACGACGGCCGGCAACTCCATATAATCCATCGGCTTCTTTTGCCTCCCACCTCTCCATTCCATTTCCAATTTCCATAGAACAAGAGTATCGGCCGAGATGAGCCTGAGGTATGCAAGCCGGGTGGCGGTGCAAGGCGGCGCGAGGGCCACCCAGGGGGTGAAGGAGCATGCTGCCAAGCCCATCAAGGACACCACGGCTGCCGCTGGTAACAATTCTTCCAACAAGATCCGGCGTCTCGGCTCCGCAGCTGATGGCACGGCAAAGAAAATCAGGGAGGAGGTCAGGAAGAAGGAGGAGGCTTTAAGGATGGTTATGTACTTGAGCTGTTGGGGACCCAACTGAAAATCTTAAGATTTTTGAGGTTTTTTTGTAATGAGTTAATGAAACGGACGGGGGAAGATATGTGTATATTGTGGAGACTTCTTTGTGGAAGTTGTTGTGTTTGATATCTATATGGATACGTTTATTTTGTAGCAAAAAATCCTAAAAATATGGTTTTATATTAACTGTAAGTTTTAATGTACAGTGAGAGATCTCAAAAAAGGGGCGTGAAATTATGGGTAATCTCCCGTTTTTTAGAGGATATATTTTGTTCTAGAGCAATCTGTGCACCTTTGGGATATTTTAGTTTATCTTTTGCAGAGGCAATTGATACATATTGTAAAATTAATGATGTTATGCAACGACACGTTCACAGCAACGTGATTTGATAGTTCATATTTGAAGGGAAAACGAATATCATATTCTTATATTAACACGGTATGTATATATGTCTACCTTTCTCTGAGATTACATCCGAGTTTATTTACAGTAAACGACACAACGATCTAGACGGGTAACACAAAGAACAAAACTTACTTTAAACCATCAAGCATTATGTGGGTTAGAAGGGGTCACTTATGCAAATCTGACGAAGAAAGTTTAGATCATATTTTCTGCGCATGTAAAGAACCTCTAAATGTAAGGACACGCCTTGATATTTTTTCTCGTATTATCATTAAAGATACTTGATTTGACAATCTCTAAAGAAAGAATTTATTTGCTGCACAATTAGTGCGTGAGATTTTTAAAGTCTCCTATGAATCAAGTAAGGTAGCAATCAACAATAAGTTTAAATTTCATTTTTTAAATTTCTATCTCATGATATATAATTGATTGGTAACGATTTGAAAATCATATAGAAAATCTAAAGCCAAATTGCCCTCCTTGAATCTCAAATTCACTAATATTTTTAGAAAAATAATTTGTCGTTTCTTGTCTTGGAGATGTATAGATTTCTCAACTTTATCTGTAGACTTCACGTATGATTTTCATATTGAATGCAATTGTAAACATTCTCATCATCAACTAATTGTCTGATGAAAGTATGTACTTGTTCATATTCAAACTATTATTATTCTTCCAATTTGATTTTAGGGTTTTGAGAGGAAAAGTCTTGGAGATGCATAATCTTTACATAAAAGAGAGATTTTTATCTTGTTCTTCCATATACCATGTCCTTCGTTGAAGATAGGTTTCCACTTAGTTTGGAAATAAATAAGGAGATCTCTACTTTGGAAGCGTAACTTAATCCAGATGGATAATAAAAACAAATACCGCAAAAACAATCAACCTACAAGAAAATCAAGCAACAAAAAAATTCAACCCATATGCACACGGAATCTTAGATGCGAAGAACCTCAAAAATAATGAGGGTATAAAATAACGGGATCAACTCGACCAAATTACTTCACTGTAACTGGCGATACAATTGTTCTTCATGAGAGGGTACACAAAGGTTGATCCTACTAATTTTTTTTTCAATTAAAATATAGCCACCAAACAGGATAGAGATGGAGGAGATATCACCAAGCAAAGAGAGACCATGTGCAAAGCATTCGCAGATGAGACATGCTGGCCACACCTTGCAGCGCATGCTATCTTTGGGCATGAGCTCTCGGGGGACGGATCGTATGCTGCAAGCGGGAGGGCAGCAGAGTTTGCTGTAAGCGTGTGTGCTGCTCGGTCTTGATCGAGCGGTTTGCACGATTTTGTACTTTTTATGGGAACGTACTATGTAAAATCGTGTGAACCCCTCGATCACGATTGAATGGCTCATGTGACCACAATATGCACAGCACCACAGCAGAGGATCCTCTCTGGAGCTCTTGCCACCTATAAGGTGGAAAGAAGAGGACTACCAGCCACTAATCTGACAGACATGGGCTGAAAAGGAATTACAAAAGGTAAGGATGAACATCGGGTCGAACCCTTGGGGGCGTATACGTCCTAGACCCAAGCCCGTTTAACATGGTGGATTTTGTGCCGGGTCAGGCCTAGAAAATTTATCAAAGTTCGATTCCATCTCAAACCTGGTTCAAAACAACATCTAATAATAACACTCAATGATCACCTAAATTCCACATTTAATGATAATACAATAAGTGCATACTCTTTTAATTCATTATTGGAATATATCAAGCACCAGCGTTCTATTATAATCTCTTATTAGAGTTTTAAACAAGAATTGTAGGAAGAATCTCATGAACTAGAAGTTAATTCAACACATTATGACATGTTCACATTAATTGAGCACTTTAAAATGGACGAAGAATAAATTACACTCAAGATATTCTTAAGAGAATAATAAAACATATACTTCTCAACGTACATCATTTTCTTAAAATTACATGTTATATCAGTCTTGGGGGGCGGGTCGGACGTGGACGAATATCGACCCGAGCTCGAGCCCGAGCCGAACAATTATATGGGTCTAAATATTTTACCCAGGTCCAATCCATTTCAATTTTGGACTTGGTCCGAGCCAGATTAAGACGGCAAGGTTTTCGAGCCGTGTTGGGCTGAGGAGACCCGACCCGATGCTCAAGCCCTGCCTCAAAGATCATGGATTGGAAATAAAGGATGGTTCAACTACCACCTGCCAACAATTTCATCCACAAAACACCACTAAATTAAAATATGCGAGTCGCCATCACTATGGTTTTCGGCTGAATAGATTTATAAAATATTTAAATCATGGCGAAGGAACTATATAGCACATTCATGGGATATTCATATAACTTCGCAAGCAAGTAATAAGTATTCTCAATCGTTAGTATTTGACGCATCATTAAATCTAAGCACTCTATTTAATCACTCCGCTAATACGAATTTAACTTGCACTTTCTTTGGTACAATCTGAATCTTGTGATTTAATTCGATTGCATTAAGCAAAATGATGAGGAATTCCCCACTCAACTTCGGTCCCTAGATTTTATATGAATCATAAAAAAGAAAACAAGAGGTAGGATGCACAACAAAGTGCCGACCGACCTCTGTATGATATTTTACTCAACGTACTCAATTGCACATTGTTTGGCACTGTGAAACAATTGGCTGAATGCTAATTGCATAATATCATATACATACACAACATCAAGAAATCTGGAGAGACCGAGAATACGATTCCAATTAAAGGATAAAATACAAGAAAAGGCTCCACAATTAAAAGCTTCATTATGATTTTTTTGTCGTTCAAATATGTGCTTCTGTAAGCTTTCTCGATTGTTGACATTAAACACTAAAGAAGAAAGTTCAAACCATTCCTTGTTACATTTAAAAAAGAGATCCCAATTTGAAAATCGACATATAGCTGGTACTCTTTTAGGTAATTTACCAAATAAAAAATATATAAGCATTAAAATGACCTTGAATAAAATATAGCTTCTTCAATAAGATGAACTAAGAGCCAAAACAATCATAAATCAATAGGAAGGATTCGGTGTCAAAATAACAAACGTATTAAGTAAGGCATAGGCCCACAGTAAGATGATATCAAGCTCATCGTGTCTAAGTGGGTCAGTCGAACGGACAGAATCTGATTCACATCAACCGCGCAGATCCTCTATTGTATTTTTTTAAAGAAAGAGGGGCATCACCGTATAGGTGCATGTACTAAAAAATCACTATTAATCACCTTTTTAAGGAACCATTAGAGGCATAAGACAAGAGGAGACAAAGGAAAAAAGAAAGAAAGAGAAAAAAACTAAAAAAGACTAGACTAACGTCATCCACCCCTCGGCGAGCGCCTTAGCGTGTGCCACAATATTGTCAGCAAACACTCCCTCTCTGCGAAACATCGCACATTTCCAGCCAACCAAATCGCCCATAACATTGCTAGGCGCCCAGTATGCTCTCTCATCATGCCTCTCCATCTTTCACCTATGGATTCCCAGAAGCCCACCATGTCACAACAGAGGATCTCATGATTCCCCGAGGCATACCATGCATTAGCAGAGTTTCTACAGTTGAAGAATAAATGATTCATGTCATCCACCTCATTGTGACATCTCAAGCATGATGGTTTGGCATTCATGACTAACCGTGCAAACCTGTCCCCGGTAAGCATTCTACCTCTTCTACAAAGCCGTAGGAAGACTTTCACACGAGCTGGAATTTTACAGTTCCAAATTCTCCTGCAATCCGACTCACAGCGCCCCAGGTCATAAATCTGAAGACCCTTCAACGCTTTGTACACTTTCCCTACCAAAAAGCTCTCATCCCACCAACACCAACAATCACTGCCTTCCGAGGGGCCAACCACATTCTCAATAGCCCTCGACATCAACAAAAGTTCCTCCATCTCTGGTCAGATAGCACAGATCTGAAGCGTGGGAGGAAAGATTGACCATCCTGAATTTCAGCTACAGAGACGTCGGGGTTAGTGTCAAGAGCCAATAACCTCGTGAATCGTTGACCCAAGATACCGCTTTCTGATCAATTGTCCATCAAAAACCTAAAGCCTGAGCCATTGCCTAAGATCGGTCTTAAAAACGGATGAACCTCCTGTGCCAAACCATATATTGCCCTCCAGATGAAGGAAGGTGCCACCCCCAACTCCCCAGGACTTGCGAAGTGAGGGCCAACTCTATTGATCTGGCACATTAGAATGTACATCAAGCCGGTGCATTCTCCTCAGAGTCGTGCAATCCATTTGCAAAGAAGAGCCTTGTTCATCTCCTCCATGCTTCGGACCCCAAAACCCCCATTTTTCTTAGAGCAAGTAACCGTCTTCCAATCTATCAAGGAAATCCCGCTATCCTTCCCAGACAAGGACAAAAAAATGACACATAGTTCCCTCCAATCTCTTCCGAACTCCCACCGGCAGAAGTCTTAAAGAGAGAAAGATAATCGATATCACAGATAGCACCGACTTCAAGAGGACAATTCTTCCTCCACTGGATAGGTAACTTGCCTTCCACATCGCTAGTCTCTACTCCAGCTTCTCGATAACATGCTTCCAGTCGCCCGCCCTCAGCCTTCCTGCCACCAAAGGAACGTCCAGATACTAAATTGATAGGCTACCATGCAGAGATTGTAGCCAATCCTCGCAAGAAGTGACCTCCTCCTCGGACCAACCCAAGGGCACAAACTCAGACTTCCCACTGTTAATCTTCAACCCTGACACCATCCGAAATAAAGCAAACACCATTGACAAACATCGATAACAAGAAGGATCCCTCTCTGCAAAGAGAATCATATTATCGGCATATTGGAGGATTGGAACCAAAATATCCTCATTTGAATACCAACTTAAGAGATCGTCCGCCACCGCTCGCTCAACCATGATTGTCAACGCATCCGAGGCAGAAACAAAAAGTAGGGGTACGAGAGGGCAACCCTGTCGAACCCCACGTTGTGGTAGGAAGAAACCACCTCTTGGATGGCCATTCACCAGTACTGCGCAAGATGCGGTCGTGATGCATCTCTTTATAAAGAAATCCACTTGTCTGAGAAGCCTCTCCTGTGGAGTGCGGCCCAAAGGAATCGACTGTCCACACAGTCGTAAGAGTTGGAGAAATTCACTTTCCATAGCATCCCTTTAGTTTTACGCCTACACCAATCAACCCTATCTCAGAGGCGAGCACAGTGTTATCTAACAATTGCATACCATATAGAAAAATGCTCTGAGCTGGTGAAATAACACGATTCAACACCCTGCTCAGACAATTAGCCATAGCTTTTGCCACTATCAAATACGTTGCATTGGATAAAGTGATTAGAATCTTCCACTCTTGTCGCACCCTTCTTCTTTGGGAGCAAGAATAAAAAGGAACGGTTCAATCCTCCAAAACCTCGGTTCTCCTCCACAAATTCCAGCAAAATCGTCATGAAATCATCCTCGATAAGATCCCAAAATTCTCTCTAAAAAACACGGGAAAACCATCCGAGTCAGGGCATCCTTCGTAGCAAACAGAACTTCGTGAACCTCCGGCGAGAAGGGTCTCACCATATCCTCAGCTTCTTCCTCAAAGACGCGTGTCACCTCAAGCCCCAACCACCTAGACTCACATCGAGGACCCCTCCCGCTCATAGATTTGAAGTAGCTCATGACAGACCTCACGACCTCCACCTACCCCTGAACCTCCACATCCCCCGACCCCGATGGAGTGAATAAGATTACTCCTTGTTCTACCATTCACCACCACGTGAAAGAATCGTGAATTCACATCGTTCTCCTTCGACCACCTCAGCCTCGATCTTTGCCTCCACCTCAGATCCTCTGTTGTTACAACAGAAGCAAAGGCAATGAAAACGTTTTCACCGTTTTTATCATCTTTACTATTAACTAGAGGGCTGACGTGTTATTTGTAAATTTTCGGTTCTAAATTTAAACAACGGCCAATAAAAACTAAATCGTGTTATTTCGTCAGATTGGAATTCGATTCGTTAAGTAGGGATTTGCTCAGTGTGCTATAAGCTTTTCATATGATACTATGTTTACAGGATTTTATATATAACAGTTTTTGTTAAATTAGTAATAAAATGCAGATCTAGATCTAAATTCACATTATATATATGAAGTTCCTTAAACGGAACGCACGGGATCCAGATGTAATCTCTCGCTTCTGCCAAAGATATTTCGAGAGCGATGAAACATCTTGGAAAAAGGCCATTCACAAGCAACGGAAAAGGGTTAATATTAACAACGCATTAATTAAGTACTGCTTACGACACGCCGACAGATTTCATTAAGATATTTATTTTATGGGGTTAAGCATATTCCTTCCACATGCCATAGAGGAGAATCCACATTAGACTACACGTCTTGGCATTCGTATCTGAATAAGTAAGGGTTTTTCTAATCTTGTACCCTTCTAAAAGTATACAAGTACAGATATACACCTACCCTTTTGCAGTAACAATTATACCCCTTAAATTTATAAATAAAATACAATCTTCTGACCTTTTTTTATTACACTTATGCCTTATCGGAACAATTATAGTAAAAAAATTTAAGGGCATACATGTAATTATAGAGTATCAGAGTGGGTAAGGGTAAAAAATCCAATAACTAAGGTGAAATAAAAAATAGAGGGATTTTTACCTCCATGGATCCTATAAACTTTGTCAATTACCTTCTTGACTTTCGAAATAACGTAATTCCCCCCTCGAAACTGCAAATTTGCTTCGTCTTACCCCACGAATCCTACCGTTAAATTTTGCTTTGCTTGAGTCAATGCCTTTGGTTAATCTAACCAGAGGAGAATTACACGATAGATCTGACGATGCTTCTTCATTTTCGTTGATTCAAATCGATGGCTATGGTGGACTTGTGATTTACTAATAAAAACTGTCAATTTGATATCCTTTAAGCAGATCTACGACAACTGTGCGTTCTGGATCTACACAATGTTTGTTCTTCCTAACTGCAGATCTACATAACGTTTATTATTCTTGTGCTTCAAATTGATGACGATAGTTTGTTCTTCCTGACAGTGGAGGTGGTGTAGGGAGCGGAGGTGGAGGCAGCTAGGCTGAGTTAGGGGAGGAGGAGGCAGCTGTGATGGAGCAAGGTGAGGGAAGGAGGAGGATACAGAGGCCAAGGAACAAGGGGAGGAGGTCGCAGGGGGTGGAGCAAATGAGGAGGAAGAGGATGTGGGGGGAAGAGCAAAGGGAGGAAGCGGCTTGGGGCAGATCAAGGTAAGGGTAGGAGGAGGGCGGGGGCGGAGGTCGGAGATGTGGAGGGCGAGGGAGGAGGTCGGGGAGGAGGAGGGCGAGGGCAGAGGTTGGGAAGGTGGGGGGTGAGGTCGAAGGCCGGGGATGAGAGGGTGAGGGCGGGAGGACCTAAAGGTGGAGGGAGAGGTGGAGGTCGAGGAGGAGGAGGGAGAGGGCGGGGAAGAATTGGAGGGTGAGGGCGGAGGATGGTGAGGTCAGGCACATTTAGAGGAGGAGGAGGAGGAAGGTGAGGGTGGCAGACCTGGAGGAGGAGGCGGAGGTTGAGGAGGACTTGGAGGATGAGGGCGGTAGAGGTCGAGGAGATGGTGGATGTTGGGTGGGGAAAGAGAGATGAGGAAGAGGGTGAGGGGCACTTAATGTAAATTTGATAAACAGAATGGGTATAATGTAAAAGAACGTAACGTAATCCGGTTAGTTTTAGGGATTTTTACCCGGCAGACCCTATAATCTTTGCCAATTACCTCTACGACCTTTGAAATAACGTATTTCCTCCCTCGACCCTGTAAACTTGCTCCGTCTTACCCCCCAGACCCTAATCTAACCATAGGAGAATTTGATGGTGGATCTTCCTCCTCCCCATCTCCTTCTTCTTCCTCCTCTTATTCCTCCATTCTTTTTCTTCTTTGATGCACAATTTTGATGGAAAACTTTGATGCACGCGGTGAAATCTTACTGTCAAACTCAATTGTTGAATAAAAAACCATCATCGACAACAAAACAATAGCAATTACCTTATGATCTTAATCTATCCACAAATTCCACAAAAAAATAAGATCAAAGAAAAGCAAAAGGCTAATCAAACCCAACACCTGCATAAACAACGATGATCGGTCAATCTCACCTGTGCATTGACAGATCGATCTCTATGAGGTTAACCTCCTCCAGGTCAATCTCGATCATCTCCTCTTCGTCTTCCCACATGACGCAAATGTTCCCCGACCCCTCGCCGGAGTCGCTCCCGCTCTCCGAATCCGTGTAGCAGACCCCGCGCAACCCAACTCACCATTTTCGGAGTACCCGTTACCTTCCTCTTCCTCGTCTGCTTCCTCCCCTTCGTAGTCTTTGTATATAACCTCTAGCAGCCCTCTGTGGCACCACCCAAAGAAGTGGTTGTCATGTAAAGAAGCCTCCTTTTGAGGTAACAAGATAGTAATAAGAACATGAATGCTCGATTGTGCTTTGAATCTCGTGGCCATAGTTTGAAATGCAAGTCGATGGCGATGCTCAATCGTGTCTGTGACCTCCAGGTACTACCATCATGTGAATATTCTTCAGATGGCGATGCGGAGGGGAGGTCAGGGAGGAGACCTGGGCGGGACGGAGCTAGAGGGGATGAGGCCTGGGTGGGGGCAGAGGCGAGGTCAGACGTAGGGGAGGGGGGGAGGTGATGAATACCCATTCATCACTCTTTATTCTTATATTTTAGCTACAAAAACCTATGCAAATGCATGTAGATATGTGTAAATAGGGTCAATTAGCAAAAGCATGCATGTTTGTAAATATAGATAATTAGCATGTTTTTGTGCAAAAATAAAAGAATAAAGATGAAAAAGAAAAAGAGGGAAATATTTAGAATAAATATTGAGCAACCTAACCCGAGGGAGGGCTCAGCATGGGCCTGACCGCATAAAAGCCAAGTAGAGGGAGATAGGGGCTCATGTGTACATATTTGTGTAAATAAATAAATTATATATTTTCCTCACCCAAAAATATGTTGTAAATATTTGTACATAATTAAAAGCTATTAAAAACATAAAAAAATTAAAAATCAAAAAGACCCAAAAACACCCCTTCACCATGTACATAGATCACCCTTTCTTAACCTTGTAAATAAATTTATTTATTTTCAAAACTTTTTGTAAATATTCTATTGTATATATTGTAAATAAAATAAATAAAAAGAAACAAAACAAAAATCAAATAAAAAATTACAAAATTAAAATACAAAAATATATTGTATATATATACCATGTATATAGTTGTAAATAACTATTTATTTCACCTATGTATATAATTAATAAAAATAAAATAAAAATAGCCTTTTATTCCTCATTTTATCCTATAAATAAATAAAATATAAAATGAGAATAAAAATGTATAAAAATAACTCATTGAAAATCAAAATCAAAAATCCTATATTGTATATATACCTATGTATAGCTATATATTGTAAATACCTTATTTTTATTTCCAAAAATTAATTAAAAATCACAAAAAAAATAGAAAAAAATAAAATAAAAATATTTTGTGTTTTAAGTTTTTGAAAATTCGGCCATTTAAAGGCCCAAAAAAATCAAATAAAAGTTTATAGCTTGGCGGGCTCTGATTGGTCCACGGGGGATTGTTGACCCCCGGTCAACTCTCCCCCCAGGACCACCAGAGTCGGGTATGTTGCGCCCGACCCGACTTCACCATTTTCCACCCGCCTAACCCGGCCGCCATCTACCCAAACCCCGGGCTCCGATTGCTCTCCGATCATCCAGGATCCTCGCCCGGGGTGGGTTTGGAGGATCCGAGATCCGTGCTGCCCGCCCGACCTCTTCCTTCTCGGACCTCCCACACTATTTAGTGTCGTCTCCGGCGACCTAATCACGCCATCTCTGGACCCCTGCTCGTCGCCAAGGAGCTCCTCCAGACCACCCGAGTGACAGGCGAGTGTTTTGGAGTGGAAGCGAGGCCTGAGTTGGACGGATTCCATTGATCCGGTGGTAATCGCCGCCGTGCGCAGCCGCGAGCGCGCCTGAGCCTCGGGGAGCTCGACGACCCCTTGAGGCAACGACCGGGAGCCTCCTTGGCTCCAGCCCAGTCGACAGCAGCCATCAGGTAACTTAGTTAGGCCGTAGATTAGCGTAGCGTTAGATTTTTCCATTTCCGGTAGTGTAGCTCCGCCGCCTCCGCCAGTCGTCTCCGTCCACGCATTTGACCATCCGACCAGCCCACCACCTTCGTCTAACTCCTCGCCACCTGCTCCGCCCCTCCATTCCCCCTGGCTCGTCCCGGAGCAGGGTTACGGGTCTCCTCCCTCTGCCGCTCGCCGGAGACCCTCCACTCCGCCTCACCGTTCACTTTCCGCCCGCTCTGACGGGTCGAGGCAGTTTGCCCTCGACCCCTCTTTCTTTCTGTGCAGGTCTTCAGGTCCATCGACCTCATCTGGAGGTCGGAGCTTCAGAGCACAGTAGCTCCCGTTCTTCGACGTCGCCGGAGCTCTCCTGAGTTCCTCGCCTCCATCGGAGCAGTGCATCAGGTGCGGACCTTCATGGCGAATCTTTCTAGCATCTCCTGAGCACCGGACGAGGACTCCAGCACACGCAGAGGGCCGGAGAACTTCGCCGGCCGCCAGTTCCTCCAGGTCCTTCGTCCACCGTCCGATCGACCCCGCTGCCCCAGTTTAGATCTCGACCGTGTATCCACGGGGCAGCCCTCACCATCGGATCTCCCTGGGGTCGATCTGCACCGTTGAGCGACGAGGTTAAGGCACAACGCCCCTCAGCCTTCCGATCTAGCACGTGGCTGCACCTCGTCCATCCGATCCGAGCCCGGTTCTCTTCGAAGACCCACGTCGCAGCTCCTTCGTCCGATCATCCACGTGGACACACACCAGCCGTCGGATCGCGCCGAGGGGTCCTTTGGGTTTGCGGCGCGCCATCACGTCCATCCAATCCGCCACGCGTCGCGCATCCGTCCCTCGACATTAATAAAGGGGTAAATTATCTGTAGGCCCCTTTACTTTATGCATTTAGTTTTTAATCCTGTAAATAAGTAGTTTAGTTCTTTTATTTTTGTGAAATTTGCACTGTGGACCTTCTAGTTTATGAAAATTGCATTTATGCCCCTGCCTGTTGTGGACACGTGCATCGACACGTGATTATTTGGTGTTTTTGCATCTTTGGCCCTGCGTTTTTGCCCTGTTACGTTTCATATTTTTAAAAATAGGAATTGCAATTTAGTCCTTCCAGGCCTGAGTCACGCGTATCGTGCGTGGCCTGGAGGGTTATTTGCACTCCTATACCTCTACTTTCTAGGGGTGTTATTCCAGGGACCCAGAACTTTATATTAATTGCAGAAAGGTCCCTGTGCCCTGTTGCTTTTGTTATTTTTGAATAACATATCAAATCACCTCCAAATCCAATGAGATTTTGACACATGGCTCCTGCCATGGTGTAGGAATTTTACGCATTTTTGAGGACATTTTGGATTTTATTTAGTATTTTTAAAAATTCAAAAACCTTCTTTTTAGCTACTGTCTAGGTTTAAAAATCCCAAAAAAATATAAAATCACCCTCAAAAATTCTAAAAAAAATTAGCTACTGTTCTTTGGTTGTTGTTTGATTTTCTAGCCAATTTTGGCTATTTTTCATCACTTAAAAACCCTAAAAATCTAAAAACACTTAAAAACTCATAAAAATTATAATAAATAATCTAAAAATCCAAAAACAATAATTTTGGTGCCCAAATTTTCCTTATTTTCTCTAAAATACAGGAAAATTACCTCCAGGGCCCTCTGAGATCCTTAGATATTTTATCTTTGGGTTTTGGGCCTTGCTGGACAGTACCCTTTCTTTTTAGCACTGTTTGATTTTTAGAAAATAAAATACACATTAGAAAAATCTCAAAAATTAACCAAAAACACTTAAAAACCTAAAAAACCTAAAAACCATTTTTCTTTAATTTTTGCTTGATTTTTGGTGTGTTAAATAAATTGATCAAGTGTGCTTGATTTTGCCTTCTTTTATTTTCTTTATATTCTAAAATCCTAAAAAATATAAAAATTCTTAAAAACCACTAAAAAAATACTTTTCTTTTATTTTATCTTCTTTTTACTACTTCGTAGGCCCTAGGCCAACCCGTGCTCCTTGTGTTCGACCCTGGGAGCTATACCAGGTTAATCTCAT
Organism: Ottelia alismoides; assembly: GCA_037367405.1. Classification (NCBI taxonomy): domain Eukaryota; kingdom Viridiplantae; phylum Streptophyta; class Magnoliopsida; order Alismatales; family Hydrocharitaceae; genus Ottelia; species Ottelia alismoides. The sequence goes on along the minus strand of JAZKJV010000091.1, from coordinate 553,683 downwards.
AGCTAGGACCGCTTGTCTGCCTTGTTTGATATTCGATTCGTTTCGCGGTCTGATTTTTCTTGATACACCTATCTTCTGAGATCCGGGTCGCAACGACCCTTGTTCCATTACCTTCACCCGGGTCTTAGAGGTCTTTGGTGTTATCAGAATGGCGCCGTTGCCGGGGAGCACGGCTTAGTAGTTATTTTTTATTTTCTTTTTATTTTTGTTTTCGCGGCTTTTCGCGGCTCTTCGGAGCTCGCGGCTTTTCGCGGCTTTTGTTCATAGTTTCTTTTTGTGTTATTTTATTCTCTTTTTATTTTCTTTTATTTTTTTTATTTTTGTTTTATTTTGTGTGATTATTTTATTTTCCATTTTTGCATATATACCTTCATTTGTATTTTCTTTTATTTTTCTCTATTATTTGATTATTTTATTGGTCTGACCACTCTCGTCTCTGTTTCTTGCGAGGGCCCGAGGACCGCGGAGGCTACTTTCGAGGAGCCGGTGCAGCCGCGGAGTTCGGAGGCGGCTTCTTTCTCTACGAAGCCGCAGGAGAGAGCAAGAGAGAGAGAGTTGAGTGGGTGAGGTATTAGGGTAGTTTTACTTCAGTTATTCATTATCATTGTAATAATACAGGGACAGAACACTTCTGAGACTGTTTGGACTTGAGACCGTAGCGGGTCTGTTTCGCCGAGCACCGGTGTGCTCGGGGGACCCATTAGGACTTGCGGCTTTTTCGCGGCTTTTCTTCGCGGCTTTCTATTTATTTCTTACTGTCATTTTCCGGATTTTCGCGGTTTTTGCTCGAGCCCCTAGACTTAGGACTTTCTGGTGATTGTGACGTAGTTGAGTAGGATCCACACACCTTAATTGCATATCTGTTCCTATAGACCGTAATTGGACCTACTTAAAATAAATAATAAAAATAACCGACTCGCTAGCTTCCGTAGCCTACGTGCCGTAGCTCGTCCTGTAAAGCGCTTACTCCTACCCCCGATTTGTCGGGCAGGGGAGGGACGAGCCAAGACCGGACCCTTTGGCTTGGAGGTCGGTGACCGGTTAGACGGTTCTTCGCTAGAAGTTGCTCGTCTAGGACTCGGCTTCCCGCTGCATCATTTAGCTTAGTTTTATTTCTGCCTTTTATTTTATGCGCGGATCATATTGCATGTAGAGAGCTGGAGGCAGGTACGCATTTCTGACTTTGCATGCATCATTGATTTCTCGTGCATCGGCTTTTTCGACTTCTCCCCCCTGTTTTTGACTTAATAACCAGGAGAACCGAAAAATTCGTTAGGCGTTTCTTTTTATTGAAAAATATCTAAAAACAAAAACAATAAAATTGGGACTGCTAATCTTACTTGACCTAAAAGACACTTCACTAAAAATCTGTCTTGGGGAGAGTAACCCCCTCCTTGTCTGGTTTGGATGAGCGAGAGAGTGATCCGCACATTAGGATAGAGCCTCCGATCTTTTCTTGACTGATTACCGGCTTTCAGTACGGGATAATCGGTTGAGGAAGATTTGGATACCTATTGACCTCACGTAATCGCTCTGATAGATTGGATGATCACCTAAAATAAAATTGACAAGATAATTGACCGATCCCTTCGGTCTTCAGCTCTGTGTGCGTAGGTGAATTGGGGGTTTGCTTGTTCATCTTGTTTGATTGCCAGATCCCTTCGATCTTGTTCCCCTCCCTCACCTCCCTTCATTTCTCTTCTCCTTTACCCCTGGATGATGGATCCCCCTCACTTTGAGCCGACTCTCACGGCTTCTTCTCCATCTTCTGACCATCACTCCAGTCCACCTTCTAGGGAGGTCGGATCTCCGACCAACCTCCCGCTTCCTCCCTCCCTTTCATCTTATCACTCTGGGCATGCTGTGATAGACGTCCGAGGATACCAGCTAGAGCAGATGCGAGACCCGGACGATGTTGTTGCTGAGTTGAGAGTGCACTCCGTTGGTGACCAGAGAGAGCAGTGGAGATTAGCAGACATATCCTATTCCGGAGGGATGGAGGAGCAGATAGCACATGGAGCTCAGCCAGCTTCTACATTAGGTCCATTCATCTTGGAGTTGGATTACGTTCAGCGACTGCCGACATTTTCAGGAGAGGCGCACGAGGAGCCGTATCTTCACCTGTCAGCTTTCGAGGAGTTTTGTAGAGCACAGAGATATTCAGACGTCACTGCAGAGGAGCTGATGAGCAGGACCTTCCCATTCACGCTTCACGACAGAGCCATGAGATGGCACCGACGATTGGGGAGGACATTCGAGACGTGGGGAGAGCTACGCCGAGAGTTTCTACAGAGATACTTCCCTCCACGTAGAGCAGAGTTGATGCGGTCTTTGATCATGGACTTTTCAGTTGACCCCCTAGAGCCATTACACGAGGCATGGTCGAGGTTTCTTGACCTCTTGAGGAGATTTCCAGAGCACGGACTTCCACTTACAGACTTGATAGAGATCTCCATGCGGGGGATGACCGCAGAGCAGATAGCACTGGTGATTACCACATGTGGCGGTTCACACCGCAGTTCCGACATTCACTTCCTGGATACCATCTCGAGGTTACTGTCACAGAGATCTTCTTCGCGAGATGCCATGGTCGGGACAACACATGAGGACGATGCCGTACCAGTGCGGTGTGTCACTTTGCACGATGAGACAGTTTCTACACACCAGCCCGAGGATTTGGATGATGCCGCACCATTGACAGAGGAGATGACAGCGATAGCAGAGCTTCGGACCCAGAGTCTACTTGAGTTCCCGTTGGCCTTCCAGTTGGAGTTCGAGTCAGCCCCAGAGTTCCCTGTTGACGAGTCTTGGATATCAGATCTTCTGATACTCCAGGAGCCGGAGGAGCCCCAGCTTTTGCAGCCATTGATTCAGACACTTCAGCTTCCAGTCCCGGAGGAGTCAGCCTCCTTCCTGCAGAGACACTTCTCGGATGCAGTCAGTCACCAGGACTCAGGCCAGCAGCCACAGCTTGAGGAGGGACAGCACTTTGAGAGTACAGACACTGAGAGTCCCGTCTTCGAGCCTTTTGTCCTCCACTTTGATGAGATAGATACATTTCCTGAGGACCAGCTGACAGCCAGCATAGCCACAGAGCGAGGATCAGCAGCAGACACTTTTCCAGCTTCCGCGGTGATGACTAGTACCTTCTCCTGCTTCCAGATTGCCGAGACTTACACTTCAGATGATGATGCAACCTGGTGCACTGAGTGGATACTTGATAGCAGCGCAGATGCCCATCTAGATCCTGATCCTCTTCTTCTCACTTCTGATCCTGCATCTCTCCCCGAGGGTTATCTGCGGGAGGATGCCGCACTCGATGAGTACTCGGTTTCACTGACTGAGAATGTTTCCGATCTGGCGGAACACGAAACCGAGTCCTTAGATCATTCTGATTATGATTCTTCTCACCTCGACGACCCTCGCGAGGATGAGCCCATCCTGGAGATATTCGATGATCTGCCTGATCTTCTTCCATTTCATTCATCGGATATCAGTCTTCTTAGAGAGTCTCCTGATCATGACCTTCCACATCTTTTTGAGACGGTGATTGACGTGGAGGATTCCATGACTGATCCATCCTTCTCCACGTTTGATTTCTTCGGCTCCACATTTCTACTCCAGTCAGAACCAGAGCCGACGATTTCTTTTGTGCTACCGGATCCTGATCATTTCTTCCCATATCTTCGGCCGGTAGCAGACACCCGCTTGATTGCATACCTGGGTGTCTTACTTTACACTGCTGAGTTCGTCGTTGTTCTCACACCGAGACTGCGGCGACAGTACGGCATTCGCCTTATTGATGCCGTCCTGAACCTTGATACTGCATTATCCTAGCCTTTGCGCCCAGCTAGGGGCGTAAAATCTAGCGCTTGTTGAGAGGCACCTCAACATTGTACTCTTTTGTATATACGTGTTTCGTCTTATTCTGATCCTTCTTTCTTCCGTTCTTGTTTTCACCCCAGGTCTCGCTTAGGATTATCTTTGCTATACTTAGGATATTGCTCATCCTAAGTATAGGGGGGTGAAGACACCGGGTTGTTCTTCGTTCTGTTCCATCACTTCTGTTGTTGCCTATACTTAAGGTTCTTCACCTTAAGTATAGGGGGAGTGATGATCCTCCTTCTTGTATATATTCGTCATTTTCTTCATGTCTTTCTACCCATGTTTTGCTGCCTATACTTAGGGGCATTTCACCCTAAGTATAGGGGGGGTAGACCCTGTACATTCTCCACTCGGTTTTTCCTTCGTGTACAGCCTGCTATACTTAGGATTACTTGATCCTAAGTATAGGGGGAAGACCCGAGTCCCTCTTGACTTCTTATTCTCCTTTTGTATAGCCTTCCTTTTCACTTCCCTATACATAGCATGAGTTATGTCTTCTTCATCGCTCTTGACTCTGAGGACATCGTTCGAGCTAAGTATAGGGGGGTGTGTATATATTTCATATATACTTTAGCCATAACTCGTACTTTGTGTGAGTGTGTTAATAAATAAAAATGGCTAAAAACCACAAAAATTAAAAATTTTCATGTACATAATCTTCTTTTATTTGCACATACATAGCTAGTGTACAAATTATTTTTGTAAAAATGATTTCAAAAATCTTTTGTGTAAAAATTGTGTAAATATTTTCTGTATCAAAATTATGTATATAGTACAAAATTTTTCCAAAATGTTTTGAAAATCAAAAGTTTGCAAAAATCTTGTGTAAATGTGTGTAAATATCTTTTTGCAAAACTTGCACTTCATGCATCATCATTCATGATTTCAAAACATTTTTCAAAAAATTTTGCATGATTGTAAAATTTGTGTAAATAAGCATCTTTTTGTACATATGTATATAGTTTTCTGGATGATAGTTGACATTTAAACTAAGCCTGGAATCAAATTGAGAAATGGAGCTTGATTAAGATCTTAATCCACCTAATTTCTAAGAGGAACCTTATAGGGCTTAGGTTTAAGACTTTTCAGGTCCATGGTGACTTAATTCTTTGAGTCCACTAGGCTATGATCACATGTCATCTCAATGAGCCTAAGTAGAGCACTTAACAACAACACATGACTCATATAGATTATGGCTTTACTTGGACAACCGCACTATGCACCGAGCTCTCTACGGATGAGGTGGTGAGGAAGCAGTCTTCCTTGGCTTGGGGTAGCATATGAGGGTAGTACTTCTAGGCGGAACCTCTCTTCTTCATTTAGTGAAGGAAGTGCGTCTCAACTTGGTCTGGTTGCCATGAAGTCTAACGACGGGAGTTGTGGGTTGCAATAAAGCTTCAAAAGAGGGATAGTCTACTGGCTCAAGAGGAAAAACTCCTTGTATATATGCTGCACATGTACATGTTGTATAGATGCACTCGAAAAAAAAATATGCAAAAAGAAAAGAACTCCAAAAAAGTGGTGGGTCTGAGAGAAAATGATAATCCCACCGGAGTATGTATATAAGTGCAATAAGCAAAGCTTGGTTTCATGATCCACCTGTTGTAGCTTGCAGCAGGGAGACTTGGCTACACTGGTCAAGCTCCCAAGGGTACTTGGCTACACTGGCCTTGACCCATTCTCTTCTTCCCCCTCTTCTTGAGCCGGTTGTACTTGAACTTAGAAGGGAATACCCCGCTCCTCGAGGAAAGAGTGGCCAGATTGAGGTCATAGAGTTACCTTGTTGGGGAGGGTTGTCAAGTTGCCATTTCTGAGGTGGAGAGCTTAGACCTCACTTTCACAGGACAAGAAAAGATTCATGGTCTTCAGGGTTTGTGATTGATGACTTGTTCTGATCTGGAGCATTGAGGAGTCTTGATTATAGATTGGTGGAACTTAGAGGCTGTTAGGTTTTAAGCTTAAGTCCAAATAAGGTTCCGACACATTAATAATCCAAAGATCTGATTAAGCTCCATACCTCAATTTAATGAAGGCAAGTTTAATAATCAACCTTGATCCATGTACATTCTCTTTTTCTTTTTCTTTTTCTTTCTTTTTCACTTCTTTTTCAAATAAGTGTTTGCTAAGGGACTAGCAAAGTACAGTATAGGGGGGTGATGAATACCCATTCATCACTCTTTATTCTTATATTTTAGCTACAAAAACCTATGCAAATGCATGTAGATATGTGTAAATAGGGTCAATTAGCAAAAGCATGCATGTTTGTAAATATAGATAATTAGCATGTTTTTGTGCAAAAATAAAAGAATAAAGATGAAAAAGAAAAAGAGGGAAATATTTAGAATAAATATTGAGCAACCTAACCCAAGGGAGGGCTCAGCATGGGCCTGACCGCATAAAAGCCAAGTAGAGGGAGATAGGGGCTCATGTGTACATATTTGTGTAAATAAATAAATTATATATTTTCCTCACCCAAAAATATGTTGTAAATATTTGTACATAATTAAAAGCTATTAAAAACATAAAAAAATTAAAAATCAAAAAGACCCAAAAACACCCCTTCACCATGTACATAGATCACCCTTTCTTAACCTTGTAAATAAATTTATTTATTTTCAAAACTTTTTGTAAATATTCTATTGTATATATTGTAAATAAAATAAATAAAAAGAAACAAAACAAAAATCAAATAAAAAATTACAAAATTAAAATACAAAAATATATTGTATATATATACCATGTATATAGTTGTAAATAACTATTTATTTCACCTATGTATATAATTAATAAAAATAAAATAAAAATAGCCTTTTATTCCTCATTTTATCCTATAAATAAATAAAATATAAAATGGGAATAAAAATGTATAAAAATAACTCATTGAAAATCAAAATAAAAAATCCTATATTGTATATATACCTATGTATAGCTATATATTGTAAATACCTTATTTTTATTTCCAAAAATTAATTAAAAATCACAAAAAAATAGAAAAAAATAAAATAAAAATATTTTGTGTTTTAAGTTTTTGAAAATTCGGCCATTTAAAGGCCCAAAAAAATCAAATAAAAGTTTATAGCTAGGCGGGCTCTGATTGGTCCACGGGGGATTGTTGACCCCCGGTCAACTCTCCCCCCAGGACCACCAGAGCCGGGTATGTTGCGCCCGACCCGACTTCACCATTTTCCACCCGCCTAACCCGGCCGCCATCTACCCAAACCCCGGGCTCCGATTGCTCTTCGATCATCCAGGATCCTCGCCCGGGGTGGGTTTGGAGGATCCGAGATCCGTGCTGCCCGCCCGACCTCTTCCTTCTCGGACCTCCCACACTATTTAGTGTCGTCTCCGGCGACCTAATCACGCCATCTCTGGACCCCTGCTCGCCGCCAAGGAGCTCCTCCAGACCACCCGAGTGACAGGCGAGTGTTTTGGAGTGGAAGCGAGGCCTGAGTTGGACGGATTCCATTGATCCGGTGGTAATCGCCGCCGTGCGCAGCCGCGAGCGCGCCTGAGCCTCGGGGAGCTCGACGACCCCTTGAGGCAACGACCGGGAGCCTCCTTGGCTCCAGCCCAGTCGACAGCAGCCATCAGGTAACTTAGTTAGGCCGTAGATTAGCGTAGCGTTAGATTTTTCCATTTCCGGTAGTGTAGCTCCGCCGCCTCCGCCAGTCGTCTCCGTCCACGCATTTGACCATCCGACCAGCCCACCACCTTCGTCTAACTCCTCGCCACCTGCTCCGCCCCTCCATTCCCCCTGGCTCGTCCCGGAGCAGGGTTACGGGTCTCCTCCCTCTGCCGCTCGCCGGAGACCCTCCACTCCGCCTCACCGTTCACTTTCCGCCCGCTCTGACGGGTCGAGGCAGTTTGCCCTCGACCCCTCTTTCTTTCTGTGCAGGTCTTCAGGTCCATCGACCTCATCTGGAGGTCGGAGCTTCAGAGCACAGTAGCTCCCGTTCTTCGACGTCGCCGGAGCTCTCCTGAGTTCCTCGCCTCCATCGGAGCAGTGCATCAGGTGCGGACCTTCATGGCGAATCTTTCTAGCATCTCCTGAGCACCGGACGAGGACTCTAGCACACGCAGAGGGCCGGCGAACTTCGCCGGCCGCCAGTTCCTCCAGGTCCTTCGTCCACCGTCCGATCGACCCCGCTGCCCCAGTTTAGATCTCGACCGTGTATCCACGGGGCAGCCCTCACCATCGGATCTCCCTGGGGTCGATCTGCACCGTTGAGCGATGAGGTTAAGGCACGACGCCCCTCAGCCTTCCGATCTAGCACGTGGCTGCACCTCGTCCATCCGATCCGAGCCCGGTTCTCTTCGAAGACTCACGTCGCAGCTCCTTCGTCCGATCATCCACGTGGACACACACCAGCCGTCGGATCGCGCCGAGGGGTCCTTTGGGTTTGCGGCGCGCCATCACGTCCATCCAATCCGCCACGCGTCGCGCATCCGTCCCTCGACATTAATAAAGGGGTAAATTATCTGTAGGCCCCTTTACTTTATGCATTTAGTTTTTAATCCTGTAAATAAGTAGTTTAGTTCTTTTATTTTTGTGAAATTTGCACTGTGGACCTTCTAGTTTATGAAAATTGCATTTATGCCCCTGCCTGTTGTGGACACGTGCATCGACACGTGATTATTTGGTGTTTTTGCATCTTTGGCCCTGCGTTTTTGCCCTGTTACGTTTCATATTTTTAAAAATAGGAATTGCAATTTAGTCCTTCCAGGCCTGAGTCACGCGTATCGTGCGTGGCCTGGAGGGTTATTTGCACTCCTATACCTCTACTTTCTAGGGGTGTTATTCCAGGGACCCAGAACTTTATATTAATTGCAGAAAGGTCCCTGTGCCCTGTTGCTTTTGTTATTTTTGAATAACATATCAAATCACCTCCAAATCCAATGAGATTTTGACACATGGCTCCTGCCATGGTGTAGGAATTTTACGGATTTTTGAGGACATTTTGGATTTTATTTAGTATTTTTAAAAATTCAAAAACCTTCTTTTTAGCTACTGTCTAGGTTTAAAAATCCCAAAAAAATATAAAATCACCCCCAAAAATTCTAAAAAAAATTAGCTACTGTTCTTTGGTTGTTGTTTGATTTTCTAGCCAATTTTGGCTATTTTTCATCACTTAAAAACCCTAAAAATCTAAAAACACTTAAAAACTCATAAAAATTATAATAAATAATCTAAAAATCCAAAAACAATAATTTTGGTGCCCAAATTTTCCTTATTTTCTCTAAAATACAGGAAAATTACCTCCAGGGCCCTCTGAGATCCTTAGATATTTTATCTTTGGGTTTTGGGCCTTGCTGGACAGTACCCTTTCTTTTTAGCACTGTTTGATTTTTAGAAAATAAAATACACATTAGAAAAATCTCAAAAATTAACCAAAAACACTTAAAAACCTAAAAAACCTAAAAACCATTTTTCTTTAATTTTTGCTTGATTTTTGGTGTGTTAAATAAATTGATCAAGTGTGCTTGATTTTGCCTTCTTTTATTTTCTTTATATTCTAAAATCCTAAAAAATATAAAAATTCTTAAAAACCACTAAAAAAATACTTTTCTTTTATTTTATCTTCTTTTTACTACTTCGTAGGCCCTAGGCCAACCCGTGCTCCTTGTGTTCGACCCTGGGAGCTATACCAGGTTAATCTCATAGCTAGGACCGCACTTCGTGTTTCGATCTCTGATTTCTTTCGCGGTTCGATATTTTTCTTGATACACCTTTCCTCTGAGATCCGGGTCGCAACGACCCTTGTCTTATTACCTTCACCCGGGTCTTGAGGGTTTTTGGTGTTATCAGGAGGTCGGGCGGAGGCGAGCTTAGGAAGGAGGTTTGTGCAGGGGCGGAGGGGAGGTCGGGCTCCGCCGCGAGGTCCGCGAGCCGGGCGGATCTGCAAGGACGGAGAGGATGCGCAGCCGGCAGGCGAAGGGTGCCACCCCTATTGCGGGCTAGAGGTGGCGGATGCCTGGGCGACACATGCCCAGGTGGGCGGTTCTGGAAGGTCGGTCGTGGTCGGTGTGGCGGGCTCGCGCAGTGGCGGCGCAGCCGTGGGCTTCAGGCGGCTCTGCAAGGGTGGAGAGGACACGCAGCAGGGGTGATTCGTGGAGGAAGCCTGGAGTGAGGGAGAAGGGGTATTTTTTGTAATTTTAAGAAACAAAATGGGTATTATGAAAAATAAATTCACGGAATCCGGTTAGTTTTAACGGGCAAATGGGCGGGGGTTAACCACATGGTCTGTTGGGTAAGGGCTAGCAAGTTTACGGGGTTGAGACAAGAAATACCTTATTTCAAAGGTCGTAGAGGTAATTGACAAAATCAACCTTATAGATTGAATAGTAGATCAATGCTCCACGTATCCTATGAACTTCGCTCAAATCCAAGTTTATTTGATATTTTATCTTAAAGGTTAAATGCCCGTATAATCTTTAAATAGAATTTAAGTTGATTATATTTTGACCGAATCTTTGACCATTATGATAAAATAGCAAATAAGTTCGGATTTGAGTAGGATTTTGGAAGATATGTAAAGCAATGATCTAAGATTCAATCTATAGGGCATGTTTGGTAACTGGGTTGGGTTGGCTTGGGGTATCCCTCTGAGAATAGTACCTGTATGGAGGGTTGGGAGGGTTGGAATGATAATTGTGATGCGATGTAACATTGATTATGTTTTATATTAACTTTTTAAATTATTATAATATGTTTTGCATGTTAACCATTTTATTTGAACATAATAAAAAATATTATATCAAAGAAATTGCATGGTCAATACAAGTAATCCCAATCCATAATCATATTGGGAGAGTTGGAGCTAAGGATATGTTGGTGTACAATGATATACACCAGCAACCAAACAAGCCCATAAGATTGGATTTTGAAATGGAGATCGCAAAAAATAAAATAAAAAGAATTACAATATCAGATCTGATGTAACTCTCGTTACAACAGAATATTCTAGTCCTGTCGTGTAACTGGACAGGATCTTAGGGGACATAATGCAAAAAAAATTAAATTATGTTGACGGATTCATTGAAAGCTTGTGGGCTGAAGGAAACCAGTGGTCGGCCGAACAAGTAGCCACAGCCCATCTATTTTCTCACCTCCCCGTATTTAAACCAACCTCACACCCTATTTCAAACTTAGGAAGAGAGAGGAAGAGAGGACAAACACACACATCTCAAGCACGTAGAAAATAGAGGAGTACTGCAGATATGTGCAATGCAGCGGATTGCAGCCGGGAGGCCACCTTCAGGGCCGTGCACAAGGGCGTCGCCGCCACGACGAAGCAGCTTGCGAAGCACGGCCAAGAGAGGAAGCTTTCCAGTACGACGACGATGACCGCGACGACGAGGAGATGCGCGGAAGTGTGCGAGGAGACGAATAGGCATAAGGCCAAGAGGGAGGCTGACAGAGTGGAGAAGGCCATTCAGCTCATCTGGTGGGGTCCCAACAAGTGATCTGTATATATGAGGGATCGGCCAATGTAGAATCTCCTCTCTTCTCCTGCCAATTACTGTGTGTTCTTTCTATTTTTGTACCATAGAATATTTTGAGTTTTTTATGAAAACCATGGGATTCGGGATTGTGGCAATACCTTCAACATTGAAATGAGAAGAAACGAGTTGGTCTTCTCTACTGACAACCATATACAGATCATATATTTCAACTAGTCCAGTTCAGGTTCATGTGAACACGTCTAGAATCTGACGGGAAATGGATACGTATATATAAATTTTAAGGTAGATCTTACCATGACTGTTGGGAAAACATATTTAACTTTAAATATCTTCAACCGCTTGGAAATGGTGTCAAATTTTCAACTGGACAGCTGATCAATAACAGAATATGTATGCCAATATCTGCTTTATACGTAAGCCTAATTTGTTCGATATAAATAGTGTGAGACATGTAACCACGTATGTCTCGTTAGAACACGTATGTTGTAACTCTAGTTACAGCATAACTCTAGTTACATCAGAGGATCATCTCTGCAATGTAATAGAAAACATGTATTAGTACTAGAGCGGATCCTCTACTATTACAACATCTGCTGTAACGTAGGAGAGCCGTTCGATGAGAATCATGATGCGCACCAGCCATCTCCGGTCTGTTTTGAGCGACGTTTGATCCCCATCGAGCGGCTCCCTTGCGTTTTAGCAGGTTGCTGTAACAACAGAGGATCCGCTCTAGAAATACTAATGCATGTTTCCTATTACATTGCAGAGAGGATCCTCTGTTGTAATAACAGAGGTGTTGTAATGTCTTTTTTTTTTGCAAATTCGATCCTGAAAACCGACCTTATATTTAGATTAATGCTCTATATATCCCTCAAATTTCACTCCAAACTAAGATCATTTGCTATTTATCTTAATGGTTTAAAGATCGGTATTTTTTTAAATGAATTTAAGTTGCTTATTTCTTGACCAAATAGCAAATAAACTCGTATTGGAGCGGGATTTGGAGAGTATATAGAGCATTGATCGAAGATTCAAACTATAAGATTAGATTTTGAAATCATTCGCAAAAAAAATAAAAGACATTACATCACATCTTGTGCAACAACAGATGATCCTCTCTCATTACACTACTTATTATGAGAACTGTAGCATGTACATATATAGTACATGCAACACATCGATCCATAGCAACACGTCGATCCATATCTGACCACATGAAGATCAAGAGAAAAATAATAATACAAATAAATGGGGGTGGGGGGGATTTCCACATATGTTTTTGGCCTGTGTCTATTTTGTGATTCATAAGAGTATATTTGATTGTCGGGTTAGCTCAGGTTAAACTGTGGGAGTATAAACCGTTTTTGTGTTTTACCTTTTGGGTTAGGGGTTTAATGGGTTTGTTGTGATGTAATTGTATTGAAGCTTGGAAAAGTGAATAGTTATTGTGATGCGATTGTATTGAATTTTAGAAAAGTGAGTAGAAGTTGAGTAGTTTACTATTTTTAGATAATATGATGGTATAATATATTATTTTTTGATGGAATAGACGAAAGAGAAATGATTTATGTAATGCATAAAAAAAGAAAAAAAGAGTGAATCCCACAAGTAAAAGAAACGATAAATTTTGAGGGGGTAAACCCCAAGGGGTTAAACTACCAACCGAACATGCCCTAAGAATATATCTTTTTTGCCAAGATTATAATAGCTATTTATGAAGCCCTTGGTCGACATTAAAACAAAATCCACGCAACGTGTGATGGTATTTATTGCATTTGAAATCTATTTTTGTGGTTGAGATTCCTCAGAATACTACAGCCAGAAACACAAGCAGGGATATGGCATCATCCGTTCATAATACCACGAATCCAAATATTAACAATATCTTGTATTTAGCTATGTAAGCCCACTTGTAGGACTTATGTAACATGTATCTATGGGCTCTACGATCGATGTCCAGATCCTGATATTGGGATTTTAAAGCGATGGTCACCTGAACTGAAATATATATATAATTAGATGTTTGCACTAAGAAAGTTGGATCAAAGAGAAGTATAGCTTCCTGTGATTGATAGGGTTGTGTAGTGTGTGGCCTGAATGACCATCGTCGGAATGGAGATGAGAAGCCATCAGCTGCAGGGAAAATAAAACGAAGAGATCAACGACCTAGGTTGTTTCTGTTGTGGTTTCTTATCAGGAAACGTCGAGAGTAGAGTAACCATGTTTTTTGCAATAACTCAAACGTCGTCGAAGTAACAATGTGTACAAGAGAATCGGGAATTTTAGCAAGGATAAGGCTATCATGTATGTTCAAGATTTTAAAAAAATAGATATTTTACAATGATATTTTTAGATAGAGTAAAAATTTTCAAATTATATTATTTTAGTTTTGATAAATGTACAATTTAAATCTTATATAAATCTATTGCTAAGGTTGGATTTTCAAATTGATTTTATTACTCTCGGATAAATCTAATAATTTAAATTTATTTAAATCTTTTCTATTGGTAATATTACGAAGTGAAATTTTAAAATAAAAAAATCATCATCCGAAGGAAACAACCAATTTTATTTCATTCAACGGGATGGATAAATGAGTTTGAATAGACTTTTATATCAAACCATACCTACAATTTAACATCTTAAAAGTGATTGGAATAAATTTAATGAAATAAGGTACATTGTGCATTAGAAAGACTTGAACCCTGCTCTAAAATATAACACTAATTTACTACCAATCATTTAATAAATTTGTGTAATTACCTACGCTAAAATATATTTATTGTGCATGACCAGAAAGATTTAAAATCCAAAAGCTAAGATAGAATTCTTCATTTCTGATTCAATTGGATATAATTCTTGCCGAATACCGAATTCTATTAAATCACATTTGGCTCACAAACTTTCATTCGCATGACCAGAAAGGTTTAAAATCCAAAAGATATCTTCAGTTACATTTTCCTCTGTATGAGTCATGTCTAAGTTATGACAAATCTGAAAACGTCTCCACTAATTCTCAGAAAAAAATATTTTGTTTTACCCACCTTCGAGCATTTATAGTGGAAGATTATATGTAAAAAGTATGACTGGCCAAATAAAGTAACAAATACTCATATTTTCAAATGGATTGAAACCGTTAGATACAAAATGCAATCTAATCTAACTTCTTCATTAAAACATGAAATATATTTCATCGAAGTTTATACACTCATTTGAGAACATTTAAATTTTTCTTTCTAATGTTACTAAATCATGTCATCCAGTTAGTAGCTTCTTCATATGAATAGAGATGTTGAAACTTGGGTTAAAGAGGGAAAAATATCTTCTCATGTTTCCTTCTTTTGGATGTTCCCTCCATTTCTATATATGCAATTATTGCATGCTGAACAATATTTCAAAGAAAATGTATCTTTTCAAATAGAAACACAATCATTTAGTAATGCATCAATTTTCTCATAATTTATTCCCACTGATCGAAATCACATGAATCGTATGAATAGAAAATATGGATAATGTTCTACATGCTCACCCAGTTTTGTTTTTCATCGCATGTTCTTAGCTATTTTATCTCAAATGGTCAAAGAAAAAGTCAACATAAGTTGGACTCAAAAATCATTTCAAAATTGATTTTTCTTTGATCTTTGATATAAAATAGCTAGAACATCCGATCAAGATGGATATGTAGAATGCTATGCAGGTGTTTGATCAATACATTTAGATTTTTGAAAAGATTTTCACAAAAATAAACAAGGACATAACAGATCTTGCTTAGTTAAACCCGCAGCAGAGGATCTGCTCCCCAAAATTGCACTTTGAAAGAGCTAAATGGTGCGTTTGATTAGCGGGTTAAGGCGTGTTAAATTGGTAGGAGGTAACCCGTTTTTGAATTTTTGTGTTTGGATAGAGGGTTAAACTAGGGGTGGGTTAGAAGTGGGTTTGTTGTGATATGATTGTATTGAAGTTTGAAAAAGTGAGTAGTTATTGTGATGTGATTGTATTGAAGTTTGGAAAAGTGGGTAGAAGTGAAGTAGTATATAATTTTTATATGATATGATGGTATAATATATTAGTTTTTGATAGGATTGATGATGTAAAATTGATTTATTTAATTTTAAAAAAAAAAGAATAAAGTGGGACCCACATGAGAGAGAGAGGGAGGGTGGGAAGGGGAGTTTAACCCCCTTGTCGAATGGTACCTAAGTGATATCACTGCACGGGGTTTAATTTATATTTGTGTAAATTTTTTGAGGTAAGTAATTACCATCAATGTTAGGATGGGTCATATTTAGCTTTAAATATCTTCAGGTCGTCCTATTAGTAAAGAACCAATTTGAAATGGAATTGATCCGTCACTGTCAGCTCACATCCATGGGATGGATCCCTAAAAACCAGAACAATAAAAGGAGAATCGATCCATCACTTGGAAACTCATCACTCGAAGACATAAATGGTACACATCTATAAATTAAAACGAGAAAACAAGTGCCACAGAATTTCAGCTCATATCTATATATCTTGTAACAAATAAGAAGAGATTGCATGTGATTATGGATCCACTTATGTGGTCAACCTCAAAACGTAGACCACGAAACTTTGTGGTGACGGATTTTCCTCGATTATAGTTGCGTGATATTTATCGCATTCTTCATCTGTGCTTGTGGTTCAGATTCATTACATTACAATCATGCAGCATATGGGATCATCCATTCCTATCTCCACACACACATATGTATATCCCACTCTTAACAATATCATGGATTAATTATTATATAATATAGACTTCTACAACTTATGTATCTATGGGCTCTACGATACTCCGGTATCCTCCACTGTTCCGTAGGCCTAGAGGTGTATAATTCAAATGATTTGCATGGATCATTAGAAAACCAAATTTATTTCCTTGTTGCTCGACGATCTTGAGCAAAATCTAACTCGATACAAAGGAAAATTGATAAAGACAAATTACCGGACTCGGCCTCGCCTTAGATCGATCTCTTTATAATACTAGAAGTTCACATAGAGCATTGCACGGGCGGAAAAAATCATACAGTTGATTACATCTAAAATGATGAGATTATCGATTATTTATTATCATGACATTGAAATTGGTTCATGACATATGACATTGAAAAATGTAATAATTGTTATTATATATTAAGTGTGTAAAAATATAAGAATAAAAATATGAATTCTTGCCTTATGGATGGATGATGGAGGCGGAGGTCGTCAAGGGGAGGGAGTTTCTATCACCCTCGTTTAACCGCATGATTTTAGCGCGTTGGCCCTAAAACTCATCTTCGTCATGAACTAGGGTTTCGTCAATTTTAGGTGCAGATGTGTTGTCCAACTAATTTTTCATGGCTCCTAACAATATCAAAAAGCCTATTTTTTCTTTGCTTTGATTGATGAGATTTCATTTTTCATCCAGGTTTTGATTTTTCTTAACTTCTGATTTTTTCACCTAGGAGTAGAAAGGGTTGTTTGCTACTATATGGATATCTTGAAGTTTTTGGCTGTGACCAGAAACTCAACTCTTTGCACTTACTAGAAGAGGTTGATGATTCGAGAATGTGCTCGGAAGGATTTGAGGAAGAACATGGAGCAAAAAGTGTGATCACCGGAGAGGATCCACCCGCCCAAGTATACATGATGCTTGGGTTTGGGACTCCATAATGCCCAGAGTCCTCAATCCACTTTATTGAATAGCAGGAGGAATCGATCAATGCGAGTGTACGATCAACAATAGACATCTAAATCACCAATTATTATCGTGTGAAGGGAAGCAACATTAACTAACAAGAAGCTCAGGAAGTTGCTTCTCAACTTCAAAATGTATCCCTCCATTCTAAGGTCAGACATGAAGCAATAATTGTCCTGAAGTAAGATTTCAAATGAAGTTACCTCTAGTTTTTTTGGAGCAGAAGAGATGGCTTTTAGCAACATTCATTCTAAGGCCAGATGTCCCTAAAGGACTTCATAATCTCACCAATTGCTTGAAGAATTTTGATGTTGCACTTGGTAAAGAACAAAAGATCACCAGCATAAATAAAAGAAAGATTTCATAACCACTACAAATAGGAGGGGACTGAGAGGGCTCGTGGCTGCAAGACGTTCAAGCAAAAATTGATGATTCACAGGTAAGCTTTCAAGTCAAGTTCAAGTTGAGCCAAGACACATGACTTTGTTGCTTCCAAACAGACTCTTGGTCTGCCTCCAACCCAACAAGGTAAGCTTTCAAGTCAAGTTCGAGTTGAGCAAGGGTAGGGTCTGTTGGGTATTTTGTTGTCCAACCCCAACTTGGAGCTACAACTTTTGCCACTCTTGCAGGGACATACTTACTATTTTCCCAGCAAGTTGCAGCCCCATTTGTAGCCCCAATTCCAGAATGCAACAGAGGTTTTTCCCCATTCCAATTCTAGAGAACAAGAGCCTCGTTCTAGCGAGAACAAAGCGAGCGATGAGGGTTTTTGAACCCTTCTTTTTCCAGTGCGTGAGAGTGAGATCAAGAGAAAGGGAGCTACTGGACCACGTATCCCTTCTCCATTGATCAAGCAATGGTTGGAGAGCAGCGAGCAGTGGCTTTGGCGCAGCTCCAGCAGGTGTTCTCGTGGTTCTAGCTCGAGAGGAGCAGCGGGGAGGTCGTTGCGGATGACCTCAAGGAGTCGAAGCCATCATATTTGGGTCTCCATCTGGGAGCCCACAGAGAAGCCACTATTCCTTCTTGGATTTGAGCATTTGGTATTTTAGATACCTAGGATAGTTAGTTGATCGTTGAAGAACTATCCATTGTGCTTGTGGCTTGTATCTCGGTTTTGTTGTGCAACAAAACCGAAAGAGCATTTGACTCATCTTCACCATAATGGAATCGTTGCCGGTCTTGCCCTGTGGTTTTTCCTTTACTCACATCGAGTAAGGGTTTCCACGTAAAAATCTTTGTCTCATATGGTTGCTTGTATAATTGCTTGGCATTGCTGTCATTTAGTTCCTATCTGGGGAACACATATTGTTCTGTCATCTTTGTTGCAGGATAAAAATTTAGGAGATACACCTCGTGTGTCATTCCCAACAAGTGGTATCAGAGCACTGGTTGTGCAAGATGGGCAAAGATGATGAGGGCACGATGATTAAGCTCAAAAGTAGCAACTGACAGATTTGGAAAGCCAAGATTGAAGATATTTTATATTGCAGAAATCTCCACGATCTCGTGGAGGGAGAGAGCGCCAAGATGGAAAACATGTCCGTATGCGAATGAACAAAGTTGAACCGAAAGGCCACTGGAACCATTCAGAAGTGGCTTGACATGTTTGTATTGCATCATGTTGTTGAAGAGACGAATGCGAAGGAGTTGTGAGACAAATTATCCGAACTCTGTGACTAGAAGATCGCAGCCAACAAAGCTTTCTTGATTAAGAAGCTTGTGAATTTGAAATACAAGGATGCATGCAAAGTGGCTGAGCACTTGAATGACTTCCAAAGTATCATCGATCAGTTGAGCTCCATGGGTTTGGCACTTGATGATGAGTTGTAGGCACTTCTCTTGTTGGACTCATTACCAGACAGCTGGGAGAACCTAGTTGTCACTGTGAGCAATTCTGCAAAGGGTTAGCAAGTTGACCATGCCCATGGTCAAGGGTAGCCTCTTGAATGAGAAGATCAGGTGTCGCTCATCGGGAGAGACATCCTCCTCTTCACATGTGTATGCAGTTGAGATGAGAGGAAGATCCAAGTGCAGAGGAAAGTCATAAGAGAGATAACAATCCAGCGACAAGTCCAAGGGTAAAGGAAAATGTTACTATTGCCAGAAGCCTGGTCACTGAAAGAGAGATTGCAGAATTTGAAAGAGAGAGCAAGCTAAAGCCAAGAAAAATCAGAAAAATAAAGATGGGAATGTAGCTACAGTTGTGGCAGAGGGCAATGTAGATGAGGTAGTTCTCACCATTCAGGATCAGTGTTTGCATGTAGGGAGTGATTTGGAGTGGTTGTTCATACGACCGCCTCCTATCATGTAACTCCACATAGAGAGTTCTTCACCACTTACACCAAGGGTGATTATGGATGAGTCTTGATAGGTAACGAAAGTTACTCTAAGATCATTGGCATTGGCATCATCTCAATTCAGAGTGATGTTGGGTGCTCAATGACTCTACAGAATGTGAGGCATATTCCCGATGTACGGCTTAGCCTAATATCTGGTTCACAGCAAGATAGTGAAGGCTGTCATCTGAAATTCGGCGACAGCAAGCGCAAGATTAGAAAGGGTTATCTCATCATGGCTAAAGGCAGTTTGTGTTACACACTCTACATGACTAGAGTGAAGGTCATGGATGACAGTTTGCATGCCAGCGAAGCAGACACGTCAGACTTGTGGCACCATTGACTTGGCCACATGAGCCAGAAGGGCTTACAGAATCTGAGCAAAAGAGAGTTGATCCTCTACCAGAATGGCATCACTTTGTCTACTTGTGATGCATGTGAGGTTGGGAAGAGCAGGAGTGCACCATACAGAGTCAGATCCAGGGTAAAGAGAGATCTTCTACAGCTAGTTCACTCGGATGTTTGTGGTCTTATGGACACAGCCTCTTTGGAGGCAATAGGTATTTTGTCACCTTCATTGATGATGCATCCAGGAAGGTGTGGGTGTATGTGCAAACGTCGAAGGATATCATGTAAGTGATTGCTTCAAGAAATTCCATGCCATGGTTGAGCGCGAGACAAGGAAATTATTGAAATGTTTGCGCACGAACAATGGAGAAGAGTACACCTCCTTTAGCTATCAGGGCTATTGTGCAGAGCACGGCATCAGACATGAGAGGACAGAGCCAGGCACATCCCAACACAATGGTCTTGCTGAGCGGATGAATAGGACCATTGTTGAGAGAGTTCGTTGTATGTGAAGACAACGAAGTTGTCCAAGACCTTTTGAGTTGAGGCAGTTCGTACCGCATGTTACTTGATCAACCGATCTCCATCGGTTCCTTTGGGTTTTCATATTGCAGAGTGTGTTTGGACATGGAAGGAGCCCTCAGATGCTCATTTGAGGATGTTTGGATGCAAGACTTATGCATTGGTTCCAAAGGAGTAGAGGAAGAAGTTGGACGACAAAGGAGTAGAGGAAGAAGAATCAGGAGTTTGGATATCATCTTTGGGATCCAAGGAAGAAGATCGTCACCAAGCACAGGGATGTGATCTTCTATGAGAATCAAACATTGGTTGAGGACAACATTGAGAGTGACGATGCAGATGAGATTTCCATGGATGATGATATTGATGAGGACACATGCCCCTCTCCAGTACAGGGTACAGGTGGAGAGGATGGGTAGATAGAGAAACATGAGCCAAATGCATACCCCATTGATGCAGGTCCATGGGACCTAGGGCAGAGGGACCAATATCATGCACATGCAGATGCAGCAAAGCCTCAGGTCAGGAGATCTGAGAGGGCACGCCAGTCATCATCTCGTTACCCCACTTCCAGGTACGTGATTCTTACAGATGCAGGAGAGCCATACACCTTTGAGGAGACACAGATGCATAAGGACAAGGATCATTGGTGCAATGGAATGAATAAAGAGATGTTATCTCTCAGAAAGAATCACACTTATGATCTTGTTGAGCTTCCTAAAGGAAAGAGAGACTTGAATAACAAATGGGTCTACAAGCTGAAGTCTGATGATGGTGCCAAGCAGGTCAGGTACAAGGCCAGATTGGTGGTGATTGGGTTCAACCAGAAATGAGGAGTGGACTATGATGAGATCTTCTCCCTAGTGGTGAAGATGAATTCGATGGGAATTATGCTAAGATTTGTTGCTAGCATGGACCTTGAGCTGGAGCAGATAGATGTGAAGATGATGGTTCTTCACGGTGATTTAAAGGAAGAGATCTACACGGAGCAACTACGAGGATTTCAAGAGAAAGGGAAAGAGCACATGGTTTGCAAATTGAGGAAAAGTCTCTATGGCTTGAAGCAAGCACTGAGATATGGGTACTTGAAGTTTAATGCTTTCATGAAAAAGAAAGGCTTCAAGAGGACTACAACCAATCCATGTGTATATGTTTGTCGTCTTCCTAATGACATGTTTGTCATTCTTTTGATATATGCGGATGATATGTTGATTGTAGGTCATGATTCCAACTTGATTGCGAAGCTCAAGAGAGAACTCTCCAAGGAGTTTGAGATGAAAGATTTGTGTAAGGCAAGTCAATCCTTGGGATACAAATTACACGGGACATGAAGAAGCACATGTTGGTTATCACAAAGAGCTATGTTGAACATGTGTTGGAGCAGTTAACCATGAAGAATGCCAAGCCTGACTGCAAGCCCTTAGCCTCTCATTTCAAGCTGACCAAAGAATCATGTCCATCCACTTCTGGGGAGAAAACAGAGATGACCAAGATCACATACCAATCCGCACTTGGGAGCCTCATGTATGCCATGGTTTGCACTAGACCCGACATAGCCCATGTAGTGAGCGTGGTGAGCATATTCATGTCCAATCCGGGGAAGGATCATTCGGAGGTCGTGAAATGGATCTTAAGATACTTAGGAGGGACCTCAAGTATGTGTTTTGTGTTTGGGAGGTCAGATCCCAAACTATGTAGCTACACTGATGCAGATATGGCAGGTGACATGGACCAGAGAAAGTCTACCGCAGGGTACATTTTCACATTTACAGGGGGAGGTCATATCATGGCAAATTTGGCAATCCAAGCTACATAACAGTGTTGCTTTCTCGACTACTGAGGCAGAATACATAGCAACAACAGAGGTTGGAAAGGAAGTGTTGTGGCTACAATGCTTTTTTGGTGAGTTTGGATTGGATGACAGTGAGCCAATTGTATTTTGTGATAACCAGAGCGTTGTAGACCTGAGCAAAGGTACCATGCACCATGCTCACACAAAACACGATGATGTGAGATACCATTGGTCGGAGGATGCAATTGACCAGAAGCAGCCCATGTTGAAGAAGATTCACACTGATTAGAACCCCTCAGACATGTTGTCCAAGGCAGTCGCTCATGACAATCTTCATCTCTGTAGAGAGCTGAATGGTATCATTTCTTCTTGATCTCCATCACCGGGCCACACCTCCATGTGGGGGTTGAAGGGGAGGTTGTTAGGTATTTTATTGTCCAACCCCAACTTGGAGTTACAACTTTTGCCACTCTTACCGGGCATACTTGTTATTTTCCCAGGAAGTTGCAGCCCTAATTCTAGAACGCAACAGAGGTTTCTCCCCATTCCAATTCCAGAGAACATGAGCCTCATTCTAGCGAGAACATAGCGAGTGGCAAGGGATTTTGAACACTTCTTCCTCCAATGCATGAGTGAGATCGAGAGAGAGAGGGAGCTGCTGGAACACATCTCCCTTCTCCATTGATCAAGCAGCGACTAGAGAGCAGCGAGCAACGGCTTTAGCATAGCTCCAACAAGTGATCGCGTGGTTCTAGCTCGAGAGGAACAGGGAGGTCATTGCAGATGATCTCAATGAGCCGAAGCCATCATATTTGGGTCTCCATCAAAAAACCCACAAGGACTTAAGCAATTGGCATTTTAGATACATGCGATAGTTAGTTGATTGTTGAACTATCCATTGTGCTTGTAATTTGTCTCTCACTTTTGTTGGGCAACAAAACCGAAAGAACATTTAGCTCATCTTGATTGTTGAATCATTGTCGATCTTACCCCGTGATTTTTTCCCTTCCTCACATCAAGTAAGGGTTTCCACGTAAAAATCTGTCTCATGTGGTACTTGAGTGATTGCTTGTATGAAGAACACATATTGTTGTGCCATCTTTGTTGTAGAATAGAAATTTAGAGGATATACCTCGTGTGTCATTCCCAACAAGGTCCCAAGTGAAGGCCCAAATAGCCTCATTTAAAGTCAATGCTTCAATTCCCATTTAAAGGCCTGTGTGATTTAATTTTCATACAATCTCCGCTAAAATAAGTAAGCAGTCACTTAGACTTTAGGAAAAAAGCTCCATGCACAAAGTTTTACATAGTGCTCTATCAAGCTTGGCAGCAATTCTTTTGGACCCAACCATGGAGTTCCATGAGTCTCCACAAGACCAGCAAGTTCAAAGGTGCCATTATAGGTTGCAATTGACACTAAGGCTTCGTTGGATTGTAGGGTTTGGTTGGAGATACCCCTGTGAATAGTAAACTGTGAAGAGAAGATACCCTGTGAATAGTACTCCAACCGAACCCCGCAACCAAAAGAAGCCTAAGCCGTTAAAGATTTCTTCTTCTTACCATGGAGGACCTGATTCCAGTGCAGATTATCCTCTGCAAAAAGAGTAGTAGCCTAAGAAGAATAGGGGGTTGGGAGTTGCAGAATCCAGTGATAGATCACCCAACTGGGATGGCAAATTCAAGTCAATCCTCTACTTCAGGGGAGATTTGCTGGGTTGATAAGATTTTCTGGGGTTTCCAGGAGTGCACATAATTTTTGTCATTGTTGCAAAAGCAGTGGTTCGGAATTGTTTGTCATTGTTGCAAAAGATTCTGATTGAAATTTTAGCACAC
Organism: Ottelia alismoides; assembly: GCA_037367405.1. Classification (NCBI taxonomy): domain Eukaryota; kingdom Viridiplantae; phylum Streptophyta; class Magnoliopsida; order Alismatales; family Hydrocharitaceae; genus Ottelia; species Ottelia alismoides. The sequence goes on along the minus strand of JAZKJV010000091.1, from coordinate 529,808 downwards.
TAGTCACAAAACTTTCATTCTTAACAAGGGTTTTCAACGAAGCATATATATTTGAATAGATGTTTTACCCAAGTATTTTTTCATGACTCCTAATGATATCAAGAAACCTTTTTTCGAGATTTGATATTTCTTCAAGATTTTGATCTCTTTTAAAGATCTTTTCAATTTTTCCAGGTGTAAAAGGGTTGTCCGTCACCATAGGTTTATGTCATGTATTGGTAGCTACAAATTTCAAAAATGGGCTGTGTATACAGAAGATCATCATTTTGAACTTTTCAAGTTGCAGCCAGAAACTGCTAGCAGTTGCAAGTTTGGTGGCTTTAGAAGAAAGGGGAGAAACGAGCGTGATCAAAAGATTCTGATTGAAATTTTAGCACACTAGTCCCAAAACTTAATTCTTGCCATGTGATGCTTGGGTTTGGGACTTCATAAAGACCAGCCTCCTCATTGCACTTGTTGAACAGCTGGGATAATCGGTCAATACAAGTGTCCAAATTTCACTCAAACCTCCTCCCAATGAGGTTAAACCGTTAAAATCACCAATAATCATAGTGTGAAGGGATAAGGGAAGCAACAATGACATGTAGCTCAGGAAGATTGCTTGTCCGCTTTAAAATGTCGACCTGTTCGTTTGGAGATTAAGCACCGAAATCACATTTCCCCTTTGAAATACATCGAACTGGATAAAATTACAATAAGAAAAGGGGAAAAAGCACAAAGAACTCAATGAGAAAATCTAGTGCTGTTATTTAACTCCAGAACTGTGGAAGGTCAGAAATGAAGCTGATAGACAACACATCAATATCCGAGTCCTTCAGCCTCAATGCTCATTTACTGGATTCACGAGGATAGTGGAACTCGATCATTATGGACACAAGACAAGAAGCGAACAATTATCTCTAGTCACATAGTTGGAAATCAGAGGGGAAACAAAAGGAAAACACAAACAGGCAAAATAAACAGCAATTATCAAGACAACCCCTCAGATAGTCATAGGAAATGTCATCGAAAAGGTTGCTACAGCCAAGTAGGTTCACAATGAGATCAGGGTCTTAGCTTCCCAACAGTTACATATTTCTGAGCGAATCATCATAGGCTCATGTTGGGTAATTACAATACGTTGAACATTCTGAAATAGACAATGCAGAAAAACGAAAATCTAAAATAAAGTAAAATAGACAAATATTAGGAATATTTAAAAAAAGAGGTATTTTACGTTAGTGATAATGGAGAAGACTAGAACCTAGGATTCGTAATTGAAAATTTAGTAAAATGTTTGATTATTAGCCTCAGAAGTATCTGATAAATGTCACGTTCGGCATAGCAAATCCAAGTAGGTTCTCCCTGCAAACAGGGTCTTGGAATTGACAACACCTCCATTTTGCAGACTAGTCATCACTGGCAAGTAAGTTATAGATTTTAATGAATGGACTAAAAAGATGAAAGAAGGCTAATTTCTTCCTCAGAAAATCCATCAACCTCATACGAATGTAGGCACTACCAAGTAGGTTCTCCCTGCAGAGCAGGGTCTTGGAGAGATCTACATCTCAAAAATTCGGAGATATCATCACAGGAAAAAAAGGCATATTACTGAAAGATTTCAACTTTTTAGCGAGGAATTTTAGAGGCAAACCTATGGAACAGGATGAGCCTCCACGTGAAACCCGCCGGGATTTGATATCTGCCTCCATGACTAAGTTCCCTTGCTTGTTACTAAAGATCGCAGGGAACTTAAAGGTGTGGAGAGGCAGATCAAGAACATAGTTATAAAGAAAAAGTGGAATGGATTGGAAGGGAATTTCACGTGGATCGAAAGAAGAGAATAAACGAAATCGTTGAAGATTTTAGAACAGAGAAAAAGAGCGATGGGGAGAGGAAGGGCGATCGTCGGAATATATAAGATCTTTTAGAAACCCTAACCCTAAAAAAACACCGATGAGTTTTTAATCTCCGCGAAGATGGAATGATCCGACGGCGCGAATACATCCTACAACATAACGGTCGGATTGAGAGAGAAATAGTTGGAAATGATGGTCAAGCCCCTCCACTTAAGGAGAAAAAAAGCACAGTATGCTTTTGGAGGCGAGGTATGGTTGGAAAATGATGGTCGAGCCCTTATACTTGTGGAAAAAGAAAACATAGTATGAATTTTGAGCGTATTTGAATAAAATTTTGGCATGAATCAACTCGTGGAAAACCTTTTTTAAAAGAAAACAAGTCACCATTCATCATCTAATAAAAGTTCAAACAAGATTAATGCCGTGAGTAAGAGAGAAATCCAAGAAGTTGTGACAAATAACTAGCACATGCCACGGTTTTCAACGGGATGTATCTCACCTCTGGAGCATCAGGAGTGTAGGGAGTGAGTTATTTCTCATAATGGGTACTCATGGGAAACTATTTCTCAAAATGGGTACGGACCGAAACTTTTTCCCGGAATGGGGATGTATCGGCAAACCATTTGTCGCTCGCCTACGTGGCGCGGCAAACGGTTTGCCGTGCTGATGTGGCATCGGCAGCAAATCATTTGCCGCACCTTGTCTCTGAAGTGCAGCCTGCCGCAAACGTTGAAAACCGTGCCACATCAGCATGGCAAACCGTTTGTCGCGCCACGCAAGAGAACGGCAAACGGTTTGCCGATACATCCCTATTCCGGGAAAAAGTTTCGGTCCGTACCTATTTTGGGAAATAGTTTTCCATGGGTACCCATTATGAGAAATAACTCCCTCCGTGGAACATCAAAAAAGGAAGCACGGATCCTCTGTGATACTGCAGACCTGTTGTAAAGAGGAGCACATATCCAACTACTCGTTCAAGATCAAGTGGTTCACACGGTAAAGGTTAAGAAAAACTCAGATTTTGTGTGAACCACTCTTAAGAGCTAGCTTCAACACTAAGAAGAGAATCCATGCTCAAAAAAAGACCTCATGCTGCAACGAAGGGGTGATTACATCTCGAGTTCCTTATCAATCTCAGGGAGGCAGGTGCCCGTGCCCCACCAGATGGTGAACAAAGTAAAGAAGATAGACCAATCGCTCCCGCAAGTTTAAAAAGAAGATTTTAAAAAGAAATTTTAAAAGAAGGATTTTCCATGGCAAGGATTAAACCAAAAATTGATCTGTCTCCTGAGCCCAAATGCTTGTTGAGTGCTTTCCAAATCCCTGAGCCGTTTGGTTTAGCAGAAGCAGATGCATGTCGGGGCTTCAGGCCATTGGATGAGAAGGAAGGAGCTCCCAATCTACAGCAGCTACTTGTTGGGCGGATGAGAATGGAGCTTGAAGAGGATAAATTCTGAGATTACCCTCCTTTTAGTGCTTGGATTTGATGAATAACTCCTTTAACCTTAAAGATAGTACCATCTAAAGACCAATTTAGGGGAATTACCAAGCACAACGGGTACAACAAAAGAGTCCTCCGTCCTCCACTTGAGTGACCGTACTTCCACTGTCGTTCTCCACGAGACCCAAAAGGTGAGGCTTAACATTGGCTCCTTTCAATGGCAGCAAATTCTTGTTTTTGACCATATCTTGCCATTTTTCACGCCCCATTCGCCTCATCCAATTTATCAAGGAGGTACAACTAACGACCCGTGGTGGTTTGGGGAAGGTTCGTTGTTAAGAAACATACGCTCCCACACGGAGCCTTGGCAGTGATCAAATTTGCCCGGAACCGCGATGATAGTTTCTCAGCACGACTCCAGGAAAAGGTTGATTTTTGATGCAGGTCTTCCATTTGATATATACGAGCTATTGAGTTGGAACAAAGTGCTACTAGGCGCGAGCGATGAGTAAGTACTTGAGTGGGTGGAAAGATGCCTCAAAGATACCATTGATGCTGCTAACCTCTACAGTTGTCAGGTAGCCATTATGTGTTCTTGCAGGCTTCTCAGAAAATAAGATTCAAAGAAGGCATGAAAAACTAGTTTTTTGGTGTTAACCTCTACCATGAGTGAGGTGGAAGATGCAGACCACCTTTTCTTCAAGTGTGAAAGTTCAAAGAAGACATGGGAGTTATTTGAGAACCAAGCGATTTGTGTAGATGGTGTTTTGGATTTTTGGGAATCCATTGGAGCAAACTGGATGGGTTCGGAGAGGGATCGAGCACTTTAACTTTGATTTGGGCAATGTGGCTTGCCAGGAATGGTGTTATTTTTCGTCAGGAGCAATGTTATGGAGAGAACATTGTCGCGCATGCTCGAGCATTAGCGGAGCATTGGAATTTGTAACTTCTTTTATGTACCTAACCTGTATACATGCGTGTTGGTGATTAATGGTGAAGTTTTTGGGCACTCATCTATACAGTGGGGGCCTTTTTTTCTTTAAAAAAATATGATTTCTATCACTTGTGCCCTTCTTAACTTCTGTAATATCAATTATACCTCTCCTTTTTTTGAAATATTAGTCATGTCTTTATATTCTTCCAAAATTTGCAGTTCCACCCTTTTGTAATACCAATTATGCCGCTACTTCACCTTGGCAGAATGGCAGAACTGCGAATTTGTAAGGTAAGGACACAATTGATATTCCAAAAAAGAGAGGGGCATAACTGATATCGCAGAAGTTAGGAAGTGCACAAGTGATAGAAACATTAATAAATATTTTCCAACAATGATAGATTTATGGAACAATGGTCAAAGGGCTATACCAGATCAACTAGAAATGATGGAGATGGATAATTAAAAACTCAAGTTCAACTTGGTATTCTCACAAACAGAATTTCATGTCTTATCTTAAATTTCCTAGTCTGTATATTTAGTTCCATGGTAACATGGACTGCAACTACAATAGGATCTTCTTCCCTTCATTTTGGTCTCATGAAACATGCATTTTATGTAGAACATAACATCTCCAGGACCAAGCAAAAAAGGATCAAAAGATGCACGAGCACCAGTCCCTACAACCTCTTACAATGATGGAAACTTTCGCAAGTTCCAAAAATCCAAAGCTGATTTGAGATGTTTGTTTTGAAAATGCTGCTTCCGTCAAACATGCACAAACTGCATACTTCAGTAAGTGATTACCACCTTTGATTGATGTAGGCTGAGGCATCTAGTCGTCTGAGACACGAGACCGGCTCCCCGTGACATCCCAGCTAGCATCAAGGGGACCAAGAGCACAAAGATGGCTACGGTTAACTGAGGACCAACAAGGATTCCCCCACTGAGGAATCAGTCTTTGCAGTTTGGGATGCAACTACAGATATGTAATAGAAATTTACAGCACCTCATAGCTAGCAACATCATGACTGTTCATCTAATTCAATCCTATGTTAGATTCATTGCATGATAACAGGTAATGATGGCTGGTAATTCAGTTGGACGTGGAATCCATCAACTGGTAGTGACAATCTTCTTGATTGTCCTGTGCCTCACCAGTGCAGTCAAAACTCCAAACAGAAGCACAATTTTCATCACCTGCAAACAACATACACAATTATCACAACAGGCAAAAAATTCTAACGTGTTTGGTTAAGGAATGGCTATGCTTATCTTGGGTTTCTCCCTTATCCCAGGTTTTTCTTATTCCTGAAATAGCTATTCCACTTCCTTATTCCGCAACTTTTTAGAATTGATATTGCCCTTCATTTACCTTTGCTTATTATTTATTCCCCTTTCACAATATTTATTATAACTACTACTTATTACACATTCTCAAGAAAAAATAAGACTAGATCCCCTTATTCCGACGGGGAATAGGAAATAAATTCTCTTATTCTTTATTTCATAATTTTCACCTACTTATCCCACCTTCCTTATTCCCTACACAGGGATGATCAATATTTCGAAAGAATAAATGAATCTTTTTCTTTAAGAAAGTTGGAAGACCGTTCCTAATTAAGAGATTTAGCACACGTGTAATTTTTTTGACAGTTGACAGTATGCAAACTTCATTGAGTTCTAAGAATAAATAAAACATTTCCCAACTTAAATGCAAGTTGGTTTAGTTGTGTTAAAAATATTTTTGCCAAATATCTGCATATTTGGAAAATGTATATGATTGGAGAAACAAAATGATAAAAAGTTGGTATTGTTGACCAAATTTTGACAGGGAGATGGGGGTCGTAAAACATGTGAATGACAGTATACGATAGGTTTAGCTACCAAGCTCAGAAAACTTCCACAGAGACTATGTAAAAAGGTAAACATTATACTTCTAAAAAATAACTGGTTCTTAAAAAATTGTCGGAATGAGTTGAAAAAAATGCAAAGATGCCTGATGAATGGTCTACTAATACAATAAAGCATGAACTGATAAGCATTTTGTTGCTTTTATCGTGCAAACAGCAAGTTTACATTATCGTCCCCGCAATTTTACAGTAATCTTAGCTGCAGAAGTTAAAACAGAATATGAAAACAATTATAAACATCACATTTTAAGGAGAATGGAATTCGCTAGATTTCAACATATGGAACTCACTAGATTTCAACATGGATTACACTAATTATACCATAAATTGATGTCAGGAAGCAAACAATCGATCTTATAAGGATTCATTATGTACTCTATTTGCAATTTAAAAAGATAACTGTTGGTGGAAATGAGTGAACTGTTTATTCTATAGAATCCTAGGCTCCCTTATATAGAGAGAATCCATGGGTAAATTACATAAGAGTCCAGAAGAAAAAATAGAAAATATGAAACGGTACATAATGACATAACATAACATAAATCTCTACACTCCCCCTCAAGATGGAGCATAGATGTCAATCATGCTCAGCTTGGAAGAACATCTTTGAAAGGGTCCTCTGAGCAATGGCTTGGTAAATATGTCGGCAGTCTGATCCTCTGAACTAACGTGTGAAGTAGAAATCAAGCCCTTCTGGATCATATCTCTAGTGTAGTGGCAGTCTACTTAGATATGCTTTGTTCTTTCGTGAAATGCTGGATTATTGGCAATAAACAAAGCTGCTTGATTGTCACACTGAAGCTGCATGGGTAAAGGTACATCTATATGTAAGTCTTCTAATACGGCTCGAACCCACATCATCTTCGTGCTCGCTTGCGCCATGGCCCTATATTCAGATTCAGCGCTAGACCTCGCCACAACAGTTTGTTTCTTGCTTTTCCAAGAAACCAGAGAGCTCCCCACAAAAACGGCGAAGCCTGAAGTAGACTTACGATCTTTATGACACCCTGCATAATATACGTCTGCACAAGCTAAAATAGATAAATCTGTGTTCTTTCTAAATAGTAACTCTGAGCCTGGAGAAGACTTTAGATATCTCAGTATCATGTATATGGCATCCATATGAACTTGTCTTGGATGCTCCATAAATTGACTCACCCGACTTACTGCAAAAGCAATATCGGGTCGAGTTATAGTGATATAAAGAAGCTTACCCACCATCTCTCTATATCTTCTCCTGTCCACTTCTTCAGTATCATTATCATACAGTTTCATAATTGGATCCATAGGAGTGCTCGATGGTCTACATCCAACCATACATGTTTCAACCAGAAAATCTGTAATATATTTCCTTTGGGTCATCACCAAACCCTGTGCATTCCTGGCAAATTCCAACCCCAGAAAATATCTTAGGGTACCAAGATCCTTCGTGACAAACTGATGGCCCAAGAATGCTTTTGCCATCTCTACTCCCTGAACGTCATCTCCTGTAACTAGAATATCATCAACATATACCATGATGACAACTGTTCCTCTAGAAGTCTTCTGAATGAACAACAAGTGATCCGCATTTGATCTTTTGAATCCATGTCGATCAATTGGGTGGGAAAGCTTTTGGAACCACACCCTTGGACTCTGTTTAAGGCCATATGTCGCCTTGTGAAGTCTACACACCATATGATTCTCCCCCTCAGCAGTGAACCCCGGTGGCTGCTGCATGTAGACTTCCTCCTGCAGATCTCCATACAAGAATGTGTTCTTGACATCAAGTTGAAATATGAACCAGTCACGTACCACATCAACCGATAGAAGAATGCGAAGATTAGAGTGCCGAGCCACTGGAGAGAATGAATCCAAATAGTCTACACCATAGGTTTGTGTGAAACCTCTCGCAACAAGTCTTGCCTTGTACCGAGCAAGACTGCCATCTGCATGGTATTTAACTGTGAACACCCATTTGCAGCTAACAATAGATCGTCAGATGGAGCGGTAACCAGGCTCCATGTACCACGAGACTGTAACGCATGCATTTCTTCCTCCATAGCCAATCTCCAACAGTCAATTTTCATAGCCTCTTGATAAGTTTGTGGTATCTCCACGGAAGACAAAGCCACAGCAAACCTCTGAAAGTCACCTGTGAGACGGTGAAAGGAAACCTGGGAAGTAAATGGATAAGACGCGCAAGTCCGTTTCTGCTTCCGAATAGCAATAGGGACATCAAGGTCACCGTCCACTGTACTCGATGGTGCATCCTCCTCCTGCAACGAAGAATCCTGCACATGCACATTATCTGACCCATCATTAGTAATAGCATCTGAACATACCTGAGGCGTGATGGATGCTTGACGTGTAGTCTGAGCAGGACCTGACCGACGTGTATAGAATTTAGGTAATGGTGGGATAGATGGTTGTGGAGGAGGTGGTGGTGGTGGTGGTGATGGTGGTGGCGTGACAACTGGAACCAGATTGGACGCAGGTGGACTCAGACCAGGAGGAGGAGGAACATAGACATCATCATTAGATGTGGAAGAGACCAACCTATCACCTGCAGGGGAGAAGTACATAACGGACTCAAAAAATGTAACGTCGGCACTGATAAAATATTTCTTGTTTATGGGGTCATAACAACGATAACCCTTCTGAGTCCGAGAGTAACCTACAAAGACACACTTGACGTCTCTAGGAGAGAGTTTGTCAAGTCCAAGAGACAAGTGGTGAACAAAGGCAACAGTACCAAAGCCACGAGGAGTAAGTGAAAATAATTCCTTATCAGGGAAAATAACGGAAAGAGGAATTTTCTCACCAAGAACAGAGGACGGCATGCGATTGACCAGGTAGCAGGCTGTAAGGACAGCATCCCCCCAAAAGGTGATAGGCGCACAATTCTGGATTAGCAGGGTTCGAGTGATATCAAGAAGGTGACGATGTTTTCTCTCTGCCACTCCATTCTGTTGAGATGTGTAAGCACATGTGGTTTGGTGAATAATACCTTTAGACGAAAGAAACTGGGAGAGAGAACGAGTGCAGAATTCCAATGCATTATCCGTACGAACATATTTGACAGTAGAAGAAAAGACACTCTGCACTTCACTGATAAGATTTTTAATAACATCCCCTGCTTCAGATTTATTCTTTAAAAGAAAAACCCAAGATACACGAGAAAAGTCATCAACTACAACTAGATAGAACCTGTGTCCCTGATGATCAGGTACACGACTCGGACCCCAAATATCAATATGAAACAACTCAAATGGGGAGCTACTGCTCCGACGCTGACGACTAGGGAAGCTAGAACGATGATGCTTTCCCACCTGACAATCTTCACAACGAAACGACGAACTTGGAGAGATCTGAGGCAAGAGATGATGCATTTTCTAGAGCGGGAGGTGACCAAAGTGAAGGTGCCAGATGTACGAAGAGACTGATCCGGGTGAATGGGAAGAGACGCCAGCATATGAATTTTGGACCAGACGATAGAGACCATTCTGCTCAGAGGCACAACCAATCACCCTGCCCGTTAGTATGTCCTGAAAAATGAGAGACGATTGGTCAAATATAGCGCGACAGTGCAAATCCTTCGTAATCTGACTACTGGATAATAAATTCATGGAAAACTCAGGAGCATGTAGAACATTCTGTAAATGCATAGAAGGTGACAAGGTGATCTCCCCCTGTCCAACGATGGGGGAATGAGTCCCATCAGCTATGAGCACTGAGCATCCAGGTGGGATGTCCCTGTATGACTCAAGTCTATCTCTGTCACGGCAGAGGTGATGGGTGGCGCCAGAATCCATAATCCAATCTGAGATATCATGACAAGATGTAAAGGCAGTAGCACTACCTGAGGTACTGGCAGCGGCAGAAGTACTGGCAGATGCTGAAGCGGCAACATCTGAGGATCCACCTGGAGAATCAGTAGATGATTGAGGCATTATATCACGCAGACGCGTCACAAGCTCTTCGAACCGGTGATCTATAGTGGATGCCAACTGAGATGTAACATGCTCGGCTACACGCGCCGATGCTGGAAACCCATGCTTAGAATAGCATGTATCCTTTGAGTGACCTATGCGACGACAGAAAGAGCACGATTGGCGAAAATGACCTCCTCGGCCACGAGGTCCACGTCCACGAAAGGAAGACTGACCACCTCTCCCTTGCGATACCGCCATCGCCGAAGGGGGTGGAGTAGACGTGCTGGAAGAAACAAAGATACGACTGAGCCTCCGGTAAACTTCCTCCATAGGAGGAATAGTAGCATCGGCAAGTATCTGAGAGTGGGCTGCCTCATACTCAGGATCAAGTGTTGCTAGTAGTACGCCCACCATGGTAGCATTCCGGAAGGTCTTTTGCTGCTCTGGAGTCGCCATGAGTGGTATAGTGCTATATAGTTTCTCAAACATCCCCCGCAGGGACGTATACAAAGAGTGAAGCGGCCGCCCATTCTGCTTCATTGTAAAAATATCATGCTGGAGCTGTAACATCTTGGTCTCGTTCCGCACATGTGAATATGTGGCAGCCAGAATATCCCACATCGCCTTGGCGGTGGGCTGATGGAGGACATCATTGGCAATCTCCATCGACAGTGTTCCTAATAGCGAAACCTTGGCATAAGAATCATCGACCTCCCAGGAGGCATAGATCCCAGTCTTCTCTGACGGCTCATCCTCGGTAAGTATATGCTTCTTACCGTTCGACTTCATGAGACTCATGAACTGCATCGCCCAGAGCTCATAGTTCGTCCCATCCATCTTGACTATTGGCGCTGGAACTTTGAATGCGCCTATGGAGGGCATATCGACTTTACTTTCTGACATCTTGCCGGAGACGAAAACTAGGGATTGTAGACAAGAAACCGGTATATACATAAACTTGATAGGATTTGAGTGCATATGTAGACTTTTATGCACTCAAATCCATGACGAGATAGTGGCCGACCGGGGGGGAGCTGGAAGGTACCACCAAGGGCTGGAAGGGGTCGGCGGAAGGGAGGAGCGGGGCTGGAGGGACCGGCGGGCTGGACGGAGATGCGGAAGAGGGGCGGCGGGGAAGAGGGACGACGGCGGGATGAGTGGGCAGCGGCGCCGAGAGAGAGAGGCGGTGGCAGGATGAGGGTTAGGGTTAGGGTTAGGGTTTTGGCTCTGATAGCATGTTGGTGGAAATGCGTGAATTGTTTATTCCATAGAACCCTAGACTCCCTTATATAGAGAGAACCCATGGGTAAATTACATAAGAGTCCAGAAGAAAAAATAGAAAATATGAAACGGTACATAATAACATAACATAAATCTCTACAATAACATGTCAAATGAATTTCTAGTTTCCGGAGTTGTAAGCTTAAATGCCACTATCAAATAAGCAATTCATCAAAATGAGTGTGTTTATATTAAAAGATGTGCACCTCTCAAGCTGAAATTCTCAGTATACTCAGGCATGCTAAATCGTCTGTGCCCAGATGACGAAGCAGCTAGGGGCAGATATGGATGGAAAGTAAAAGCATTGACAGTATCTGTAAAAAAAATCAAGAAGTTATAAATGTTTGTGTATGTACATTTTTAAAAGCATCAATGAACTCAGAAAATGAAACTTATCTACCAGATGCAGCCTGAAAACTGGATATCCACTGACCAGTTTGAAGGTCATAAATATGCACCAAACCATCCTGAAGAACTACAATTTCAGTATTGATGTTTCACTTGTTTAAAGTATAAATGGAGACAGAACATAACCTGTCCACCGGTACCAAGATGCCTTCCACAGCTTTCAATGTCAAACATTATCCGCTGATTAGTAGATTCAGATGATCTATACAACCTGATCGTTTTGTCCAAATAAAAAACGTATGCACTTCAAAGCTGTTTCAGCCAACTCTGCTTGTTAACAGTAGAGGTGCATTAATCCAAATAATAGACTACTGATTATGAATATTTTATTTGTCCACAAAGCAACAATTTCCGAATAAAAAATCATCGAAAAAAACATCTGTTAAACAAGAGCACTATGGCAGCCTAGCGAAAGAAACCAGCAACAACTTAAAAAATGGCGACGCCTTCTCCGACTATAAGTAGGGTCGGCTACATGGATTCTTGCTCAAATCGATGTTGAAAGATCCGACTATTTTTTATGTTGGTTGTCGATTACCTAACACAACCCCCAGAAAGAGGGATTTGAACCGTGGCCTTTTTGCTAAGGAAATCAGCAAGGTTACTATGGCAGCCTAGCAAAAGAAACCAGCAAGGGCGAAAGAAATGTCTGTTAAACAAGGGCACTATGGCAGCCTAGCGATAGAAACCAGCAACAACTACTAAGGAAAAAATATATGGCAAAAAATACAGAAAAGCATGCCAATAAATAGGTTGGGGAAAGAGTTTGGCATATCAATGTCTTGGCGGACACCAAAATCCCAGGAATAGTCAAAATTAGAAACACAGGCTTTTAGAAAGGATGTGGAACATCAAAAACTACACAAGTCTTTTCTAGATGGGAGGCATTGGATTATTATATATTTGCGAGGTTGCATCTCAGGTTGGAGACAAAGGAAATACATTATGCTCATTAAGTGTGCGTTTCTAGTTGGGTATTATAAGAGCCACGCATCAAATCCAAAACGGTCATTTTACCCTCCTATGTGGGATAGCTACATTCTCCTCCAGAATCCACAGATCTTAACTCCCACGTTCAAATGACCATATAATTCTTATTAACTTCCCGGGGTGCTGACGTGGCTTGCCTGAGGAGTTTTAATGCTTCTGAGGACGTGGATAACATGTTCTTGACTTGCAATTGATCTAAGGATGTGTAGAAGTGCTGGGATCGATTGGATGGATTCTGCCAGTGCAGTGGGTTTCTGGGAGTCACTTGAGGCTGTTGTTTCAGGTCTTAAAGGGATCGATTGAAACCCTTGGAAGTGGTCTGGGTCTTACAGCTAGCGCATACTGGGATTGTTTTATGAAGAGAATTCTGAGGAAATGTGATTGAACATGATATATATATGGCTCGGATGTGCATCATTCTGGTTGCCCACATTTTTAAACTTCGGAGAAAAATATTAAACTTCTGGATTTTCTTCAATCTACCTTGGCCCCTCCTATATAGCTTTTCATTCAACTTTTGCACCTTTAAACCAGGACAGGATTGTGTCCTCTATGGTGACGTTATTGGCTAAAAAGAGGCATTCAACACAGCTCAAAGAACTAAGCACTTAAAAAAACAATTCTAATTTCCCAGCATTAAAATTACTATATAACTGGGCTTATAAAAAATGCTTTGAGAAAAGAAAAATACTTACTTGTAGAGGATGTCTGCAGTATTCCGTACGTCCCAACAAAATATATATGGGTCCTTTTGAAAAATGAATAATCAATAAGGAGTGGCAATGTAAAATTACTAATATAAAAGCAAGTGATGCCGGCTTTTTTTTAGATAACTAAAATGATATATCTCCAATCATGGCAACTCTTTTCACAAGGATTACGAGTGTACTAATAAAAAAATGAAAGTTGACGGATGAAGTAGCATAATATACAACTTCCACTTTGACTGAAAGAAGTAAGTCATTAATCTTAACTATTATGCAGAAACTAATAAAAAGATAACTTCAGACCAAAAAATACCCCTTGTCATTTGTAAGCAGCTTTACTAATAGATGACTCGAGCGTTTTCAAAGCCCAATGCAAAAGTCTCTCTCATTACCTGATATAATAAATGTGATCAAGGTAGATTTCTGTCTCAATCATCGACAATTGTGTGTGATCAATCACATTCGCAAATAGTGCTCTTTCTCATATTACCTCAGTTGATATCATGGATTTTAAATCCAGGTTTACACTCTCAGAGGAAGAAGCTCAACGCTCTTCGTAGGGACGAGGAGGAAGAAGGAGAAGGTGAGGTACGCTTGGGAGAAATCGGTGCTATGCGCAAGGTACGCCTCATGACACTTCGAGCTGGAGCTTCGAATTCAGTGGAGGGAGGAAACTCCACAACAAAGAGCTTTGGAGGCGCTAAAGCTCGATCGAGGATGCACACGAGTGCGTAGGTGCATGGTGAACACCAACATGTATGCTGGAGATACACAACCAAAGCCACGAATAGGAGAAAATCCGTGCATGAGAAGGTGATGCAGAGCTCTAGAGGGCGATGCAGCATGGACAAGGTGTTGAACGTCCATGTAGGTGGAGTGGTGACGAACCACACCACCAAAGATCTTGCAGGAGGTCAACGAGCAAGCGTGGAGGTGGAGCTGCCACACACCAACGATGGGGCTGCTGTATCCAGGAGGGATATGCCAAAAATGGGAGCTGACAAGGAAGCTCCACTTTTCACGTCGAAGACCAAGTCATGGAGGGACGTGGTTCGTGAAAAGACCAAGTGCAGGAAGGGAGGCGGTGCACGCTTGCGCCACCCTTCCAATTGAGCAACATCAGAAGGTGCGTAGCGGATGGAGGATCGTGACGGGATGCCAGCTGAAGAGGGGATGCTCGGTTGAGGACAACCGATTCTTCAGGTGAGGGAGGCTTGCCACACCCCCAAATTCCGTGATCGAGAATGATATCGCAGACACGGTAGCGGATGCTCGAGAATGATCGATGGAGCTGACATCAGGTGGAGTCATGAATACGTGGATATTACGGAGGTTATTCACGAGAGTCTGGAGGCTCTACCGTACGTGACAATGGAGAAGCGTCACACAGGACACTGGCTCGATGGCAGAGTGACATGGTGCTTGTAGCAATGCAAGCAGCGAGTACAGGCAGCAGTGCAAGACATGACAGTGGATGTACGTAGCGGTACATACGCGAGCGTTGAAGAGCGGTATGCAGTGAAGCAGTACGCATCGAGGAGCAATGTTGTATGGTCACATAGGTGTACGCACGAAGGCGCACGGTATCGATATCGAGGCGTGGCAATCCAAGGAGGCATGGAGCGTTGCATGTGCTGAGTACGAACATTGTCGAGCATGCACGGTATTACATGTACGACAGTGGTCTGGAGGCCACGATAGCGAAGTTCTGGAGGACTTCCCCTTAGCATGTAGAACGCTAAGGAAGGATTTACCGTATGAGGATCTAGAGGTCGCGGGTTCCCTTTGACACAAGACCGAGTGTTCGGTAGCACTTAGTGAATTATAGCAAAGCTATATCAACAAGCGTTGGAGCGTGAGTGTGCTGATAACTGGACGGTTGATGTGGCGTCAACCGTGCGAGAAGACGAAAGGACAACAAGAGAGTCGAAGAGACGAGCAGACGAAGAGTGGTTGAGGAACGTGAAGGGTTATCGAAGAACTCAAAGGGTCTCTTGTGTCCTTATGTATCATTATTGTAGATGTAATAATGAGTGTCCCTTGGGTTGCCTTGAGTCTTGTATAAAAGGAAAGGTGGTGGCTCATTTGTAAACACACAGAGTACACGAGAGAGTGTAGAGTGTCATCATCCACTACCAAAGAGAGTTCCCCTTCTAATAAGAGAAGAGCTTTGTGCTCGTGCTTGTGTGATCATGTGGTTGTGTTTTTGAGCGTTCTTGAGCGAGTTCTTGAGAGTGTTCTTGAGCAATCCATAGAGTCGATCTTGTGCTTATGTCTAAGCGTCTGTGTGTTTGCAAGCATGAGTATCGAGAAGAGTTGGTGCGTGTCCGTGACCGTTCTACTCGGGAAGGCTGGTTAGTTACGGGTTAGCTAACGCCGCACAGGTTCGGTCGAAATCGATAGCGGGATTTTGACCCTGTGACATCTGGTATCAGAGCGAAGGAGCAGATCATAGAGCTTGGTTGGTGCCAAGAAAGCGGGCAAAGCTACGAGCGGCTGTTGGTGTAGTCAATCGCGGGAACAGAGGATACTTGTCGGTGTAAGTATATCTTCGATCAACAGAACGAATATGGTGGGTGTTACCAAGTATGTGGCAGCACTGGAGCAAGCGATGGCAGAGGTGGAGTCCACCATTGAGACTCATGCTCATTGCATCGCCGTCTTGGAGGATCGTTCTTTAGAAAGATCAGATGTTGGAGACGAGACCCAATGCTCAGCGGAGCAGATCAAGTCCTTGGAGGACAAACTGGAGGCGTTCAGCACGATGATGGAGGATCTACGTAGCAAGATCTCCCTCATCAAGAAGGCGTTTGCGAATAGCGGGAGCTCCGCGGAGGTGCAGCGACGCAAGGTAACCGAACCCAAACCCTTCACAGGTACGCGGAGTGCCAAGGATTTGGAGAACTTTCTATGTGATATGGAAGTTTACTTTGAGGCGACCAAGACGAGGGAAGCCGAGAAGGTCGGCTTGGCACCGATGTACATGTCGAGCGACGCCAAGTTATGTTGGAGGAGCCATACAAAAGACAAGGCAAGACCGAAGATATCCAGATGGGATGATCTAGTCACGGAACTAAAGGCGCAGTTCCTGCTGACAACCACGGAGATCGATGCGGTTATGTCGACTCACAAGGCGAGTCAACAGTCGGTGTTTGACCACACGAATCCCGAAATTAATCAACAAATAACCCACAAGCAAATCAGGCAATGAAAGACAGGTGTGAGTTAAAATTTATTTTTAACTCTGCACAAAGGATGTATAGCAGTCAAGTATGCAGAGAGTTCGAACACAGGGAGCAAGCAGTGTAATTCAAGCAAGTGAATGCACAAGTGTGTGAGTGTGTTAGGTGTCTACACTAAGCAATCAAACAAGGAAATGTTTTTGTGGGTTTTTAAAAAATTTTTTTTTTTTTTATTTTTAATTTTTAATTTTGTATTTTGATTTTTGATTTTCTGATTTTTAGATTTTATATTTTATATTTTTTTATTTTCTTTTTCAATATTGGAAAGTAAATGCAATATAGTAAAAGACAAGGTAGAATTTTTATAAAAATGCACAAAAATACTCAAAAATTCAGAAATAAAATGTTTTTGGTATATTTAGGGTTTTTTACTGTTTTTGTGATTTTTGGGGATTTTTCAAGATGTTTTTGGTATTTTTAAAGTCTGAAATAAGGCAAACAGTGGAAATAAGGGCTGGCTGTGACAAAAATGTACTTTAAAAATATCAACCAGTACTCAAAATAATTCACACTATTTTTCTAATAAAAAGAATAAAATAAGTGACAAACAGAAGCTGAGTTTATATTTTTTGGATTTTTCTACTATTTTTTATATTTTTTTGAAGTTTTTAAGTGTTTTTTCAATTTTTAGTGTTTTTCTTTTGAGATTTTTAGTGGTTTTTGGACTGACACTAAAATATAGCAAAATAGACACCAGGGGATTTTTTTGGAATTTTTAGAGGTATTTTGAGATTTTTTTGGTATTTTCTAAGGTAGACAGTACACAAAATGAGAGTTTTTGATTTTTAATAAATAGGAAAATGGAGTAAAATCAAAAACTAAAAATAAGGCGTCAAAATATAGGACAACAGAAGCTTAACCCTATTTTTGTGGAATTTTTGGAGTTAAAATGAGATTTTAATTAATTAGAACAAGACTCCAATCATCAAACAGTGCTGGCAAGGGCATATATGCAATTTACGAAACATCCAGGGGCATACGTGCAATTTCCACAAAAATATACAACGTCAAATGCAAGTTACTGGACTAAAAGCAAATACCCAAACCCGGAGGGGCCTTAGCGCAAAATGCCCAAGCCGAACACGTGCGAAACACGCGCCTGGCAGGGACCTAAAGGCAATATCCGAAACTATCAGGGGCATACATGCAAATATCCCAAATGTTTAACACTTAATACAAAAGTTCTGGGACTAAACCGAAATACACAAAAGACCAGGGGTGCCTCTGCAAAAAGCCCACCACCTCACGTGTACAGGTCACGTGAGGTGACGTGGCGAGGGACCCAAACGCAAATAACTAAAATCCGAGGGTCTTTTTGCAACTATTACAAAATATTTAAACTACCAAGGCAAGTTTATAGACTAATATATAAATACAAAAATCGCGAGGGTCGGGATGCAAAATACCCTCACTCCTGCGCTCGGCAAGTGACGCGTGGCGCGCATCCAACGGCTGGGCGTCAAGGCGTGATCCAACGGCTGGGGACGTTCCACTTAAACACGTGGCAGCACAAGAACGGCCGATGACGCTTCGATGATCAGTGGCTGAGATCAGATCTGGACAAGAGATCGACGGTGGAGGCGAGCCAAGATCTGACGGTGGCTGGTTGATCTGGAGGGGTGCCCCAATCGGACGGCGGGGAAGCTCGGAGGAAGAACAGGGAAGAGCGCCGGCGAGGGCGAACTTCCCCGAGCTCGTTCTCGGGCCTCCGACGCTCTGGAAGCTTCAAAATGGGGCTGCGACCTCCTGAGGTCTGTCTCTGTCTCCTGGTGGCTTCAAAACTCGCCGGCGGACACCGGTACCCTCGCACGGCGGTGGCGGAGCTGCGAGGCTCCAGGTGCTCCGGCGAGAGGGCAAAATAGCTCCAGGAGCTTCAATGTACTTCAATACCTGCACCAAAACGTTAGAGAGGTCGAGGGCAAAATGCCTCGACCTCGGGTGGCTCTCAAAATGAACGGGGAGGCGCAATAGGATCTCGCCGGAGTTGCGCTCCGGCGAGGTGATCGATTAGGTGATGGCGATGATCGATTCGACTGAGAATGATGGGGAAAATGATCCTAGATTTAACAGGAATAAAATGGGGAAGGAAATGGGATGGATCGCAACCTCGATGGCCAGTGGCCAGAGGGAGTATACCTCACGGGGGTCGATCGCCGGAGGTGGTGGAACGCGCCCAGATCGCCCGCTGCGCCTCCTCGAAGGTGTGGAACCAGGAGCTGTCACCTCCAGGTGCTCGAGCACGACCGAAGAAGGGGGGAAACTGGATGAAATGCGGTTCAACCGGAGGGAGGAAGAGGTGGGTCTGGTTAAGTAGATGGTGGAGTGCGTGACTTCGAGGGAAGATCACGGGTGGTGGAAGGAGATATGGGGAGATCTGAGGCGTCGGCGATGGAGGTGATTGATCGAGGAAGGGGTTTCGTGAAGGAAGCGGCCGCAGAGGATGAGCGGCGCAGCCTCGAAAAAGGCGCGAAGACAAGGGGAAGGCGACGCGCGCTACGCGCTGGGAAGAAGAGGACAGACTGTTGACCCGTCGGTCAACAGTCGCTGGCTCCTGGTTGGTCCACGTGGACCAACCAGGAAAAAGAGAATAAAAAATGGTTTTATTAATAGAAATAAATCGAATTAAACTAAAGTTATAAAATGAAAATTATTTGTTATTTTATGTAGTATTTTATTATGATTTTTATTTATTTTTATGATACATATTTCTACAAGTGCACTTTTTAGCCTTATATAGGTATATTACCTATGTATTTTAATACTTTTATTTTTATTTTGTATTTTTACTTTATTTGTTTTATGTTTATTATTTTCTAAAATTACAAGATACTTTTATATACATAAAGATATCTTTATTTTATTTTTCTAATATGTTTTGTATATTTAATAAAATACAAGGGTTATTTGTATAGGTATATACATAAGTAATGTACCTATGTATTGAATATATACAATTATTTTTATTTGTATTTTAATTGTGTTTTTATTCTTCTTTTAATGTACATAATTATTATAAGTATCATTTACAACATTATAAAAATATAAAGATGAATAAATAATTAATGAAGAATAAATTGAATATTTTAATATGTACAAGTATACAATGGGGGTCCAAAAGTCAACTTTCAAACCGTAGCTCCGCCAAATGCGAAACCACCACCATTATTTAGATTATTTTCTTCTATATACAATTAAAGGTGAGTATGTGGCATTTGGAGTTTTTATTTGTGAGATACGGGTCTGGGAAGTTGGCATTCTGGAATTTTATTCAGACCATAACTTTTTATCTGTGTATTATTTTTGAGTGAAATAAATTTTGTATTTTTCTTTATTAAATTATCTACAACTTTCATGTACAAAGTTTCTTTATTTGATGTACAAAAAGTGGAACCAAAAATAGGTCCCAAAATGAATAAAGAATGAATAGAATGTATAGGTATTTTGACTGTGTTTCTGGCCTTATCTCCCCCTACTTTATTCCTTGTCGACCTATTCCTCAAGATGCCTAGGTCTCGGGGGTTTTGG
The DNA here is from genome assembly GCA_037367405.1 of Ottelia alismoides. Lineage (NCBI taxonomy): Eukaryota > Viridiplantae > Streptophyta > Magnoliopsida > Alismatales > Hydrocharitaceae > Ottelia > Ottelia alismoides. The sequence goes on along the minus strand of JAZKJV010000091.1, from coordinate 509,615 downwards.
ATCATAAAATATTTACAATATTTTATTCTTTTTCTTTTCTTTATTTATTCTATAATTTTGGCTTTAATTACAGTGATTTATACACAATCTGAATGCACATGCATGGATGCTAAGATGATGGTTTTAATGCTATTTATAGGCATTTGCTAGGGTTTTTGGTGCCAAAATGATAGAATAAAGATGATGAAATGTGGATTCATCACCTGCCAAAGAACATTGCGTGGGTTGCACAGGAGACACTTCGACGCCTGAAGCAGACATGCATTGTTCGTGAGTACGTGAAGCAGTTCACGTCCTTGTTGCTGGACATCAAGGGAATGTCAGGGGAGGACAAGCTGTTCAATTTCACGATCGGGTTACAAAGTTGGGCGCAAGCCGAACTGCGGAGGCAGGGCGTGAAGGACCTTAATTCAGCGATCGTGGTGGCAGATGCGTTGGTCGACTACGGTGTCCAACCAAGCCATAACATTGAAGAGAAGGAGTTCACCAACTAGCAGAAGGCGCGGTCAAAGGACAAGGGCAATAGCGTTGCCCATGATCCACCAATGGAGGAACGGGAGTATTCCAAGAGGAAGGAGTAACCCAAGAACAAGGGATGCTTCATATGCGTCGGACCGCATCGGGCGTGGGAGTATCCAAAGAGGGAGAAGCTCAACGCTCTTCGTAGGGACGAGGAGGAAGAAGGAGAATATGAGGTACGCTAGGAAGCAATCGGTGCTATGCGCAAGGTACGTCTCACGATACTTCGAGCTGGAGTTTCGAATTCAGTGGAGGGAGGGAACTCCACAACAAAGAGCTTTGGAGGCACTAAAGCTCGATATAGGACGCATAACAGTGCGAAGGTGCATGGTGAGCACCAACATGTGTGCTGGAGACACACAACCAAAGCCACGAATAGGAGAAAATCCGTGCATTAGAAGGTGATGCAGAGCTCTGGAGGGCGATGCAGCATGGACAAGGTGTTGAACGTCCATGAAGGTGGAGTGGTGACGAACCACACCACCAAAGATCTTGCAGGAGGCAAGATACCAAAAACGCTCGGAGCGCGGGAGGTGCTCATTTCCCACGATGCGGGGACACCCACAGGGAACGATAGAAATCGTCAACGAGCAAGCGTGGAGGTGAGTGCATAATCCAGAGTGTGAAGCACCAGAGTCCATAATCCACTCTGTCATGTATGCACCAGTACGACCAATAAATGCACATGCGATACCTGAGGAGCTCGAAGAGGCTCTAGCTGCAACTGTGGTATCGGTGGTGCCAGTCATAGGAGTCATGATCTCTCGAATACAAGAGACAATATCATCCAGATGAGGATCGGCCTGGGAAGTTGTAGTCTCTGAAGGTGCAATATGTTCTGCTATACGACCAAAAAAGGGATATCCATGCTTCAGATAGCACGTATCCTATGCATGTACAGGCCTATGACAGTAAGTACAAGAGCTACGTTGGCGTCCACTGCCTCTGCCACGAGGGGTGCGTCCTCTGGACTGGATCATCCCTCCTCGACTACGAGAAGCGGTCATCGCTAAAGAGTACGGAGAAGTGGCTGAAGAAGGCATGATAATCCAGCTGAGACGGTTGTAGGCCTCCTCTATGAGAGTTATGGTAGCTCTGCAGTATCATGCTCTGCATCAAGTCCAACCATGAACACTCCAACCATTGTGGAGTTCCTATACATCTTATGTTGCTTAGTAGATGTCGTAATAGGCATGTAGCTATGAAGCTTCTCGATCATGCCACGGAGAGGAGTAGTATACGTGCAGCGGACGGTCATTCTGTTTGGCATTGTAGATACTGAATTGTAGCTAAAGAATCTTAACCTCATTCTTCGCTTGAGCATATGTGGATGCCAAAGTATCCCGCATCGCCTTAGTGGTGGGTTGATTCAGAATATTATTGGTTATCTCTGTGGTGAGGGTACCACACAGCCAAACACACGCATACGTGTCATCTTGCTTCCAAGAAGCATTTGCCCCAGTCTTATCTGTTGGCTCTGCATCTGTCAAGATGTACTCCTTGTTGTTGCACCGCATGAGGGTGAGGAACTGCATGGACCATAAGTCATAGCTGGTCCCATCCATCTTAACGATCGAAATCGGGCCCTTGAAGGCTCCGGACGAAAAAATATCACCCTTGTTCTCTGACATGATGGAAGAATGACAGATCAACGGAACTCAATTGAGGAGTAAACCGAAAGGAACAAGTCTACATGATCATGCGAAGGGTCGGTTGTACGTGTAGACTCATAAACCATCCTCATCAAACTCTGATGCTTTTTAAGGTCAGAAAATGTGATTTATAGGTTTGGAATCACGTTCTCCAATCAAAATCGGACCAAATCGAACCTCAAATCAAGTTGTAGGGGTGCGGGAGGTCCGGGGGCGGCCCGAAGTCCGGGCTAGATGCCAGCATGGGGGTCGGGGGCGACTGCCCAGTGGTCGGAAACCACCAAGCGACAGCCTGAGGGCCTTGGATAGTCGCCCTGCGGTTGGGCAATGCCGGGGCCAAGGGCAGGGCGACGCCTAGGGCCGGGTGCTGGGTGGCATCGTTGGTTGGATGGCGACGGCCTGGCGTACGGGGAGGTGGGGGTGGGCGGGTAGGGTTAGGGTTTGATACGGGAACTCCGATCTAGGACCGTCGCTCCGATACCGTGTTAAGGAAAGGAATGAATTGCAATTATGAGATGCCCTCGGGTTCTCTTATATAGGAGAGGAACCTATTGGACAAATTACATGATGAAGACAAAATAAGTAGAAAATAATAAAATACAAAGATAACGAATATCTCAACATTAATCATACTATGAGTAATCACTTTGTAGTTTTTATTGATAATTTAAGTAAATGTATTGGGTTTTATTTAATAAAGGAACGGCTAGAAATGAATGAAATTGTGAATCTTTCTTTACCCCCATATAAAGACGTCTTTTCAACAAACATTAAAACTTTCAGGCTTGACAATGTCCCGAAGTTTGTGTATAATGACAAGGTTCGCTTCTTTGTCTCAAGGTACCGTACATCAGACTTCTAGCTCATATCATTCACAGCGGAATGAGATTCTGATAAGAATATATGTCATCTTTCAAAATATTGCTTGTCCACTTCTCATTCAGACGAAGATCATTAAAACCTTTTAGGATGAAGCCATCCTTTTTTCCGCCTACTTGATTAACCAGTTCCCTCATCTATTCTTGGTGTGAACACTCCACTCTCCTCACTCTATCATCGTGAATGTCATTTTTCCCTTACCTCTATGCATCTTCAGTTATATTGCCTTTGTTCATAAATGTTCGATTCAATGATAAGTTGCCCGTTCGTATATTGATAGGTCGTCGATACTATGTCTCTGTAGATGTTACCTTCTTTATATAAAACAATTTCTTCACTAAACCTACTAGGCTACAAGTAACAACCCATTAGAGTTCTTACTTTCACTCCAAGTCTACCATAGGAGGCATCACAATGGATCTAGCCCAATATCTTTGCCTACTACCCCCAAGAAGATGAGACATCTACAATTGACCTCGACTAATTGCACCCAAAGATGGTGGAAGCAGATCCGACAATGTATATTACATCATAAGTCCCACTTTACTAGTACTAATGGTATATTTAGCCATGAAAAACGATTTTTAAATGCTCTTATAGTAGTCCTGATGCTGAGAGATCACCATATAGCTATACATAATATAAGGTGATAACATGCTATGGACAAGGAGATAGATACTATATTTCCATAGGTACTCGAGATCGGATACCATACCCATAGGTGTTTCTCCAACTGCTTGGAGATTAGTTATTATGATCAAACATGTTCAAGATGACTCGTCGATAAAGCAAAGGCCAAGTTGCTAGACAAAGGCTTCACCAAGACTTATGAAGTCAACCAAGCTTGTAAAAATCTGCTAACTAGGCCGACTAGTCAGTCCGACTAGTCGAGTCGGGGAGAAGCCGACTCGACTAGGCTTAGACGGCCATTATCGGTCAAACCGACTAGTCGGGCCGACTAATCGGTCAACTTTTACATCAAGCTTTTATATTTTTTTTCGTTTTTTTTCTTTTTTAAAAGCAAACTTATCCTAATATGCTTAATATTATATTTAAAGTCAATTACTTCTTTTATTTCATTATGTAAGTATATAAAATATACAAGTCTATGTTAATACATAAGCAAACTTATTCTAATATGCAATAATGTTATATTTAAAGTCAATTACTTCTTTTATTTCATTATAAAAGTATAGAAAATGTACAAATTTATGTATAAAAATGATTTATATATATAAGATAATTAAAAAATTTAAAACTGACTAATGGCTGACTAAATCCGATTAGTCGCCCAACTGTTGATTAATCCTTAGTCAGTGACCCCACCAACCGAGTACCGACTACAGCTTTCTGCAACCTTGAAGCATGGCCTCAAATTTCAACGAAATTCGGTCGAATTTCTGTCGAATATCGATATCCTGTCGAAATCAAAATTCGACCGAAATGGCCGAAATGACCGAAATATGAGGGTCCTAGTACAAAAAATGACAAAAATGATCGAAATTTCGGTCGAATTTCGACCGAAATTCCGTTTCGGTCGGTCACCGAAATGGTGATCGAAACTGACATTTAGGGCCTTGCCTTGAAGTCAACTACTTTGAGACAAATTATCAAATTGCTCGAATGGACTCTATTCCCATTATCTAATCACATGTTGTTAACAAGAATTAACCATTCTATCAGTTTGATGTGAAGAAACCTTTTCTTTACAGAGTTGTTCAAGAAGAAGTTTGTGTCCCAGTTGTTGGGTTTCATCGTCACGACTCACTAGGGGATATGTTTGCAACTTTGCAAGGTTGTCTATGACCTAAAGTAGAGTCCCGAGTTTGTTAATATGCTCACCACATCGATCATCTTTCTTAACTACCACTGAACTTCTTCTAATCACTTTCGCAGAAAACATGTTGAAGATACTTTTGTTCTTGATGGCTATGTTGTTAATATGGTTATTTCTGGTGGACAGTGTATGGATTCTAAAGACCAAGGCTTTCCTACATAAGATGTTTGTAACAAGGATCTTAGTCTTTTACGATATTATATGGGCATTAAGTACTCGTTACTCTATAGTACTATGAGAATATATATTATATATTAGTGGAATCAAGAACAAAACAAAACTAGATTTTATGAAGAACCCCACTCCCTAAAGATCAACCCATAAGCAAAATTCACTAAGGATTATATCTTCTATTGAAATCTCTCTATGAGTAAAGGGAGTTTGTCACTCTATTTATAACCCCACTAACTCAACCACGTCCCATCATTTAATAATGTGGGACTAAATAACTTTCCACATATAGAGGCACAATTACACAAATATGTAAACCCTCAAGATGAGCATGAAATGCTTAAATTGGACATACAAAACTCAACACACAGAATATAACTACATATATCAAATACAGCTCTTAACCTTTTTTGCATTTTTCCCATCCTCGGTTTTATACTTTTTCAATGGTCTATTCCATTTTTTATTTTTGGACCATTCATTGTTTTAAACAATAGACAGCTTTCAACTTACAAAGAAGAAAACTAACACAAAAAATCAAAATAAGCCCCAAGTCCATTTAGGGCATCAGCCATACTTCCATTTTTTGCCTCAATAATCTTTTCTTTACGCTGCCTTTCCATGTGGTTGTTCTCCTTTTTTTGCCCATTCAACCTTTTTTTCACAGCCTTTCCCTTATTTATGTTTCGCCTCCTTTTTTCTTTGAATTGTTGCCTGGTTGGCTAAAAAATAGAAAAATGGGAAAATGGGAAAGGCCCAACATAACATCGGCACTATTTGGTCACAAACAAGGAAACTCTTCCCACCATTCTTCAAGTATGGTTTCCACAATAGGAGAACCCATCCCATGCTAGTGTCACCGTTGTTGTGAATCAATTTTCATGCTATCAACTGGACAAGAGTAAACGGCACTAATTGGAGAAAGCATCGCCAACTGACACATGCACCACCATGGCACACACGGATTCATGCTCCACCAATTCCTTTTTAGGATTTCAACCATTATGACCACAGGAAAGGTTCCATCACTACTAATTTTCTTCGAAAAACAAGAACCCAACGACAAGAAAAGTGCAGTCATCACTGCCATAGGGTTTCCAACCTATCGTCATCATCAAGTCGCAGGTTACCACGTGTGCATTTAACAGGCATTGCAGTGTCGCCTGGAGACATCGTATATTTAGGGATTCTAGAGATGGAACCTAAAACAGTCACAATCGATCTTCACAGTGCTCACATTCAACACGAACTTGGAGAAAAAAATGAAACCGTCAAGCAAACATACAGAACTCGTATATCAAAATCGAAATAAAATTAATCTCAAGAATGAACCAATAATCTATTTGCTCTAATATCATATGAAAACATATAAAAATGTGGAATTAAGAACAAGAACAAAACTTGATTTTATGTGGAGGCGTACTCCCTGAGTAGCGAGATGAAACCACGGGTGAAAGCAACTAAGGAATGTATCTTCTATTAAAATCTTTGTACGAGTACATGAGGTACGGGGCTCTATTTATATCGCCACTAACTCAAACAAGTCTCACCATTTAGAAATTGGGAGTAGATAACTTTCCACACATAGATGCTCAATTACACAAATATCTAAACAAGGACTACTTATTCCTCAGAGAAAGAGTGGCCAGAAAGCACTTGCTTAGAATAGCCCCAACAGCAAGATGTATCGGTACTAAAACTAATGAATTGGGATTGGATATCATCTTCAGCGAATATAAGAGATTGAGCTAATGATCAAATGATAAACCAATATATCTTAATGAGGTTAGACCATTTCAGTCATATAGTGGCATGTCTGCCGATATTATTTCTGATTTATCGTGCAATAGTGACATTGTCTAAAGAACAAACTTGAACTTTAATGATCACAAGACTCAAACTAATATTTGTGTATAAAAAAGGTGCATCAGTGCCAGTTAAGTGCACAAAAGCCAACGAACAGGAACAAGAGAGTTCAAATGGCATTATTAAGATATACCGGTATAAATGTTTCTTGTCAGTAGTTCAAGGTTAAAGTTATGTGGATACCAGCATATATGATTTTACACCGGCGTTTGAGCCTGAAAAGTATATAATGAGGATAAAAAACAATTGAAGATGATCCTCCTTTAGTGTTAAAATGCAAGCAGATGTTTGAGAGGTCATTTGCACTTTTTTCCAAGCCTACTATAAGTGATAAAAACAATTAAAACACCTTGGTCTTTGAGCTTCCTTGTTGCTTAATTCAGGTTTTAGAGAACTTCTTTTGATCCAATCTTTCCATGGTCAGTTTTCAAGCTTTTACTTCAATTACTGATTACATAACCAATTTGCGAGCTCCAAAGTTATTTCAGTTTATCATGGTAATTATCATTTTTGACATGAAATGTTAATCTCACAAATAACCACGTAAAGATTTTGTTATCATCAAAACTGAGTTATAAATGACATATCAAACAATCGTGACTGGGTTTAATATTGATAGTGGGAAATAGTCAGGCATCAATAGTAGGTGACTGTGCAAGCCATTAGGAGTTCCAAAATGCCTAATGTGTTAGGTGTTCGCCTAGGCGCCTGCCTGAAAAAAGTAAGGCATGATCTATGCATATATTTATGTAAATACAATCATATATCTGTGCATGAATATCTGTATGTATCTATGTATATGATGCATGAAGATCCCTTAACATGCAGATTTCGAAAGGCGTGAAACCATTGGTCCTCCTTTATTTTTCTTTTCCTTCGAAAATATGATCATCAAGTTGTGAGAACGATATTGAGGCTATGCTCTAATATCACTTGACGCAACTATGATTTTTAGGGAGGAAAAAATGAAAATAAAAAGGGTGGGGAGGGTTTAAGATGGAAATAATCACAAAGGGAAAATGAATACCAAGTCAAAGGTTAATCAATATTAAAATAATACTTGTATAGCCCTTCCATTACACATGATGGGGGGGTTATATAATGAGACAATACCATCTAAGAAGTATAACTCTTCATTCAAAGAACATTTCACGTAAAGGACACGTCCAAAAGTTAGGTTTCCATTGGAAATATAATAAATAAATGAAAATACAAGAACTAAAAATGAACTAATAATGAATTAATGAAAATCAAATTGCAACACTAAATTAGGAATTTTCGTGATTAATATATTTTAGGATGTATACCCCTTTCTTTAAACCCTACTTAATGTGAGAAAAGGCTTTGTTGTTGTTGTACACCCAGTCACCCCTTTCTTTCTTAAAAGAATCGCTAAGTTAGGAATTATATACCTTTCGGCCTCCTGTGTATAGATAGTTTCCATCCCGAGAGAATAGAACCTGAGGATAACATACATCACACAAGACACCAATCAAGGAATAAAACTAATTTATACTCAATAACACAACGAATTTGAGGAAAGAAATAAACCTGAGTAACCCCACCAGCCTGGCCATGTAATACATACAAAAGCTCCATATTGTCTTCCCCATATATGGCAGTAGTTTGGTTGTATGAACCCATGGCAAGCATTTTTTCATGTGTAGGGGAAAAGGAAATAGATGATATGATGCCTGACATTAGGTAAAAAGTATTATATCACATCACAGTCCATTTATTAGATCCGACATAGCCAAGAAACATGTAGACTTTAATGCGGTGAAACCGGAACTATTTCCCAACTGATCTAGCTTATCTGAATCTGAATCCAAGTATAACCACCCAATACAGAATTGATCGTATGCAACATGGTCAAACTATTTTTCATGGAACAGGCTTGGTTTTGGCTTTACTTTATTGACGCTAAGAAAAGATATATATCAAAAGCATTTGTACAAAAATGTATAGAAATTCTTAGCCCTATAAACATTTTTACTAGTCCTAGGAAAAGAAATACCAAAATTGGTTATCAGGACACCAATAAAATCACCTGAGAAACCCTCGGTGCCTTTAAGGGAATATTGCTGGAAGTCACGGCCTGGGCGATGTATGTCAAAAATTCTGAAAGATTTATTGTATCCAGCAAATAGCCTATACACGTAGAAAAATACGAAGAATGATCAGAGATGCTAATCATGATGGATGGTAGATAAAGCGAAATATTATTAGAGGACATATATCTTCTTGAGACTTCATTAAAAAAACAGGTCTGGAAGTAGAAAATTTTACCAGTGCCTTGTAGAATGCACTAAAGCATCATCAACATGAACAAGTGCATACCCATAACTGATGTTGCAACTTTAATAGTGTCTTGTTAATTTGTGAGTACAATGGAGCGGAGGATGGGGGGTTCCTTTGTCTTTTTTTTCATTTTATGATGTACCTGTAGCTCTAGCCTCTCCCTATATAAAGAGGCATGGGGTCCCTATTTTCAATAAGAAATACTCTATTCTTCCACTTATATAATTATAATTCAGCCATGGTCGGTCTCAAACTGGGGTAAATGAGAGGATTGCATTAGGTAACCGACAGGTAGCGCAAACCGGTCGGAGACAAATTCCTAAATAGTGCCCTCAAGACAGTAGGGGATCTTTTTATCATAAATTTTAGCAAACATTTCGATTTCGTTGGAGCATTCCCTACTAGTGACGCGTCGCAGTGCCAAATGCAATGAGATGACAAGGACCGCTATATTGTTGCTGGATGTAGTCCAAAATTTACAAAGGTTCTCGCATGAGGAACGCATGCAAGTACATAATCCATTTCTGTTGCATCGCCACCTAGATGCAGTGCAAAATTTGCAAGGATTCTCCCGTGATGGACACATGTGAGTAAAGAAGTTATTCCAAAAGAGGTCGCAGAAGAAGTTGCGGATAGGTAGTTGGAATATTGATATTTCGACTGGCAAATCGATGGAAATAGTAGATACGATGGAAAGAGTGAAGATTCATATAATATACCTCCAAGCGACAAATGTGTTAGGGAGAAAGCAAGAAAGATTGAGAAGACGAGCTTTAAATTATGGGCATCAGGTAAAGGGAATGTATAAATGGTGTTGTAGTGGTTGCCATACGGAATTAAAGGATAGTATGGCTGAGGTGCAAAGATTTGATGATCGGATTATTTTGCTAAAATTGGTGCTTGAAGAAGCAATTTTGAATATCATCTAGTTTATGCACTCCAAATTAGTTTAAAGGAAATGATTAAACAAACTTTTTGGGAGGGTTTGGATAAGATTACGCAAGGAATCCCTTATAGAGAGATGATTTGCCTGGGTAGACATCTTAATGGTCATGTAGGAAAGTATGCTTCACGATATGCTAGTTTTCATGGGGGCCATGGTTTTGTGGATAAAAATGAAGAGGAAAAGCCATTCTGAATTTTGTAACGGCTTATGACCCTTTCATAGCAAACACTCTCAGACTCCCTTCAAGAATAGGGATGAGCATTTAATTACTTATAAGAGTGACTCAACTAAAATACAAATACATTACTTTCCCATGAGGTAAAGAGATTGGATGTGATTCAAAAACTACAAAGTAATCCCGGGAGAGAACTTGACATCTCAACATCGCTGGCTAGTCATGGACGTGTAAGTAAAACGATTGGTAAAGAAAATGATGATTCACAATATCATTGGAACTAGATGGTAGAACCTTTAATTCAAGCAATCAAGCTTCAAGGAGAAAGTTTTAATAGACATATCTTGGGATTGTATTGGAAGTACAAATTAGATGTGGGAGGTGGTAGCATTTTGCATACAAGAGTTAGCCAAAGAGATGCTAGGCAAGTCTAAGGAAGGATTTACATGCAAAAAGGAGGCTTGGTGTGGAGTAAAGGGTGCAAGAGAAGCTTTAAATTAAAAAAGATTGCTTTAAAGCTATGTACAATGATAGAACAAAGGAAACTAACACAAACTACAAAATAAGGAAGAAGGAAGCAAAGAAGTTTTTAAGTGAAACTAAGTCAAAAGCTTATAAAGTTTTGTACAAAAATATTGACTCTAAGGAGAGACAGAAGGATATATCAAATTGTTCAAAGCAAGAGAAAGAAAGACCAAAAATCTTTCTCAAGTGAGATGCACAAAGGATGAGGAACGACTTTTGCTTGTTACTTAAAAGGATATAGAGACAAGATGGAAGAAGTATTTACATAAGCTTTTAATCTGAGAACGGAATCAATAAAGAGATCACATTGGGAGATCTAGCTAGTAGTGAAAGTTACTGAATCGTGCAAGTTATAGATGAATACAAAGGAAGGAAGTAGAGGAGGCTTTGAAACCTGGAAAATATGCAGGACCTAATGAAATTCCTTTAAAAGTATGGAGAGTTCTAGGTGAAAGTGGTTTGACTTGGATCACAAATTTATTCAATGTTATTTGGCAAAACAAGAAAATGCCTGACGAAAGGAGGAGAAGCATTATAGTATCTCTTTATAAGAACAATGAAGATTTATAGAGCTAAAAGGAGGAACCTCCATATCATTTTTATTGATTGGAGAAGGCTTATGATTCTGTCTCGCGAGAGATATTATGGAGAGTTTTGGAGAAGAGACAAGTACATGTCTTATGCATTAGCATTACAACAGATATGTATGATGACGCTTCATCTTGTGTAAGGATCATGTCTGGGAAGACTGACTATTTTGACATCAGCATCGGTCTGCATCAAGGTTCAACTTTGAGTCTATTCCTTTTTAATTTGATTATGAATAGGTTGACTGGTCACATTTCAGATGAGATATATTGGTGTATTTTATTTGCCAATAATATTATATTGATTGATGAGATTAGAGATGGAGTAAATGAGAAGCTTGAGGTTTTGAGACATGTCTTAGAGATTAAAGGATTTCATTAAGTATGCTAAGACTGAATATATGGAGTGCACATTTGATGGAAGCAGTGGCAAAGGAATCAATGTGAAGATTGGAAACGATGACTAGGGATGAGCATTGGGCTAGGCCAGTCCGGCCTAGTCCGAAGCCCGACCCAACCCAAGCCCGAAACTATTTTAGGGCGGGCTCGGACCGACAATTTGGTCCCTTTTGTTAATTGGGATGGCTTGGACTTGGCTCGGCCCAGTCCATATGTCTCGTAAGCCCAGCCCATTTAGAGCCTGAATTAAGGCCCACGAGCTTGGCCCGATAGGGAGCCCAAAGCCTGGCCCATGAGCCTGATGAAAGGCCCAAAAGCGCCCCATGACGGGCCTTAGCTAGGGGATTTCCACCCCCCCTCGCATGAGTGACAAAATTCATGGAAAACACAAGGATTATCCAACAATAAAGAGATAAAAAGTTATAAAAGCACAACTCATAGTAAAATATACAATCAAAATCAACAACCATATGGGTTTGTAGGAATGGAAATTATATAAACACATGGGTCGGATCGGCCTAGGCCCATAACAATTAGGACGACCTAGTCCCAACTGATATCCTACATTTCATAGGCCGGCCTGGCCCATGCCCGTCCCATAATAATTGGGTCAAGCATAGGCTTGGGCCGTCAAAAACTAAAAATAGTGGGCCTAGGCCCAACCCAAAGCTCGAAAAAATAAATAGGCTTGGGTATGGCCCTATATAAATAGGCTTGGGCATGGGCCCTATAGGGCCCAACCGAGGCATGTCCCATGCTCATACCTAACGATAACATTCAGAAGAAAGATTCTTTTTAGATACTTTGAATTTATTTTGCAACATGATGGAGAAATCGACGTAGATCTTATAGAATAAATGCAGGTTGACTAAAATAGAAAGAAGTCTCTATTGTTCTATTTGATAAGAAAATCCTTCGAAAATCAAAGAAAAATATTACAAAACAGTCATGAGACATGCTATACTCTATGGATCTAAATGTTGGCTTGTGAAGCATAGACATGTGCAAAGAATGACAGTAGTAGAAATGAAAATGCTAAGGTGCATGTACGGTTATAAAAGAAAAGATCAGATTCGAAATGATTCGATCAACAGGAAAGTTGGTGTAGCTCTGATAAAGGATAAGATAAGAGAAAACCGCTTAAGATGGTTGGACCATTTGCAAAGGAGGTCGGTTGATGCACCAGTTAGAAGATGCATAAGTTGGAATGTTGAGCCGGCTAAGAGAGGGCGAGGAAGGCCCAATAAGTATTGGAATGAGACTACCCGAATGGCATATTAACCTCCAATCAACACAATCATAGGCCTAGGAAAAACAAACTTTACAAAATACCCCCATAATTTTGCATCTTTTCCGGTTGGAGGTCATCTCGGTAGCCATGATATGACCACATTGTATCTTAGTTGAGGACATGGTAACCTCCATTCTTGCATTGTAACCCTTCTGCCTTGAACTCTAGGTCATTTTCATTCATGTCTAGCTTAGCCATCTCTCTTGAGCAAGCCTTCTCCTTTGCTCCCATTGTACTTAAGTCTCTCATCTAAATATTGTAGAGATAGTTATTAGTCTGCGATGTTATTTATTATTTTAGTTTCTTTATGTACCTCTCATGTAATTTACCCAAGGGCTCTCTCCCTATATAAGAGACCCAAGGGCTCTATGGAATAAACATCTGAGTATTCTAACATGGTATCAGAGCCATAACCCTAACCCTAGGGTTCTCCACCGCCGTTCCCCCCCCCTCTCTCTCCCGCCGCCTAGGGTTTCGAACCCTACCTCCCGCCGCCGCCTAGGGCTCGCCGCCTCCTCGCTGCCCTCCGCAGCCCCCAGCGGGCCCCTCCAGCACCCAGCCCTCCCTGCCAGCGGGCTCCCACCGCCGCCGGGGCCCTCCTCGACCAGCCGCCAGCCCCTGCCGGGCCTCCCCATCGCCGCCAGGCCCTCATCAGCCGACATCAGGCCCCTCCACCTGCTGTCCAGCCGCTGATCGTTCCTTGACAGCCGTTATTTTTGCCAAGTAGAGGCTTCCAAGGCCTCTACTCGGTGCTGGTGTGCCGCGTTCTTCCTAGGACTCGGCGTTATGTTTGATTCAAGTGCATAATCGTCTACCTATGCACTTGGATCCTACAAGGTCTTGGTAGACAGTTTTCTCTTGATCTATCAGTAGTTGCTCTTCTCCGGCGTCATGTCAGATCAGAAGCTTGATATGCCCGCCATAGGTGCCTTCAAAGGTTCGGCACCAATCGTCAAGATGGACGGGACGAATTACGAACTGTGGGCGATGCAGTTCCTCAGTCTCATGAAGTCGTGTGGTAAGAAGCATATTCTTACCGAGGATGAACCGCCGGAGAAGACATGGATCTATGCCTCATGGGAGGCGGATGATGCGTACGCCAAAGTGTGGCTCTCAGGTACGCTCACGACGGAGATAGCGAACGATGTCCTTCACCAACCCACCGCTAAGGCGATGTGGGATATTTTGGCTATGACGTACTCTCAGGTCCGCAATGAGACAAAGATGCTCCAGTTGCAGCATGATATATTTACCACGAAGCAGAATGGGAAGCCTCTTCATTCCCTGTACACGTCGCTTCGTGGCATGTTCGAGAAGCTCTACAGCACTATTCCGCTTACAGCCACACCGGAACAGCAGAAGACGTTCCGCAACGCAACTATGGTTGGCGTATTACTTGCTGCCCTAGATCCGGAGTACGAGGCAGCACGCGCCCAGATACTGGCAGATGCTACCATCCCACCGATGGAAGAGGTATACAGAAGGCTCAGTCGTGTACCCGTTCCATCCAGTACAGCGACTGCGACTCCGTCAGCAATGGCAGTTTCCAGGGGACGTGGTGGTTCGTTCCCGTTTCGTGGCAGAGGAAGTGGTGGACGTGGACGTGGAGGCCGCATACGCTCTACGTGCTCGTACTGCCGCCGCACTGGTCATTCAGAGGATACATGCTATTCCAAGCATGGTTTCCCTCCTTCTGCACGAGTAGCTGATCATGTTCAGGGTCCACCCGCATCTACTCCAGATCACAGGTTCGAAGAATTGGTGGCACGACTTCGGGATATTATGCCACAATCTTCTTCATCAGAGGGTGCAGACGTTTCTGATGTTGCGGCTTCGGCGTCAGCCAGTACATCGGCCTCAGCTAGTGCTTCAGGTAGTCCTTCAGTCTCACTTCATAATCATGACCTAACAGGATGGATTGTTGACTCTGGAGCTACCCATCACCTATGCCGTGAGAAAGATATTCTGCAGTCCTACAGAGCTGTTCAGCCAGGTCGCTCTGTACTTATTGCTGACGGTACTCACTCTCCTATCATTGGTCAGGGGGAGACAGCTCTGCTACCTTCTATGCACTTACAGAATGTGCTACATGCTCCAGAATTCTCTATGAACCTCTTATCTATTAGTCAGATTACACGTGATTTGCACTGTCGTGCTATTTTTGATCCATCGTCTGTTATTTTTCAGGAAATACTGACGGGCAGGGTGATTGGTTGTGGTTCTGAGCACAATGGCCTTTATCGTCTCGTTCGTAGCTCCTACGCTGGCGTCTCCTTGCATAACCAGGCCTCTGTTTCTCCGTATACTTGGCACCTTCGGTTCGGTCATCTACCACTGCAGAAAATGCGTCACCTCCTGCCTCAGATATCTCCGAGTTCCTCTTTTCGGTGTGAAGCGTGTCAGTTAGGGAAGCACCATCGGTCTAGCTTCCCCAGTCGTCAGAGTCGGAGCAGTAGCTCCCCGTTTGAGTTATTTCATATAGATATTTGGGGTCCAAGTCGTGTCCCGGATCACCAGGGGCACAGGTTCTATCTAGTTGTCGTTGATGATTTTTCCAGAGTGTCGTGGACCTTTCTTCTCAAAAATAAATCTGAAGCAGGAAATGTTCTCCAAAATCTAATAAATGAAGTTCAGAATGTTTTTTCATCTACTGTTAAGTATGTGCGTACAGACAATGCCTTGGAGTTCTGCACTCGCTCTCTTGCTAGCTTCCTTTCATCTAAAGGCATTGTTCACCAAACCACATGTGCCTACACCTCTCAACAAAATGGGGTTGCCGAACGAAAACATCGACACTTTCTTGACATTGCACGCACTTTACTTATTCAGAGTTGTGCCCCATTATCCTTTTGGGGTGATGCTATACTTACAGCATGTTATCTGGTCAATCGAATGCCTACAACTGTTCTGGGGGAAAAGTCTCCAATCTCTGTTCTCTTTCCTGATAGAGATTTATTTACACTGACACCTCGGGTATTTGGCACTGTCGCTTTTGTCCACCGCTTATCTCCGGGGCTTGATAAGCTATCCCCTAGGGCTATCAAGTGCGTTTTCGTGGGTTACTCCAGGACACAGAAGGGGTACCGTTGCTATGATCATGTCAATGACAAGTACTATGTGAGTGCAGATGTTACTTTTTTCGAACCAGTCATGTACTTCTCCCCTGCAGGTGACAGGTTGGTCTCCTCCACATCATCAGACTCCCAGATCTATGTTCCACCACCTCCAAGCCTTGGTCCGTCCTCTACTCCACCATCATCAATATCAACACCACCACCACCATCTCCGCCACCACCACCACCACCGCCAGTTGTTCCTCTCACTAAGTTCTATACGAGACGCACAGGCCCTGCTCAAGCTACATCTCAACCATCCAGCACGCCTCAGGTATGTTCTGATATTAATGATGGGTTAAATAATGCACATGTGCAGGAGCTTTTACCACAGGAGGATGACCAACCGGTCAGCACTGTTTTGGATGACTTGGACCGGCCCATTGCTCATAGGAAACAGCGAAGACAGTGTGCCTCATATCCCCTAGCCTCTCATGTATCCTTTCATCGACTCACTGGGGATTTCCAGAAGTTTGCCGCAGCTGTATCATCTGTTGAGATTCCACGGACATATCAGGAGGCCATGAAGACTGAATGCTGGCGTTTAGCAATGGAAGAGGAGATGCGTGCATTGCAATCCAGAGGGACTTGGTCTCTGGTCCCTATTCCTCCAGGTGAGTCTGTTGTGAGCTGCAAGTGGGTCTTTACAATCAAATATCATGCAGATGGTCGTCTTGACAGATACAAGGCCAGGCTTGTCGCAAGAGGGTTTACACAGACATATGGGGTAGACTACTTGGACACTTTTTCACCGGTGGCGAGACATTCTACCCTTCGCATTCTTCTATCGGTTGCAGTGGTACGTGACTAGCCCATATTCCAGCTTGATGTTAAGAATGCTTTCTTGTATGGTGATCTACAGGAGGAAGTCTACATGCAGCAGCCACCCGGGTTTGCTGCTGAGGGGGAGTCACAGAAGGTGTGTAGACTTCATAAGGCTATCTATGGCCTTAAGCAGAGTCCTCGTGCGTGGTTCCAGAAGCTCTCCCAGCTTATTGAACGACAGGGTTTCAGAAGATCAAATGCGGATCACTCACTGTTTGTCCGGAAGACCCCTAGAGGTACCATCGTTGTTATGGTATATGTTGATGACATACTGGTTACTGGAGATGATGCACAAGGGGTTGAGATGACCAAGTCTATGTTGGGCAGCCAGTTCACTACAAAGGATCTAGGCACAATACGGTATTTTCTGGGGATAGAATTTGCAAGAAATGCACAAGGAATGGTGATGAATCAGAGGAAATATGTCACAGATTTGCTGGTAGAAACAGGAATGACTGGATGCAGACCTTCAAGTACACCCATGGACCCAAGCATGAAGCTGTACGATGAGGACACTGAGGAGGTGGACAAGAGAAGGTACAGAGAAATGGTGGGCAAGCTCTTATACATCACTATAACTCGACCGGATATTGCACTTGCAGTAAACCGGGTGAGTCAGTTTATGGAGCAGCCGAGGCAAGTACATATGGACGCATTGTACATGATATTGAGATATCTGAAGTCTTCTCCAGGCACAGGGTTGCTGTTCAAGAAAGCCACAGATTTGTCTATTTCAGCCTGCGCAGATGCGGATTATGCAGGATGTCCACGAGATCGTAAGTCTACTTCTGGATTTGTTGTCTTTGTAGGAAGCTCTTTAGTCTCCTGGAAAAGCAAGAAGCAGACTGTTGTGGCAAGATCCAGTGCCGAATCCGAGTACAGGGCCATGGCACAGGCAAGCACAGAAATGATGTGGGTTAAAGCAGTTCTAGAAGATCTGAATGTTGAAGTTCCCTTGCCTATGAACCTGCAATGTGACAATCAGGCAGCGTTATTCATTGCCAACAATCCAGCCTTCCATGAGAGAACAAAACATATAGAGGTGGATTGTCATTTCACTAGGGACATGATTCAGAAGGGCTTCATCTCCACGTCCCACGTCAGTTCAGAGGACCAGACAGCAGACATATTCACGAAGCCATTGCTCAGAGGACCTTTCCAGAGATGTTCTTCCAAGCTGAGCATGATAGATATCTATGCTCCATCTTGAGGGGGAGTGTAGAGATAGTTATTAGTCTGCGATGTTATTTATTATTTTAGTTTCTTTATGTACCTCTCATGTAATTTACCCAAGGGCTCTCTCCCTATATAAGAGACCCAAGGGCTCTATGGAATAAACATCTGAGTATTCTAACAAATATAATAAGTGCTTTCCTTAATGCAACCAATTTCGGAACTATCCGCTTTGCTGCTAAACAATCAATTTATTGATTCCTCCAAGATTCTGATACCCATTTAAGAAACCACTCTTCCAACATCCATAAGTGATTAAACCAAAAGAAAGAAGGTTGGCTCCCTCGCCAAACTAAAAACATGATCTGAGCGCAATTGTGGTAAAGATTGTATGGAAGTCAACTAAAACAACTTCATAAGCCCAACCAATAAGAGAAATTGGTCAATACTGGACTTTAAGATTAAGTTCCTACACGTGCATATGCAATTTGACATATGCATGACCTCCAGCACCAAGTCACCAATGAAGCTGGCAAAAGCACTAGAGCCAAGATCTCCCCCCCCCCAATCCCCCGCTCTTGGTCGGACTTCAGAAAGTCACCTCATCCACTAACTTATACAAGATTCTATCCCAACCTATAATGATCCCTTTGGATCTCCCCACGGCCCTAATGAATCTGAATTCCAATATACGCAGCCCTAACACACAAATGTGGTTTCAATCCCATCGATGATGCTAGAAGTCGTTTCAATATATGATTTTCTCCTATTTCCAATTTATTTGTTATCTTTGATCTACAAGTGTTTAATATTGGCTTCCTGTAAACATATGATATCCACTTTCCACAACCCTAACTAATGAAGTCACTGACATCCTCTTCTCCTCCTTCCTCATCAACCCCGAACATTTAACAATATAACTTTCATTGATTAGTCGAGTAGCAACCACCATGTAACATGGATTCCAACATATTTGGTCACTTCCTCTCTAAAGTCATTATCCAACTCCGTAGAAACCTCCACTATACTTGGTTCTTCGACAACTTCTGCTAGGGATGCAAACGGATGTAATCAGCCACCATATCCATTTTATACAAATTTTGACATCCGTTCCGAATCCGTTTTAAAATGGATACAGATATGAGGTTGATATCCGAAAACATCTATATCCATATCCATATACGTTTTCGTGTATAAATATAGTTGTATATTTATTTTTAACCATGTATAATATAATTGTATACCTTCTTTTACCATATTTGTTATAATTATTATGATATAAGAACATATAGTGCATTTATATCATATGTATTCCAACCAATACATGTATATTTAACTTAATATTACTTGTATGCGATCAATGACTATTTTTAAAGGAATAATGACATGGTAACAAAGTTTTAATATCCACCAATATCTGCAGTATTCATATTCTTATTTTTTTAGGAGATATTCATATTCGTATTCAAATACATATAAGAATATGCTAACCCATATGTCTATATCTATATCCGTCTGTTTGCATCCCTAGCTCCTGCTTATACAAAGCCCTCTAGAAGCCTTATAGGTTCGATAGTTAAGGTACTGTCTCTTTAGCTACAACCTTAGATTCTTTTTCACGAGCTCAAACCTCCAAGATCATGTCCTCAAGTATCCTCTGTTTGCAACTTTGCACAACAAGATACGCACACCTTCCTTCCGCAGCCCAGCCCCTTGGCTCTCCCCCACCCACCCCACCCCACTACCTATGCGACCCCCTTTACCAGCATTTCTTCATCATTTGCCAATGCCTGATAAATCTTCTCCTCAGAAGATAAATAGATAGCCTTTGTCTTCCTTGTCATAGGAGAGCTAAGGTCCACCAACTGCTGCTTGGGAAAACCACTACATGATATGCATTAAGTTTCCTCCATCAGGGGTTTGTAGGACACGATCATCACTCTTTGCTTGGGTTGACTAGGTCAATAATTCCAGCTACTAGGCCCAGATCTATATCTCCTATTAATATGAGCTTGAATAGATGCCTCAAATCTTAACTTAGATCTCTTTGCAAAAGGTCTGCTTTTAAAATATCTTGATGATCAGTTGTGGATTGCTCCAGAGTTGATCCCTTTAAAAACGTGTCAAAATAAGGCAAGTGCCCTAACCAATCCCCCAAATCTCCCTCCTCTCTTGATAATCTCGCATTCTAAAACTCCTGATTCTTCTCGCAAATTCTGCAACAGGATTAGATGCCATTCCACATGGTTTCGCCGCCACTACACCAAAATTTAACCCTACAAAACTGCAGTCAACAACCCATGGGAATTGCCTTTATCAGCCATCGACTCCACTTGTAAGTTGTATTTGAATAACCGGGACCAAGCTTCACCACCAGAATTAAAGGCAGAGTTTTTGGATTAATTTTGAACTAGAAGACGACCACCACCACCCCGCCCAATGGAAGAAGCGCCTTCATGATTGACGCCAAGTCTCGAAATGGCAATGGAAGTCCATATATCCTAGCAAGTTATTGTTCATCAAATTTCAATGCATCGTCAACAAATTGTGGATGATGCTCTTTCACTGAGGATGGCGACCCCTCCACCTCTCTATGGATCAAACCCATTACATCTTCGGATATGTCTCGTGTGCAAATGGTCTTGTTCTCTGCCATATCACCTCGACGCTAACACTATCCCCTTTTGCTACATCAAATATAGACTCCATCAATTATAGGTTGTCTGTCAGACCTTCCTTTACCAAAACACCTTCAATTGGAGAGGCATCTACCTGTGCACTGCTTTGTGTCACGGTTATGTGCGCGCTCTATGGTCTATCTTGGACTCCCCACAAGAAAATCTTCAATCAAGCATGTATATTTAAATCCACATGCTTCTTTGCCAACTCCTGAAAAATTGGCCGCATCATGCACTGCCCCACAACACCGTCATGACCCATGAGCAATACAGTATTGCCTATGATGCCAAATGCACCACAGGAAAAGCAAATGGCATTGTTACTCTCACAGATCATTGTCATATGACTAATCCTTCCACATCGAAAGTAGAATTCCTTCTTAATCACTGACAAGCACACCAAGGAATAGCACGTCACCTTCTCCTTGAGTCCTTGGCTTAAACCATGGTCCATCTGCAACCATCAACATCCCCTAGTTAACCGGGTCTAAATCCTCCCTGACATTTGTCATGGATGTCCTTTGCCTTTTCCTCCCTCAACCTCCATTATTCATTCTCCAGCTCATGCTTGCCTTGCATATATTTCCCTTCTACCCTTCCTTTCCCTTTCTCGGGTCCTCTCTGACCCTTGCGCCTCCATGGACCTCTCTCTCATGGCTCTCAGCCTTTACCTCCATTGCTCTCCCTCAATGTCTTAATTTCTTTTCAGAATTAGAAGGTTCGACCTCGAAAAATTGCTTAGACGAGAATACTTTCAATGGTTGAATTTGAAGATTTGCGAACTTTTCGGTGCTTTACATTTAACAATGTCACCTTCTTGCTATGATGACGATCCTACTTTGGCTTGAGATTATCAACCTACCTGTCAAGGTGAATTAAAGGATCTGCTTTTTGATGTGGTTGCAGGCAGCAGCGAAGAAAGAGGTCCCTCATAAGAAGTGCATGCTGCACTCATGGCTAATGTGGAGATGTAATATTCCTATTTGTGGAGTTTAGTAGAGAATTAGTATTACTAGAATGACAAACAAACTGTGCAAACCTTTTCCATCTTAAATGGGGAAAATGGATTACAGGATACTCATATTTGAATCTTTCGTTATGGGTGATAAATGGGAGAATTTCAACTCCAACTGAATCGATCATGCAGCTGAAGATATTTTCTGAAGTAACAGTCGTTGCATCTCATGTCAATAGGGTGTTATTGCCGGCCTCTCATCTAAGTTTGAAAAGGATAGATCTATATGTTCTACTTATCAAAGCGGCTACAGAGAATTATTGCAATTTCTAAACATGAGAACCTGTTCTGCTAATATCACAAGAGAAAACCAGCAATTAGAACCAGGGAAAGTAACTTTTAGCGCACAATTAGCAAAAGGATGATTAAAATAACAAAAAAAACACTAATAGAAGTAAAGACCTTTTGAGCAAAAAAAACAAAAAAGAATATGTTTGGCCAAAGAACCGTTTCAGCACATTATGTGATAGACTGATAGATTGACAAATATATACAAGTGTAACAAGCCAATATTATTCAGATTAAACCCACTTACATGGTAAGGGGTGGATCATTTGATCCCCACATGAAACCTCATGGTTCAAACCTTACCCAGTTTGGGATAAAATTACTTTTTTAAGTAAAGTACTATTTAAGATGTTAATAAAACGAATCCCTCCCACTGATAGCAAGGCACGAGTTTTTTTTAAAGAAGCAAGCACGAGTTTTGATAGAGTGGTTTTGCAATTGTTATGATCATAACATCTATAGGATCCGGATTAAAAAACAAAGATATAAAGTCAGAAACAGGTAATAATAAATGAATCTTGCTCCAACAGCAATCCCGTGACTTTGGCGAGAAGTGCAGGGACCATAGATTGATCCATAAAGATGATCTTCGATGGGATGAATTTTAACTGATACTTAAATGCACAGAATAAGGAATGAAATTTTGATATGCAAGTACTTCGTTCCAGATGAGTTGAAAGAAACGGAAAGGGCAGCAGTTATCTCATCCATGGCATCATATGCACGATAAGTGCACCGCAGCTACAAGAAAAATAGATAAAGAATTAACAGTCTTACACTGTCTTTAAGAGCATAACTAAAAAGCCTGCAGCCATCTCACCTCACCAGAGATTGCATCCCAGAGATGAATCGGATGATCTCTTGTAGTGCTTGCAAACACGCAACTAGTTGGGTCTGCATCAAGGTACACTGCATGTGACTATTGGCCAAAATAAACATATATAAATATGTTTTTCCCAGTTTTAAAGTTGATTATTAAGACATAAAAATATTACCAGGATGTTATATATAGATTGTTTTGGAATTAAACAGAGAGAAAAGAAAATTTTCCTCACTCACTTGTCTATGAGATTATCCAAAGCAATGAATTTTGATCAGAAAACAGTTTTTTTCCTCCGAGCATACGTTAGGTACATTTGCGCCAAAGATTATATCAATATCAGTTAATGTTGTCAAAAGAAGTTTCGTCAAATACCAGTTCTTTGAGCATGAATAAATCAGAGAAGAATTCCGCCTACTCAAGTGAATTACTTCCTATAATCTACACACACTAGAAAACTGAATAAGCCAATATAATATCTCTTTTTTTCCTCTTAAGGGATCCCCAATTTATCAACTGGAAAGGATAACACCATCGAAATCCACATCAGTCGAACCTGAAGCGAACATGTACGGGTACCAACAAAAATCATACACCGACTCCGCCTCCCTGACCACAACACTCGACCAATACGAATCTGCAAAAAAGAACAAATCTTTCATCAAGAAACGAGATGCCCACATCGCGAAGTGCGCCAAAACCGATTCACCAGTCCCCAACCCACCTTCATCATCCACGCTCGCCTCAGCAGGACCCATCTCATCG
This sequence comes from Ottelia alismoides, assembly GCA_037367405.1. Lineage (NCBI taxonomy): Eukaryota > Viridiplantae > Streptophyta > Magnoliopsida > Alismatales > Hydrocharitaceae > Ottelia > Ottelia alismoides. The sequence goes on along the minus strand of JAZKJV010000091.1, from coordinate 485,790 downwards.
CCATAAAGTTCGCTGGGCCTGGTCAAGAACAAAGGAAAACGGAGCATTAGCAGACCACTCCAAAACGAGCAATCAAATGGGGAGCGATCGAATAAGATCCTCACAACGCGAAGACGCGGAGGGATTTGTCATCGGAGCATGTGAGGAAGCACGAGCCGTCGGGGGACCATTTGAGGCCTTTGAAGAAGTTGTTACTGTCGTCGGAGAGGAACTGCCGGCGGAAGTGGAGGGAGCGGCGAGGCGGGGCGTCGAAGCGGAGGAGTGGCGGCCATGTGGCGGTGGCGGGAAGCTGCTGTTCTGGTTCTGGTGCTTCTCCTCCTCCTTCCACTCGCGGCGGCGATGCAGCTTCTCCCATGGATTGGAATTTTGGGCAGCAGAGAGGAAAATCTTATAGAAACTGGAGGGTTTATGTTGGGTTTTTGCTTTTATCATTGATTCAGTGTTACCTCTCTCTTGCTGTATGGATTTGTTAAATTTTCCCCATGACCGATATACTTTTATTGCTCATTTAAACAACTCGTATTGGTTTCAAGTTACAACCTATATTGCAATTTTGTGACGGTGAGAAAAGTATCATCAAACATGTGAAACAAGCAACTATTTTTTCAACCACACACCAAGCTATAAAATTTTATTATATTTATTTTATAGGTAAACAATCATAAACAAGTATAACTAGGTTAATCTATTAAAGAATTCAATTACTATTTGTATATGATTTATATTCGTTTTATTCCTATCACTACAAGAAATGTGTTGTTTTACGAGCACCAACTTGCGATCACTAGTAGTGGTTTTTGCACCGTAATAAATAAGGGATATTTACCCAGCAGACCCTAAAATCTTTCGCAATTACCTCTACGACCTTTGAAACATCATAATTCCTCCCACGACCCCGTAATCTTGCTCCGTCTTACCCAACAAACCCTGCCGTCAATTTTAACTATATTTGAGTCAATTGCTTGAGTTAATCTAACCAATTTACCATCCAACGGTTAGGATTAGCCAAAATAATAAAAAACTTTCGAGGACCTTGATGTAATTGTTCCACAGAATATTTTTTTCTAAAAGCCCAGTTCCTGCGTGTTTTGTTTCTTCACAAAGTGGGGGAGAAGCCGCCACCCACTTCTTTCTTCAATGGTGGAGGTCGCTGGGGGCGGCCGGCGAAGGGGAACGCGACGACGCGCGGGAGGGCACCGCGGAACAGGTGGAGAGAGGAGCTCGAAGGGCAGGGCTTTGGCGGCGTGCTGCGCGCGGTCGGATTCGCAGCAGATGGGTCGCGCGTGCGTCGCACGGCTTGCAGGCGGGTGGACGGGCCGCGGAGGGGCGTGACGCTTCGGCGGAGGCGGACAGAGGCCGCGTGCGGGGCGCGCGCCTGGGCTAGAGGTCGGCGGCTCGATCGGGCTTCAGAGCGGCGTGGGGGAGTCGGATGCGCGAGGGTCTGGATGCGAGCTCGCAGCCGCGGGGCCACGCAGCGGGTGGTCGCCTGGCAGCAGGGGAGAACGGCGGGCCGCGCACGGGCGGTGGGGAGTCCTGCGCAGGGGCAGAGGGGCTCTGCTGGTTGGGGCGCGGGCTGCGGAGCGGGCTGCACTACCGCTCGGGGCACTGTCCTGAGCAGGGGAGGTCGCGGGGAGGGGGGCGAGGCAGGGGCTCCATAGTCGGCCGGGTGGGTGGGCGAAGCAGGGTCTCCACCATCGGCCGGGGCAGCAAGCGGGAGAGGAGGGGCCTCCATCGTCGGTCAGGGGGGCGGATATCTCAGATAGTGGCATTCCTTGTAAATTTAATAAGTAAATTGGGTATAATATAAATGATTATAACGGAATCTGGTTAATTTTAACGAGTCAATTAACGGGGCTTAACCGCAGGGTCTGTAGGGTAAGGGTTAGCAAGATTACGGGGTCGTGGGAGGAATTATGATGTTTCAAAGGTCGTAGAGGTAATTTCGAAAGATTTTAGGGTTTGCTGGGTAAATATCCCAATAAATAAAGCAAGCACATTCCCACAATTAGTGGTCACATATGTAAATATGCGATCACTAATTTGAGGCGGGCGATTTGGGTGATTTGATGCATCATTATACGACCACATTGTAATCGCATATTGTAGTTGCATATTTTGCTTAATAGAATGACAGAACCACTGATCTATCCACATTTCCATTTTGTCACGCCCTAACTCTCGCCTTTCGTCTTCTCTCCACCTCCTCCCTCTCCACAGGACCTCCTCCCTCTCTGATAGTCTCTCACCCTCCCTCCTCCCACGACCTTCTCTCTCCTACTCTCCCTACCATCTCATCCTCTTCTCATCCTCATCATCCGCCCTTGTGCATGGAGAAGAGGAGCCTTCATCCTGATGGCACTACAAACTGAATGGTCTTTTGGGACGCTTAGTGGGGATGGTCAGAGAGAAACTGTCCCCTATAGTAGCATAGGGGACGGTCATACTGCAATTGTCCCCTCAGTCGAGTATTAGCGACTGTCTTTACTGATCGTCTCACTTAATTGACCTTTTGGCGACGGTTATATAGTCGTCCCTTACGAGTAGAGCCCCAGTTTATTTTCTCTGTACCCAGGCACTTTAGAGGACGGTCATAATTGTCCCCTATACTCCACTATCGTCGTCGCTTATACCAAACTTTAGGGGACAGTTACAACCGTCCCCTATAGTTAGGTATAAGGGACGATTGCATAACCGTCGCCGATGCCTGTGTAATTGGCGCGCTCCGCAAAATATCTGTCACCAAAGTGGACGGTTCACTTATAACCGTCCCCGATCATTATTATAGGGGACGGTCAAACGACCATCCCCGATGGTCTTATATCCTCTCGGCCGAATCCTTTCCTCATTCCCTTCGACCTCCCAAGCTTCTCATCCGCTCCCGACCTCCTCGTAAACCCCCGCTGCCGCCCGCTCGCCGTGCTCCTCCCTCCGGAACCGCCACCTGACCTCCCCGGTGAGGCCTCCCTCTGTCGCCCTCCGACGTCCTCCTCCCTCCGTCGCCATCCTTCATCAGACGCCCTCCTTCCTCCGCCGCCCTCGTCCATCCGCCGCCCTCCTCCCTCCCGCCGCCCTCCTCCATCCTCCCCTAGCGCAGCGACTGACCTCCTCTCTCCTGTTGAAGCCTCTGCCGCGTCGGTCTCGTCCTCCCCTAGCCCGCTGCCCCGGTCTCCTCCTCCCCTAGCGCTGCCGCCGTTTCTCCTCTTATTCGGTTGTGAGTTTTTCAACTATTTTTAATTTTATTAAATTTTTAATTGAAATATGCTTGCTTTTATGATTGTTTAGAATCTTGAAATAATAATCTTAGTGTTTAGGAATAGTGAAGTAAATGTAATATAGTTGTTTATATACCTAATAGTTTAGTCTGTAGGACTAATAACTTAATTTTTAGGACTTCTAATATAATACATTAATTCTCTATTTGTATGCTTGTCTTTAACTATGGTCTCTGGGATATACATTAACTTAGTATAAGATGTATACATTAACTTAGCATACATTATTGAAACTTAGGTATTGTCTCTGGGATATTAAAACTTTAAAAATATAAGGAAAATGATGTAGAAGTGATTTGTAAGAGATGTTGACATTGTAATTAACTCTGGATCTTTACCTTTAGGAAATGGACAAAAGTTGGATGAATAAAAGATTCGATGATTATCGAACATATAACAAAGGAGTTATCGGATTCTTAGATTGGGCATTTCGATATGAGTCACTCTATCATATTGTAGGAGGTGAAGGAGATAGGATACATTATCCTTGTATAAAGTGCAAGAACACTCTGACCCAAATCTGAACCATAGTTTACGAGCATCTGATATTAAATGGTTTTTGACTTTATTATACGAATTAGACGTATCATAGTGAAGGAGTCAATTTAGAAGAAGTCAATAATGCTCCAGTGGATAATGGAAGGAGAATATGTCTAAAACAGATGACTGTGGTGCTATGTTTGAGATGATAGAAAAATATTCGAGGACATAACGCTGATGAAATGATGGAATTGCTTCCGGATACCTTACATGAAAAGATACAAGATACGGAAAATCCAATATGCTCGGGAATCCAAAATGTCTCGTTTACTTTTTCTTTTGGAGTTGTTTAAGATAAAAGTGAAGAATCAATGTAGAACGGTTACGATGACAGATATCTTAGAGTTAATTAGGACATTATTAAATAATCCTAAAGGTTTTCCAAAAGACTGGAAGGACGCTAAGTCAAGATTCCGCTCACTTGGACTAAACTACGAGAAAATTGATGCATGTCCAAACGACTGCATTTTATATTGAAAGGAATATTCAAACTTAGATACATGTCCTGACTGCAAAAGTAGCAGATATAAGACTATGGGTCATGATTCGAAGAGAAAAAAATCAGAGAAGATTTTACGGTTCTTTCCTTTGATTCTCTGATTACATCGATTATATTCATATGAAAGAACAGCTAGAATGATGATATGACACAGTAATATTAAAAAAAGATGTAACCGGTGTTATGCGACACCCGTCAGATAAGGAGAAGTGGACGAAATTCGATGAAAGATATCCATCGTTCTCTGAAGAAGTAAGAAATGTACGATTAGGCCTTGCTTCCAACGGTTTTAATCCATTCGGAAATATGAGTACGAGTTTACTCTATTTGGTATGTGATACTTGTTACATATAACCTGCCACCTTGGATGTCGATGGCATCTTCTTTTTTGATGATGTCGTTATTGATACCTGGTCCAAAGGGGCCAGATAATGTGATAGATACTTATATGCAATCGTTGATTGATGAACTAAAGATTCTGTTGAATTCTGGAGTGAGCACGTATGATGCGGTAAAGAAAGAGTTCTTTATAATACGTGCATCTTTATTATGGATAATTAATGACTTTCCGACGTATGCTAATTTATCGGGTTGAAGTACGAAAGGTAAACTCGCATGTCCGGTTTGTATGGATAAAACACAATTGACATGGCTAAGTGCGAGTATGAAACATTGCTATTTGGGACATCGTCATTTCTTACTTGTAAATCATAGATGCCTAAGAAGTGAAAATAATTACAAGTTTGACGGACAGTCGTTTAGACACCGGATAAGTTTGAATCAACGATCTGGAAGTGCAATGTGGACGGAACAAAAAAAATTGGGCAACTACTCTTTAGGTCGATTATTTAAGAGGAAGGTATCTAGTGGATGGCGGAAACAAAGTATATTCTTTCAAGAGCTACCCTACTGGCATACTTTACAGGTCCGTCATAACTTGGACGTGATGCATATAGAGAAGAATGGTATGGAAAATATTCTTGGAATTTTAAATCTTTTTAGTACTGCGGAAGACAGTTTGCGAGCTAGACGTGATCTGATACAGTTGGGTATTCGGTCCGAATTACATCCGATAGAGTCAGAGAATTCTAGAGTAATAATTCCTGAAGAGATTTAAACATTATCCAGTGATGACAAAGATAAGATACTCAATTTTATTAAATCAATTAGAGTATCGGATGGATTCTCCTCTCAAATAAGCAGATGTATAAATCTGTCACATGCTTGTCCTGGGAATAACTGGAGCTCCATCACATGTCATGTCCCTTCCCTCGAGCTTATACACCTTGTTCATCATCCTCGTCCCACACATCACCACACGTGCTCCCTTTCTCGCTCTGATAACTCCCCCTTTAATGGTAACTCGATGTCATCGTGACTCAATCGTTCCTAGTGAAATCATATTCTTCTTGGTTGTAGGAATGTGTCTGATACCCGTCAGAGTTTGTACTACTCTATCAAACATGCATAATTGCACTGATCCAATCCCCTTGGCGTGGTGAACCTCTCCACCTCCCATCTTGACCGTGCCATCATTGCATGCCTGATATGTACTGAACTGCTCTCTGGATGAGCACACATGATCTGAACATGTTGAATCCAGAAGCCATCTTGAATCTGTCTTCATCTCCCTAGAGCACGCTAGCAAGTCTCCCTCGCAGACTGCGGTGGAATCCTCTTGGTCGGATTCAGAATCACCAACCTTCTTCTTTCCTTTCTCCTTCTCACGTCTTGGACAATCAACTATCTTGTGACCCTCCTTGTCGCAATAGAAGCATCTGATCGGACCTCGTGACTTGGATAGACATCTGAATCATGTCTCTCTTGATCTTGAGTGTCTACCCTCGGTTGTCACCACATAACCTTCATCCTTCGTTGCCTCATCCGTCGACCTCTGTCGAGACTCATTCATAAGTACCTAAGCAACTGTCTCGTCCAATGTGATGGTTTCTTCACCATAGAGTAACCTTATCACAATATGATCATAGGAAGATGGAAGGGAACTCAACAAGATCAGTGCCTTATCTTCCTCCTTGAAGAGAGATTCTCCTTTTGCATTCTTTTCTTCAATTGTGAGCACGCCTGTTAGAATCTTGTTGAATTCATCCAAGTGCATTTCGAGCTTTGTCACATCGGTCATCTTTAGACCATATAGCTTCTTCTTCATCAATTGTCGATTCGCCAAAGATTTGGACTTATATCGTCCCTCGAGCTTCATCCAAACCTCTGTTGGATCCTCCGGGCCGATGACTTCACGAAGAGTGTTATCTGCCCAGAACAGTTGTATTGTACTGTTCACGAGATCCCTCATTTCCTTTCACTCTTCCTCTTTCATCTTCTCTGGTTTCTTTTCTTTATCCTGGAGAGCTTTTACAATCTCACATGAGTATATTCTTCAGTTATTATTGCCATAAGGTGAAGTTGTTCTTCCCGTTGAAGGATTCTACGGAGAATGATGCATCTCTCGACGTGAATTTCGCCATCGCTTTCTTATTGTACCTCATTGTACGTTCTGAAAAATCAAAGCAGAATCCTCCCGATTCGAACCCTTCCAACTCTTTCGGAGTGCGCAAAAATCCCTATATGGACTCTTGGATCACCTCAATCGGACTCTGGATGCTTCCGATCTCAACGGTTCATCGTAACCATTGGATCTTAACTGAATCTGAAGAAAGAGCACCTGTTGCGTTGCGTTGTCTCCTCGACGTCGAATCTCGCTATTATCTGCCATGTTGTATCCCTCGTTGTCGTCGAACCAAGCTCTAATACCTGTTGATAGGACACGGTCCGCCGGTATCGTCTCCTCTCGGATACTCGTTGTTGCGGATGCGAATCCTCATGAATTCGGAAGCGGATGCACAATCGACCACCACTACGGAAGCACGTGACGAAAAGAACAACCAGATATAACAGTGGTCGGTCACCTCCCGCGACCACCGGAGAAGATAGATCACTATAAGAAGAACGAGTACAACTCTCTCCGTTCCCTCTCTCTCTCTCTCCTCTCTTTTCTCTTGTGGTATTCTCTCTTGCTGTGGTGTGGTGTAGAGGCAATGCCTACACCCTCCTAGCTGAAATACCACCTATAGTCCTATTCTCAATAGGACTATAAATAGAATACAACTCAATTGCTATAAAGATTGGGAGTCCAATCCTATTAAGATTCCTAATCCTAATTTGACTCTAATCATGATGTTCAAGGAGTTGAATGCAATGACATCAATGAGTTGATCATAAAACCAATCGGAAACAATGACTATCATATTGTGCAATTCTTTATACCATAAGGGAATCCAACAAGACGCAGAATCGAACCAGTCTCCACATGAAAATCACTGGAAGAAAGATCTGACATTGCCCATTTAGTTTTGCATTGTGCCATCATATCTTGATTGAAGGTCCTATCAAGAGAGAGTAGAAGCCTTTTAGATGCGACTTCCATGCCACCTCATCAACAATCCTTACGTTGGTTCTTCACACTCTGTACTTAGAGGCTGAAAAAGCTTATTTATTTTAAATGAGCCCCATGCACCATTTCTCATCAGCTCTGTAGACTTCTAGCCAAATTATATTAAATTTATTGACCAAATTATTTCAACGGGAGAATGCCTTCAACTAGAAGCGATCCCATTAGCAAATCTAACTTATAGATGTTCCACATGGGAAATATGTATCCACTTATAAATTTGAGCATCATACTCAGTTTTTTTCCTCAAATTACGGAGATGGCGGAAAAAGGATACTGCAAACCGAACCTCTCATTTCACTTAATATCTGTATATATATCATTATATAATCAGTAGTAAAAAGATATTACAAAGAAGGAGTCTGAAATCAAAATTTCGAAATCCCACTTCTCTTAAAACTAGTCCTAAGGTGGGAAAGAATAAGAAGTTAAAATTAACAATTGACACTAAATGAAAGCATAGCTATTCCCCATTTCCTATACGTACACAATACACATCTACATACGCCTATAAGCCTTGAGGAGCGCCCTGCGGTACGTCTTAAGCACGGCGCCGCAGAAGGTGCAGACAATGGCCTTCCAGCACCTCCGGTGGAAAGGGATGTAGCAGAACCTCGTCGCAGTTTCCATGTCCGCGACGCTCGCACTGCCCCCGCACCGTGAGCATGTCCCGGCAAGCGGCTTGCTCCTCCTCACCATGTTCCTCTGGTCCACCAAGAAGCAGAAGAACACCATACTTAACTCCTGTTGCTCTCAGACCTCCTCTCAGTGTTTCTGTTATGTTTTTCTTTGCAGGTGAGATCTCGCTATTTATATACAGTTGCAGAGAGATAGAGAAGGAGAGAGAGAGATCTCAGATCTGTGGGTGCACCTATCCGTATGATTGATGATCTGGTTTTGGATGGAGAAGAGAACATTGAATTCATGCCAACAGTTGGAGGGATGGCAATGCATTTAATTGGAAAGGAGCGACATTTTTAGTGTCATGTGGGAAAATGTGTGACTGAACACCAGATCTGTCTGCAAGTTTGACTTTGATACTTGGACGTTTCAACGGCTGGGAGTGAAAAAAATTGGAATATCCGATACGTAATGTCAAACGCGAGAGAGGTATTTCTTTGATGAATAAGTTTGAGGTGATCCATATCTTATGATTGGTTGTTGCTTAAGAATTAAGATTGTTAGATAGATGATAGTAAGCAGTGACGGAGGCCGTACGTTAAGTCAATGAACAGGGAGAAAAATTGGGGGCCCACGATCTTCTTCTCAGGACAGCAAAACAGGTCCATTGGTCGATCACACACACATATATATATATATATATGGGGTTGGGGAAGCTGCAGTGTAGCTAACTAGCTGCATCCAACCCTTTTTTTCATTGGTTTTTTGTGTTTTTGAAATGAAATCTAGGGAGATATAAATCATCACATATCACCATGATATCATACCAATTTCAACTAAATTCGACACTTCTATCATCTCCATCAAGACTATCACATTTTGACGGTCTCAGAATTATTGAAATTGATACTATCTAGATGAGCATGTTAGGAATGTTTGTTTTGCATGAAATTTGAAACACATATTCCACTCAATAAACTAAGTAAATTCCCATAGATTTTCTTCAAAAGAAATAAAAAATCGATGAGAAAAATACTTGGGTGTAGCTAGTTGGCTGCACCACCCGGTGTAGCTTCCCTTTTCCCTATATATATGTATGTGTGTGTGTGTCATGCAGTGTTTTTGAAACCGGACCTGATCCACCGGTCCGACCGGTGAACCGGACTTGGACCAGTCCGATTAACTGGTTTATGTCGGTTCGGTTCGATTGTTCAAATTTTAATTCACCCGTCCGGTTCAACCTATTTTTTGACCCGGTTTAACCAGGTTCAACCGAAATTGAACCACCTTTAAATTTTTTAAAAATTTTGTTGGTAGTGGGAGTTAAACCCATGACCTTTGGTTATCTATTTCACACTTCCAACCAACTACACTAACACAACCTTTTGCATGTGTTGGGTTTTAATTATAATTAAACTATTATCATGTTATATAGCATCTACTCCAAATAATATATATATATATATATGATATGTATGATATTTGATGGTGTATAAGAAAAATACTTTATGTATAGTGTGAAATATATACATTATCTATGTATTTTATATATATCTCAGGTATATTAAGTGTATATTATATATATATATATATATATATTATTTCATTTCGGTTTGATTAGCCGGTTCAACTACTTGTTTTCACCGATCCGATTTAATCCGGTTTTAAATAATGATGATGTCATCATCCGGTTGAACCGGTTTGATTACATGGTTCGACCCGATCAGACCATTTCAGCAAGGTTTCCGATTCGATGTCCGATTCGATTTCAAAAACCTTGATGTCATGTGCAAGAGTTGACAATACGTTCAAAAGTCCACATCAGGAGCTGTTTAATTAAACCTTTGATATTGATAAATAAAAAGTATCATTCTTCCTCGGGTTTTGAATCCTCTGAGATCGAGGTGGTTTGGAGATGGGCTCTACCCGTCGTCATCGACCTCTTTCGTTGGATTTGCTTTGCATTGAAGGAAGCAGGCACCGCCATCACCATGCCCATGTAATCTATAGATATAATAATTATTAACTTGTGAACCTTCGAGAATATGCAGAAAGACTATTCATAGCTCTTGATTGCAAGGATCACCATGCTAACGAGATCTATATATCTCTCAACTTAGTTTCAGCCCTTGACATATACATACATACATCTGTATACAATACACAGTATGAATCGTAATTATTAAGAGCTTTGTCCCATGTCACTATAGTTCACAGTAGGTACAAGTCGACCATGCTATTATAAAACTAAACCTAAATATATAGTTCAAAGTAGCCATTAAGATGCGATAGCGATATGTTTGGAGCAAGCAAATGAGACCCTTCTTGCTTTTTAGGTCAGCAGTGCATTCAATTTTCATTTAAGATGTGATATGTACACCTAACATGATTGGCATATAAATTATGATCAAAGTGGCACACGGAGCACAAAGAGACGATCCTTGGTACTTGATGAAATCCCATGTTGTCAGACAAAAGTTTCAATCGAGGTTCGACCAACTCCGGGTCCAGTGGTGGTAGCATTATGATAAATAACAAAATACGTAATTAATTAATAATTGTAATACATAATATATCCACACATATTCCGAATCTTTTGAAAAGACACGATTATACTTATATGAAATTATCCTTTCATATAAGTATAATCGTTGCTATATTATTCGTTGCTATATTTTTAACGATGATCCTATAACAATGCTTATCTATGATTATTTTTTGACATTTTTGCTAATCATCAATAAATTTTTATTTATCAACAACTGACAATATAAGTGAGGGATTCTTAAAAAAAAAACATCACCATAGACGTATTTTTAGTGGGATAGCAAAGAATGGATGTGATCACCACATCTTTCCTTATACCGCGACATTGTTTCTTCCTTATTATGACGACAACCCAATCCCTTGTCAAAATGGAACATCGTGTGTGAGAAACTGTTACAATGAGGTGTATTTAGCACAACGATTATCATGGCCAGCCTTACGACGGCCGAGAATCGAAGACTTGTGCAGTCCTAACCAGATTCCAATCAAATGAAAATTACATCAATTTACTTGCCATGCTCTTATATCACTGGAACAGAAGTTGGTCGAACCTCGATTGAAATCCTTTGCCTGACAACATGTGATTTCATCAAGTACCAAGGATCGTCTCTTTGTGCCACTTCCATCACAATCAATATGCCAATCATGTTAGGTCTACACACCACAGCTTAACTGAGATTGAATGCATTGCTGACCTAAAAGCATGAAGTGTCACCTCGCGTCTTAACAACAGCGTTGAAATATATATTCTGCCCTAATTATTATATAATCCCATCTTCAGACCACCTCTTGGAAGAATGTTACTATATTATTATTTCACACTGAAGGTCAATCAAACAGCTGCGACTGTGGACTTCTGCAAACATTGTCAACTCTCGCACATGGCATATATATATATATGTATGTATATATCTCACGGTTGTTTCTCTGGCAACGATCAAATTAAAATAAAAGATTAAAAGTTGACGAACGGCTTTGCTAATTCCAAGTAGAATACAACACAACAGCAAGTGGCTGCCATCTTTAATGTGGAGACGCCTAACATTCAAAGCCATATGGGATGTCTTTCCCATCTCAAGCACCCATTGCAACGCCACATGCAGTGCACCTGTTTGTCGATGCATCATCACATACTATATACCGGTCGCTGATATAGTTTGTTCCAATGCTTTTGAAATCCAACCGGAAACCTTGCTAAAAAGGTGGATGGATTTGAACTAGGAATCGAGCCAATTTAATCGTATGATGATGTCGTCATTCTTAAAAACCGGATTAAACTGAATATGTGGGAAAGAAGTGGTTGAATCAGCTAATCAAATCGTAATGTATTAAAATATGTATAAATACACACTCAAATATAGTTGAAATCGATATAAATTACACAACTGATGTATATATCTTATGTTATATGTAAAATATATTTTTATTATACAACATTAAATGTTTTACATATCGAGATATATCATACTCAAACAAAATAATCAATAGAAGGACAATATTTTAAGTTATAATTAAACTCCATTAATATATGAAATCGTAGTGGAGCAGCTGGTTAGAAGTTTGTTGGGGTTTTGAATGTTATGAGCTCAACTCTCAACAATGTCATTTTTTAATAAATTCAAAATTAAATATGGCTTAATTTTGAATGAATCGGGTTAAACCGTGTTCGAAAAATCAATTAAATCGGTGATTAGACCAACAATAAGACCTTCATATCGAACTGGTACAAACCGGCTAACCAGATCAGTTCAAGTCCGATTCACTGGTTCAACAGATCAAACCGACCGATCCGATCCAGTTTTGAGAACTGGTTGTGTAAAAGCCATCAAATTCGTGTTAAACCTAAGAAAGAGTTCAAGGATATACTGACAAGAAAGAAGAGGAGATGTCGCCTTCGATTAGGAAGTTTTCTTGCTCCCACATACCACATGAGTTGAAATTGGGCTAATTATCGTTTCAACAGCTGCATTAATGTTATTATTCGATTTGGGTATATTTGGTCTCCCGTCGCTTCCAATCAAGGTCAGATGTCACATCGTTGATTCATATTTACATTCCGAAGGCTCGTGGTACCATAATAGCCTATAACCTGTGCAAAACAATTAGGTTTAAAAGATGTTTTGTTGTCGTGGGTATTTTCAATTTTATAAGCACCATAACAAAATGAATTTGTACTGAAAATTGACCTAATGCAACTAATAATTTTAATATTTATTAACATATCTTCTGATATTAGAATAATTTTAATATTTATTAACATATCTTCTGATATTAGATATATAACAATGAATATTATTCGTTGTAAATCTAACTTATCTTCTTGAAATAGCAATGAATATCATTTTCGTTACTAAAAATTCATATAGCAACGGTTTATCTGTTGGCTTATTCGTTAAAATTCTTTTCAATCATTGTTAAATTTAATAACTATTAGATGAAAAAGTCAGTGGATAACCGTTGTAATATGATTCGTTGCAAAGAATATACAATGAATAAGGTATTCGTTGCAAATTTAAAGCATGAAGTAACAAATAATATTCATTGTTATATATATTTAACTACGAATCATATAACAACAAGTAAAAATTACTCTTTGCCATAGGTCAAATTTGTTGTAGTGTTACGAAAATCATCTAAAAATAAAAGTCAGTCTCATATTAACTTAACATTATTTTGAAAGAACGAGAAAATCAAATTGTGTAACATTGTTTTGGACTGGTGTGGAAACGACATAGCTTGAAGTGTCATCAATATCAATCATAAAATTCTAATGTGTCTAGAAAGAATATAAATGCTCATTTGCCATACTAGTTTGTAGACGATCATTTGGTAAATCAGGAATCTATAACATTGAAAGAAAAGATAATTAGCATATAATTTGTGAGTATTTTCAAAATCATAAGTTCATGAATACTAATGTGATGACATAGTTGCGCCAAAAAATGACTTTATATGACACTTATAACAATAAGCATCTTGATCATTTAAAAGTCCTTCTTTGAAGCTTCTATTGATCAAAATTTTACAAGGACGACTGATTAATAGTAAATAAATTGCACAGTTCTTTGAGTTCAGTGGGAGACTTCAGACTAAAAAAACAGTCCCTAATAGAAGTGTCATTAGTTCAGAATTCAATGGAAAATTACCCATGCATATGCAAATGAATAACTTAAACATGCTAATATATTTTATGAACTCCAATTGTCACTAGAACAGAACTAAACTAAACTAAGAACTTTTTTTCTGAACATAACTAAACTTAAGTGTCATTAGAAAATGAACAAACTGAACGAATAACCTTGAATATCTATACATGTTTCCGATATAGTTAACAACAAAAATCATCCAAACCAAAGGACACAACTGAAGAGATCTTTCCAAACAAATCCATATTGCAAATAAAGTGATGTCAATCAATCTGATTCAAAATATTCATACTCAATGAACATATGGCAACAAATTTGATAACAGAATTTAAAAAACAGATACATTGTTCAAACGCGAATTAAACCAGTTAGTAATTCACAACTACCTAGATATAAAACACTCAAAACATATTACAGTAATCTAACTGATATTTACACTATTGAAATTTGAATTGAAATTTCTGTAAAACAAGTATTAATTAAGCAGTAACAATTCCAATACTTACTTGAAATATTGAATAGCTACCAAGTAAGTACTCAACAAAATCCAAATTATATAATTTAGGATCATGATACTTATGGAAAAGAGATTCAGGATATACTTTTCATGTTTGATAGCTATCATCTAAGCCAGAATAACTTTACAAGTACAGAGCAATCTACTCATCAAAATTTAACGATATTAATTTTAAAGACAATGACCAATCCCTTTACATCTATTAACAAATAGAACCAATTATTTGACTAAGCAATGCCTAATCCTATTTCCTTAAATATTAAGCATGCAATTGCAATTTATATTACATGATGCACAAACAACCTACATAATCTCTAACAGAGTAACCACATGAAAAAAGTAAAACAATGCGATAAATAAGTAAAACAAAGACGGTAAACCAACAAAACCTAGGAAAATTGTTAGTAAGATCCCAACCACCTAGATGGAGTCGAAACATGCTCAGTATTTTGCTACAGTTGTAAATCTCGAAACGAAGATAGTTGTAAGTAGAATAAATACCAATGAAACCCTAAGGAGGCGTTCGGATGGTGGGCCCCCTTAACTCACCCCTTCTCTTTTCTACGTGGGCATCACTTTTTTATCTTTTTTAAAAATTAAATAAATCAATTTACCATCATCAATTCCATCAAAAAATAATATATTATACCTTCATATCATAAAAAAATTATATACTCAATTTTCAAAACTTCAATACAATCACATCGCAATAATTACTCACTTTTTCAAACTTCAATACAATCATATCACCACAAACCCACTTCAAACTCACCTCCAGTTTAACCCTCTATCCAAACACCAAAACACAAAAACGGGTTACCTCTACCAGTTTAACACTTCCTAACCTGCGTACCAAACACACCCTAATGACTCTATACTCCTTACAACTCAGACATATACTCCTCCATGTGAGCCTCTGTGGGTCTTCAAGCCGCATGACTTCCGAGCAAACTACTCGTTCACTCCAGACCCTGCACAAGTTAAAGAGAATATATGTCATATTACACGGGGATACATAATAATGCAAATGAAAATGAAATAAAAGCAAAGAAAGGAAAACACAAGTAGATTAAGTAAGTTTGAGCACAAGCAATAGAAACACAAATGTCATGTCACCTCCTTGCCAACAACGTCATTTGACAAACTATCCTAAGCAATTTCTAGGCCGTCTATTGCAATATCACAATCAATACAATGATATATCAATTATTATTCTTGATATTTAACCAAGCAATTTCTAGGCCGATCTTAAGGAGACAAAAAACTATAGGTATAAGTCTTAGTCACTCATGCTAAGTTAGCTAAACGTATGTGTTTACTTTATGTGTATTTTACAGTAAAAAAGCCGAGGTGGAAGAGAGTCAATACGACATAGGAAAAGATCCTTCTTCGCTAAAGGAAGAGAGCCGTAGGAAAAACATCCCTCCCTCGTATATGTGGAAAAGCAGCTTAGATAACCAATATGCGGACCCTAGTTTTCTCACCAGTACTCGACTTTGACCTGACCTCATTGCTTAAATTGACCCTCCCTCATTGCCTAGCTCCGACTCGTCTGCTCCCTAGGACCATAATGCGAGGCTAGTTGTTGAAGAGAGGAAGGATGTCAAGATTAGTGCCTCTCTCAGGCCCCTGATATATAATGGTAGTTGAGTGGAAAGTCAAGTGCATATATTCTAATTGATTAGTCCGTCCTCTTTCATCATACATCTTGAGGTACGTGCACGTCTGCCACTTTTCACAAGGGTGGGCACGGGTCTTGTGCAAAGCCCTCGTAGACAAAACTCTAGTAGCACTCATCCGTAGAATAATACTAATAATAACTGAAAGAAAATCAAGAAATGTCACCTTCATCAAATTTCTAAAGCAAGCCCTGACCAAGTTGGTAGTGACCCTCTCCTCTATAATAGGCTTCAGTCTCTTCTAAAGGGTAAAAAGCACGGAATGTATTTGCACCCTCACCATCTTCGGTCTTTTCCACAATAGCACCATGAATATCGCATAGTAGAACTGCATTTAATACTCACTACAAACTTAACAATCTTTTGGGACGCTTAGTGGGGACGGTCAAAGAGCAACCGTCCCGTATAATAGCATAAGGGACGATCGATCCACAACCGTCCCCTCCGTTGAGTATTAGAGATGGTCACTACTGACCGTCTTGGATAATTGACCCTTTGGAGACGGTTATATAGTCGTCCCTTACGAGTAGAGCTCATGTTTGTTTTCTCTGTACCCAGGCTTTTTAGGGGACGATCATAACCATCCCCTATACTCCACTGTTGACGTCGCGTATACCTAACCTTAGGGGACGGTTGCAACCGTCCCTTATAGTTAGGTATAAGGGACGGTTGCAAAACCGTCACCGATATCTGTGTAATTGGCGGACTCTTGGAAATATCTGTCACCAAAGGGGACGGTTCACTTATAACCGTCCCCGATCATTATTATATTATCTTATATCTTCTCAGCGTGAATCCTTTCCTCATTCCCTTCGATCTCCCAAATTTCCGCCCCGACCTCCCCTCTGGCCCACCGCCAGCCCGACGTCCTCCTCCCTCCGAAGCCGCCGCCCGATTCCCCGTTGAGGCCTCCATCACCGCCGTTCCGGTTTTCTCCTCCCGTAGTCCGCCGTCCCGACCTCCTCCTCCTCTAGCGCCGCCCTGACCTCCTCCTCCCCTAGCGCCGCCGCTGACCTCCTCTCTCCCGTTGAAGCCTCTATCGCAACCATCTTGGTCTCGTCCTTCCCTAGCCTGCCGCCCCGGTCTCCTCCTCCCCCGGTGCCGCCGCCCGACCTCCTCTTCTTCGGTTGTGAGTTTTTCAACTATTTTTAGTTTTATTAAATTATTAAATGAAATATGCTTGCTTTTATGATTGTTTAGATTCTTAAACTAATAGCTTAGTGTTTAGGAACAATGAAGTAAATGTAATATGTTTGTCTATAAGCCTAATAGCTTAGTCTTTAGGACTAATAACTTAATCTTTAGGACTAATAATGTAATACATTAATTCTCTATGTATATGATTGTCTTTAACTATGGTCTTTGGGAATTACATTAACTTAATATAGGATGTATACATTAACATAGCATACATTATTATTTGAATTATAAATTAACTTAGTCTTTGGATAGTGCCCCAGATCAAATAGGATGATAATATTAAAACTTTCACAATATAGAAAAGATGGTGTACAGGAGATTCGTAATAGATATTGACATTGTTATTAACTTTGGATCTTTACCTTTAGAAAATAGACAAAAGTTGGATGGATAAAAGATCGATGATTATCGGACATATAACAAAGGAGTTATAGGGTTCTTGGATTGGACATTTCGGTGTGAGTCACACTATCATATTGTAGGAGGTGAAGGAGATAGGATACATTGTCCTTGCATAAGATGCAAAACACTCTGACTCAAAATCGAACCGTGGTTTACGAGCATCTGATATTAAACGGTTTTTGGCTTCATTATACGAATTGGATGTATCATGGTGAAGGAGTCATATTAGACGAAGTCAATAATGCCCCAGTTGATAATGAAAGAGATATGTCTGAAACAGATGATTGTGGTGCTATGTTTGAGATGTTAGACAATATTCAAGGGCATAATGTTGATGAAAGGATGGAATCGCTTGCGGATACTTTACATGAAAAGATACAAGATGCAGAAAAGTCTATATGCTCGGGAATCAAAATGTCTCGTTTACGTTTTCTTTTGGAGTTGTTTAAGATAAAAGTGAAGAATCGATGTACATCGGTTACGATGACAGATGTCTTGCAGTTAATTAGGACATTATTAAATAATCATGTATGTTTTCCAAAGGATTGGAAGGACGCTAAGTCAAGATTCCGCTCACTTGGACTAAATTACGAGAAAATTGATGCATGTCCAAACGACTACATTTTATATTGGAAGGAATATTCAAATTTAGATACATGTTTTGACTGCAAAACTAGCAGATATAAGACTATGGGTCATGATTCGAAGAGGAAAAAATCAGAAAAAAATTTACAGTTCTTTCCTTTGATTCTCTGATTACAGCGATTATATTCATATGAAAGAACAGATAGAATGCTGATATGGCACAATAATATTAAAAAAAAGATGTAACTAGTGTTACGCGACATCCGTCAGATACTGAGGAATGGACGAAATTTGATGAAAGATATCCATCGTTCTCTAAAAAAGTAAGAAATGTACGATTAGGTCTCGCTTCCGACGTTTTTTATCCATTCGGAAATATGAGTACGAATTACTCTATTTGGCATGTGATACTTGTTACATATAATCTGCCACCTTGAATGTCGATGACATCTTCTTTTTTGATGATGTCGTTATTGATACATGTTCCTAAGGGGTCAGATAATGCGATAGACACTTATATGCAACCGGTGATTGATAAATTAGAGATTTTATGGAATTCTGAAGTGAGAACGTACGAGGCGGTAAAGAAAGAGTTCTTTACAATGCGTGCTTCTTTATTATGGACAATTAATGACTTTCCAGCGTATGCTAATTTATCGGGTTGGAGTACGAAAGGTAAACTCACATTTCCGATTTGTATGGATAAAACACAATTGACATGGCTAACTACGAGTATGAAACATTGTTATTTGGGTCATCGTCCTTTCTTACCTATAAATCATAGATGGCTGAGAAGTGAAAATAATTACAAGTTTGACGGATAATCGTTTGGACACCGGATAAGTTTGAATCAACGATCTAGTAGCGCAGTGTGGACGGAATAAAAAAATTAGGCAACTACTCTCTAGGTCGATTATTTAAGAGGAAGGTATCCGGCGGATGGCAGAAACAAAATATATTCTTTCAAGAACTACCCTACTGGCATACTTTACAGGTTCGTCATAACTTGGACTTGATGCATATAGAGAAGAATGTTATGGAAAATATTCTTGGAATTTTAGATCTTTCGAGTACTGCAAAAGACAGTTTGCGAGCTAGACGTAATCTGATACAGTTGGGTTTCTAGCTCGAACTACATCCGATAGAGTCAGATAATTCTAGAGTAGCAATTTCTGAAGCGATTTATACATTATCCAGTGATGACAAAGATAAGATACTTAATTTTATTAAATAAATTAGAGTATCGGATGGATTCTCCTCTCAAATAAGCAGATGTATAAATCTGGTGGAAAGAAAGATATAATCATTAAAAAATCATGATTGTCATGTATTGATGCAAGTTCATTTCTTGTTGGCCATTAGAGGAGTTGTACATCCTGATGTTATGCAACCACTAATTGAACTCAGCTAATTTTTTAAAGTCCTGTGTTCGAAGACTTTAGATCTTGAAGTGTTGTTCCGACTAGAAACATGTCGGTTACAAACAAATGAGCCGTATGCACTTGCCATCCAAGTAGAACAACTCTTCTATGTCCAAATAACTCTGTTAGGGGATGGATTATACCTATTAGGACAACACCGAGAGACTTCTTCGATGTTAACGAAGAGGAAGATGCATTAGATAATGATGTTGCATACCAAAATAATTCAAATGATTTTTTTCATTAAGTAGTAGACAACGACATTGCTACTAGCAACGCGAGGTAATGTTATTTTTTATTTTATATTCAAATAATTGAATATCTTCGAATCAATCTAAATATATTTATTAAATTATATGGATCTGAAATGCAGATATGACTCCTACACCTAGGCGTATTCGGGAAGTTCCCGAACCTCCTCAGCAGCCACAGGGAGGATCTTCTGATGCTGGCAGTGGCGGATCTCAGAGATGACGGGACCGTCTCAGTGTAGATTTCTGGATCGTCTTGCACCAGGACAAACGTTACATGTTCACATTGTTGGTGGAGATGCAGTGGGAGAGAACTCTACGGAGTTTCAGAGGTACCTTGGCCAGTTTGCTCGTGCACGCGTCCCCATCGCGGCACATGACTTTCGACATCTTCCTTATGTTGTCAAAGCTGCCATACTATCTGATTTGGAGGTATTCTACAATCGAATTTATATCTGCACTATTTTATTATACTAAACTTTTTTATTGTTCTTGTAAAAGGCTGTTTTTACATGAGAACGAAATGCCATATCGATTCCCAGATTCTTTCGCATGCAGATGAGATGTTGCGTCGATACAAGAGATGCATAAAGGCGAAGGTAACAAGATATTTATATATACCTAAAGGAAGATTTGAACACTCACGATAATTATTTCCCCCTTTTTAGTAATAGAACCCCCATATTCCATATGAGCGGCTTGTGCAGAACGTCCCACCACATGTTACACCAGATCAATGGAGGGAGTTGATCAATTTTTGGTCCAGTGAAGAGTTCGCGGTATGTAAAACTTTTCCTAATTAATTGTTTTTATGTATGTACTAACTTTGTTTAATTTCAGACGCTATCTTTCAAAAATACTTCGAACCGTTCCAAAGGTTTTAGGTCCACCCACAAAATGGGGAGGAAGATCACAAACCAATTGAGTGATGAATTTGTGAGTATTCAAAATTTTTTAAATGTGATTAATTTTGGAAGAAAATTTTAAAAATATATTTTTTAATATATTTTTTTAGTTGAGGGATAATGATAGAGAAATGACCCTAATAGAGGTTTTTGCCGGGTCAAAGAGCAAAGATTTAGGAGGAGAAGTGCAATGGGTTGATGACGTCTACGCACCAATTCATATAAGCAATATATATTATTAATTTTTAGAATGCCTTATATTAAAATTTTGAGAATAATATATGTATCTATGCATGCAGGAAGAAATGATTAGGCTCTCCACCACCCCCTCACAAGATAGCACTGGGACGAGCACTCTCCCTTTATCTGCTGATGAAGCCTTCCTCCAAGCCACATGTCCAGAACATAGTGGACGCATACGTTATGGAGGACGTGGAGAAACGATCCGTACATGGTACGGAATGTGTGGTGCAAGTGGGTCTCGGACCTCCTCGCAAGGGAGCCAGAGGGAGAGAGAGATGGAGAGGGAGTTGCACGACGTTAAGGCGAAGATGTTCGCATAGGATGAAGAGATGGCTAAGATGCGTATGGATATGGCGAATGTCGTGGCATACATAAGCTGTCTTCAAAACCAGGACGAGCCACCAGTGGAACCTGCACAACTCGACGGTGACGAGGAAAGTGATGAAGAGAGCGAGGAAAGTGATGAATCGGAATAGATTATGATGGATGTAGAATTTGTATGCAATATATTTTAGTTTTATCTTGAACATTTTGTTGTAATTTAAGATTAGTGGATACGATGATGCATAACTGAAAAAGTGTTTATTTTTAAGTATTAAGAAAGAAATTAGGTTTCTTTTAATTGTCTTGTATTGTCTATGTGATTTTCCAGCAGGAGCATGACAAAAACACCAATGAATTTATTATTTTAGATCACGGTCTCCATATTTCGCTTTTAAAGATTAAAGGGGACGATTTAAACCGTCCCCGGACGTCTTCCGTTGGCGTCGCTATAGGTACTTCGAACGTAAGGGACGGTTGTAAGCATCCCCTTTGATTATCAAAGAAGACGGTTATAACCATGCCTTCCGCTTGATAGGGCATCGCTGTCCCCGTTTTGTACCCATGGCACCTAAAAGGGACGGTTTAAACCGTCCCCGAAACGCTTCTGTTGGCGTCCCGAAAGGTCACTTGAGCGGAGGGGACGGTTGCAACCATCCCCGTTGATTAACTACGGGGACGGTTTCGACTGTCGCGTCCGTTTGATACCGCCTCCCTGCCGCCGGTATCGTCCCGTGGGACCTAAAGGGGACGGTTAAAACCGTCCCCGAAAGTCTTCTGTGACCGTCCCGAAAGGTTATTTGAGCGTAGGGGTGATTGTGACCGTCCCCGTTAATCTTATAAAGAGGACGGTCGAACTGTCGCCTATTATTCATGGTAGTAGGGACGGTCGTAACCGTCCCTATTATTTAATGTAGAAGGGACGGTTACAACCGTCCCCAATGATTGGATAAATGGGACGTTTGTAATAATCGTCCCTTCTGGTCAAATGAGACGGTGACTGATAACCTGCGAAATCGACCCTTTAAAAGTGTTGTTTTAACACTTGGAATTGTCATCGCAGTCGGGCCGAAATGGGTCTCATCAAAGATCATCTCATTTAAATATAGCGATAAAAATCAGATGGTCGTATTTATTTTACTTGACAAGAAACCAAGGTCGAACTCAGGGACACGAGCCTTTCTTTAATTATCCGGATTTTTATCTATTTTAACTAAGTGTTGAGTTGAAGGATCATAGGTCAAATTATGAAGACACAACAATGCATTAAAGAAATAAACATACATTTTTTTATTTTATCATGCAAATAAATGCCATGATATGCAATGAAAATATGCCCTAGAACAGAATAAATATGATGAGCAAATTAAATATGGGTCAATTTCAGAATTACTTAAAGTGTCAAACTTGATAGACAAGGTGAACAAGGCATAAGTGAATAATAAGAGACACTTAGCTAACATAATATTACATTAAAATTCATGTCTCTAAGATGAAAGATTAAATATGCCATTAGAAAGTACATCAAACAAGCTTTCAAATGAGACTGAAATCAACTGAAACAGAAACATGGTGCTCAAGATATGCAATAAAGAAGACAAGGGCATAAATGAAAGAAAACATGAAAAGATAACTACAAACAGGTCCCTAGGAGGGACTAAAATGTAAATATGGAAAGGTGCGAGTCCTTCCCTGTAAATGACCCACACGCACAGGGGCATTTTTTGTAATTTAGAAAACCTACGAGGGTATCAATGCAAAATTCCCTCCGCGCACGTGACTGCACGTGATTCCAGGACCGATTTGCAATTTTGAAGAAGACGGTGGGTGTCTCTGCAATTTACCCAGATGGCACGTGCTATGCATGCGCCATCCAGGTTCGGAAGGAGGCTCGGGCACGGCAGAGGCTCGATGTAGCTTCGGATCGGCTCGTGTAGGCTCGGTGCTACTCGAAGCTCCAGGAGGGTCGGCATAGGCTCGGGACCTCCGAGCCTGTTGGTATGGTGTCGAGGCTCGGGGTAGCCCAGTTGATGACGCGTAGACGATTGGAGGCCATCCGATCACGGAGATCGGGTGGCTCCTGGAGATGAAGCGTGGCTGCGTGAAGGCCGTTGGATCGAGAGGATCCAACGGTGATTGGAGAAGGCGCTCTTGGGCGACGTGGCTGTATCCGAGCCGTCAGATGATGACCATCCGACGACAATTGCTCCTTCTCCTCCATCCTCAGCTGGCGGCGAGTTCAGGGCTCCGGAGAAGGAGCTCCTCCTCCGCCACTTCCCTCCGGTGTCGTTGGACCTCCCCAGAGCTCCAGGAACGGTCGTCGAGGAAGCTAAGAGCTCGGGGAAGTCGCTGGTCATCCTGAATAGATACATCGGAGCTCGCGTGATGGAGGCAGGGCTGACGAGATTTGCTCCGATGATCTTCCGACCATTGATGGCTTTCACCTACAAGTTAGTTCCAAAAAGACTTGTGCGTGCAAGTGAGTAGTGCATGTGTGCGTAAGTGGGACGGGGTTTCGTGCGAGCGAAGAGAGGGAGGAACCGGAGCTCCATCTCCGGCGATCGGAGAGGAGGTGGGTCGTGGGTGTCCAGGTAGTGGAGAAAGGGGAGAGGTGAGAGGGGATATGCGCGTGAATGAAGGGAGTGAGGCGGAGCTCAAGGGGGGTTCAGTGAAGGGCGAAATTGGTCGAGGATGCCTAATTAAATAAGGGAAAGAAGAAGAAAATACAGAGAGAAGTCGAGGTGCTTACCGGAGGTTAGGCGGAGCGGGAGCTTGGGCTGGGCATCGCGGGTGATGCTCGAGTCTTCGCTGGACCCCGGCAGCTAGGCGGGGCAGCTCGAGTGGACGCGATGGCGCCGTGACACCGTCGTGATCGGCGGAGGGTCTCACCGGGGTGGAGAGGTCGTCCTCGCTCAATCCTTCGCCTCCCCCTGTCACAGGGAGACGGAGGAGGGCTGGGCCTTCACCCGCGTAAAGGTGGACGAGGGTTATCGGAGGGGGAGGCGAGGTATTTGAAGCTTGAAGGTGGCGGTTTAAGTGGTAGCGTCGTGGGTTTTGAGGAGAAGATGGGGCGACTGGAGAGGTCATCGTGGGTAAATGGAGGGATTGCGAAGATGAGGGATGACTGGTGATGGTCGTGGGGTGGTTGGCGAGGAGAGACGTGGTCGGAGAGGGTGGTGAAAATAGGAAGGGCGAGGGTGGTGCGCGAGCTGGAGATCGTGGAGAGAGAGGAGGGCCGAAGGTGGAAGACGATATGCTGGCCATTGGATCTTGAGATCCAACGGCTAGAATTTGGGCGCTCACGAGAGGATACGATGAGATCGAGGGTGGAGCGATCTAAGGACTGTGGAGCTGCCGCGTGGCGCATCGAAGGTGAAGCGCCAGCGGACGGATGTGATTAGATTAGGGCTTCGATCGGGCGGTTGATATCCTCGAGACCATGAACGGTGGAGATCAAGGCTCTTAGGAGCTGATCGGGTGGAGGACAACGTGGCCACATGGCGCACTAAGGGGTAAGCGGGTACGGGCGGTGGAGATGAGGATCTGGGAAGATCAGACGGTGAGGGATTTCAGGCGGTATGGCGCGAATGGGGCCGTTGGATCAGGAGAAGATCTGACGGCCGAGGGCGCGGGCAGATGAAGCAAGGAGAAGCGGGCCACGTGGCACACCCAGAACGGGCCACGTGGCCCAATCAGATTATTCGGGGCAAGAATTTGAACTATGAAGGTCAAGATGGCTGAATTTGAGAAAACTCAAAACATAAAAGTTGTAGATCTTGATGAGATTTACAAGTTTCATGTTGACCAAAAGTGGATATGAAGTCAAACAAAGACTCGAAATATTTTTAAGGGTATTTTTAAGGCTAAAAATACCACGAATTTTTATTTTATCATTTTTTTGTGATTTTTAATTTATTCAAGACTCTGATAATTACATGACATTATTTGGTTTTATTGACACAAATCTTAAGCAAGGGGGTTAATAATAGAAAATTAAGATGATGAAATTGGGTTTCATCACCCCCTATACTTAAACTAGGCTCGTCCTCGAGCATCAAAGAAAATGAAAAAAAGTTGGATTAACCCCCTTGTGCATGTGAGTACAGGATCTAATTTGTTCATGTCAACTCAACTTTAGAGGTCCAAAATTCTAGAATTCAACCCAGCCTTAGTCAAGAGGTACCCAATTCCTCTAATTCTCCAGACTCTCTCTGATGTACGTATAATCTAAGGGATATGAAATTTAGTGTTGACTGCGATTCCAAAGTAGAGTCAAAACTTCTCCCAAAGTCTTGGTCCAAGAAATTCTCCTATGGACCCAATCCTCAACACTAGGGAATAAATCAAATCTTGCATCTAGTCCACCGTCTCTTTAGTTGTCAGACATAGAAAAATGAAGATGGATGGCCAGTAATGGAGGGCATGGGATTGTGTCATTTCTTCTCTCCCTCTCATTGGAACAAGGATTCTCTCTAGTGCTTTTTATGCAACACATTTTTTTGGTGTTGATCAGTGCATCCGTCAAGAGAAGTTGGAGCCGTCTGCACTTGTTTTCTTGGGAATACACCGGGGTGTGTCTCTTTTGAGTACCTATCATACCTTCGACACCCAGACTTGTAGTATTTACGATGCAGAGCCCTTTTTTGGTGCAAGCCCGACTCCTGGTCCTAATAGCGGTGGTCCAAGTGGACACTTTGAAAAGTTTGGGAGCGCTCGCCTTTGGTGGAAGCTCTTTGATATTTGACTTTGTGGAATGAGCTTTTCTTTGGAATTTCATTGCCTTGTATAATTTTTGGCTAGCTCCACTGCTTTTACCAAGAGTTGGCTCACACTGATTAACATTTTTTATTTATTCACAACCTGGCACTTAGGTCAATATCAAGAGATTAGTATAAGAACCAAGTTCTCATACTGGCTAAAATTGCTGACACTCAGGTTTCTTGAAGCCTTCAAAGATTTTATCCCATCCTCGAGCATCATTAGATCAAATCCAAACTCGAATTCCTCATCCCAATCCATCAGGTGAAAATTCAACTCATCTCATCAAAACCGCAGTCGTGCATGTGATGTGCTGATCATATTCTTATTGTTTGAGACTAAGCATGGAATATAGCATGCAAATCTAGAAACCTAGGGGAATGTGGATGATTAAGTCTAAGACCCTGATGGCTAAGGCCGGTTAACCTAAAATCTCAAAGACCTCATAAAACTAAGTCTCCTTGATCATTTCAGATCCTGGGTGGAAGTGTAAGTGTAGAGGATTAATTCAGTTCCTTCATTCAAAAACATTTTTTTAGACTTCAAGAGATATTAGGACTGCCTAAACTCAATTAAGCATCTGCAATTCAGCCAGTATGGATGTAAGTACATGCCGAAGCCCGTTGCTTGAGGACGAGGCCTTACGCGATGTCCTCTAAATCATCCAATCTGCTAAGGGCGAACCCTCACTGAATGCGACTTACTTAATTGGGCTTAGTAGTCACTAATGGCTCCTAAAGGATTTTGGGTTTTTCTCATTTTTATGGATTTTAATTGAAGGTTAAAACACAGGTTAGAATCTACTTTCCTCGAAAAGAGATAGAAAATTTTTCAAAACCATGTCACACAAATAAAAAGTTTTCAAAATATTTTCAAAAGATTTTTTTTTTCAAAACAAGGAAAAATCATTTTCGAAAATATTTTTATCAAAATAGCGTAACATAGTATAGGAAAAATCCATGCAAAACATTTGAGTCCACTTAGTCCAAAGAATTTTACTTTAGCCAAAAAGATTTAAATTTTTCAAAATTTTCAGATTATAACTAAAGTAAGTATACGATATATATGGTATACCCCCCTAGACTTAAACTTTGCTATGTCCTCATAGCACTAGATGTTACAAGTCCATAGGTTCATTTAAATAGAAAGGAATATACGGGAGCTAAGAGGGGCTCCCCCCTATACTTAGTTAGAAATAACCTAAGTATAAAGGTAAGGAAAGAAGAGTGGAGAAAATCACGGGGACTCGGGTCCCCCCTATACTTAGGCTGAGATTAGCCTAAGTATAAAGATGGAATTTGATGTTAGGAGGGACCCAAGGTGAACGAAGAAGATGGATGGATTTACAAGTGAGTGGATGAATCTACAGAGATGGATGGAGTGACTAAGGCTCTGGGTATCGAAGCAAACATGGCTCAATCAAGCAAGCAAGACCCTCAATTTCACCAACTCACACATGAAACCAACCGAAGTTGGTTTATTATCTTGTCGGTTTTATTGGTGATAAAACATTAGATTTTACGCAGAGAAAAAAAATGTTAAGTGAAAATCAATGCGTAAACGAGGGTGTTGCTGTCCCAAAACCAAAATTTTACTCCATTTTAGGTTGACTTGCAATTAACTGTCCCGGTTTTTATTTAAGGTTGTCACTGGTTAATGGTAAGCACAAAATCAAGCAGTCATCGTCTATCGTTCATTCCCATATTTCGTTTAACCTAGGTGATCAAGCTAGGAAAGGGAAATCGAGAAAAATCATGTATTCGATAAAAACCGCGATCTAGGCTAAGCGATAAAACATGCAGTGATTTGGCGAAAATCCGTGAAAAACTTGGGCTATTTTGAAAACCAAAATCAATATGTAAGCAAGTCGATCAAAAAGCCGCACCTAACATGCTTCTATTAGCGGGAAAAAATATCTTTTAATTTTGACTAAGTGAAGCGATGCTACATGCATCTTGGATTAAGGTGTATCCTACCTACGAGCAAGCACAGAAAAATTTGAATTTTAAACTAAGCTCGAAGAGTTGCGTGCCTGGTCCTAGGTCGACATTCAAGTGGGGACGATCCCCACATAACCACAATCGTTCGATTACAATGGCGAGTCTTCGAATCGAAGACCGCTGTAAAGGATGAATTATTACAATTATGAATATAAAAATCCGAGACATTTTTTCTTTCTTTTCTAATTGCTCCAAGCAAGCTTCTGCGACTCCTCGCAGCGGGTAGCATCCTGCTCCTCTCCTCCTTGAGTGATCAAGGGCCCTGCCACAGAAACGAAGGTTAGAGATCAAATAAAAAAGATAAATTTTATAATGCAACATAAATGAACAAGTTGACCTATAAAAAGGAAACACTTAATTAAATAAACAAAATTCCAAATACTATAAGAAATGAGCCATGTCCCCGCCATTTGATAACCCGCGAAATCGACCCTTTAAAAGTGTTGTTTTAACACTTGGAATTGTCATCGTAGTTGGGCCGAAATGGGTCTCATCAAAGGCCATCTCATTTAAATATAGCAATAAAAATCAGATGGTCGTATTTATTTTACTTGGCAAGAAACCAAGATCGAACTCAGGGACACGAGCCTTTCTTTAATTATCCAGATTTTTATCTATTTTAACTAAGTATTGAGTTGAAGGATCATAGGTCAAATTATGAAGACACAACAATGCATTAAAGAAATAAACATGCATTTTTTTATTTTATTTTATCATGTAAGTAAATGCCATGAGATGCAATGAAAATATGCCCTAGAACAGAATAAATATAATGAGCAAATTAAATATGAGTCAATTTCAGAATTACTTAAAGTGTTAAACTTGATAGACAAGGTGAACAAGGCATAAGTGAATAATAAGAGACACTTAGCTAACATATTATTACATTAAAATTCATGTCTCTAAGATGAAAGATTAAATATGCCATTAGAAAGTACATCAAACAAGCTTTCAAATGAGACTGAAATCAACTGAAATGGAAACATGGTGCTCAAGATATGCAAAAAAGAAGACAAGGGCATAAATGAAAGAAAACATGAAAAGATAACTACAAACAGGTCCATGGGAGGGACTAAAATGTAAATATGAAAAGGTGCGAGTCCTTCCCTATAAATGACCCACACGCACAGGGGCATTTTTGCAATTTTGAAAACCCGTGAGGGTATCAATGCAAAATTCCCACTGCGCACGTGTCTGCACGTGATTCCAGGACCGATTTGCAATTTTGAAGAAGACGGTGGGTGTCTCTGTAATTTACCCAGATGGCACGTGCTATGCACGTGCCATCCAGGTTCGGAAGGAGGCTCAGGTGCGACAAAGGCTCGATGTAGCTTCGGATCGGCTCGTGTAGGCTCGGTGCTACTCGAAGCTCCAGGAGGGTTGGTGTAGGCTTGGGACCTCCGACCTTGTTGGTCTGGTGTCGAAGCTCGGGGTAGCTGAAAAGCGAGAATGCGAGAGCCGCTAAATAGCGGTCTGACAAGTCAGACTCACTGTCGCTGATGCGACTGCTCAAACTTCCTCGGTCTTCAACAATTAACCCACACAATCAATCAGAGAATGAATAGCAAGGATTAAAATTTATTATACCCTACTAAAGATGTACAATGGCAAGCAAGTAGGGGTCGAACACAAGAAGCAAAGGTGTAAAGCACGGATAAAAATCCAACCCTAGGTCTAACAAGCTACTTAGCCAATCTAAAATTTTTGTGGGTTTTTTATTTTTATATTTTTTTATTTAATTTTTTTTAATTTTATATTTTTGTATTTTGGTTTTTTTTAATTTTCTGATTTTTATATTTTATATTTTATATTTTATATTTTTTTTGTCTTTTTTCAATATTGGAAAATAAGGACAATGTAATAAAAGAGGCAAAGAGGTATTTATAAAAATAGAGAAAAATATTCAAAAATCAGGAAATAAAGTCTTTTTGGTCTTTTTCTACTTTTTTACTGTTTTTGTGATTTTTGGGTAATTTTTAGAATGTTTTTGGTATTTTTAAATTATCAAAATAAAGAAAACAGTAGTAAAAAGCAAGGCTGAAACTTAAAATGGAGAAATAAAGTAGAAATCAGTGGCAAAAGTTCCCCAACTTAACTTTCAGTGAAAGCTAATGAAACCAAGAAAATTTAGGGAAAGAAAACACTATTTTTGGATTTTTTTATGGATTTTATAAATTTTTATAAAGGTTTTTAAAGTTTTGCAATTTTTTGGAGTTTGGTTTTATATTTTTTAATGATTTTTGGCTGGGAGTTAAAACAAACTAAAAGGCACAAAATATATATTTTTTGGGATTTTTCTGGGGAGTTTTTATATTTTTTAGTGATTTTCTAATGAAAACAGTGCTGGAAATGACTATTTTTGATTTTCAATAAATACTAAAATGCGATAATTATGGAAAATAAAAATATGACATAAATCTACAATGCAACAGGAACTTAAGTTCAAATTTTTAGAAATTTTGGAATTGAAATGATGCGCCAAATAAATGGACAAACACGCACAAATTAAAGGGGCTGGCAGGGACCTTTATGCAAATATCTAAAACTATGGGGGCACGCTTGCAAAATGTCCACGAAATTTGTACTGAATAAAGTAATTTCAGGGTCCAAAACAAATATCCAAAGCCGCAAGGGCTTTCTTGTAAAAACCCCCAGGCTCACGTGAAGCACACCCGCACCTGGGAGGGGCACGTTTGTAATATTCAAGAGGCTCGAGGGCCTGCGTGTAAATATCCCAACAAAATTGATACTGAATACGAAATATTCTGGTCCAAACAGTAATGGCCAAAGCCGCAGGGGGGACTTTGCAAAAATGCCAGCCCACGTGACTAGTCACGCGCGCCTGACAGGGGTATGGATGCAATTCTAGAAAGTTCAGGGGTCCGCTACTAATTATTACAAAACATACTTCAATGCAGATGAAAGTTTTAGCATTAAAATAAAAAGACAAAATGTGCGAGGGCTGAGGTGCAAAATACCCTCGCAGCGGCGCTGATGGACGGTGGATGGTGCCTCACTTAAGCCACGTGGCCGCTCCAGAATAGCCGATGACGGTTCGCTCGTGGATGGCCACGATTAGATGCTGCTTGACGATCGGACGGCTGAAGGTGAACGTGATCCAACGGCAGCTTAAGCGCGCCAAGAACAAGCCAGATCCGACGGCGCCTGGAGGATCTCCAAGAACACCGGCCGCAGGTGGCTTCGATCGGTGATTCCAGCCGACACACGGCCTCCCCCAGCCCAGGACCTAGGGCAAAATGGTCCTGGGGGTCCTCCGCGTCGATGGGATGGATCTGATGGACTTGGGAAGCTCTGATGTGCTCAGACGACGAAGGTGGCCTGGGGACGTCTTCCCTGGACGATGAGGCTCGATTGAGCCTTCTCCTTGGCTCCTCTCTGCAGGGTTAGACGCGGAAAACAAATGCGACACAACTGGGGTAGTTTTGGGGTGAGATGGATGGCTAATGCGTCGGGGCGAGATGAGTCCGGCGAGCGGTGGAGAAGGACTCGTAGATATGCTGATCTGAGCGAGATCAACTTGAATGAAGGTGCGGCAGAGCGAGAGGGAGCGAGGAGGAACGAGATGACGGTGATCGGGGCGGATGCGGTGTAGTGGAATGGCTGGAAAGCGGAGGCGGAGCGGAGCTCCGCTGTGAAATCAAGGAAGGATTCTCGGCAAAATACACAACCGCACTAAAAACTGCCATGATACTAGACTAATCTAAGTCTAAGCTACAAGAAAATGCAAAGAGAAAGGAGGGAGGCTCACCGGAGACGAGGGTCAGACCTTGAGGCGGAGCTCCGGCGAGTGAATGGATCAACCTCGATTCAACGCCGATCTTCACGCAAACGGGCTCCTTGAGTCACTGCTGTCACCAAGGACTCGAAGGATTCCCTAGGGTTCGGTAAAGGATGGAGGAAGAGGGATCAATTTGAAATCGAAGTCGGGAGGCCCTTTTTGTATGGTTGACGAACGGCGTGAAAGACGAGGGTCCAGCGGTGGCTACAGTGGCCCTTCGTCCAAGATAACGCGAGGGCGGGCATGTCCAAGGATCGAGGCATGGATTCGCAAGAGGATTCATCACGAGATGATGCAAGGAATGGCCGCGAAAAAGCCAAGAAGTTGGCTCAAAAACCAATTCCTGACAGGCGCAGGGGGTAGGGTGTACAGTTGACCGAGGTCAACTGTTGACCCCTCCTGGTTGGTCCACGTGGACCAACCAGGAAAAACCCTGAAAAATTCATTTATAAAATCAATAAAAAATAGAATTAGGTCGAATTAATTAATAGTTATAAAATAAAAAATGTTTGAAATTTTATAAGTTATTTTATTATGATTTTTATTTATTTTTATGATTTATATTTTTACCAATTGCTTTTATACCCCTATATAGGTATATATATATCTATATATTTAAGTATTTTATTTTTATTTATTTATTTTATTTTCATTATTTTTATTTAGGATTTTATAAAATTATAAGATACTTTTATGTATACAAATATATTTTTATTTTATTTTTCTGATATGTTTTGTATATTTAATAAAATACAAGTATGTGTTGTATAGGTATATGTGTAGGTAATGTATCTATGTCTTTTATTTCTAAGTATTTTATTTTTGCTTTTATTTAGATTTTTATTCTTCTTTTAATGTACATAATTATTATAAGTATTATTTACAACATTATAAAAATATAAAATTATAAAAATAATAAATAAATAATAAATTGAATATTTTAATCTGTACAAGTATACAATGAGGGTCCAAAAGTCAACTTTCAAACCGTAGCTCCGCCAAATGCGAAACCACCGCCATTAATTAGCTTATTTTCTTCTATATACAATTAAAGGTGAGTACGCTGCATTTGGGGTTTTTATTTGTGAGATACGGGTCTGGGAAGTTGGCATTCTGGAATTTTATTCAGACCATAACTTTTTATCTGTACATTATTTTTCTGTGAAATCAATTTTGTATTTTTCTTTATTAAATTATATACAACTTTCATGTACAAAGTTTCTTTATTTGATGTATAAAAAGTGGGACCAAAAATAGGTCCCAAAATAAATAAAGAATGAATGAAATGTATAGGTATTTTCTCTGCAATTCTGACCTTATCTCCCCCTACTTTATTCCTTGTCGACCTATTCATCAAGATGCCTAGGTCTCGGGGTTTCGGGTCATAAAATATTTACAATATTTTATTCTTTTTTCTTTTCTTTTCTTTATTCTATAATTTCGGCTTTAAAAACCACAATTTATACAGTATTTACACACCTATGCCTGAATACTAAAATGCATGAATTAATGCTGTTTATACGCATTTACTAAGGTTTTTAAGGCCAAAATGATAGAATAAAGATGATGAAACGTGGATTCATCATCCCCCTATACTTGCCTTTGCTAGTCCCTAGCAAACACTTATGCAATAAGTGCAGAAAAGAAAAACAAAGAAAAGAAAAAGAAGAAAGGTGGACTAAATTTAATTATCAAACTTGTCTTCACAAAATCACAGTTTGGAGCTCAAGTCGGACCTTTGGAATTTTAGTGCGGGCGGAACCTTAATGACAACCGAATTTGAAATCCGACAGTCCTTTAAGAATCTCAACACTCTGTCCAAGTCTCCTCGATAGCCAGGTCAGAAATATCTCAATTCATACGCAAACTCTTACGACTATGAATCTGACTTGTACGGTGTAAGTGATGGTGGCTCTCCCCAACTAGAATGACAAAGAAACTGACTTCTCCAGTACGACAACCCAATGATTCCCCAACCCAGCAACTCCATCCTCGAGGAGCGGGGTATTCCCTTCTAAGTTCAAGTGGCAACCAGCTCAAGAGGAGGGGGTGAAGAGAAGAATGGACGGTAGCCAGTGTAGCTACCTATCCTTGGATGCAAGACCAGTGTAGTCAAGTCATCCTGCTGCAGGCTCACATATTTGACTTTGGAACTCAAGCTTGCTTATTGACTTTGTACATACTTTGCAGGCTTTTTATTTTTGTACATGCCTGAATTTTTTTTTTGAAATACTATTCACAGCAGCATTTACATAAGGAGTTTTTCCTCTTGAGCCAGTAGACTATCCCTCTTTTGAAGCTTTATCGCAACCCACAGCCTCCTGTCTTTAGACTTCCTGATCACTGGACGGGTTGGGGTGCACTTCCCTCCCTAGAGGAGGACAAGTGTTTCCACTTGTGTGCGTCTCATACCGGCAAATCCAATCCCCTCACCACTCCAACTGAGTTGAGCCATGTGAAAGGTGCAGGTGTCCAAGTTAGGTCATTATCAACAAGAGTCATGCGTGTGCTCCGAAATACTCTACTTAGGCAGTCAAGAATCCATTGAACTAAGTCCCGTGATCCTCAAAGAATTAAGTCAACTAGACCTGAAGTACCTCAAACCCAGTTCCTATAAGGTTCCTGTTATTAGGTAGATTTTAAGGTCCAATCAAGCTCCAATCTCCGGATTTTATTTAGACTTGTTCAACTATCAAACTCAATCCGAAAAATGCGAATGCCATGCAATGCAATGCAAAATGCAGAAAATATTTTTGTGATGCAATTTTCAAGATTTTGAACTTTTTATGGGTTTTTGAAAATATGATGCATGCATATGCAGATGCATTTTTTTGTATTTTTCAAAAAGATTTTTTCAAATGTTTTTGGATTTTAATTTTGCAAATGTTTTTGGGAATTTTTGAAAAGAAAAAGAATTTGGCTGAGAAATAGGTTAAAATATGTACACGGGAGTGCTTCTTATATTTACGAGAGGTGGATTTTAAGCATTTACAGGGTAAGTGGTCAGTTTTATACATATATATAGGTAGTGGATTTTGGTGTGATGTATATATTCCTCAAACTTATTTGAAAACAAGCTTTTCACACAATTTTTGAAAACTATAGTCCAAAATAATTTTTACAAACATTTTACACACATTTGAAAATCATTTTGCAAAGGCTTTCAAAACAGTATATATAGGTTTTTCAAATCATTTTTGCAACCATTTTTCAAACCATTTGCAAATCATTTTTCAAACATTTTATTTCACACAAAGAAAAGAAGTTTTACAAACCACCCAGGTTGAAAACACGAAACAAAATATTTTCAAAATAGTTTTCAATAGATGTTCACAAAGATTTTCAAACTATTTTTCAAACATTTTGCAAAAAACATTTTCACCTGATTTATTAATCAGTAACTACAAAAAGAATTTGAGGAATAATCACATCTTTTTATTAAGGATTTTTAATGAATTTTAAAGAATTATTAGCCATGTTTATTAGGAAAATACGAAAGTACGAGTTATGGCTAAAGTATATACACAGTATATACGACCCCCCTATACTTAGCTTGAGCTATGTCCTCATAGATCGGAGAGAAAAGAGAAGACATAACTCGTACTAAGTATAGACAAGTCTAAATAATCAAGGAACAAAAGAATCAAACGAATGAGAAGTTGACCGTCCCCCCTATACTTAGGATCAAATAATCCTAAGTATAGCAGACTGTACACAACGCGGGGAGGGTCAAGGGTGGGAATGAACAGATCGTACTCAGGTTGTCTCCCCCTATACTTAGGGTAAGATATCCCTAAGTATAGACAAGAAGAGGAGACAATGGAGAGGATCAAGAGGAATAGAAGAAACTCGGGGTGCACACCCCCCTATACTTAGGACAAAGTGCGTCCTAAGTACAGAAGACTGTCTACAAGGGGTAGCACTTTTCTGATAGATGAAGAAGATAGAAGAGGAAAGAAGAAAAGAAGAAAAGAAGAAAAGAAGAAAAGAGATGAGATTGGGTATGAACAACTCGGGATGCACATCCCCCCTATACTTAGGATAGAGTACATCCTAAGTGTAGCAGTGATGAAAGGGATGGCATCAATTCGGTAGAATAAGATAAAAGAAGAAGAAAAGAAGAAAAGAAGAAAAGATGGAAAGGAAAAATCATTCAAAAATGTTTTGATGTGCTTTGCCTTCCTCTGTCTCCTTCGAGATATTCAACGCATCCTCATAGATTACTTGAATCGAGTCAACGATGGCCATGAATGTGTCATGTTCGAGGTATGGCTTCAGAAGCTGTCCATTGACTACAAAAGGTTGTGCGTCAGCTGACAGATTGGATATCGATACACTTCCGTTGTCACGCACCTGCCTAACTACAAACGGCCCAGTCCATTTGCTCTTCAATTTGCCTGGAAAGATTTTTAATTTCGCATCGAACAACCATACCTTCTGACCTGGATCAAAGGACTTGTGGCGGATGTGCTTGTCATGCCATGTTTTGACCTTTTCCTTGTACATCAGGCTGTTGTCATATGCATAATCTCTGAATTCCAGTAATCTGTTCAGATCCAATTTCCTGTTCTGTCCTGCTTGCTTGGAGTCCAAATTACAGATGTTAATAGCCCATAAAGATTTATGAATAAGTTCCACGGGCAAGTGGCATGGCTTGCCATACACCAGGCGGTAGGGAGACATTCCCAAGGGTGACTTGTACGCTGTTCGGTAAGCCCAAAGAACAGAATCAAGCAGCTGAGACCAGTTCTTGCGATCTGGACGCACAAGTTTCTGTAGAATTGTCTTGATCTCCCTGTTCGAACATTCAGCTAAGCCATTGGACTGCGGGTGATAGGGTGAAGCAACACGATGCTCGATGCAGAATTCTTGGGTCAGCTTCTTCACCTCTCTGTTTATGAAATGGCTACCCCCGTCAGATATGAGGATCTTGGGAATCCCGAACCGTGCTATGATGTGATCTCGTAAGAATCGACAGACGGTCCGACTGTCGGCGGCTCGGGCAGGGATAGCCTCCACCCATCGACTGACATAATCGACAGCAAGCAGAATATACTCATAACCCTGACTGTTGGGAAATGGGCCCATAAAGTCGATGCCCCACGCATCAAAGACGTCTGAGATCTGAATGTACTTCAGAGGCATCGTATCTCTCATTCCTATGGTTCCACCCATCTTCTGACAGTCAGTGCAACCTTTGACGTATTCATCTGCATCTTTGAACAATGAAGGCCACCATAGGCCACTTTGAAGAACTTTTGCTGCCGTCCGTTTTCCTGAATGATGTCCTCCAGAATCTTGATCATGACATAAAGCGAGGACACTTGGAACTTCCTCCTGAGGAATACACCTTCTCCAGATGCAATCTGCTCCCTCACGAAACAGATACGGGTCTTCCCACTGGTAGAAATGGATTTTAGACAAAAATCTGTCTATTTTCAGCTTAGGCCAGTCCTGTGGGATTTTCTTGGCAACAAGATAATTCACAATGTCCGCATACCAAGGAAGTGAGGCGACAGACATAATCGATTCATCTGGAAAGGTCTCTGTGATAGGCTGCAAGTTCAGCTCAGGAGACTCCGGTTCAGGAAGTCTTGACAGATGATCGGCCACTACATTCTTCACCCCAGGTTTATCTCTGATCTCCATGTCAAACTCCTGGAGGAGAAGGATCCACCGGATAAGACGTGGTTTGGCATCCTTCTTCTGCTGTAAATACCTAATGGCCGAATGATCAGTGTAGATGATAACTTTGGACCCAAGAAGGTAAGATCTGAACTTCTCCAAAGCAAAGACTACCGCTAGCAGCTCCTTTTCAGTAACAGTATAGTTTCGCTGAGCTTCATCGAGCGTTCGGCTAGCGTAGTGAATTGCAAACGGTACATTGTCTTTTCTCTGTCCCAGTACAGCTCCGATGGCATAATCCGACGCATCGGTCATAATCTCGAAAGGCTGGGTCCAAATCGGTGGCTGTAGGACAGGGGCCTGTGTGATGAGCTCTTTTAACTGATTAAAGGCAAGGAGCACACGATCGTCTACAATGAACTCATTGTCCTTGCCGAGCAACTCAGTCAGCGGTCTGGCCAATTTACTGAAATCTTTAATAAATCGTCGGTAAAAACCGACATGGCCCAAGAATGACCGGACTTGCTTGATATTTGTAGGTGGCTCTAGCTTAGAGATTACATCCACCTTGGCTGGGTCAACCTCCATGCCACGTTTAGAAACAACGTGACCCAGCACGATTCCTTCGGTCACCATGAAGTTGCTCTTCTCCCAGGAGAGCACAAGATTCACTTCGCAGCACCTCAATAAGACTCGGTCTAGATACTCCAGACATTGATCAAATGAATCCCCATAGACCGAAAAATCGTCCATAAAGACCTCGAGAAAGCTACCCACCATATCAGCAAAAACTGCAAGCATACACCTCTGAAATGTAGCTGGGGCATTGCAAAGCCCGAACGGCATCCGTCTGAAGGCATATGTGCCAAAAGGACAGGTGAACGTGGTCTTCTCTTGGTCTTCAGGAGCAATAACAACTTGATTATACCCAGAGTAACCGTCCAAGAAGCAGAAATATTCCTTCGCGGCCAATCTCTCCAAGATCTGATCGATGAAGGGTAGCGGAAAATGATCCTTCTTGGTGGCAAGGTTAAGTCTTCTGTAGTCTACGCACACTCGCCAAGAAGTCGGTACTCTAGTGGCGATCTCCTCTCCTTTGTCATTTTTCACAATGGTGATCCCTGATTTCTTGGGCACAACATGCAGAGGGCTCACCCATTTGCTGTCGGAGATGGGATAAATGAATCCCGCATCACACCATTTCTGGATTTCCTTCATAACCACCTTCGCAGATTCGGGTTTAATCTTCTTTGCAGTTCTCGAGAGGGTCTGCAATCGTCTTCCAGAAAGATGCGGTGCGAACAGAGTGACGGATTGATCCCGTGGAGATCGGAGGTTCGCCAGCCTATCGCCTTGCGGTTACGTTCAAGAACCTCCATCAGACGAGATTCTTGATCTTCGGTCAGATGTGCATTGATGATGACCGGGTACATGTTCGGTTCTCCTGCAAGGAAGGCATACTTCATATTGGAGGGCAAGGGTTTCAGCTCTGGCGGTGTCTGAGCTGCTTCGGTGGTGACCTCAGCTATTAATGCAGGTGGTGATTCTTTCAACTGTGCGATGTCCACCATAATCTGCTCCGTCTCTTCTCTCAGATCCTGACAGAATTCCTCGATGATTTCATCTTCTTCCGAAGATGCTTCCAAACTCGGCTCCTGGTTCTGAAGGCATAACGACCCCACGGTAGTATTTTGTAGTGCATCAGCAAGGTCCTCATCTTGATCGATACACGGGAATTCGACTGCGGTCTCCACTTCCTTCTCTGGATAGAGGATTTCGTGGATCTCATGATCATCCAGGAAGAGGTTGGTGTCTTGAATCTCGGCTAGAAAGTCGCAGTCTTCCTCATTCTCAATCACCCTTGCACATGATACCGATGTTGGTTCAACGGGCGTTCCCTCAGACAGGGTCTCTACTCGGATAATTTCATTGCCAGCCCCAAAAGTGATTTCTCCTGTCCCATAATTCACTACTGCGTTTGATGTCCGCAGAAATGGCCTTCCGAGTATGATCGGGGTAAGGAGCAACGGAGCGGGGACGTCCATATCTAAGACCACAAAATCGGCTGGGAATGACTTCCCCTGAACCGTGACGATCACGTCCTCCAACAGGCCCCTAGGCCGCTTGACTGACTTATCTGCAAACTGCAGAATCATCTTTGTAGGTTTGAGCGGTCCCAGCTTGAACTCCGTGAGTAGTGAGGCTGGCATCAGATTGACAGAAGACCCGCTGTCGAGGAGTGTTCGTTCAAACTCTTGATCGAACATCTGACAACGTACAAGAGGTGCTCCCATATCTGGCTTTTTGTCCGGGAGGTTGCTGATGGCATTGACGGTGGCCATAGTGAGGATGTGCTTTTCAGATTTACCACCTTTGCTTCGGGAGTTATGGGGGGTTGGCCTGCGCTTGGTTGTACATG
This sequence comes from Ottelia alismoides, assembly GCA_037367405.1. Lineage (NCBI taxonomy): Eukaryota > Viridiplantae > Streptophyta > Magnoliopsida > Alismatales > Hydrocharitaceae > Ottelia > Ottelia alismoides. Next base: position 445,574 of record JAZKJV010000091.1, on the reverse strand, counting down.
CTTCTTTAAGTCCTTTCTTCACAGCTGGCATGTACTCAAGAGCTTTCATTAATGGCATATTTAACACCAAATTCTGAATGATTTCTATGATAGCAGGATCAGACAAAGCACTTTTCAAATTTTTCATTTTTTGTGTTTTTTCATTGCTTCAGGAAAAGGAATATTTACAAACTCTTCTCCAATTTCATTCAAAATAGTGTCCGTGTTGTTGTTTACAGGTAGATGACAAAAAGGAATGGATTCATCTACAATTTGTGGACCAAAAACGACAGGCTCGGCTTCGGGTGCTGGCGTTGGACTCGCTGCAGGTGCGGTGTTCCTCCTGTCAGGAGCTGACTGTGATGCGGGTGCAGGCGTCTCCAATGCTGGCCGGTCTCCACCGAGGTTACTGCTATCTTTTTGTATTTTTCTGTTTTCTTCATTTTTTTGTGATTTTCTGGATGCTGGTGCTGCTCCCAAAATGCTTGCTGGCCCTGGTGTTGGCTGGCCTGACGATTCCCCGTCAGATGCAATATGCTTTCCTTTCGCCGTCGCCGATGGCTGGAGTGTCCTACCGCTCCTGAGAGTAACAGCGTTAGATAAAAAACAATTAAATTCACCTGATTCGGGTTGGACACTGCCGGCTACCTGCTCCTTGCGTCGGAAATTGTTAGGATTAGCTTCGACCTGGGCTGGTATGACGGTTTTGGCTGCCGTCAGGTCGTCGATCTTCTGGTTCATCTCAGCCATATTCTTCATCAACTGTTCCAAGCAGGCCAGGGCTGGATTGACCGGTACAATCTCAGAAGATTCCCCCTGCTGGGGTCTAGGCTGCTGATATGGCGGTTGAGATTGTGACTGGTATCCTTGTGCGAATTGTTGAGGAGGGGGATTGGAGGAATACTGTGACTGGTGTTGGTTGTATTGTGCAGCCGGTTGCTGGTGATAGCCTTGTCCACGATATCCGGACTGCTGAGGCCCATGTTGGTAATTCTGCCTCCACGTGTTTCCATGTGAGGGAGGCTGGTACTGGTAGGGCTGCTGGAATGGTCTTCCACCCTGGTGTTGCTGCTAGAAGGGCCTGTTGCCCATGTTCTGACCCTGAGAGTGTCCCTGAGGACGGGTCAGCTGCGCTTCATTGTTCCAGACGCCATTGATCTCCTGGATCAGCGGCGGGGGTGGAGAGAACTGCTCGGAGTAAGCGGGCTGGTGCTCGGGTTGATATACAACCATCTGTGTCGGAGGCTGCGGTTGCTGCTCCGGGACCTGCACGTAGTATACGTGCTGGACTGGCTGGGGCTGCGGTGGAGTCGGCTGAGGATTTTGCTGCATTGTAGGCTCCTTCTTCTCAGCGTTTGGCTCGGCAGAGGTGGACACAGCGTTGCACATGTTTGCATTCAGTGCTCGGACGAGCTGCTCCAGCTGCTGGGAAATCTGGTCGAGCTTCTCTAGCCCTTGGGTCCTCTTCTCTATAACTGCCAGTTTTTCGAGGTCCTGTGACCTCTTCTCGATGATGTCCACTTTGGACAAGTGGCTCCCGATGATACTCAGGTTGGAGCTTTCATCTTTGTCCTCAGTGTGAGAAGCCATGTTAACTGGCTTGCTGATGGTGGTCGGTGGCTTCATGTAGACCCGGGACGAGGATTGGGCTGCTTCTCCCTCAGCCATTTCTTCAAAGACATTCCACACGACATCCTCGTCCTTGTTAAAATGTGAACCGCCGCAAGCTGCATCCACGAGCTTTTGGCTCTCAAATGATAGCCCCCCAAAGAAGTATTGCACGAGACTGGTCTTGGGTATTTCATGGTGGGGGCACTTCTCCTGGAGATCCTTGAATCTCTCCCACGCTTCATGGATCGTCTCGTGGGGCTGCTGGCAGAAACTGGAGATCCGGGCACGCATCTGGTTTAATCTCCCCAGAGGATAAAATTTATGGAGGAAAGCAGATTTCAGTTCCTCCCAGGTGGTGACGACCTTCCCGAGATGATCGACCCAGTAAAGGGCCTTGTCTTGAAGGCTGAAAGAGAATGCGGTCATCTTGATCACATCTAGGGGAACTCCGGGGTAGTGAGCCGTGGAGCAGATGCGGTTGAACTTCTTGAGGAAAATATATGGCTCCTCAGTGGTGTTCCCATGATAAGTGGGAAGCAGTGACAGAAACTGTGGCTTCAGCTCGAAGTGAGCATGCATTCGTGGAATCTGAATCCACTCAGTGATGCGCCCTGCTCCTGGGTTGTATGTCTGCTTGAGTGTGGGCTTGGGCTGCGGTGGATCTTCTTCTGCTGCTTCATATTCGGGTCCCACTGAAAACTCATCATTGATTTCAAAGTTCGGCTCCTCCTCTCGTCGGCCATCCCTCGCATCGGCCCTCCTCCTTAGATCATTCAGCATGTCTTGGAAGGCTGTTTGAGCCAAGGCCTGATTAGTCAACTGCTGCTGAATGGCTTGAATGGAAGCCAGCAGTTGACTGTTAACCTCGCCCTGCGTGGTATATTGTCCTTCCGCTGCGTTATCTTCAGGCTCCTGCTGGGGCTGTGGTCCTTTTCCTCTTCCTCCTGCCATCTCAGACTGCACTTGTATCTCTGACTCTTGATCGGGTTGAAGATCTGCATGACGGAGTAAACCCTGATCAGCATCTTCCTCAGCACCAACTGTTGAGATGAATCTGGGATTAAGGTCAATCCCAGAAGGTTGTGAACGGAGCATATGATATTGACTGAAATCGACCTCCATCCACAAGGGGTTATTTCGGGGATAAGAGTAGTCCCGGTGTATTGAAAGGGGAAGAGCTAATTCGGGTTGCGAGTCCATCCCGAACAGCGGGTTAATTGGAGAAAGGCAAGTATTGAAAGAGGTGAGAATAGGGGAGTCCAAAGAGACATCCGCAAGATCCGAATTAACTCTTCGGAGATCACCCCTCTTTATTGGAGACGTCGAATGCACGGAATCGATATGGGTGTCGGCAAGGTCCCGACTAAACCATCCGTGTACCGACATCTTGCGAAGGTCAAGAGGAATGGATGTTGGATGAAGAGCACGAGGGTAACAAGAAATAAAGAGGATTGTAAAACAGTAGAAGGCTCACAATGAGCAAGGGTCAAATAGAAGGGGAGCAAAATTGCGCAAAGGCGCGATATTTTTGATCTTGACCTAAATGTGATTGGCAATCAAACACAAAACAAGGGAGTTCACCAACTCAACACCTAAAGCCGTGAAGGTTCGGCTGTTATCTTTGTAATTTTTATCTTGATTTCAGGAATTTATCTTTCAACGAGTCCTTAGAGCGCTACGCCTATAGGAGCGAGAGTACTGCCGGAAAAGTATTCCCGTACTTGTCCTCCTCCTGTGTAACCTGTAACTTGCGCTTTTTAAGGTCCTTGTAACCCTTCCTGGATCCCTACTCAGCCAAAGAAATAGAGGGAGGAAGCCAATAGGCGAAACCGATACTTCGGATCTCGCTCGCAACGGAATCACCCGTGAGCGTGCAAGATCCTACTCGGACGCAGCCGGTGAGACAGACACCCCCGTGAAGGCGTGGCCTATGCTCGGTACTTCGGACAAGGTCGGTGCTCACACAATAGTGAGTCACCACTGGCGACCAAGCCCTACTCGACTACGTACGATAGTAGCGCCAATACTTCGGAAATCCAGGCGATACACAAGGCAGCCACAAGTTGGGTTTTGGGCTCTAATTCCTACGAACGCTCAACTCACTTGGAAGGAGACCTTCCCATGCAACCTGAAAACAAATGAGGGTGTTACTCTCCCCAATCAATGAGTCCAATTACCAATTTTTATTTAGGTCAAAGTTTTCTTAGCAGTCCCTTTTTTAATTTTTTTGTGTTATCGCTTCTTTTGAGTAGTTTCAAACAAGCGCCTAACGATTTTGTATTTTCTTTATCCTAAGGTATCCAAAATCAGAGGGAGAAAAGAGTCGGGAAAAAGCCAATGCAAGTCGGCACCAAGATGGAAATCTCACCTTTGTGCCTATATGATGAATGCAAAGTAAGAAGACTTACAGTGAATCCCAGCTCTCTCCATGCGGGATGCAAGGCAGGAATTTATAAACCTAATCTATATGCCGGTATGCAATGCGGAAATCGTCCTAAAATAGGCAACTGCTAGCGTGAAGAACCACGAGTTAACCGCTAACTCCCAATCCTAGTCTCCGGTCTAGGCTCACCCCTCCTCTGCTCAACACATTTGAGTTAGGAGAAAGCGCTTGTGTGGAGTGAGCTCGCGGCGCGTGGATCGAGAGCTAATGATTAACTACTTAATTAATCTAAGTCCAAATACGAACTATAGGAGCATGCAAGAAGTATTAGGGTGTTTGGACCTAGGTTACTCGAATCAAGCAGGACCTAATTCTAGAAGCTCAATCCACAAAAGAAATGAAAAAGAAAACAAAACCGGAAAATGACGGTCGAGAAAACACGAAAAAGCCGCGGTGAGCCCCCGGGTGAACAAACACCCGGAAGTTAGGCCTGAAGTGTCCAAGTGTCTGAGTCCTGTATTATTACAAATTAATCAACTACTCTCTCTCACAAAAAATAAAGCAACTCTCTCTCTCTCTAGTTCTCCTGCTCTCTCCTGCCGGCTAGGGTAGAATAGCCGACTCCTCCTCCCAAGGCTGCTCAGGATCCCCTAGGCGATCCTCCTCGGTCGGCGGTCCCTCGCAAGAAAACAAAAGAGATGTTAGACAGTTCACAATAAATAATATACAAAATACAAGTAAGCAAAAATGGCTAAGTGACTAGAAAGACCCAAAGATACTCTACAAGCCGATGCTCCCCGGCAACGGCGCCATTTGAAAAGCGAGAATGCGAGAGCCGCTAAATAGCGGTCTGACAAGTCAGACTCACTGTCGCTGATGCGACTGCTCAAACTTCCTCGGTCTTCAACAATTAACCCACACAATCAATCAGAGAATGAATAGCAAGGATTAAAATTTATTATACCCTACTAAAGATGTACAATGGCAAGCAAGTAGGGGTCGAACACAAGAAGCAAAGGTGTAAAGCACGGATAAAAATCCAACCCTAGGTCTAACAAGCTACTTAGCCAATCTAAAATTTTTGTGGGTTTTTTATTTTTTTATTTTTTTATTTAATTTTTTTTAATTTTATATTTTTGTATTTTGTTTTTTTTTAATTTTCTGATTTTTATATTTTATATTTTATATTTTATATTTTTTTGTCTTTTTTCAATATTGGAAAATAAGGACAATGTAATAAAAGAGGCAAAGAGGTATTTATAAAAATAGAGAAAAATATTCAAAAATCAGGAAATAAAGTCTTTTTGGTCTTTTTCTACTTTTTTACTGTTTTTGTGATTTTTGGGTAATTTTTAGAATGTTTTTGGTATTTTTAAATTATCAAAATAAAGAAAACAGTAGTAAAAAGCAAGGCTGAAACTTAAAATGGAGAAATAAAGTAGAAATCAGTTGCAAAAGTTCCCCAACTTAACTTTCAGTGAAAACTAATGAAACCAAGAAAATTTAGGGAAAGAAAACACTATTTTTGGATTTTTTATGGATTTTATAAATTTTTATAAAGGTTTTTAAAGTTTTGCAATTTTTTGGAGTTTGGTTTTATATTTTTTAATGATTTTTGGCTGGGAGTTAAAACAAACTAAAAGGCACAAAATATATTTTTTTTGGGATTTTTCTGGGGAGTTTTTATATTTTTTAGTGATTTTCTAATGCAAACAGTGCTGGAAATGACTATTTTTGATTTTCAATAAATACTAAAATGCGATAATTATGGAAAATAAAAATATGACATAAATCTACAATGCAACAGGAACTTAAGTTCAAATTTTTAGAAATTTTGGAATTGAAATGATGCGCCAAATAAATGGACAAACACGCACAAATTAAAGGGGCTGGCAGGGACCTTTATGCAAATATCTAAAACTATGGGGGCACGCTTGCAAAATGTCCACGAAATTTGTACTGAATAAAGTAATTTCAGGGCCCAAAACAAATATCTAAAGCCGCAAGGGCTTTCTTGCAAAAACCCCCAGGCTCACGTGAAGCACACCCGCGCCTGGGAGGGGCACGTTTGTAATATTCAAGAGGCTCGAGGGCCTGCGTGTAAATATCCCAACAAAATTGATACTGAATACGAAATATTCTGGTCCAAACAGTAATGGCCAAAGCCGCAGGGGGGACTTTGCAAAAATGCCAGCCCACGTGACTAGTCACGCGCGCCTGACAGGGGTATGGATGCAATTCTAGAAAGTTCAGGGGTCCGCTACTAATTATTACAAAACATACTTCAATGCAGATGAAAGTTTTAGCATTAAAATAAAAAGACAAAATGTGCGAGGGCTGAGGTGCAAAATACCCTCGCAGCGGCGCTGATGGACGGTGGATGGTGCCTCACTTAAGCCACGTGGCCGCTCCAGAATAGCCGATGACGGTTCGCTCGTGGATGGCCACGATTAGATGCTGCTTGACGATCGGACGGCTGAAGGTGAACGTGATCCAACGGCAGCTTAAGCGCGCCAAGAACAAGCCAGATCCGACGGCGCCTGGAGGATCTCCAAGAACACCGGCCGCAGGTGGCTTCGATCGGTGATTCCAGCCGACACACGGCCTCCCCCAGCCCAGGACCTAGGGCAAAATGGTCCTGGGGGTCCTCCGCGTCGATGGGATGGATCTGATGGACTTGGGAAGCTCTGATGTGCTCAGACGACGAAGGTGGCCTGGGGACGTCTTCCCTGGACGATGAGGCTCGATTGAGCCTTCTCCTTGGCTCCTCTCTGCAGGGTTAGACGCGGAAAACAAATGCGACACAACTGGGGTAGTTTTGGGGTGAGATGGATGGCTAATGCGTCGGGGCGAGATGAGTCCGGCGAGCGGTGGAGAAGGACTCGTAGATATGCTGATCTGAGCGAGATCAGCTTGAATGAAGGTGCGGCAGAGCGAGAGGGAGCGAGGAGGAACGAGATGACGGTGATCGGGGCGGATGCGGTGTAGTGGAATGGCTGGAAAGCGGAGGCGGAGCGGAGCTCCGCTGTGAAATCAAGGAAGGATTCTCGGCAAAATACACAACCGCACTAAAAACTGCTATGATACTAGACTAATCTAAGTCTAAGCTACAAGAAAATGCAAAGAGAAAGGAGGGAGGCTCACCGGAGACGAGGGTCAGACCTTGAGGCGGAGCTCCGGCGAGTGAATGGATCAACCTCGATTCAACGCCGATCTTCACGCAAACGGGCTCCTTGAGTCACTGCTGTCACCAAGGACTCGAAGGATTCCCTAGGGTTCGGTAAAGGATGGAGGAAGAGGGATCAATTTGAAATCGAAGTCGGGAGGCCCTTTTTGTATGGTTGACGAACGGCTTGAAAGACGAGGGTCCAGCGGTGGCTACAGTGGCCCTTCGTCCAAGATAACGCGAGGGCGGGCATGTCCAAGGATCGAGGCATGGATTCGCAAGAGGATTCATCACGAGATGATGCAAGGAATGGCCGCGAAAAAGCCAAGAAGTTGGCTCAAAAACCAATTCATGACAGGCGCAGGGGGTAGGGTGTACAGTTGACCGAAGTCAACTGTTGACCCCTCCTGGTTGGTCCACGTGGACCAACCAGGAAAAAGCCTGAAAAATTCATTTATAAAATCAATAAAAAATAGAATTAGGTCGAATTAATTAATAGTTATAAAATAAAAAATGTTTGAAATTTTATAAATTATTTTATTATGATTTTTATTTATTTTTATGATTTATATTTTTACCAATTGCTTTTATACCCCTATATAGGTATATATATCTATATATTTAAGTATTTTATTTTTATTTATTTATTTTATTTTCATTATTTTTATTTAGGATTTTATAAAATTATAAGATACTTTTATGTATACAAATATATTTTTATTTTATTTTTCTGATATGTTTTGTATATTTAATAAAATACAAGTATGTGTTGTATAGGTATATGTGTAGGTAATGTATCTATGTCTTTTATTTCTAAGTATTTTATTTTTGCTTTTATTTAGGTTTTTATTCTTCTTTTAATGTACATAATTATTATAAGTATTATTTACAACATTATAAAAATATAAAATTATAAAAATAATAAATAAATAATAAATTGAATATTTTAATCTGTACAAGTATACAATGAGGGTCCAAAAGTCAACTTTCAAACCGTAGCTCCGCCAAATGCGAAACCACCGCCATTAATTAGCTTATTTTCTTCTATATACAATTAAAGGTGAGTACGCTGCATTTGGGGTTTTTATTTGTGAGATACGGGTCTGGGAAGTTGGCATTCTGGAATTTTATTCAGACCATAACTTTTTATCTGTACATTATTTTTCTGTGAAATCAATTTTGTATTTTTCTTTATTAAATTATCTACAACTTTCATGTACAAAGTTTCTTTATTTGATGTATAAAAAGTGAGACCAAAAATAGGTCCCAAAATGAATAAAGAATGAATGAAATGTATAGGTATTTTCTCTGCAATTCTGACCTTATCTCCCCCTACTTTATTCCTTGTCGACCTATTCATCAAGATGCCTAGGTCTCGGGGTTTCGGGTCATAAAATATTTACAATATTTTATTCTTTTTTCTTTTCTTTTCTTTATTCTATAATTTCGGCTTTAAAAACCGCAATTTATACAGTATTTACACACCTATGCCTGAATACTAAAATGCATGAATTAATGCTCTTTATACGCATTTACTAAGGTTTTTAAGGCCAAAATGATAGAATAAAGATGATGAAACGTGGATTCATCAGTAGCCCAGTTGATGACGTGTGGACGATTGGAGGCCATCCGATCACGGAGATCGGGTGGCTCCTGGGGATGAAGCATGGCTGCATGAAGGCCGTTAGATCGAGAGGATCCAACGGTGTCTGGAGAAGGCGCTCCTGGGCGACGTGGCTGTATCCGAGCCGTCAGATGATGACCATCCGACGACAACTGCTCCTTCTCCTCCATCGTCAGCTGGCGGCAAGTTCAGGGCTCCAGCGAAGGAGCTCCTCCTCCGCCACTTCCCTCCGGTGTCGTTGGACCTCCCCAGAGCTCCAGGAACGGTCGTCGAGGAAGCTAAGATCTCGGGGAAGTCGCTGGTCATCCTGAATAGATCCATCGGAGCTCGCGTGACGAAGGCGGGGCTGACGAGATTTGCTCCGATGATCTTCCGGCCATTGATGGCTTTCACCTGCATGTTAGTTCCAAAAAGACTTGTGCGTGCAAGTGAGTAGTGCATGTGTGCGTGAGTGGGACGGGGTTCCGTGCGAGCGAAGAGAGGGAGAAAACGGAGCTCCATCTCCGACGATCGGAGAGGAGGTGGGTCGTGGGTGTCCAGGTAGTGGAGAAAGGGGAGAGGTGAGCGGGGATATGCACGTGAATGAAGGGAGTGAGGCGGAGCTCAAGGGGGGTTCAGTGAAGGGCGAAATTGGTCGAGGATGCCTAATTAAATAAGGGAGAGAAGAAGAAAATGCAGAGAGAAGTCGAGGTGCTTACCGAGGTTAGGCGGAGCGAGAGCTTGGGCTGGGCATCGCGGGTGATGCCCGGGTCTTCGCTGGACCCCGACAGCTAGGCGGGGCAGCTCGAGCGGACGCGATGGCACCGCGATACCGCCGTGATCGGCAGAGGGTCTCACCGGGGTGGAGAGGTCGTCCTCGCTCAATCCTCCGCCTCCCCCTGTCACAGGGAGACGGAGGAGGGCTAGGCCTTCACTCGTGTAAAGGTGGACGAGGGTTATCGGAGGGGGAGGCGAGGTATTTGAAGCTTGAAGGTGGCGGTTTGAGTAGTAGCGTCGTGGGTTTTGAGGAGAAGATGGGGCGACTGGAGAGGTCATCGTGTGTAAATGGGGGGCTTGCGAAGATGAGGAATGACTGGTGATGGTCGTGGGGTGGTTGGCGAGGAGAGACGTGGTCGGAGAGGGTGGTGAAAATAGGAAGGGCGAGGGTGGCGCACGAGCTGGAGATCGTGGAGAGCGAGGAGGGCCGAAGGTGGAAGACGATATGCTGGCATTTGGATCTTGAGATCCAACAGCTAGAATTTGGGCGCTCACGAGCGGATACGATGAGATCGGGGGTGGAGCGATCTAAGGGCTTTGGAGCTGCCACGTGGCGCATCGATGGCGAAGCGCCAGCGGACGGATGTGATTAGATTAGGGCTTAGATCGGGCGGTTGATATCCTCGAGGCCGTGAACGGTGGAGATCAAGGCTCTTAGGAGCTGATCAGGTGGAGGACAACGTGGCCACGTGGCGCACTGAGGGGTAAGCGGGTACGGGCGGTGGAGATGAGGATCTGGGAAGATCAGACGGTGAGGGATTTCAGGCAGTGTGGCGCGAGTGGGACCGTTGGATCAGGAGAAGATCCGACAACCGAGGGAGCGGGCGGATGAAGCAAGGAGAAGCGGGCCACGTGGCACACCCAGAACGGGCCATGTGGCCCAATCAGATTATTCGGGGTAAGAATTTGAAGTATGAAGGTCAAGATGGCCGAATTTGAGAAAACGCAAAACATGAAAGTTGTAGATCTCAATGAGATCTACATGTTTCATGTTGATCAAAAGTGGATATGAAGTCAAACAAAGACTCGAAATATTTTTAAGGGTATTTTTAAGGCTAAAAATACCATGAATTTTTGTTTTGTCATTTTTTGTAATTTTTAATTTATTCAAGACTCTGATAATTACATGACATTATCTGGATTTTATTGATACAAAACTTAAGCAAGAGGGTTAATAATAGAAAATTAAGATGATGAAATTGTGTTTCATTAGTGGCAACGGGGACGGTCCCACAACCGTCCCATCTAAGCATAAGGGACGGTTTTCATAGCAAAGAGGATGGTCATTGATCGTCCCCTCTGGATCATTTGCTTGTAGTGACTCCAGCAAGTTCCATCATATGAAAGGTATGCTTCTTATGTATTTTTTATTTTCCTAAAATTTAAATAATTTCTATTAATATAATAAAAAGGAAAAGGAAAAAGATTTATATATGTCTAAAATGAGAAAATAAAATGGTTTTTGATACTTATAAATGTGAGAAAAATATAAATAAAATATTTTGTGTTTTAAAATTTTCAAAGTATTTTGGTGGATTTTAAAAATGAAATAAAAATATAAAAATATTTTGATCAAATTTAAAAATAGGGTTTTGTACAAAATAGTCCTAAATATATGTTAAGCTACTTATGAAAGGTAATTACATTATTTTTTTAGATTTCTTAATGATAATAGAAATTAAGGAAAATGATGATAATCACACAAATGGATTTTGTATTTTTTTAGATCAAACAATTCTTTAAAAGTTCTTCATAAATTCTCGAGGTATAAAAACATTGGGATAAAATAAGCTATTATTAGATTTTTCAATTAAGTGCTCAAAACAATTATACAAAGAAAATAATCAATAATTAAATTTCAAAGCACTTGAGGTGAACATTTTTCAAAATGCATCTGCGCACAATCACAAACACATCAACGGTACATCATATCCAAATTTCAGCTCAAATCTCATTAACGACTAATTTATATGGAATTAATAAGCTAAAACGTCAATGTTTCAACAAAAATCCATATTTAACTTGTTGCAACTAAAAAAAATCAAGGACAATTATATAGCAGATAGATCAGAACTTTAGCAGCATGTAACAAAAATCCGCATCTGAAATTCAAAAGGATTTGATATATATTAAGGTCCAAATTTGGGGTGTGCATGCAATTTTAACAGGATCAAAATAAAACTTCAAATAAATGAGAAAGGCTTATCCATGAATAGACGAAACCAACTGGGTATCGACACAAAAAGCCTTGCTCTCACGTGCTCTACACGTGACTCCAAGTGGTTAGGACCTCTTGGGAATTTGGCGAGCTATAAATTCTCCTATCATGCGACTCAGGTCATACGGCCACCTCCTCTTGCTTTCATGGTGATATTGAGGAGGCAGATCGTCTGACGTGATTTCTCCTGCTGTAACGTAAGGGATTTGTCGGATGCGAGATGGACGGTCCTGATAGGGGTTTCGGGATAGTCGGCTCCCTATCAGGGTCGTCCATCCTGCATCCGACGGATCACCTGCGTTACAACTGGGGAAATCACAACAGACGATCCTCTCTGATAGAGGCAGTGTTCTCTGATAGAGGCAGTGCGTTGGATCATATAGTTGCAGTTTGTGGCACTTTAACAATAGGTTGTTATTGGACTGCCACTATTGACCCAAAGTGGGTCAATCGATGATTGTCTCTCCTCCTAACTTTAACCGTTTAGATGGTGCTTCCGATGAGATCGAATGCCTGCAGATTTCCCTACTGGTTGAAGGAAATTTAAGGGAAGTAAATAGAGCTCGGATGAGGGTTTATTGGTGACGTAGATCTCTAATGATGCCTAGGTCCTGCAAAGGGATATTAGACTCAAGACTCCTTGGTTCTCAATCGTCGATCATGCCAAAGAAAGGAACTGAAAGGGATGGTGGGGGAATGGGTAAGTGGCGATGAATTGCTGCTGAGAAAGAAAATGGTGAAGCAATAAATCTCGGGAGGTGGAGTGAATTGGGACAATTGAGTAGATGAAAACAGAGCAGCGAGGGGGAAACACGAAGCTGAAGAAGGAGTGTGAGGTGAACGCAGAGAAGCGAAATAATAGAAGAAGAAGAAGAGGAAGGCACAAGAAGCGTATTGGAAATAAGAATTATGATTGTATTGGTGTACCAAGGAACATCTTTTCCACTAGTGGTAGCCTCAAGGGTGCACAAGTAAGAAGTTTAAGCGGTTGTAGGTGAAGCTTCTACAGTGACGAGGGCACCAAAGGATCTCGCCAATTGATTAATGTTGGCTTCATCTTCGCTCAACCGTTTGTTTTCTCATTGCCACTAAGGACATGCAAGGAGCTGGAGGGGATCTCAAAACAATGACAGATGGGGATACTAACTGGAAATATTTTAAATATCAGAGCTCCTAGGGTTTGGTCGGGAGACATGGCATGTTGCTAGCACAAGCGAGGGTGGAGGAACGAGGAGGTGGTAGTGTAGTGGCTATAAGTGCGACACACGACATGTCTAACTCGAGTTGACCCACCACTTGTCTTAAGGAGAAACTACAAGCTAAAAAATAAAAAAATCAAAATAAAATAAGAGATGAAGTTAAAATAAAAAATAACTTAAATAAAAGTTCTAGATGTCAATAAGATCAACAACTCTCATGAAGAACTCAACAGTAAAAGATGTAGTATACATATGATTGAATATTTTTGTAGGTATTTTTAGGTCAAAAGCACTTGATTTTAAGAGCTCTAGTTTTTGGTTTTCTTCTTAATACCACACACATATTATTTTTAGTATAATATTCCTATATATTATGTATATTATCTATTTTTTATTTTGGAAGATGAAGGAAATATAGATAAAAAGTAGGGAACATAGTATTTATAAATGAGATCTAGCTATATACAGGTGATTCTTTTTGTACTTTTCTATGTCTTTCATATGTTTGTAGCTTTTTATTTCCTTGTAATTAGTTATAGATTTCCTTGTTGCTAGTTATATCACGAATTAAAGAAATAAAATCAATAAAACTTTTGAAGAAAATAATGAAATATGTACATGAAATAACAATGATCTAAATTTACAATTGAACTAAAAGCGTAAAATCCCAAAATATTTTATTTATTTATTTATTTATTGTATTTTTTTACCTTTTTTATATTTTTAACTTGTAAATATTTTTTAAAATATATTAAAAATATAAAACATAAAGTAAAACCATTAAAATATATCGAAAATAAATAGTACAATAATTATATAGGTATACTATACCTATAATGTATAAACCTCTATTTATTTAAGCATGTAAATAAAATCATAAAATAAAATATGTAAATCTATACTTAAATATATTATAAATATATAAAGAGGAAGGGGATCCTACTCCATGGAGTAGGTAACTTACCTACTCCACTTTCTTTTTTCCAATTTTTTTTTATTTTTTTTGAAAAATACTTTCATGGATTTGCATAATTATATCCCTCTAATATTTCATTCAAATTCGTCAGAAACAGAGACTCCTACGGCCTCCATCCAGTATGGATGGAGGCCGTAGGAGTCTCTGTTTCTGACGAAATTTGAATGACATATTAGAGGGATATAGTTATGAAAATCCATGGAAGCATTTTTCAAAAAAAATAAAAAAATTGAAAAAGAAGAAAATGGAGTAGGTAAGTTACCTACTCCATGGAGTAGGATCCCTTTTCTCATATATAAAATATGCACATAGTATAATAAAAAGTAAAAATACAAAATAAAAATAAAATACTTAAAATATAGGTAAATATACTTATGTATATACTTGTAAAAACACTTAATATATTAACTCGCAAAAATACATAAAAAATATATAAAATAGTACACAAAATAATAAACAACTTTCATATTTTGAGTTTTCTTTAATTCATTTTCTATATTATTTCTCATTTTCTTTGTTCTTTTATTATGTAGTGCCCCTACGTGGCCCAATGAGGCCGCGTCCTTCGTTGACCATCGGGTCAACTGTACATTCCTCCTCGTCTCCTTTCTTCTGACTTTCACCAATTTTTGGATATGATCTGCTGCTCGATGGAGTTGGGTTTCTTCACGAAAAATCTGTGCAATATGTTGCTCCATCATGCCATGTCATTGGATCTCCTGTAGATACACTCCATCGGCTGTAGCTCCTTAATTTTTCAAATCCTCATGTTACGTGTATAAATAAAGCATCAACGCCATTTTCCCCCTTTGATCTATCTTGGACCCCCCTTTACCCTTGAATCTCTTGGCTTAAGGTAGCAGCTTCGTGACAGGGAGTTGATCTCGCCTTTTCGAGGCATGGAGAGGCTGTGTTTCGACGCAGCATCCCATTCGTCAGAGCTTATCTCCGTCGTTGGCACTTCCAGGTCGAATAGCGACCTATTGAGGCATAGAAGGTAAGATTTCTATCTGCATTTTAATTTTGCATTTAACTTAGCTTTTATTTCACGCGTACTGCGATTTTTAGCATAACTCCTTATATTAACCTTCGTCGGATCTCTAGAGCTCCGACCACTGTTTCACTATCAATCACACTCGTTTCGAACATCATACCCACTCCATTAGCTTGCCCTTTCATTTCTCCACCTCCAGCTCTAACCAGATCCTCTCAATACTTCACATATCAAGGTTGGCCCTCTCCTTCCACCACCCATCGTCGGAGAGCACCATCCACCTCACTCACCCTTTGATTCCACCAAATAAATTCCCATGATCCTTCGCCTTTGCTTTCTTGATCTAACCATGGAGGAACACGGAGGTGAGAGCCTCAATTGAGGCGATTCACACCTAATATTTCACTCCCTGGAGCCTGACATTCATTTTCACCTCCAGTCCCCCATCGATGAGGTCTGGATCATTATGAGGGCACCACTCGCTATTTATCGACTACAGTCATCTTTTGAGCACTTCAGCGGCACATGAGAAGGCCTTGATCGCGAGAGTAGATCGATCAAGGGAAGACACCTCACGTGTTCCTCCCTGTTCTTGGGAATGAAGCCACCATCGTCCGATCAGACGCACAATCTAGATTGTACAGTTGTCGTCCAATGGAGCCATGCGTCCACCATTAGATTGCGTTAAGGACTTGAACTCGACCAATCATCACCGAAGCGGTATCGACCAATCACAACCGTTCACAGCATAAGATGTTCATCCAGCCGTCCACTAGCGCACCTTTTGGGGGTAAATATCACTTATGTCCCGCTACCTTTTTATATTTATTTTTAGTCCTGTAAATATCAATTGTAGTGTAAACTAATTAGTATAATTTGCAAATGAATCCAAGCATTCATGGAAATTTCATTTAGGTCCTATGATGACTCACCTCACGTGGGTCTCCACTTGGGGCGGGTGTTTTTCCACTGAAGCTCCTTCGGCTTTAAGTATTTCTGTTTAGTCATTTATTTTGTATATATAATGTATTATTTTTGTACAAATTGCATAACAGGACTTGTCTTTTATTTTTACCGCATCCCAACCGAGTGCATATAAAATATGGAATTAATTGTGCCAATTACATGTTGCGCCCTAGGTTGCTTAAACTGTTACGTAATAGTCTTAAGGTTTATTTTTATTGAGAATGAATCCTTTCCAGTGGGATATTAATTGATATATCATTGAGAAAACTGTTGAATCCCCCTGGAATTATGTTATGAGGTTATTATGTGCATTAAACGTTCACGGAAATTGCAGTTAGGTCCCTGTGAATGCAATTTTACTTTATTTATTTCTTTTATTTCTTTTTATTATCTTATTTTACATGAAAATATTAGGAAAATTAATTTAAACACCTTAAATTATGCTTCATCATATATTAATATTAAGGTACTTTAAATTATTTTCCTAATTATAAAATCACAAAACAAGTTCGTTTTATTCTTTTTACTTATTTTGCATATCTGTAAATATGAAAATCCCTAAAAATTATAAAAACTTTTAAATTCACAAAAGCATTTTTATGTTCTTTTCTATTTCTCGATTATCTATATACATATTATTCTTACTTGTATAATAATTATTATATTTTTATTTATAAATGTAAAATCACAAAAACATTTGTAAAATTTAAAATCAAATAAAATTTATATATTAATTGAAAACTCACATAAAAAATCAGGAAAAGCTAAAAAGTACAAAAAATATTATTGTGAATTATTAATTATTAATAATTGTAGTCCGTTGTTCTCAGTGGTTCGACACTCCACCTTACTTGCTATGTACACTTTTTATTGTGATGTTATACTAAATTCTAACTCACATTTATTTTCATTTACATATATATATATATATAAATATACTGTTGTGGGTAATTTTTTTGATAGTATGTTCGGTAATTTCGGGGGTCCAGAGCGTCTCCCTACTGTTGTGGGTAATTGTTGATTGAAGAGCTTAGATCGTGCATCGAGTACCGAGAGAGCGGTTGACATAGCGATTATTAGATCTGACTTGTCGGACACCGCATGTCCTCCAAGACCGGATATTGATATTCCATATCTTAGCTATTTGTCAACCACCCATATAAAGTTGAAACATGCTCCGACAATTCAGTCTCTGGCTACAGTTTTAAGTCTTCTGGCTACAGTTTTAACTCTCCAAATGAAGATAGTTGTAAGTAGAATAAGTACAAATGAAACCCTAAGGACTATCTATATCCATGGATTCGGGCATGAAGACCCCTACATTACGTAAAGCACCACGCATTGAAAAAATCACGAAGAGAATTCACTGTTTAATGTGGAAGCTCCTCGTGGTGAGAAAAAAAACACAAGAGAGGCGAATATAGCGATCACATTTTACGGTCTGCCAAGAAAGATTTTGTATAATAGAAGGCGTCACAACTGCACAAACTGAGCAACCACTGTTGACTTAACGAAGCCCCTTTCGAGTACGTATTCTCCCCTGCTTTTTCTCTCTTTGGAGAATGCCCCATCTATGATTGGAGGCATCCCTCGCTTGATATGCATAAATATAATCTTAGATGTGACTTCGCACCAACCTTAATCACTAAAGATTTAAGTAAGATTTGATCATATTGACTTTCCAAGAACGAACCTTATCAAAGTCGCCACAGACATTTTAAAAAGTGTGTTACCCAATTCTTTCATATGAAATTAGACAAAGATTAAATATTGATAGTGGAAAAACATTTAGCCTTAAAGATAAATGTATTTGGTGGTTGTATATGATGCAACTAACTTAAATTTACGTGGTTCACAATAACTATATGAAATATGGTAAACTTGATATACGTATTGATAAGTATGAATATACGTATAAAATTTTTAAAATATCGATCCTTGTAAATATTGTATATATTATTATAAACAAATCAACAACAACAACAAAGCCTTTTCCCACAATTAAGTAGGGTCGGCTACATGGATTCTTCGCCTTCATTCAGATCTATCTTGGGTCAATCTCGAGCTTATATCCAAAAAACTAAGATCCCTTCGTATAGTCTCTTTCCAACACTTCTTGGGTCGTCCTCGCACTCTCTTAGCCGGCTCAATATCCCCACACTCACATCTCCTAACTGGTGCATCAAGTGACCTTCTTTGCAAATGACCAAACCATCTTAAGCGGTTTTCTTGCATCTTATCCTCGATTGGAGCTACACCAACTTTCTTTCTGATTGCATCATTCCGAATCCGATCTTTACGTGTATGTCCACACATCCATCTTAGCATTTTCATTTCTGCTACAGTCATTCTCTGTACATGTCTATGGTTCACATGCCAACATTCAGATCCATAAAGCATAGCAGGTCTCACGGCTGCTTTGTAAAACTTTCCTTTAATTTTTAAAGGAATTTTCTTATCACAGAGAACAACGGAGGCTCCTCTCCACTTCAGCCAGCCTGCATTTATTCTATTAGTAACATCTCCATCAATTTCCCCATCATGTTGCAAAATAGATCCCAGATATCTAAAAGACTCTCTCTTCTGAATGTTATCGTCACCAATCTTCACCTCGATTCCTTCACCATTGCTTCCATCAAAGGTGCATTCCATATATTCCATCTTAGCCCTACTTATACGAAAACCTTTAGTCTCCAATGCATGTCTCCAAACCTCAAGCTTCTCATTTACTCCATCTCTAGTCTCGTCAACCAACACAATATCATCAACAAATAACATACACCAAGGTAACTCATCCTGAATGTGACTTGTCAACTCGTCCATAATCAAAGTAAAAAGAAATGGACTCAAAGCTAAACCTTGATGTAAACCAATGTTGATATCAAAATAGTCAGTCTTCCCCGCCGGGGTCCTTACACAAGATAAAGCCCAATCATACATATCCTTTATGAGATTAATGTATAGGACGGGTATTTCTCTTCTCCAAAACTCTCCACAGTATCTCTTGTGGGACGGAATCATAAGCCTTCTCCAAATCAATAAAGATCATATGGAGATTCTTCCTTTTAGCTCTATAAATCTCCATTGTTCTCCTCAGCAAATGGATGGCTTCAATAGTTGAGCGACCTGGTATGAATCCGAGTTGGTTTTCTTTTACTTGGGAAACTTGCCTCAACCTTCTTTCGATCACGCGTTCCCAAATTTTCATAGTGTGACTCATCAGCTTGATACTTCTGTAATTTGAACAATTTTGAATGTCTCCTTTGTTCTTATAAAGAGGCACCACGATACTCCTCCTCCAATCTTCAGGAATTTTCTTGCTTCGCCAAATAACATTGAATAGATTCGTAAGCCAAGTTAAACCACGCTCACCTAAAACTTTTCATACTTCTACAGGGATGTCATTCGGTCCTACACCTTTCCCAGGTCTCATAACCTTCAAAGCCTCCTCTACTTCCTTTCTTTGTATTCGTCTATAGCATGCACGATTCAAGTAACTTTCACTACTAGCTAGATCACCCAAAGTGATCTCTCTATTTCCTTCTCTAATGAAAAGTTTATGGAAGTACTGCTCTCATCTAGTCTCTATATCCATCTGCATAACAAGCACGTGACCTTCCTCGTCTTTAATGCATCTCACTTGAGAAAGGTCTTTGGTCTTTCTTTCTCTTGCTTTGGCCAACCTGAATATATCCTTCTAGCCCTCCTTAGAGTCGAGATTTTTATACAAAACTTCATAAGCTTTTAACTTAGTTTCACTTACAGCCTTCTTTGCTTCCTTCTTCGCTATTTTATAGTCTGTGACAGTTTCCTCTGTTCTATCCTTAGACATAGCTTTAAAGCAAGCTCTTTTAATTTTTAGCTTCTCTTGCACCCCTTCACTCTACCATCAAGCCTCCTTTTGACCTGGAGCTCCTCCTTTTGACTCGTCTAGTATCTCTTTGGCTACCTTTCGGATAAGATGCTACTGCCTCCCACATCTCGTTTGCACTACCGCTACAAGTCTTTTAAAACCTTCTCCCTGAAGCTTGATTGCTTCAGCGGAAGATTCCACCACCTAGTTCTAGTGATCTTAGGAACCCTCCTTTTCTTTACCAGCCTTTTTATTTGCAAATCCAAGACTAACAAGCGATATTGGGTTGTCAAACTCTCTCCGGGGATTACTTTGCAATCTTTGCAATACAACCGATCTCTTCTCCTTAACGCAAAGTAATCTATCTGTGTTCTAGTTGAGCCACTCTTGTAAGTAATTAAATGCTCCTCACTCTTCTTGAAAAGAGTGTTTGCTATGAAAAGATCATATGCCGTTACAAAATCCAAAATGACTTTTCCTTCTTCGTTTCTATCCCCAAAACCATGTCCTCCATGCACACTTGCATACCCTGAAACATCTTTTCCCACATGTCCATTTAGATCTCCACCTATGCAAACCATCACTCTTTGTGGGATTCCTTGCACTACAAAAAAAGGCGGGATTGGCGTGCACATAAAAGCTCGTTATGTGCATGCCTGGTGCACGCCATGTGCACGCCCGACGAGTGGGCGAGCACATGTGCTCGTGAAGGGCATGCTCGCTTATCTGAGAGTCGCCACGGCTGGTGGGCGAGCACCATGGGACGCTATGTGCTCGCCCTCTACATGGCGGGCACATATGTGCTCGCCGGTGTGATCGCGTTCTCTATAATTTGCGATTACACACGGAGCATCGGGCGAGCACATGTGCTCCTCCAAAGTGATTTCTAGGAAAAAAATATACAGGTTCGACAGGGTTTTGACGCCCCGTCGAACCTGTATACCCTGCCAATAAACCACTGCAGGTATCTCCCTAAGGATATATATATTATAGCAGTTCGTAGAGTAAGATAACTAGCACTAAGAATTTAAAGGAACGCAATATACATGAATTCAGAAATAAACAATCTAATTTAATATCTAAATATTACAAACAAGTCAACGCCAACAAAGTTCATATAAATTAAAAGATGTTGTAAAAGTTTTAAAAAAATACATGTCCAAACCACCAAAAAATTTACTTCTTCTTTGATCTAAAAAATTAGGACACTAAACCCTGCTTTGATTTCTTTTTTTCTTTCTCCTTTTCTTTGAACCTCGCATACATGCGTGCCTCTTCTTCAGGGTCGTTCTCCTCCTCCTCTTCGTTATCAGATTCAATCTCTTCAGGTTGAGATGCACGCCCTTGCGACCTATATTATATATGGAAGATATTTATCTATTACATGCATTTTGCAGATATAGAAATTTAATTGTATTACTCATTCTATAAGAAGAATACTTACATGTACGCCGTGAACTCCTCTCGGAGCTTCGTCACCTGCTCCACTATCATCGCCATCTGCGACTCCATTGGAACTGTTGATTGGGACGGATGTGGTTGCGCATGCGACGGCTGAGAGTATGCAGAATAGGAGTGACGATGTTCCTCCACATAATATGGAGGAAGACCACCAAGCGTCTGCTTCCTATTCACCACAACGTCCCTCTCCTCCAACACCTTATAAGTTTTTCAATTTTTAATATAAAAGTATATATTAGAAATGAATATAGTAAGATAATATTTATCCATATATACCTGCTTCCAGATCGTTTTATCAAATGGTGGTTGTTCTCCAGTTGGATCGACACCCCATTTTTCTGCAGATAGTGACAGATAACGATCCTGAAATACAAAGTTTACAATATATATAAATAAGTTATAATATATCAATTAATTGTAAATAAATTGATAGACTTACCAACAATTGTCCTGCTTCAGGAGTGGACCATTGTGACTCTCCTTCTCTCCCACTCATGTGGGACCTCGACCACCACTCCTGAAAAGAGGGTTCCCTTTCCAACCTAGCAGCCTGAAATTTTTTTTAAGATCTATTAAAACATTGCATTATATTAAAATAGATCTCCAAAAAATAATTTTAAATCGTAATACCATCTCCGCTCTAATCTGATTGTGGCTTTTAGAGCCACTGGTCGACTTGATCCTTTGTTTTTGGCGGTTTGTCTTTCCCGACGTAGATCTTCTTCCAAACTCATCATCCGCAACGAATGCATCACAGAAATCGGCCCATCTGCAAGGATTACGTTATGATAATTGATTATTTTAAAAAGTGTAATATAAATTATTTGACAAGTATAATACCTATCCTCCGTACACCATGACAGCGGGAACCTTTTCATCTCCTCAAAATTCATCTCCTCGCATCCCGTCTTCGCATGCGCGTCTCTCCTTGACTTGAAAAATGTATCGCTCATTCTCTTTTCTGCCAAACGAATGAAGGCTCTACGATAAACCTCCTTCCCCAGACCAGTGCCAAGGTAAAACCTACTCTGAAAAATAATAACAATTTATAAGATACAAAAAACTTGATCAAAAAAGTCTATATCACTTCTAAGAAATATTTCTTACCAGAAACATGTCAAAAAGTCTCTCCTGCTCTGCAGCAGGGATGCGACACCACCTAAATTGCATGGAAGTCAAGTGTGTCTTTATTATGTTGGTTATCTCCTTTGCCACCCTGTTGCTGTTCAAAAAATCCCTACATTTACTAGAAAATTTAACTTCCATACAATTTATAAAAATTTGGAAAACATTAAAGGAAAAAATCTATAAAATTTTTACCTCCCATCAGTCGTAACCTCCAACAAAGGGTGGGACGCCGACGTCTGTCCAACTACAGTGGGTAAAGGCACGGATGTGCTCGGCCGTCCAGAAGAAGGAGAGTCAGAACCCATCGATGTTCGGGCTGGTATGGGGACCTGGACTGGGAATCCTGTAGGGGCTGCTGAGGTAGATGGCTCTCCATAGCCTCCTACGTAAAAGGGTGGCGGAGGACAACCAAGAGACTCGTAGTAAGCTATCACCCGGCGAACCTCGTCGGACTGTGAATCAGGAGCAACATCCGGGGTGGGCTGCCTACTGGAAGAAGGTGTGTCTGAGGAAGAAGGACGATTGGATCTATGTGATCCATGCGACCCGCCACGTCCAAAACCTGCCATGACTGTAATAATGATGCATTAAATAGTTATTATTTAAGATTTTAGTTAATTCAATTATAATTGTATAATAAAACTTACAACTAATCTTCATCACTTATTTCGGTGGGATTAAATGATATTTCTTCATTTTCCGAGTTTTCCGAGAAATCATTTCTGGAGTCAGTATCATCTTGTAAGTCAATACACAAAACTTCATTATCAGCCAATCGAATCGATTCGATAACTGGGACTTCTTCTGTTAAGTCTATTCTTTCATTTGTCGGTGTAAATGCTTCATCTATGTCATCTTCCTGATTACTGGAATCATTGGAGATATAACTTCGAGAATTTATCTTCACAACAATTACTGTTTCAATGCCCTTTCTCTTCTTTGATATTTGTGGGAGATAACATACTTGATCCGCTTGAGATGCTAAGACGAATGGTTCAAATCTGCGTATAAACATCCCTAAGTGAGTCCAATAGTGCTGTGAAAAAATAAAAAAATATAACACAGTTAGAGGTGATCAAATCCTCCAATGTGTTGCACACGCCACCCGTTGTGCAGGGCCACACACCACCCGGTGTGGAAGGACGCACTGTGTGTGAAGAATTTTGTGCGATTTTCTAATAATTACTAAATCATATTTTGGACTTATTATAAACCTATGTATAAGTTAATGTGATATAATTGGTCACATTAACTAAAATTTAATGTGATAATAAATTATCACAAAGGAAACATTGGTGTATATCATATCTCATATCAAAACGATATGAAATTTTAAAACTGTTATTAATGATGTTCATAATATCTAATATCTACATTATTGAAGTTGAGTAACTAAAGTTATTCACAAATTTCATAACTAATCTTTTTTGAACGTAATGTTTGTTGAGGCATTTTATCTACATTATTCCGAGGCATTATAAAAATTGAGTAACTAATCTTTTTTGAACATAACTAATCTTAACTAATCATACACGCATTTTGTCATTTAAAATCTACAAAATTTAAACATAATGTTGGTTGAGGCATTTTACCGAACACCTACAGGGCATACAATTATACATATTATTTAGACAATCAAATTCGAAATGACAATACTATAGTGATCTACTATTATCCTTAACATGTAAAACACATATAAACTATCAAAATAATACACTACATTCAACAAAAAATTTAAACCCTAATCTATCCAAACAATACAAATAGGTAATGAAATCAAATAAAAAGAGAAATGATTAAGGATTATACTGAGTGGTAGATGTAGATCTACTCAAAACACGAAAATGAGGGGCGTCGGGGTCGGGGCGGAGGGCTGGCGGGTCGCCGGAGGGGAGAAAATGGGAGAGGCTTGCGTGAGAAATGAGGAAGAAGAGCCGCGCAGGTTCTGTTTACGGGCCTTGGTGAGCACACTTACGTGCTCGCCAGGCCGTCGCCAGGTGCTCGCCCAAAATTTCCAACCGCTAAAATTATCCGCTCAAGGAAATTCAAGTGGGCGAGCACATGGGCGAGCACATGTGCTCTTCAAAACTGGTCACTGCGCCTCTCCGAAAATTTCAAAACAGCGACCCTCATGGGCGAGCACATGTGCTCTTAGTGTGCTCGCCCATTAAGGAGCGAGCACATGTGCTCGCCAGGTGCACGCAGAGCCGTGCACGCTAATCCCGCCTTTTTTTGTAGTGTTGTAAAATCTTATCCATATCCTCCCAAAAAGCTTGTTTAGTCCTTTCATCTAAACCGATTTGCGGTGCATAAACAGAGATAATATTCAGAATTTCTTGTTCAAGCACCAACTTTAGCAAAATAATCATATCCCCAAATATTTCCACCTCAACCACACAATCCTTCAAATCCTTATGAACAACCACTCCAACACCGTTTCTGCTCTTATCTTTACCTGAATACCAAAATTTAAAGCCTGTCTTCTCGATCTCCTTTGCTTGCTCTCCAACCCATTTAGTCTCTTGAAGACATAATATATGAATCTTCCTTCTTTCCATAGTATCCACTATCTCCATCAATTTTCTAGTTAAAGTACCGATATTCCAACTACCAATACGTAACTTCCTTTGCAATCTCTTTTGGACTAACTTCTTTACTCGCATGTATCCATTATGCGAGAACCCTTGCAAATTTTGGACTGCATCCGGGCGGTGATGCAACAACCTCCTTCTTGATACTTGATGGGTTGAATGCCAAGGCGCTTGCCGCCTCCTTCTTGATACTCGATATTTTTATAAACAAATAAATATAAAAATATATTTGTTGAACTCGTGCTACTTGATGGGTTGAATGCCAAGGCGCTTGCCGCCTCCTTCTTGATGCACACGCACACACACACACATGCATACATGTATGTACGTGTGTGTATAATATATATATATATATATATAGAGAGAGAGAGAGAGAGAGAGAGAGAGAGAGAGAGAGGAAAGAGAGCCTACTTTGTGAAGTAGGTAACTTACCTACTTCACATTTCATTTTTTGTAATTTTATTTATTTTTTTCGAAAAATACCACCATGGATTTTCATAATTATATCCCTCTAATATGTCATTCAAATTTCGTCAGAAACAGAGACTCCTACGGCTTCCATCCAGACAATCATTTTTTAACGGTCACAGATTTGCTGTATTTTACTTGTTCTGGATGGAGACCATATGAGTTTCTTTTTCTGATGAAATTTGAATGACATATTAGAGGGATATAGTTATGAAAATCTACGGTGATATTTTTCAAAAAAATAAAAATTTTTACAAAAATGGAATGTGAAGTAGGTAAGGTTACCTATTTTGTGAAGTAGGTAAGGTTACCTACTTCACAAAATAGGCTCCCTTTCCTCATATATATATATATATATGAGAGAGAGAGAGAATAAGGAGTATGTTGCATGTAAGCTTACATGCACCTGGGCCTATAACTTCTATTTTTTTTTATTTTTTTTTCAAAAATAGCATCATGTATATTCATCTACATATCTTTCCTATATGTCATCCCAAATTCATCAGAAACAGAGACTCCTACGCTCTCCAAACATACACACACATATGTATCTATGAATATAAAGTTGTGTCCTATAATCTAATTCTTCGAGAGCCATTCAAACAGCCCCCGAATACATCAACTAAGGAGCCTCTTCTATTATACTTGCCGTATGGTCTTTAAAAAGTTTCAGATGACGCCTCAACCCACATATCTTTGACATGATGAAGGAAACGACATAACTAGCATCCCATCAATTATATCTCATTAACTTTACAATCAATTAACGAGAAACTACAACAAAAAAAGGGACAATCGAGGGACGAGAAGATATGCGCAGCAAACTTATAAATACCCCCACGTAGAAATTCCCATGCATCTATATCTACATCCGCCGGCTATGAGCTTTGATGAATGCCCTGCCATACGTCTTGAGCACAGCTCCGCAGAAGGTGCAGACAATGGCCTTGCGACGCCTCCGGTGAAACGGGATGTAGCAGAACCTCGTCGCCTTCTCCATGTCCGCCACGCTCGCGCCGCCCCCGCACCGCGAGCACGACCCCGCCAGAGGCCTGCTCCTCCTCACCGTGCTCCTCTGGTCCACCAAGAAGCAGAAGAAAACCATCTCTACGTGACTGCAGCAGCACTCCTGTCTCCAACCCTCTCTTGCTCTGTGCTCCAATTCGACTGCTGTGGTCGTGGAGGGGATGTTGCCATCATAAATAAACAAGATATTAATGGAGTTGTGCTGTGGATGTTCGTATGTCCATTTGTCAGATCACCCGGTTCTACGAAGACATCATTTATTATGGGAAGACATATGCGCATATTGATACCGGTTGTTTGGGATGGGGATGTGCATGTGGCCGTATGCATCTTTGTACCTGCAAGGGCTCCTTTCACGGACGGAGCCAGAAAGCTAGCATTCAAGAGCACCCATATAAATTATTATATAATTACCTGATTATTAGTATTTAAAAACTAGTAGCATAAACTAAGTAAAAAGTTAGGTATAATTAGGTTAAAGAAGGAGTTCATTTCTGCATCCTTAATTAGCTTTCTCCCTTTCGTTAAATTCACTTTATTTCTTGTTTCTCCTTCTATCAATGTGCTGTCCCTATCATCCATCAATATTTACCTCCATTTGATAATATAATCTTAGTAAAAAATTTAACATGTTCTTAATAATGTTTAAGAAAATTCAAAACTTTTATTAGAAAATAGTAACTTTGTTAAAAGAATCCAACATCCACTTGTGTTTAAGTATATTTGCAGTCACTGTCATACACACACATGATAAAACGGGGCTACCCTTAGGGAAAGCCAAGTTAGCTACCTCGTCTATTTTTTTAAACATTCTCCTGGTATTCTTTCAAAATACCCGAGGCACTTCAGATCACCTAATATCAAGATGTTCTCATTAAAAATTCAACTCATTTCGAGGTTTGTAAACCATCCATCAAGTCTATCAAATTGTAACGGTCTCAGAATTGCTGAAATCGACCCCTTCCAGATGAATGGGTTAGGAATGTATGTTTTTCATAAAATTTGAATCACATATTCCTCTTATTAATATATTAATTCTTCTCCATATATTTTTAAAAAATAAAATATATTATTTAAAAAAATATGGGGAAGCTAACTTTGCTCCCCTTTGGGTAGCCATATTTTACCCACATATATATATATATATCAATAATTACAAATATTTTTAAGATATAAATGAAACTATTAATATTATATAATTTTTTATTTTTTATTTTTATACATTAAAATGTAATTACTACTAATGATATAGTCCAATTATAAATACCTTTGGACAGTTCTATTTTTAAATAAATGTACTTATTCTTTAGTAATGATTTATTTCATCAATATTACCATTAGGAATTATTATACAGAGGGAATTTTTCAAACAAGCTGGGCTCTCAAAGTTGGTAAAAGATAATGTGTTTGATTAATAAAATTCTATAACATGTGAACCGCCATTTTTCAAAAATTCCTTTTTTTAAAGAAAATACAAATGTACTCGTATATTTTCTATTTTTTTGGAATAAATTCTTCATGTAAATATAAAGTTAAAAAAAATACTTGGAGGATGTTCGAGAACATTTTACATGAACGAAAAATGAACATGTACATATGTAGGTGTAGACACACTTTCCAACTCAAGGTAGGGGACACAAATTCCATGCAAAGACATGGGATACATGATACATCCATATCCATATACTATATTAAGCAGGGTGTTTCGGCCGACCCCATTAATTTTTGTTCTCTGCATTATTCTTATGAATAGCACATTGGCTGGGATTGCATGTCATTGAGATGCAGCATTTGAAGAAGATGACAATGAAGATTTTAGAGTTGCCAGCTTCTTCCTCTAGATGCAAAAGTAATTGGAGTATTTTTTAGGAGGTAACACAAAATAATTGGTACAACATATGCTATATGTTATATAATGTTAATAACATGATTAATGATATATTAGAAGATGTTTTGTATATTCACATGAAAAGAAGGAACATACTTGAATTCAAGCGGCTAAAGGACTTCGTGCATGTCAAATTCAACTCTAAGGTATGGGATCGCTATCTTAAAAAATGAATGATGATATTGATTGAAATTGCTTTGTATTTAGTATAGTTTTGTTGATTGAACATTTAGACTATCTTATGCTATTCTAGTTGGTACATAATAATGTTATTTGTGTTGATTTTTGGTGTTTGATACTTACCTATTGGTGATTGTCAAAGTGCGCTAATTTTTTTATTGATATATGAATATTTTCTTAGATCCTCTTAAACTCAACTTTTATAACATAGATTTTAGTTCGAATGTAGTATTTTTCAAAAATATTTATTTATGTTTAGATAAAAAATAAGAAAATCACGTAGAACTAGGGATGAGTATTGGGCCTGACATGCCCAACCCAGCCTGAGGCCCCAACTCGCATAGCACGACCCAACCCAAGCTCAAATAAACCATGGGCCGAGCATGGGCCCCGATTTTAGGCCCAAATTTTATTTAGGCAGTGCTCAAGTCAACCAAATACTCATAGCCTGAAAGCTCGACCCGACTCAAGGCCCATGTTCTGGCCCGTTAACCCGACCGGGCTTAGGCCCAGCCAACCAACCCATTAGGCTTATTGTTCAATTAGACTTACTCACAGCTCCTCAATCTCCCAAACAACAAAATATATAGAACACATCCCTAACCCCTGACCTGTGCTTACTACTTGTGCCCTAACCCACCCGTGAGCCCATGCTCCCCGCGACGGCTAGCGCTGCCTTGCAGTTGTGCTCCCTAATCGCTCCCTCTATAAAACTGGTGCATTAATTTAGTGAGTAGGCGATGCTCTCCCATAAGATTACTGTTTCCTTGATGGATACTCGGGTGACAATCAAATAGCCATGACGCCCTCAGACCAGGAGAAAACCACCTTCACTTGGATTTCTTAGGTAAGTAGCCTCACATTTGCATTCCGGAGAATGCCATTTGGGCTTTGTAATGCACCAGCTACCTTTGGGTTTCTGATGGCCATTTTCTCGGATATGGTTAGTGATTTTCTCGATGTTTTGATGGCCATAGTTTTGAAGTCATTTGAGACTCAAGAATTTCAAACAGGTCCTCAAATGGCGTGGGATAGAAGTCAATTTATGGTTCGAGAAGGGATTGTACTGGGCCACATTGCCGTCGCATGTCTTCGCTTCAGTTACACCCCACTAATCACCATTGACACTTCGCCTCACTCCCCACCATCGCCACCACAACTCGGGCCTGGATTGCCGATTAAGAAGGTAATATTCAACTCCCTAAACCAGTAATCACCTGATCTTTGCATTTAGGTTTGCATTTTTTAAAATTATAAACCAGTAATCACTCAAATCCATGGATTACTACCCCTTGTAGATTTGCATACCTACTACTTTGTATCCATAATATAATCCAACCAAATACAGAAACATCTCAAAAGATAAGATACATATTGGTCCAGGAAACAAAATCCAATCGACCCACTCATTCATCAAACTCGAGCATTCGAACATGACTAAAATGTCAAAAAATTCATGGGTTCTCGGCTCAAGCTCAGTCCACAGGGATTGGGTTGGGCCTGAGCTTGGGCTAACAAAAAAAATTACACAATGTCTGGACTCGACTAAAGGCCCGAATTGTTGAATAATCCTGGGCTTGGGCCCTAGAGGGCCCGACGCATGCTCATCTCAACGTAGAACCACATATATCACGCATATATCGATGCATACGGCTTAGTCACTATTCAATGACCTAGCCAAACACATACACATACCGCTTTCCTGAACCTTGGTAATGCGAATGTTGATCTCGAAGTGCATGATTTTTAATCAGAATTAATGAGCATTAATCATGATTAATCATCGCTTACATGATTACTTATTCTTACTTGTGTTTAGCATCCACTTATCCATGATTATTGTTTCTTAATCATGCTTAGAAGCCCTAATCTGTATTAGTCTCCTTAATCATGATTAATTAATCCTAACAAAAATGTCTAAGATTTTAATGTTGAGTTTAACTTATGCAAATCTCCTGTAAATAAAAAAATTCATCACAATTTTAACGACCTAAGATCGAGAGGAAACAAGCTCCATTGGGTTCGTCTCGATGATCCACATTTCAAAACAATATGCAAGAAAAGTTCCAAAAAGGTGAAATTTAGGATCTAACCTTAAAGGAAATCTTGTCCTCTGAACTTGAGATGGATGTATAAAAACCTTAAAGGGGATTAAAGCAACAATAGCCTCAAAGATAATAAAAAACTTTGTTCATTTATAAAGAAGTATATATGCAACAACATGTATGATATTATCGCTCAAACAAATGCAGATATTGCTCTTTCATTCCCCTTTGGTTTCCACATAGCCACTTATCACTGCTGGAATGCACAGCTTACTCGATGGTCAATAACCGTAGAAATTAACGTACATGCGTTGAAAAAGAAGCATCGAGATAGGGTGAGTTGCAAAAGGCATTTGCGTCGGTCGCCAACTAACCATCGAGCAAGTCGACCACCTAAAACTAATGACCCCCTGAGAATGTGTCTTCCAGTGGTGGTAAACCGCCACCAAAAACAGTTTCTCGATGGATAGTACAACCGTCGAGATCAGTAAACTCCTTTATTCAACGGTCGTCTCACCGCTGAAACCAACCCCTGTAAAAAAATACACCAGTTGCTATGCCTCCTCATCCTCATCGTCATCATCTTCATTTGGAGACCTGTCCAAGATAAGAACACCAATCAACGTCATCATCAACAACAGAAGCAGTAGCAACTTTCTAAAGAACAAGAGAAGGAATTATGAAAAAAGATGGAGTCCTACATTTGGATCAAAGGAGAATAAGAATTCAAGCCTTAATTCCCAACAACATCGGCTACAGAAGGATACTAAACAATAATATCAAGTAGATCAACATCATAAGCATCATGCTGACTTGTAACATCGACAACATCAGAAGCAGCAGCAGCTTTCTAAAGAACAAGAGAAGGAATTATGAAAAAGAATGGAGTCCTACATTTGGATCAAAGAAGAATAAGAATTCAACCTTAAGAAGTAGCAACCTAAAGGTTTATTTCTTAGGAAGGATGATCTTCCTTACTTTCCATTGATGTAGGAACATGAAGGAGCTGAGGAGACATTTGTGACTCTTCTACTTTCTGATTAGAAATGGTAACAATAACGGTTCCTTTGTTTGTTGAATACAAATCTTCAGAAATACCTTTAATTTTACAATCAAATGCCTTTGAAATTTTATCAGCCGAAAAGGAAGAAGAAGATGAAGATAATAGTTTCCAAGCTGAGAGCGAGCCTCTCTTCCAAGGCAAAAGTCTATTGGCTTATAGTTCTGATTTTAATTTGAAACAACAACAGAAGATGGATTTCATGGAGAAAAGAGCATCAAAATATAGAAAAGAGAACGAAAGAGCAAGACGATTGAAAGATGTTGAGCTTTTCTTGTATTAAAGCATTAAAGGCCATATTGGCCACTAAGTACAAGAAAACATAACTAGGTACATGACAAATAAACTTAATTAAACCAAGTTCTTAATAAATACACGACTAATTAGTACAATATTCCATATTCTTATATACAAACTACCCAACACTTTCTACTCTAAATTTCTAATGGTCACAAAGGTTGCGCATCCTTGTTGGGCGGGGGAGTAGGTGTTGGATAGAGATCGGCATAGAGTTCCTAACAAGGCTAGAGCCCTAATCGTTGTGTTGACCAGGTTGGAGCCCTAATCATTGTATTGACCAATCTCTGATTTAGACAATAATTAACCCACAATTAATATGATAAGCGATCAATAAAGTGGAGTGTGAGTTAAATTTTATTCTAACTCTACAATATAAGTGTATACATGTAAGTAGCGTAGAGGACAAAAACATGGAGCAAACGGTGTGTAGGTAATAATTATTAATCACTATTGCTAATTAATAATACTAAAAATTTTGGTATTTTTCTTGATTTTTCTTGTTTTATGTAGGTTTTTAATTATGTTTAATTTTTTTTATAGATTTTCAATTATTTTATATTTTATATTTTCTTTTTAATTTTGCAAAATTTTAATATCTTTTTACTTTTAAAATAAAATATATAGTTATATATAATAATATAGAAATTATAGAAATTATACGTAATATATAGTATAAATAGATGGGATTTTTTTAAATAATTATTAAAAAATCATAATTAATTAAATAAACATGAAGGAAAAAAATTTAAAAAATAGGCATCGATCGGCACCTGAGGTGCCGATTTGGGGTGCCCCCTCCAAATCGGCACCTCAGATGCCGATTTGGGCAGAGGCACCAAATCGGCACCTCAGGTGCCGATTTGGGATGAGCATTTTACAAAACACAACCCCTTAATACTGTAATTCAATTTCAGTACTACCGGATACTACAAATTATTATTATGTTCATTACATGTGAATAGTTTAAAAATATTTTGAGGAATTATGTAAATAATTTTACAAAATAATATTCTACAATTATATTTATGTTCATTTGAGGATATTTGAGGAATTATGTAAATATGTTTTAAAAATAAAATAAATTTAATAGGCTATCAATATTTTCCTTCATCACAATATTTTTGATCTATCAATAGAGCTTTGTGGTCTCATCTTCTTCCCGATAACGTTATTGTAAAATGTTAAGTATATCTCTTTTTTTATTATATTTTTCATTATTGATACATACTTAGAATATTTATAATTGACATATCAACAATATTATAGTAAATATCAAGAAATTGAGAGTGTGAACAACATCATTTACTATTGATATATGTGAACTCAACAAGGTACAACTTGACATGAATTAATTTAAAAAAGTTACAAGTATTTTATTAAATTCATAAGAGAAGAAATATGAGGTTACAAAAAATAAGAAAAAAATTTACAATAACTTAAACTTTCCATATCTTCAGAAATCCCTTCAGACCTCCTCCTCCACCTCTTGCACCACCTCCCTTGTCGTTTCCTTTCCCTCCATCTCCCAATTTTTTGTGAGTCTCCTCATGTGTTGTCTTCTTCTTCTTCTTCTGCTTGGACATTTGTTCTGAATGCGTTGGAACGTGCCCTGGAGGATGCGGTCTAGCTGATGACTTCCGTGGCGGTTCGATTGTTTGTAATTATTGATTACCTGACGTTGGTACACTTGTTGAATGGTGAGGCGGCTCTGATGGAGGACACTCAGTGATCCTTACTCCGGGAGAAGGTCTTCGAGGCAGCTCCGGACGTTGTTGTGGTATCGTGGATATACCAAACAACTGTCTATCAAAATCAGTTACCTCCATTTGCCGAATACTATCAAATATCTGCGACTGCAAATCTCCTGAACTATATTGAGTAGACGGTATGAGCTGAGAGGGTCCATAGTCAAATTGACTCAAAGGTCCAACAAGCGATGGTCCTATAAGATTAAGACATTTTCAATGTTATAAGTATAATAAAATTTAAACATAACGTATTGAAATGAGTTCGTATATTCTATAATATATTTATACCTGAACCTCTAAATCCGGCTTCACCGATTTGAGACCCTCTAAAGCCATACTCGATATAGCTCATACCTGAAAGATGTTATTTAAATTATATGTCACATAAATTACTTAATAAGTAAGAGGAGAATGCAATGTAATAAATTAAGTACAATTTTACCAGTAGATACGAATCCTTGTTGAATTGGTGGAACTTCCTGCCCGCTGTATCCCTGACTCGAAGGACCAGCAAATGATGATCCTGCAAATTGCGATTGACTGAAAGCTTCTCCATATCCTGCAAGAATGAGATATTCATCTTTTAGAAAATAATACATAAGATAAAAATTAGTTATTTTATTTAGTCATTTTATTACCCGAAGCTCCAAATCTGGTTTGGTCATATTGAGATGCGAGTACTTGATGACCTGATGAGTACCCTTGCCCGCCATATCCCGCAGACGTCATTCCTGAGGTGTCAAATATTGACTCCTCCATTGTCTGACCCGGGGAAAATGCATGCTCACCGAGTCCTGCTATATTTTATGAGGAGCTGTATTTATATGTCTAAAAATCGATATATGAATAACAGTTGACTATACATAAACAAATAACTAAAACCTGAAGTAGCAAACATCGGTGGTGGTTGCGTCCCCTCCCCACCATATTCCGTGTACTCCCTTCCTGTACAATTTACAACATATAATTTTATAAATTCATGATTTGAAGATAAAAAATTAGTTTACATTTATAAGAAAGAAATCACAAAACCTGATGCTCCTGAAGTATGATGCTCCTGTGATGGCATGAATTGTAGATGCTCATATTGATGGAAGGGATACATCAAGGAGAACATGTTCAGTGTTTCATCGAACATGTTAATTGCATTTTCGACTGTTGTCCTCATGTTGGTAGGTAAGTCCGTTGATCGTCTAGGTTGTTCCATACTATTTCTTCCTTGTACAATCGTATCCACCTAGTCCATTTACAAATATAATAAGAATAATTTAATAGAATCTCAGTAGAATCCCCGCTGCTGTCTGCAAGTACACTACATCCTATATGATAAAAAATGAGTGCTCTAACCACATGGGTCGCTTGTTGTTCGTCATCAATACCTTGCAACGGATGTTCTATCTTAAAGAAGACGTCGCGTATCCAAGACAGCTTCACCTTTCCACTCTTTATCCGAGTGGGTACTACTCCTAACAAACTCATGCACTCTGCATCCCATCCACCAGGCGGAGAATCCGGACCAGTTACAGGTAGGCCATCAACTCTTAAACCACTAATTAATCTCATATCCTGAAGAGTAATAGTAGCCTCTCCTAAGCGTAGGTGAAATGTGTGTGTCTCAGGTCTCCATCTCTCTAGTAAGCTGGTCAATAATGATGGATCCATTTGAACTCTTCTCATGTTCACCACACATGAAAAATCCGACGCTTCTATTAATCGTTCTACTACGCCACTCTTCTTGTCAGAAATGGAGTTCAGTAACTCATTATGCTCTACAAAGCGAATCTGTAAAATATATTGAATAAAAAATAAGAAACAATATTACCGAACTAGTAAAATTAAAAAATTATAAAAAGTACTTACCGAACTAGTAGGTTGTGCTGATCGATGGTCATTCTGCATATACAATACTGAGGTATCTACTGGTCCAGGAAGCCTATCCATCTGTGCTATCTACATTAATAATTACAAATGTCATGAAAAAATAACTATAAATTTGTAAAGAAAATGATATATTAACAATGAAATTAAATTACCCTTCTAAATGCAAGTATGCCTATGTTCTGCGTGGACAATTTAATCTATTATGTCCTGCTTGCTTGCAGATTTTACATAATTTCGGTCGGACGCATATTTCGTCCATTTCATTTCTAATTCTTCCCTGCACAGGTCTTCCGACATTTCTCTTTGCCATTTTTGGAGGTAACATAACGCTACAAACACTCTCTGAAAATGTATAGTGCTGTCGTTTTGGCCTTCTACTGTCTTGAACCACGTATATGTGCCAGGGTTATGTTGTTCTAAAGCACGAATGAATCTCCAGAGATCACGATATGAGTCAACCTCATTTCCATAAACCATATCCATTGCACGATGTCTAGCATTCCATGCTGTCATGTAGTTGATTTCAGTTTTCAACTCCTCCTTTATCTTGTACATTATCGCTCCTGGGGTCATACTAACTTTTGATTTAAGGAAGATAAAATATACTGCGCTACAAAAACAGAAGTGCATTGGCGATGTTTCACTAAAAGGACTGGATTTCTGCATGTATGCTTTCCCCTATATCCTGAAACATACCAATCTCCTCGAGATTTCCTCTCTGATGCATGCAAACGCCATCCACAAATTTCATAAATACAAACAGCAGTGAAAATCTGCTTGTTTGATGCTTTGGATTTATATTGCACGTGATTTTCCATGCTCCATTTCTGTAAATCGTATTGTAGATCCCTTTTCGACTTATAACTCCTACCTAACCAATAACTTAGTCCGGAATCATCGGTGGATTCTGATTGACTCTCTACAAATACTACATCTTCTGCTTCTGCAATTTCATGATAAAAAACGTGAGGTAACTCCTCCATCGGCTCTTCTTCAGCATCGTCGTTATTAGCAGAATATGAGTTCCACCTTTCCTCATTACCTACGGCTAGAACTAGCGAACCATATCCAAAATCATGACAAGTATTACCACCAATATTTTCTTCTAATGTTTGAGTATCATTTTCTGGCTCGTCATTTTCGGACTCCTCATTTTCTTCGGATATTTCTGTCTCTAAATCATCTTCTACATTTACTTGTGATGACCCTTCGATATCATCAAACATGGACTCATTTGTTGGCCTGATTTAAATCTTTGTTAGTTAAAATAAAAATGGTGAAATTATTCCATAATTTGAATGTGATTAATTTTACCTCGAAGATGACGACATATTTTCCATATTAAAGGGAGTAGCTTGTACAAAAAATGGGTAAATCTCACATCGACGATTGAACTCAACATTGCTAATGTTGATTCATCATCGTCAATCGGTACTGCAAAGAAAGTTGATCCCTCATACAACCATTTACAAGTTAATGTAAGTATATACTGGTCGAGCGGGAGATTAGTGACTTTAGAGACTCGAGACAGTAAGCCAATGTATGTTAATTGGCATGGTAATGTAACCATCCGTTTCTTGCCCCCAATATATTCTACGTGGTCATCAGAGACATCAATCGATCCTCCCCAATATATTAAGACATGAGCGGTGTTGGAGGCCATCTATACGAATAAAATAATGATTTAATTAGTTTAATTACACAAAACAATTACTTAATAATCGGATGTAACAATTACTTTAATTAACATTTTAGTCGGATGTTATCTTTAATAATCGATAATTTAATAGATATACTAATCACTCAGAAATGGAATCCAAAAGTCCGGTCTTGGGGGCTCATCGGTGCTCACCACAGTGAGTCCTGCCAACGCTGTATAGAGACCCTCTCGGCGCTCGATTCCAAATCTAAATGACAATAATTTTAACATGAATATGTGCACTTTTAAATCTAAATGAATGAAATGCTAATGTAATGTCTAATGTCCCCTATTTAATTAATTTCGATTTTTTTAATAATTATTACAAAAATCTCCTAATAAAATGTCTACTGTCCTTAATTAATTTCAATTTTTTTAATAATTATTACAAAAATCTCCTAATAAAATGTCTACTGTCCCCTACTTAATTAATTTCGATTTTTTAATAACTATTACAAAAATCTCTTCATAAAATGTCTAATGTGAGTGACATTAAAAAAACCATATTACATTTACAATTATTATTTTTCAACATCTTTAGATTACTTCATAGACAAATGATTTACCATTAAAAATAAACAAGAATTATTTTGAAATATGTTTTAACTAAGTATCAATTTTGCACATCTAATTACTTGTTAAATTTAAAAAAAATCTTGAGTAAAATTACCTGAAAGATGCGTGTCTTCTACAAGAAATGTTATCCAAAAGATAATAATATAATCCGGTATCCGATGTATATAGCGTCCTCACTGATAAAACCCTGCAAAAAACGCACAACAAAATCTACAAACAAAAATATCTTATTCTTACTTGAATAAGATTAGTCGATCGAGAGCAGCAATCGCACTTCAGAAAACAGAATGAGTGAATAAGAGAGGATGAATAAGGGGAGATGATGAAGAAGGAGAGGGGGAAATTGTGAGAAGGATGGAATGAGGGGGGGGGGGTATATATAACAAATGGGGAGGAGGGGACCGTTGGCAAATTTCCAACGGCCCTCTCCCAAATCGGCACCTCAGATGCCGATTTGGGCCATAGCCGTTGGCGCCCCTCCCAAATCGGCACCTGAGGTGCCGATTTGGAGTGGAGGCCAACGGGTATCGCCCAAATCGGCATCTGAGGTGCCTATTTGGAGGGGCGCCCCAAATCGGCACCTCAGGTGCCGATCGATGCCTATTTTTTTTAATTTTTTTCTTCATGTTTATTTAATTAATTATTATTTTTTAACAATTATTTAAAAAAAATCCCTAAATAGATAATGTAGCTATTTATATTTATAAATAGATCAAAATACCTTTAAATTTTAGAAAATAAAATGTTTTTGTGGTTTTTTATATTTTTCGCTATTTGTGATAATTTTTATAGATTTTTTTACAGAATATTCGATATTTTAAAGTTATAAAATTTAGAAAATAGCGTACAGATTAAATATCCGAGAATGTTTTAGGTTTACTAAATATAAATAAGTCTAAAATAAATCTGAAACTATTTTCAATATATACTTTATATAATAAAGAAAATTTAGAGATAGAAATATATATATTTGGATTTTTCTTTATTTTTTGTGATTTTTATAAGGTTTTTAGGTGTTTATGATTTTTAAATTTTAAATTTTGTATTTTTAATGTTTTTTGGATGTGTGGTATATATAATAATATAGATAATTTGATTTTTTTGGTAATTTTTGGAATAGATTTTATAATTTTTTAGTCTTTTTATACTAAACAAAGAATAAATGCATGTTTTTTGGATTTTTAATAAATATGAAAATGAGTTAAAATGCAAAAATATAATTATGCTTGCTCAAACACAAGTTCGGGCATTCAACATAATTTTCCTACAATTTTTAAATTAATAAATTATTTATTATCTATAAAATACAAGAACTAAAAATATTACAGATTCAAGGACCTATTTACAATTTAAGAAAATATTTAATTCATTTAATAATAGATACAAGAACTTTACGGATATTAGTGTAAATGTTTCAGAGCCTTGTATATAGCAACACGTAAGGCATGAGGACCTATATATAATATCCAGAAATCTAAATTGTCCAGTTGCAATTAATACACAAAATTTTGCACTAATCTAAATATTTACGGGACAAAACATTAATACAATACGGAAAGGCATCATTGCAATATACCCAAGGATGCACGTGGTTGGCGCGTGGCTTCTAATCAGACAGCTCTTGGCGTGCCACACATTTCTCTTATGATCTGACAACTGACGGAGCGTACCGCTTCATTTTTAAATTTGACGGTCCATATTAGATCTGGGTCGATGTTCTTGATCTAATAGGGATGAGGGGTTCTAGAAGAATTTGAAGAATAGATGGGTTAGGCTCCTTCGATCCGTCTTCCTGCGTTACTCCAGCAATATTTCTCATTTCTTGGATGCTCTATCGCTCCTTGCTAGTGTTCTGCAATGGCCAAAAGACTCAAGAAGTTCCATGCCTCATCGATGGAGGCCTGGTAGCTCGTGGAGATAGGAGCACCTGGAGAACTTCGCGCCGACTGAAATAGACCCCAGATAGGGCTCTTTGATGCTCTATCCTGCACCAAAAGCAAGAGGGAACAAGGACGATGGATCTAGGCCCTTTATTGGGTAGATTGGAGTGGATATGAGGTGAAACAGAGGGTCTCCGACGAAGATGACTGATCGAGACCCAATTCACTGATTCGTGCAGAATCAGGTTGAATAGAGTGAGGGGTTTAATGAAGCAAAGCGGAGTGAAGTGGGGGTGTTCACGCTAGACGACTAGAAATTAAACTATCCTAATGATTAAACTACACTAAGAATGAAAATTGCAAGCTAACTAACCAAAACTAACCGCTCGAACCTGACATGAGGCAGGGAGCAGTGCCCTTCGTCGGAGCTGGTTGCTTGATGACAGTGGACCTCCTTTAGTCGCTCTTTCTGCTCGCTGACACCTTGGACGGCCTTTGATGAATCCCTAGTTCATCACCTTCGAGCATACGTACACATACCCTACCTAACATATGCGATTAATGGCTGCGTTGAAAATATTGCAATTTTGTACATCAAAGGGACCTCTCCTGACTCGTCTTGTTAGCATTTGCTTAATATTGGCTATTGTATTGGCACTTCATTTTCTACACCTAACTAAGATCCACCTGTTTGGTTGTTTGGGTTTCTTTTCAGACATACCCACATAAATGAAGTTAGACATACTTCCACTACTTAATTCGGTCTATTTAATAAATAAAAAAGCCACTTTTTCTTCAACCTACCTTGTGATATTTATGCCGATTTTGAGCTAACCTTGGCCCAATCCAATTCACATGTACTTTCGTTACAAGGAATTACTTTGTTATCAACAAATTATCGGGTAGGTACTCTTTCATAATTAACCTAAGGAGATTCTTTATAAATGTGCAAAAACTCTGTGAACTAAAT
This sequence comes from Ottelia alismoides, assembly GCA_037367405.1. Lineage (NCBI taxonomy): Eukaryota > Viridiplantae > Streptophyta > Magnoliopsida > Alismatales > Hydrocharitaceae > Ottelia > Ottelia alismoides. Next base: position 404,948 of record JAZKJV010000091.1, on the reverse strand, counting down.
ATGGGGAGAAACCCTTCTTGGGCCACTGCATCACACAAGAAGAAAAAGAACCTCAATGGTTCCGTGATCGTAGCCGTCAGCAACCCTTCTTGGGCCATTGCATCACACAAGAAGAAAAAGAACCTCAATGGTTCCGTGAAAAACCAAGGCCGTGCAGGTCATCCACCCCCATCTTAAATGTCAATTGTTGTTCTTAATGTGCGTGGTCTGAATAGGACGCGTAAGCAAAAGATCCTGTTGGAAGCCATGATGAAAAGAAATGGACAGTTAAATGCCAAAATTATAGGCCTAGTGGAAACCAAGATTCGTCCTGCCAATAGGAGCTCCTTCGCCTCGCGCATTCCTATGGGCTGGAATTTTGTGCATAATAACACTGACCTGGGCCGCATCTACGTTTTGTGGAAAGAGTCCGCGTGGGCCTGCACACCGCTTAATGTTCACAGCCAGGCAATCACCCTCTCGTGTGTCAATCATGGAGGGCTTAGCATCATTGTTACAGTGGTTTACGGTGACATTAATGCCACTGCCCGTAGAGGGTTTTGGGAAAACTTGAAGATCTTGCACATCCCTGACCACATTCCTTGGGTGGTCCTTGGCGATTTCAACACGGTGCGTTTCCGATCCGAAAAGAGGGGAGGTCTCCCTCCAAGACGAATACTATGGAAGAATTCAACAATTGCATCGACGATTGTCAACTTGCAGATCTTGACGCGACAGGGAACACTTGGTCTTGGTCCAATTCCTCGATCGGTCCAGCCAGGATCGATGCGCGGCTTGATCGGGCCTTGGTGAATGAGGCATGGATTTTCCATCTACCACATTCTAATCTCAATTACATGGCGGTGAAATCTAGCGATCATCTGCTCTTGTCTATCCGCTTTGTTCTCCGGCCTAAAAGACGGCCCCCATTCTGCTGTTTCGACTACTGGGTGTCTCGGCCGGGATACTCAGACTTGGTCGCTGCTACGTGGTCGTCGCGGGTGGTTGGTAATCTGCTATTTTGCCTTCTACAAACGCTTAAGGCCGTGAAGAGGGCTTTGCGGGCTTGGGCGCTCAAGGATGCACATGTATTTAATGAGGCCAAAGAGTTGGAGGCTGTGCTTCAAAAGATCAATGACGTGCTTAGTGTTGATCCTTTGGACCCCTACTTCGCGCAACTCGACGTGGATGTTAAAAATTGCATGAATAAGCTCGAAGATGATTTAGAATCCGCTTGGAGACAGAAGAGCAGAGTCGATTGGCTTCAACTCGACGACAGGAATACTAAGTTCTTTATCTCTTCCACAAAGGCCAGGATCTCAAGGAATTATATTCCAGACCTTCTGGATGCGTATGGGAACCACGCGGACTCGAGCTCTGAGGTTGCAAACGAGGCTGTCAATTATTTTGGGGACCTCATTAGCCCCAGTTATCCACGTCCTGCTAGGCCTGACCCCCCCCCCCCACCGCGGTGGGTTCTCACGGTCGAAGCCAACACCTGGATGGTGCGCCCTTGGGACGAGCATGAGGTATGGGCTACTCTTCGTAGCATACCTTCCACTAAAGTGCCAGGCCCGGATGGATTTAATGCGGGTTTCCTTAAGCGGCACTGGAATTTGGTTAAATCGGATGTCTGCGCCGCCATGGGGTTTCTCTATAACGGTGGTAATATGGTAAGGGAGGTTAATCACTCTTTCCTCACTCTTGTCCCTAAGGGGACCTCTCCCATGGGGCTGGGCGACTACCGCCCCATTGCCTACTGCAATGTGATATATAAGATCTTCGCAAAGATTCTGGCCACAAGACTAGCTGCTGTGCTACCCGAACTTATTACACCCAATCAGACGGCTTTTATCAAGGGTAGATCAATTGGAGATTGTACCAGACTGGCGCAGGAGTTGATTAGTACTTTTGAGCGGAAAAGGAATATGCACAAAGCTTGCCTTAAGGTGGACCTCACAAAGGCATTTGACACAATTGAGCATTCGCTCATCCTAAAGAGCTTGGAACTCATGGGCTTCCATCCCACATGGGTTGTGTGGATTCAGAATTGCATCACCACTACATCCTTCTCCATACTCTTGGGAGGGACCTCCGTTGGTTTCTTCAAAGGCTCGCGTAGGCTTCGGCAAGGGGACCCGCTTAGTCTGCTCCTCTTCGTTGTGGGCATGGAATCACTTTCCTTGTTGGTGGAGGCGGCGGTGGCCAATAGGTTGTTTAAACCGTTGGGCCTGGGGCGCACTCTGGCCCCCACCCACATCATTTATGCGGATGATCTATTATTTTTTTTGCAAGGCCTCTTCGTCCTCTCTCCTGGTAGTGGCCGGTGTCCTTGATGAGTTTGCATCCATCTCCGGGCTTAGAATGAACGCCCACAAAAGCAAGTTATTCAGGCCTAAAGGGGCCCCTGCGGACTTCAGTTCTACACTTCGTTTGGGGGTGTTCCGACGCGCGTTTCCAACAACCTATCTTGGTTTGCCGCTAACCGCATCCCTTGGCAGAGGTTCATCCACTATAAACCTGGAAGACAAAATCAAAGCTACTATTGGCGGTTGGAAGGTTTCTTCTCTTTCATTGGCTGGGAGGGCGCAACTAATTAGGACGGTCATTAATGGAATCTCGCTATATTGGGTCGGCGGGACCCTCATAACCAAAGGCGAGGCCTCTAGGGTTGATAAGCTGTGCGCGAATTTCCTTTGGGGCAATGGTAGACACTATATTGATTGGGACACTATTTGCCTCCCGAAGGTTGAAGGCGGGCTCGGTCTGCGCTCAACGTTAACGCTACGGGATGCTATGCTTTTGGTATGGACTTGGCGAATGCTGGCAGTTGAAAAATCAGTTTGGGAGGAATTCATGAGGAAAAAATATTTGTCCCACTGCTCTTTCAGGGAGGTGGTGGTTAAGCCTGGGGACTCGAGGATTTGGAAGACGCTCCTCTGGAGAAGGGATTCCTTCTGGGGTTGCTTTCCCAACTCTGGCAATGGCCTTAGCAGCCTTAATCTGCCGCATGATCTTCCTTTCTCGCGTGCTGTGGACGCGATTCGGCATCATGGGGGGCTGGTTCCTTGGGCTGGGGTGGTTTGGTGTAAGGGGGCAGTTCCTAAGCACTCTTGCACGCTTTACCGGGCAATTCTTAACAGGCTCCCTACTTTGGATCGGTTGGAAAGGGTCGGGCTTCATATCCTTGGGCTCTGCTATCTTTGCCAGAGTCATTGTGAAGCTTGTGATCACCTATTTTTTTAGTGCAGCTTTGCGGCAGAAACATGGAACGTGGTTCTTGCGGATCTTGGTCTCCCTCAGTCGCCTTCTCTGCCTCTATCCAATATCGTGGACTGGATCTCCCATCTTCCTGGGCATGAGTTTCGGAGGTTGGGGAGCTTGGCTCTCTCGTCTGCTGTCTGGGCATTATGGAAGGAAAGAAACTCCTGGTGGTCCTCTGGGCACTCCCATTCCTCCTCTGTGAGGATCTCCGCGTGAGGATCTCCGCGTCATCAGCAAGGAATTAAACTATTCCCTCCCTGTGCTTTCCAATGTCTTCCTCCGTGTTTCACAGAGGGTCCTAATTCCTTCGTTTTTGGTGATGTTTCCCACTATTTTTGTGTTGACATAGTGGGAGAATACATTTTGTCGTCTCACTCACTGGGAATGCTTTCCCCCTGTAATCTTTTGTGAATTTTACAGAAATACAAAGGAAGTATTACCTATCAAAAAAATATGGGGAGAAAGATGTCCATGCCAAGTCATCACAAGAAACAAATCAGAGAAAGGGAGAGAGGTACAGAAGACGGAAGACATGAGGTTCCTACTCGCTGACATTTTCCCGTACATTTTAGAAGCAAATTTATTAGCTTTGTGATATTGTTCCTCTCTACATTTCTCTCTCTTTTTTTTTTGAGTTTCGTAGCATTATTGTTTAGATGATTTCTTTTTATAAGCTCCTGACAGGAGACTTATTTGATTTCAGAAGTTGATTTTGGGTTCTGGCCAACACATAATTTTTTGCCATCATATTGGATGTTTTCCATGTTATTATATGTGCACATGTGATTGTTTTTCTATAGTTGGAGTTTATCTATGGTTACTGTTGACTTGCATTACAACTATACAAGGATCCACTTATCAACTTCATATCTTTTTCTTTGACAATTCTATATGAAAAATCTATTTCCAATCAGCGGTATTAAAGCCAATATAGTTGATAAGTTATAGTGCAATAGTTGCAAGATGATCAACATATGCAAAAATAAGATGGAAGACTCGCTTTTTTTTGTAAAGGTACTGCATCTTCCAGTTTTTATTACCATAAAGCATGAATTCAAGAGTGATGAAGAATGAAAGTTTGGGCTTGAGTTCTTTTGCAGATTTATCTGACAGTTGTGGTATGAGAATGTATATAATTACATCCAGAACCAGAATCATCATGAATACTTTAATTTAAATTAGAAAACTCATATGCTTTAAACACGAGGAACAAAAAATTATTTTTACACAAGAAATTAATGCAATTAAAATTCAAGGGGTCACTTTTCCAGACCGTCTGACTAAATTTCAAGGTAATGTTACTCAGCTTAATTTTCTAGAATGGGAATAAATTTCGATGATAAAGTTGTAGGTCTAATTCTAGTTACTATTCTTTCAAATAACTGGAAGATATTTCAAATTTCTCTCAATATATAACTCTACGCACAGGATGTAGTAGTTTCCTTGGACACTATAAGGTCGGCGTTTTGAACGAGGAGAAGTGAAGGAAATCTCAAGAGTCTTCCTCACTGTCAAAGGTTTTGGTATTGAACATCCACAGGTAATACATGCTATAAATATTGACGAGTCAAATTCTATTAATAAATAGGACTCCTGGAAAGTTTCTATAATAGTATCCGATCCGTCATCATATCCGTTTTATATAGATTTTGGCGTCCGTATCTATTTTAAAATGTATACGAATATGGATATCATTTTGATATCCGCAAACATCTGTATCCGTATTCGTATATCCATTTTCGTATATTAATATAGTGATTTATTTTGAATCATATATAATATAATTTTATATCTTTCTTTACCATATTTGTTTGTTTTTTGTAATACAAACATATTTAATAATTTATATCATGTGTTTTCCATCCGGAGTCCAATCTCTATAGTTGACTGATCCCCTTCCTGACTCGCAAAGAAGAGGTATAAGATTTGGAACCAACTGACTGGCTCACACGAGGGAAACGAGAGACTTCTCAAATGCAATTCGTATATATTTAAGCTGATTGTATAGAGTATTTTTAACATTACTCGTATGTGATCAGTATCCATTTTACATCCGTATCCGTTTTTTTAAGGATATAGTAAGATAGTTTTAATATCCGTCAATAACTGTATCTGCATCCGTATTCATATTCAAGAACATATAAAGATATGATAATACCTATATCCGTATCCATATCTGTCCGTTTGCATTAGTAGTCCATACACTCATAGCAATGACTTATTAAAGAAACTTCTCCCATTATTTGACTATCCTCGTAGTTCGCCGGATAGTTTGGGATTGGAATGCAATTAGTGGCCGTTAAACGATCCTTCGCTTCATACAATATTGACTATACATTTGGGCCTTTATTAAATATGTATTACTTCTAATGGCGTTGGCGCGAAAAAAAAGCAAGGAATAGGCGAAATGTTATGCTACAAGCTCAGCATAAGGGACCTTCTCTCTTTGATCCAACATTTTGGCCAATCCATGTAATGCATCAACATAATCCCACATTATAAACTCATCAAGTGTCAAAGTGAGTTATAAGTGATTGGACTCAAGCCCAACAAGTTATCAAGACCAGTCAACGTTCAGTGACCTAAGTCTGGGATCTTACAAATGGTATTAGAGCTCATTTCCTTCTGATAGTGGAAAGGTCTGCTCGAGAGGTGGAGTCATCCCTACAAAGAGATGGAAGGAATAGGCTATTCGGACTATGCAGCCACATTTCTATTGAGAATAAGTAATGAGAGATATCACAACAAGGTCATTATGAATATAAGCAGATGAATATGGGTAGGGGTGATTATAATAACCCCAAAATAGTCCTGCATCGAAAAGTATGCAAGTGAGGGTGGATTATAAGTGGTGGGGATTATCACTTGACAACTTCTGTTTTAAGTATTTTTTGTGGTTGTCAACGAGTCCACTTGGTCACGAACTCAATAAGCTTTCAGGGCTATTTTTACTCGATAACATTCCTCATACCTAAGTCTGGGACATTACAAATGGTATCAGAACGAGTTCACTCATATAGTGGAAAAGGCTACCTGAGAGGTGGAACTGCCGCTACAAATAGGTAGGAGGAAAAGACTACACGGAGCATCCGCCACTATCATTGGGAATAATTGATGGGTCATACTGCAATAAAGGCATTGCGTATTCAATTTTTAATTTAAATCCATTTATTATTTTTAATTTATTTATCTTTCATTTTCCTTGCTATTTTGTCCTGTAGCGGCTTTTGTTTCTTTCCTACGCCGCTCCTGATTGGTCCACGGACGCATATTGACCCGGGTCAACGCCATCTTCCAGGCTTGACCTGACCCGATTGTCTTCGCCGGATACTTCTCCCATTTCTCCCGGGCAGATCACGCAACCTTCTACCCCGATTCTTCGCCCGCACCCTCCCAGTGGATCCATGATCTTCACGGATCCCTAGGAGGGCGCGGATCCTCCTCGGTCCGTGTGCTCTCGCCCGTTTCTTTCAGCCTCCTGGGAATGTTATAAAACCTCTCATCTGCTCCCCCAGGATGGCAACTCGTACCTCGCTCCCATTTGAAATCCTAGCCACCTCCAGCTGAGTGACAACTGCTTGGAGCGTTGCCTGGCGGTCGATTTGGTGAAGCAAAGCCGAAGCTCCCCCTTCATGGTCGGATCTCCATCGAGTAGCCTCCCCCGACCGTCGCATCGAGGACGAGGCCACCACCCTAACGACCACCTTCGCCTGGAGATCAGGAACACTCCTAGACCCTCAGGTATCCCTTTTACCCTTTGCCTTTTCCATTTCAATCGAATCTTTCATTTGTCGTTGCCGCGCCTTCGCCTGCTCTGACCAGCCGGTCGGAGCTCCGTTACCCACCTCCAGCTGCTCCGATAACACCGCACGCTTACCCCCCATCTCGCTCCACGATTTGATCACTATGATCCTCGTCCATCTAGTCGAGATTAGGTTCTAGATCCCCTCCATCGCCTTCGTCGGAGATCGACCAGCGCCCCACGTCGCTTCTTTGACTTTCAGTCCCAATAACCCAGACCGGAGCACCGCTCCGAGTCCGAGCTACCCTTTGTAGTTCTTTGCGCACGCTGTGGACCTCCGATCGCACCCATATGAGGCTCGTCGGAGTAGCTCCTGGTCGCCTTCATCGCCACGCCTATCTGACCGGTGGAGCCTCCATCCGATCTGCTTAGTCGACGCGGAACAGTCCCACGATCATGCCGACGCCTTCCGATCAGCCATCAGAGCTGAGGATCCCTTCCTTGGCTCCGGTGAAGTTTGCCTGGCGTTGTTCTTCCAGACGTGCTCCATACCGTTGGATCATCCCTATACCTACAGATCACATCCTGACCGCAGATCCAACCTTGTCAGACCGTTGGATGTCAGATCTGATGTCCACCTGCACTCCACGTCCCCGACCATTCTGGACCGCCAGATATGACACCTGACGTCGATCAGAGCCGCACGTCCAAGCCTTCATCAGCGGCCGACACGTAGGCCCCCCACGCGCGCCTCACGTGCTGCAAGGGTATATATCTTTTTTTACCCTGCATTTGTTTATGTTTCAGTCTTAATCTGTAAAATAAAAGTTGTAGTTGAACTTATTTGCATTCCAATCCCTATAGTTTCTGTTATTTGCGTTTTAGTCCTCCCAGTCTGGAGGCACGTGTGTCGTCACATGAACTGTGGTGATTTTGCATTTAAAGTCCTGAACATTTTATGTGTTATTGTTTGAATGAATGATTTCTGAAATTGCAAATATGCCCCTGTGAGCATTGAATTTGCGCATGTGCTGGATTTAATTGGGAAAATTGCATAATTGAACCTATACTTTTGATGCTTGTTATTGTTTAACAGAAACTTGAAATAATTGCATTTAAGTCCCTACAACATGTTTGTTTTGTTTCTAATTAAATAATTATCAAATTAGCTACGAAAATTCTATAAAAATTACATAACTCCTGCTATGATGTAGTGTTTATAGTAATTTTCGTGACTTGTTTTGAATTTGTTTGCTATTTTCAAAAATTCAAAAACCCTAAAAAGAGACCCTGTCTAATTTAAACCCATAAAATATATAAAAATACCTTTAAAAATTCTAAAAAAATTCCTGATTGTGTGTTTTGCTTTGCTTTAATTTCTGTAGCATTTTTACTTCATTATCTTTTATAGAACTGCTAAAAATTACAAAACACATAAATTCTTATAATAATCATTAAAATTTCCTTAAAAATCAGAAAAATGCGTTTTCAAGTTTTGTAGTTAGATTTTACTTTCTAGTTTCACGTAAAATTGCTGCCAGGAATTTAGAGGTATTCAATATTTTAAAATTGCCCTTTTACCCCAGGCTGTACACTGTTTGGTAGTTTTTCTCTTCTTTTATTTTTATAAAATTATCTGAAAACCAGAAAAATCCCATAAAATACCCCAAAAAATTTGAATATTTTTAAACTATAAAAAAAATTTTATTTTGAATTTTTGAGTTTTTATACCTTAATAAAAATTGTCATGTCATGTTTGCTTTCATTTTCTTATTCATTTTCTCAAAAGAAAATATAAAAAAATTATTTAACATTAAAAACCACCAAAAATATTTATATTTCGTTTTGGATTTCTCGACTACTTCGTAGGACTATCCCGTGCTCCTTGTATTCGACCCTGATGGCTATACCAGGTTAAATAATTAGCAAGACCGCTCTTTTTAATTTTTGTGCTTGATTGATTTTGATTGGTAGTCTCTGTTGTCTTGTTGAGTTTGGCTATGGTGATTGAGGTCGCAACGACCTTATCTGATACTTAACCTCTGTCGTTCGAGACACTCATCAGTGGGCATTATCACTTGACAATTTGTGTTTTAAGTATTGTTTGTGGTTGTCAACGAGTCCACTTGGACTCGAACTCAATAAGTTTTCAATGCTACTGTTTTACTCGATAATATTTCTCAGACCTAAGCCTGAGACATTACAAATGGTATCAGAACGTGTTTCCTCTTACAGTGGAAAAGGCTGCCTGAGAGGTGGAACCACTGCAAATAGGTAGGAGGAAAAGCCTACATGGAGCACCCACCACTACCATTGGGAATAAGTGATGGATTATATCGCAATAACGACATTGCGGATATAAGTGGAGCATATTGTAACCTCCCAATATAGGCCCACATCGGAAACTCACTCAGTGTAAAAGTGAGTTAGAAGTGGTGGGGATAGCTTGAACTTAAACATTTTGGGTCGTTGTCAATGATTCTATGTCAACGCAGACCCAACAAGTTATCAGAAGCAATTTTCCTCGATGGCAGATCAAGAATCGAAGCCCATGATGTTACAATACGCTATCTTTACTCAGTTCCGGATTGTACTCTCTAAATGAAACATTCAACTCAATGAGCAAATGCTCTTTACCATATCTTGTTCGAAAGGCTGTTTTAGAAATCTCATCTTTTATTTGAGGATAATGATATCCTAGCCACAATTCTTAAGAATCAGCAGGAAGTCAGGGGACCAGTCAAAGGTAGAATGAGTTTCAATCCAAGTCACCTGAGATGGAGGAAGGAAAAAAAGCATATTCAAGTTGGATCGTAGCTTTTTCACATCTATCTATTTAAGGAAAGAATTTGACTGCATCCATTTCGATTAATCGGCACCCTTGCAAAATTAGGACTAATACCGTCAATTTTAACATGGGTACCCATCGAGTGTTGGTTTTGCTTGTCTTTGGATTGAAGCCGACACCCTCCTCGGTGTCTCTACCTTCTCGTAGGCATGGTTAGATGATGTAACGTCTCGGGCTTAGGTCCCCAGTCCGTTATTGAGGAAAACTGACCCTTATAACTTGTTGGGTTCGAGCCTAAATGGATCCGTTAGCAACCACCCAAAATGCTTAAGCCCAAGTTGTCAAGTAGTAATCCCCACCACTTATAAATCACACCCACACTTCGTGAGTTTTAGGTATGACACTATGTTTGGGGTTGGGGTGTTACAGATGAAGTGAAATCTCTGCTACTAGTTAAATAGGACCGCTCACAGCAAATTTTTTGAGTGGTAAATATAATTTTTTATTCAACCTGCACAAAGTGGGCATTAAGCACTCTAGCATACAAGATAGTGGCATGGGACCAATAATTACATCTCCACCTACAAAACACCCCCCATTGATGGGTGGTGGAGAATACTAAGAAATCAAACAAAACTAACCGCTCAGATGGTTTATGCAATCAAAGTCCTGCACTCCTAAAGGATATGAGAAGTGAGCACCTGAATCGAATCGAGAATTTGCGAGATGAAGTCTACCGATTATTACACTCTTCTAAATCTACCAAACAACAATGGCTACAACAGTCCTCAGCTGACTCTGTGAGTTAAGGCCCAATCCTTACCTATTCCTGATATCATCCAAGAAATCACGAATGTTCCTGCCTCCAATTAGGGGAGGTAGCTCAAGAGCATCACAAACTTCCACCCAAATTGACAAGGGGAAAGGGCAGCCCCAGAAAAGATGATATGAAGATTCAAATGGGTGATCACAGAACAAACACTCCTGATCGGAACAAATCCCAAAGTGCGTAAGTTGCTCTCGAAATTGAGATCTTGTTTATGACCACCCTGTCGAGGCAACATTTGTGTTTGGGAGCAGCGTTAAAGACCCAAACATCTTTCCACCAAAACACCGGTGTCAATCTTCCTCTTACCAAATCAAACACAAGTCGAAAAGAAAATCCTTGTTGACAAATTGCAACAATGCATCAATCCCTGTAAAAAGTCAAAGAGCAGTAATAGTTTTTTTAAGTCAAACAGTTTACAGATGCTGCTAGTATACAAGGCACCCACCCACCATTGGCAACTTGAATGCACCTCAACTTCCATGCTTTACAGCCGTTGAGAGGAGAGGTGGTGAGAGCCAGACCTGTCTACAGCTTGCAGTGTTTGGTGGGTTTCTGAAATCTAACATTTAATGTGAAGGAAGGGGAGGAACTGTCATCAGTCATCACCACATTGGCAAACAGTGCGCAGTTCATGTGTGGCACCATCTGTATGGAAAATCCACCTGTATTAACCTGTCAATATGTACAAAGACAGAAAAATTATGTTGCGTCGTCGTGTACCGAGTAAACTTGAACATGGTAATGTTGAAATTTGGCTTGTTCAGTAATTACCATGTGCTTCGAGTACATAGGCGTAGGTGTAATTCATTACTGATGTATGAACACATAATATTAGTTCAGATTCGATATTGATTTGGGGGTAAGACCAGTTTGAAACAATCTTGCTAAAGAAGGTTTCCAAAATATATATGTACGATTGTGCTTTATAGTGTTGGGAGCGTATATATCAAATCGTGAAAAAAAAAACCTCAAATTTTATGGAATTCTTAACGTGAAAAATCCTCAACTTGAGGTGCTACGTAAAATAGGGGAACTTAAGATTATGGGTATAGAAGTGTTAAGAAATAGGAAGCGGAATCATAGAATAAAGAGATAAAACAATGAAGAACAAGAAGATTTTACGTGAAATCCTACTCCGTGAGGAGCGGGATAAAATCACAGGAGAAGACATTAAAGGGGCATGCTATGCATTGCACTTTCTCAATGGATACAGGAGGTCTGGGGCTCCTTATATAGCATCTGCAGAGCCTCCAAGTCCCACCACTGGATAATGTGGGACTAAACACTGGATGAGGTAAATGGAACTTTTCCAGGATTCATTTACCCTGCTACAACTCAATAGGCGCACATAACAACTACTCCAACAAGAAGACATATTATTCAAAAACTTTTGCATTTTTATTCATTTGATGTTTCATGGTTTTGTCATTTTACATGTTTGTTAGGTTATAAATGGGTAAAACAGGGATGCCTTTTCGGCAGAGCTAACTTGACTCCTTCCGCCCCTGTTTTCCCCATATCTTATTTTTTTGAAACATGTTTCCATGGATTTTTATTATTATATCCCTATATTATTTTATTCAAATTTTGTGTGAAGCAGAGACTCTTACGGCCTCTATCCAGACAAGGTCAATTTTAACAATTCTGCTACTGTTAAAAAATGACTGTCTAGATGGAGGTCGCATTAGTCTCTACTTCTCACGAGACTTGAAACACATTATATAGGGATATAGTGATGAATTTCCGTGGATTTATTTTTCAAAAAAAAATTACAGGGAAAATGAGGTGGGGTAGCCGAGCTAGCTCCCCCAAGGGGACACCCCCATTTCCCCCCTATATATAGAGTTTAAAATATGCGTATAAGAGTGAATGAGAGTACGTGTGTCAAGATTAAAATATAAAAATATACGTATAAGAGTGAATGAGAGTACGTGTGACAAGATTAAAATACAGATTGTGAAATCAATAGATACATAGTGCATTTGGGTCCAAAATAGACTTTCCACATATGACTCATATTCCACCAATCAACATTCTCATTAAAAAGTATATTTTTAATCTCAAATTTTAAGAGTGAGTAAGGTTGAATCGGAGTTCGTATGCAAAAGATATTTAGCATTCGATTTTAGCAAAAAAGAAGTTAGAAAAAGATTTATTTTTTATACCATGTACACATTTTTATAGAATTGATCCAATTGAAATCACTATCAATCAGAGTTAGTACGAGCTCTATTGAAAGTCAGGAAGATTCTAATACTTAGTTTTTGCATAGGTATATTATACTAATAAAAATGAAGCTCTTTTGATTCTTTTCTGGAATTTTTATTTGTGGACATACTTGTATATTAATGCAGTATAGTTAACCTATTTTATTTGAGAAGTCCTACTTTGTAAAGTCTTAATAGTTTATGCGATTTTTATTTATATTTGTTTAAGAATTTAGGTCAAAATTTAAGTATATTAAGTTGATGAATCATACATCCATCAACTAACAAGCAAGAAGCTAAGCTATGTCAAACTTACATTATATTATTATTATTCACTCTAGTTGAAATTTTGTGTCAGTTTAATTATTTATTTGAAGTTAAGGAGTAGACTAGTTTCATGTAACATTTCAAAAAATATCAATAAATGTTAAGTAACTGAGGGTTTGACAATGTTCAGGAAAGTAGTTTTTGACTTCTGTGGTATCAAAAGTCATGTGTTGACTTTTAACTTGAAGTAGTTGACTGAGCATATTGCTTAGTCGGATAAAGGACCTTTTGGTGAAATAAATGTTTTTAGTTAATTTTATCTTTTACACTCTTTGTCATATGTCCTGTAAAAGCAAAAAAAAAATCAGTGGAGACAAGTCTTCAATAAGCAATCATGTTTTTGAACTTTAAGTCGAGATGTCTTGTGATCTTCATCATAAGATATAATTATTGAGTGCACTTCATCACAAAATACAATATCTAGAAGTTTTCATCGCATAGTTTACGATGGGTTATAACAGCTTGCTGATTTTACCTTTTACCGTTAGCATCCTAATATTGCATGTGAATGTTGGAAGCTTCCTCCTCATGTTTACTGCTCTTTTGCAAATGTAAAATATATAAACATCCTTATAAAAGGAGACGTCCTCTCCTCTTTTCATGACATCAACTCTTGTTGTCAATTCAAGAGATTTATTCTTCCAATCTCTCTGGTTCTTTAGCATTCATAAGCTCCTCATTTTAGCTCTCAATTCAAGAGATTTATTATTTCAATATCGCTCATTTCAAACAATTTTTCGAGTGCTACATTGTCTGGAGCTCACTTTGATCATCACTCAGAACTTTGACATTGCTTCTGATATTCTATATAGTTTCTTTTACACTTTCTCAAGGAAGCTTAAAAAAATAGCCTGTGTCAAATTTTATATTTTCATATTAATTAAAGGGTCTTTTAGTTTTTATTGTGTATCTCGGGTACCCAAAGTGCGGGTTCCTACATTATAAACAAGGCAAAAAACTTTCTTGAGGTTTGTTCAAGAAGTGGCACAAGATGTATAAGAGTTTCTACTGCACCCATTGAAAGTAGTAAGGTAAATAAAGCAACTCCGACATTAGTGTGGAGGGAAAATAAATCTTAGAACACAGTTCCAAGTCGTATTTTCCAAATCTTAGAACAAAGTACCAAGTCCGATTTTTCATCTAATTGGATGTCCACATTAAAATCTTTATATTCTTGTAAAGTAGTTTTAAATATGTATTTTATTTGATTACTCAATTCAAACCCTCTTTTTTCGTGTATCGTAGGTGTAATCCATTTCATCATCTGGTGGAGGGGTGACCAAGGCATTCAACACCATGAGCTAGGAGGAGGATCGTGCTTGTAAAACCAATGACAATTGTAAAAGTTAAGGCTATGAAAAAACAAAAAAAAAGTCGAGAAAATGCAATGCAATTGGATATGTTGAGTATGTTCATCCAATGTTGAGGTATGACATGATTTAACGAAATAAGATTGAATAGTCTCGAGGTCCACTGCATCCACAATGCCACCTATAACTATGAAAAATTGGGTTTAAATGTGTGTGCAAACTCTACCCTAAGATAATCCTTGAAGGGGGTCCATCTGCTCAGACAAACCCCAAATAGTATTGTTAGAATATTACAAATTATCTAAAGTTATTAGAATAATTGAGTTACACTACCTAACTAGAAATAAAACTAAATCTATGTTAATCTAAGCTAAGCATCTGTCAACTGCATTTTGCTTCTCAACAATCAGGTCACATAAAGATCCACCTGATCTACATGTTATATGATATGCTCGACTTCCCTAAGTATTCGACCAACTAACGATCTCCATGCAGAAAATAGATAGTCCAATGCGAATAACATAAATGAAATGTAAAAGACATAAAATAAAATCTTGGATGAGTGTGTGAGAAATTAAATTGACATATTAGCTAGGTCACTAACCTATCCCAGATAGCCATTCTTCACTGGTAATACACAATATTTTATCCACATTTTCTCTTTGATTTTTAAGAACAAGTTCCTAGTTGTCAATGTAGTATAGATAAGACCACAGTGAACAAAGATACGAAAGCATAAGTGCACAAGTGGGCATTTATTTAACATGGAAAAGTCCCATTGTCAAACTCAAGGAAGCCGATTTAAAAGAGATACCTGATACATGCTAAGCTCTCTTGGAGTCTCATGGCCAAACTCAAGGAGGCGGATTTAAAAATTTCATGAAATAAATACACAGAAAATACAAATAGTTGTATAGTATATATATTATCAAAGATTAAATGATTACTTGGAGAACTAACATTTGAAACCCATTTTGGAGTTGAAAACCAAGCTCAAAAGCTTGGGGCTCAATAAGGATTGTCCTCCACACTTGCATTCTTGATCCCTCACAAGGACCCACTCATAATTAGGAAGTTTTTTTTATTGTTTCATTTTAGACTGAATTACAAACTTTCAATTATTTTGGATATGTTATATATTCTTTTCTATATCTGTAATTTTTATGTTTTGCAGTTTAAATAATGTTCTTTTGTCCAATTGAATTGCATTTGATTTCTATTGTTAGTAAATGTGTGTGTGTATATATATAATTCATTTTAGGTGCAACTTTCTTGCATCTAGGACCCTATATGTATTTTTTAATTTTAATTTGCATGAAAATCATATACCCTTCCCATACCTTTTCATATTTAGAAAATACCTTTATTATGCATTTTAAATTAATTGTGTGTATTTCATGTATATCTTATTTTATGCACTAAAAGTGGTTTAATATTTTTGTTGTATGTTTTTTTCTAAATAATTTTTTCATATAATTTTACAATAATATTAATTTCCATCATTTTACATTTGATAATTTTCAAAAATATTTTATTATTAACTTACGAACTTCTTATGAAATGACCTTGCATTTTGATGCATTAGAAATATAGTTTTTATAAATAATTTGCTTGAACATGATGAGGTTGGTTTCTACGATGACTATTCGTACGTTATAATAACCATTGAGCATATCTTATATGTTCCACCTCTTCCTACTCGATCGTGGTGAATGGTAGACCTGAAGTAGGATTTTTCCAGCCTCAGAGGGGAGTTCGTCAGGATTGTCCTTTGGCGCCAATGCTATTTCTCCTGGTGGCGGATGCCTTAACATTTCTGTTCAGAAGCACAATAGATGATGGGTGGTGCGATGGGTTCCATTGTGGGACCATCTCTACGCCGCTTTTACAATATGCGGATGCTACGGTGCTCTTCTTGGGCGGTACAGAGGATATGACTAGAAGGGTGGTGCAGATTGTGGAGGTATTTTGCAATATTTTGGGCCTTCAGATCAACAAGCATAAGTCGGATGTCATTCCTTTTGGGATGGAGGGTGACAATGGTGGTATAATGGCAGAACTGTTGGACTGCCCATTAGGCGAGCTGTCGATTTCCTATTTGGGACTTCCCCTTATGATGGGAAAGCTCAAAAAGTCAGATTGGGACATGATTCTGTAGAGATTGGAGCAGAGGTTGGCTGGATGGAAGGCATTGATCCTATCTAGAGGGGGTAAGTTGATCCTTCTGAAGCACGTATTGTTGGCAATTCCTATTTTCTTTTTCTCCACTAGATTGATGCCAGTGGGAGTACACAAGAAGATTGAATCCACGATGAGAAGATTTTTCTAGTCTGATGGCAAGCAGCAAAAATCAAGGATGCACTTAGTCGGATGGGAAGAGCTGACACGACCACGCGGTGAAGGAGACTTAGGGATTCGGGATGTGGCGTGCATGAACAAGACAATGTTGGCAAAGTGGGTACTTCAGATTTGGAGAGATTAGGATAGGTTGGTGGCCAAACTTTTGCGAGAGCTCTACAGAGTACGGGGCTCCCTGGAGGCAGGGAGAGTGCGGTTCGAGTTCCCTCTATGGGGCGAAGTGAAGGAAGTTCTACTCCTGTTGGCACCGAAGCTACGGGCAAAGGTTGGAGAAGGGGAGAGTTTTAGGTTTTGGCGGGATGATTGGACGGTGGAAGGGCCACTAAGCAGCAGGTTCCCGAGGCTTTTTGCACTGGCAGCGATGAAGGAGTGCTCTTTAGTACAAGTTGGGACATCGGGGGTCATGGGATCCATAGTTTGTGTTAGTTCTCTCAAGCCAGTGTTCAGAGGAGCTAATCGGGATGCAGTCGGAACTGCCGACGCCAGAAGGTTTTACATGATAGGGATCATTTTGAGTGAGTTGAGGGCAGGTTCTCTACAAAGAAGGCATACATGGAGTTTAAGGGGACCACTGCAGTTTTAGATTCAGACCTCTGCTTGGATATGAAGATTATTTGGGCTAGCAGGATACCATGCAGGGTTAAAGGCCTTCCTTTGGTGTTTGAGAAGGGGAAGATTGTGTGATAAAGCAAGGAGGGAAGACTGTTTAGCATTCCCGACACGCGGTATGACAAATGCAGAGAACATGTTGAAGATGCAGATCATTTGTTTTTCAGGTGTCCAACATTTGAGCATGTTTGGAAGGAGGCTGGCGCACCGTGGATTTCGACAGGAGGTACTGTGGAATTCTGGAGGACGGTGAGGTTGGTGGAAGGGAACTCCACATATGACTCATTTTCAAAAATCAAAGGTTCTATCCTGAGGATGTACTCACCCACTATAACTATCTATATCGGTTTTGGGCCACCTATTAATGTACACTATTTTTGTTATATTAATACAACATTATTGAGGTGAATCCCATCTCGGGAGGTCACCCTCATGTTATTATAAAAATCTTATATGTTCCACATCCAAAAGGTTTAAGATCATCCTATCTAAGATTCTTACATTGAAGTGGGAAATGGAGGCAAGGAAGGTGGTGGAGGAGGATAGGGTAGCTTATGAAAGAGGTGGAACAAGACAGAAATAGAATTTTAAGGAACTTCTATTAGCATGAAATCACTGCTAGTGCAACCGATGCAACCTCTACAAGAGCATCCTCGTGATTATTTTCAAGATCAAAATGATAATGATTGGCCAGTTAGTGACATCAATGCATGACTTGAGGCTGTAGCATGAGCTCTTTTCATGTACATTTAGGGTATGTTTGGTTACCATGTTACTCCAAGGTAACCCCATTTACCCCCCTCCATTCCTAGGTTAGAATTCCATCACAAATCAATGTGACATCACATGATTCACATTGCATTCTTTATTCGAATCCTCTATTACCCTCATAACCATCCAAACAGCTACTCTTCACAGGAAGTTATCCCAACCCACCCCGTTCATGTGATTGTTGTTCTTGTCATTGTTCTTGTGGCTGTCGCTCTCTTTTTTATCATGATCATTATTTTTTGTAAATAGAGGTGGAAAGCAATCCTTAATTACTAAAGAGCAAAAACACAAAAATTCTTGAACTATACTTAGATTTCAATGTTGTACATTAACTTTTTTTTTGAGAAGCTGTTGTACATTAACTTTAAAGGGTAATAATGGCGTACTCGATCTTTAAGATTTGTCTTAATGTAGTCCACTACAAACTGGACAGCCTTTGGGGACGGTTATTGGGGACGGTCACTGAGCAACCGTCCTCTATACAATTTTAGGGGACGGTTGTTTGCTGCCCGTCCCCTCTGTAAAGTTTTAGCGACGGTCGGTTATGACCGCCCCCTTTTACATGACAATTAGGGACGGTTACATGACCGTCCCCGGCACCGGCCTTTAGGGGACGGTCAACACCGTCCCCGTTACTTCACTGTGGCCGTCGCATATAATGGAAAGTAAAGGGGACGGTTACAACCGTCCCATATAGTTAATTTTATGGGACAGTTGCATAAACGTCCCTAAAACCCCTATAAATGGCGCGCTGGGGAAAATTTCTATAACCATAGGGGACGGTCTCCTCCCAACCGTCCCTAAAAACAACCAGAGGAGACGGTCCACTTATAACCGTCGTCGATTATTAGTAAAAGGGACGGTCGAACGACCGTCTCCGATGGTAATATACCCATCCCTGACGAACCCATCTTCCTCATTCCTCCATTCGACCCCTATCTCTCTCAAATCGCCTCCGGCCTCCTCATCCTCACTCCAGCCTCCTCCACCGCCCTCCGGCCTCCTCCTCCACCCTCCGGCGTCCATCCTCTCGTCCCTTGCCCTCCGGCCTCCGCCTCCACCCTCCGGCGTCCGCCCTCTTGCCCCTTGCCCTCTGGCGTCCGACCTTCGGCCTCCACCTCCTCCTCCGCCCTCTAGCGTCCGCCCTCCGGCCTCCTCCTCGGCCCTCCAGCCTCCGCCCTCCGGCCCCGGCCTCCACCTCCTCATTTGGATGTAAGTTTTTTTAAACTTTTTGGTAATTTATTAATATATTATGCTTGCTTTAATTTCATAATCTTATTTTGGATGTATAGATTTGTAAAAGCATTGTTTATTGTTTATAGTTAACACGAATGTATTATATTTTAATAAAAATAAAGGTGTATAGATGTTATGATGGATTGCTTATGATGTGAATATGAAGATATTTTAAGGTGCATAGATGTAAATGTAAGTATAATATATGAAAGTGCATGCATATGATGTGAATGTAAAGTTGTTGGGAATGATGGTGTATAGATGTGAATGTGATGATAGTATGTGAAGGTGTACAAATTTGAGTTTGAGCGTAGTATGTATAGATGCGGTGGTATGATGGATAAACCATGTTCATTGTTATATAAACACCAAAAGGTGTAGATGTATGATGTGAATGAGAAGTTGTATGCTCTGAATGTGTAGAGGTATGATGTCAATGTGAAGGTTTATGATGTGAACGTGTAGAGGTATGATGCGAGTGTAAAGGTGTATGATGTATATTTGTTCATTAAGTAGATGTAAATGTGAGGGTTACAAATGTGAGATATTTGTGTATAGCTGATTCATTTTCCTTCGAGCCTACGTACCGCAGCCTGCCCTGCCAAGCGCTGCTCCTGAACCCGATTTGTCGGGAGGAGGAGGGGTAGACCGAGACCAGACTCTCTGGATCGAAGGCCAAGTGTGCCACATAATATTTAAAAGAATATTTGTTCATTAAGTAGAATATTTGTGTATAGCTGATTCATTTTCCTTCGAGCCTACGTGACGCAGCCTGTCCTGCCAAGCACTGCTCCTGAACCCGATTTGTCGGGAGGAGGAGGGGTAGACCGAGACCGGACTCTCTGGATCGAAGTCCAAGTGTGCCACATAATATTTAAAAGAATATTTGTTCATTAAGTAGAATATTTGTGCATAGCTGATTCATTTTCCTTCGAGCCTACATGCCGCAGCCTGCCATGCCAAGTGCTGCTCCTGAACCTGATTTGTCGGGAGGAGGGGTGGACCGAGACCGGACTCTCTGGATCGAAGACCAACTGTGCCACATAATATTTAAAAGAATATTTGTTCATTAAGTAGAATATTTGTGTATAGCTGATTCATTTTCCTTCGAGCCTACGTGTCGCAGCCTGCCCTGCCAAGCGCTGCTCCTGAACCCGATTTGTCGGGAGGAGGAGGGGTAGACCGAGACCGGACTCTCTGGATCGAAGGCCAAGTGTGCCACATAATATTTAAAAGAATATTTGTTCATTAAGTAGAATATTTGTGTATAGCTGATTCATTTTCTTTCGAGCCTACGTGCCGCAGCCTGCCCTGACAAGCGCTGCTCCTGAACCCGATTTGTCGGGAGGAGGAGGGGTAGACCGAGACCGGACTCTCTGAATCGAAGGCCAGGTGTGCCACATAATATTTAAAAGAATATTTGTTCATTAAGTAGAATATTTGTGTATAGCTGATTCATTTTCCTTCGAGCCTACGTGCCGCAGCCTGTCCTGCCAAGCGCTGCTCCTGAACCCGATTTGTCGGGAGGAGGAGGGGTAGACTGATGACACAAAATCCCGAGAGACTAAGGTAAAGGTACTAAGACGGTCGTTGCGACCTCAATCCTCGGATGTGTCAATCAAGAAAAATGAACCACTCAATACAAATAAAATCAATCAAAGCAAGGAAGCGGTCCTGCTATATGTTTAACCTGGTATAGCACCCAGGGTCGAACTCGAGGAGCACGGGTTGGCCGAAGGCCTACGAAGTAGTAAAAACAAATAAAATAAAAGACAAAATATTTTTTAATGGTTTTTAATTATTTTTATATTTTTTGGATTTTTAAAATGTAAAGAAAATAAAAGAAACGCAAATAAGCACACTTCAACAATTTATTTAATGCATCAAAAATCAACCAAAAATTAAAACAAAAATATTTTTATGTGTTTTATATCTTTTTATGTTTTTGGTGAATTTTTGGGATTTTTCTGATATTTATTTTAATTTCTAAAAATCAAACAGTAACAAAAACAAGGGGTACTGTCCAGCCAAGCCTAAAGTCCCTAGTTAAAATATCTAAGGACCTCAAAAAGGCATGGAGGTAATTTTCCTATAAAATAGATGAAATAAGGAAAATTTAGGTACCAGATTTATTGTTTTTGGATTTTTAATGTATTTATTAGAATTTTTATGGAGTTTTTGGGGTTTTTAAGTTTTTAAGGTTTTTAAGCAATGAAAATTAGCCAAAATTGGCTAGAAAATCAAAGAACACAAACTGAACAGTAACTAATTTTTATAGAATTTTTAGAGGTGTTTTTATATTTTTTTTATGATTTTTAAATCTAGACAGTAGCAAAAACTAAGGTTTTTGAATTTTTAAAAATATCAAACAAAATCAAAAATGTCCTCAAAAATCCTTGAAAATCCTACACCATGGCAGGAGCCATGTGTCAAAATCTCATTGGATTTGGAGGTGATTTGATATTTTATTCAAAAATAACAAAAGGGTATTGTGCACAGGGACTGAAATGCAAATACCCAAAGTTCTGGGGGTCCAGGTGCAAAATACCCAGCAAATCACGCGCCAAGCGCGTGCCTGGGGCACTCAGGGACCTGTTTGTAACAAAAATAAGTCCCGAGGACTTATTGGTAACACGTACCAAAAGTCCAGGGGGCTTAGTTGCAATTTACCCAAAAAATAACGCACATGCATAAAACAACCACGCACAGGGGTATAAATGCAATTAATCAAAAAGTTTCATCCATTTCATAACATCCAGAACTACAAGGGCTTCTACTGTAAATACACCAAAAGAACACGTGTCGAAGCACGTGACACACTACACATAGGGGCATACATGCAATAAGAAAACAAGACAGGGTCCAAAGTGCAAATGTACCAACGTAAATAAAATACGAAAAATATTTACAGGACTGAAACAAAACAAGACTAAAGCTAAGGGCCTAAGGGGTAAATTACCCTTTATTACGTTGGCCGTCGGATGGGCGCCACGTATGCTGATGAACGGCTGGAAATGGGTGGCGCCCAACGCTGATATCCCTCGGGTTGATCGATCGGTCCAGGCGTCGCCACGTGGGAGATCGAACGGTGGAGAGGTACTGTGGCTAAACCTCGGGCATCGATGGTCCAGATCGCTCCTCAGATGGATCTAACGCTGCTGGTGGCTCCTGAAGCGGACGGTGGCGATCAAAACTGGAGCAAGAGGGCAATCCAACGGCTGCTGGAGGTCCTCGAAGGACAAGAGGCCGACGAACTTTGCCGGCCCAGTACGCGCACTCCGAGCCTCCGCGGGGGCTTCTGATGATCGAGGAAGCTTCGCCTTAGCCTCCCGCGTCTGTGGGACGTCTCCGATGAATCAACAGAGCTCCGGGGAGCTCTGTCGACTCCGGCGGAGGAGAAGCTCCGGTTCTCAAGTAGGAGGACCTGAGACAGCCCTCGATTGACCTGCAAAATGCAACCAAAGAGCTCCTGGGTCGAGGGCAAACTGCCTCGACCCCGTTAGCGGTGGTGCAAGTGGACGGTGCGGTGGTGCGGGCGAACCCCGGCGATGCGACGGCGAAGGGGTTCGAACCCCAGATCCTGTGCGAGCTGGGTTGAACGGAGGGGCGGAGAAGGTGCGCGGGGGAAGGGCGAACGTGATGGGGGATTCTGATGATCGAACGGAAGGGGGAGATGGCCGGCGACGATGATGGTCGGCGACGGCGAGATTTAGAGAATCCCCCATCACGGCGAAAATCGATGCCGGCGACGGCGGGGAAAATCGATGATGGTCGGCGACGGCGAGATTTGGTGCTAATCGAAAATTAGAGAAAAAGAAAGAACTACAGGTCTACCTGGGTGAAGGAATGGGCTGTGGTCGAGCTTGCGCAGCTCTGGGTCTTCGCCTCAAGGAACGCCGACGTCCGAGGCTCGAGCTCCAACTCAGGGCGGAGCACGGCGGTGATACTCGTCGGATCGATGGTTTTCACCTCCTCTCCTCGCTGCAACAGGTCGAGGCGCGAGCTGTCACCTCTCTCTCTCTCTCTCTGGAGCTCACTGGAGAATGAAGCAAATGGCCAAAGATGGAGAAAATGGGTGGCGGAGCTGGGTATTTAAATGGGTGCAGGTCCGGCTAGGGCTGGTCGGGTAGGGCTGTGAGAAGCGCGGATCCCGATGTGGATACCCCAGCGAGGGTCTCGGATGCACGAAGAAGAGATATGACCCGGGGTTTGCGGAGATGGCAAGCGGATCGAGCGCGGAAAAAGAGGAGAAGTCGGGTCGGGCGCGAGATCCGCGGGAGAAGAAGGTCCGCGGAGGGAGTTGACCGGAGGTCAATATCTCCGTGGGCCAATGAGGTGCTGCCACGTGGAAAAGATTTGAAAAATCAATTATAAATAGCAAATGGCAGAATTATTAAAAAGTCGAAACATGAAAGATTTTTGTTTTAATATTTTCTATTTTTTGTGATTTTTAATTAATTTTTGGAAATAAAAATAAGGTATTTACATTATATAACTATATATAGGTATATATACAATATGTAGGTTTTCGATTTTTGATTTTTAATTATTATTTTTGTACAATTTTATTCCTATTTTATATTTTATTTATTTATAGTATAAAATAAGGAATAAAAGGGTGTTTTTATTTTATTTTTATTATTTATATACATAGGTAAAATAAGTAGATATATACATTTATATACATGGTATATGTACAATGTATTTTGGTATTTTTGATTTTGTTATTTTTATTTGATTTTTGTTTTGATTCTTTTTATTCTATTTATTTACAATATATAGCATAGAATATTTACAAAAAGTTTGGAAAATAACATTATTTATTTACAAGGTTAAATAAATACATAGATGTGATATATGTACATGATGAAGGGGTCTTTTTAATCTTTTTGATTTTTAACTTTTTATTTTGTTTTTATCTTTTATAAATATATACAAGTATTTACAAGCATATTTTTGGGTGAGGAAAACATTTTTATTTTATTTACATAAATATATACACATGAGCCCCTATCTCCCTCTACTTGGCTTTTATGCGGTCAGGCCCATGCTGAGCCCTCCCTTGGGTTAGGTTGCTCAATATTTATTCTAAATATTTCCCTCTTTTTCTTTTTAATCTTTATTCTTTTATTTTTGCACAAAAACATGCTAATTATAGGTTTTTACACAATGCATGCTTTTGCTAATTATTCCTATTTACACATATCTACATGCATTTGCAAAAAGATAATTACACACATTTACACAAGATTTTTGCAAACTTTTGATTTTCAAAACATTTTGGAAAAATTTTGTACTATATACATAATTTTGATACAAAAATATTTACACAAGCTTTACACAAAAGATTTTTGAAATCATTTTTACAAAAATAATTTGTACACTAGCTATGTATGTGCAAATAAAAGAAGATTATGTACATGAAAATTTTTAATTTTTGTGGTTTTTAGCCATTTTTATTTATTAACACACTCACACAAAGTACGAGTTATGGCTAAAGTATATATGAAATATATACACCCCCCCTATACTTAGCTCGAACGATGTCCTCAGAGTCAAGAGCGATGAAGAAGACATAACTCGTGCTAGGTATAGGGAAGTGAAAAGGAAAGCTATACAAAAAGAAGAATGAAAAGTCAAGAGGGACTCAGGTCTCCCCTCTATACTTAGGATCAAGTAATCCTAAGTATAGCAGGCTGTATACTAAGGGAAAACCTGAGTGTAGAATGTACAGGGTCTACCCCCCCATACTTAGGGTGAAATATCCCTAAATATAGGCAGCAAAGACAGGGGTAGATAGAAACAAAAGAAATACCAGAAAGGTCTCACATCCCCCCTATACTTAGGGTAAAGTGCACCCTGAGTATAGCATAATCACAAGATGAAGGAAGGGATGTGGGACTAAAGAATGTAGTGATATGGACATCTGGATCTATATACAGCGGAAGATCAGTGAAACTCAGGCGTGAGATGCATTAGATATGAGTCAAAGACCACACCTCACGCAAAATGAATAGGGGCAAGATCCACGACCCGCGGCTCATGATCTAGAAATGGCTTGAGCCGCTGGCCGTTCACTCGAAAGGTACTCTCAGAAGACAACTCAGATATGTCGATGCTACCGTTGTCGTGTACCTTTCTAACCAGATAAGGTCCCTTCCATTTGCTCTGTAGCTTCCCTGGAAATAGGCGTAGCCTCGCATCAAACAGCCATACTCTCTGTCCAATCTCAAAATGCTTGTGGCTGATATGAGAATCATGCCACTCCTTGACTTTCTCCTTATAATGTAGGCTGCTTGAGAAAGCTGTATCTCTAAGCTCCTCCAGGGCAGCTAGCTCTGCCCTCCTCTGGTCTCCCATACCATCTGGATCCATCAAAATATCTGTAACTGCCCAAAGTGACTTGTGCCTCAGCTCAACAGGTAAATGGCATGGCTTGCCATACACGAGGCGAAAGGGAGATGTGCCCAAAGGAGTCTTGAAAGACGTCCTATATGCCCACAAGACCGAGTCCAAAAGCTGTGACCAATCCTTTCGGTCAGGGCGGACGACTTTCTGCAGAATAGTCTTGATCTCCCTATTCGACACTTCGGCTAGACCATTCGTCTGTGGATGGTAAGGTGTAGCAACACGATGATCTATGTCGAACTCGCTAGCAAGTGCCTTCACCTGGTCATTGATGAAGTGAGATCCCCCATCAGAAATCAGAACTCGTGGAACCCCGAACCGTGTGATGATATGCTTCCTCAAAAATCGGCAAACGGTCCTCGCATCAGCGGCTCGGGCGGGGATAGCCTCCACCCAACGACTAACATAATCAACGGCCAACAGAATGTACTCAAATCCCTGACTCTTAGGGAATGGACCCATGAAATCGATGCCCCATGCGTCAAAAACCTCACAGAAGTGAATGGGCTGCATCGGCATCATATCACGCTGTCCACAAGTGCCCATCCTCTGACAGTCAGTACACCTCTTCACGAACTCATCAGAGTCCTTGAAGAGAGTAGGCCACCACAAGCCGGATTGGAGCACTTTCTGCGCCTTTCTCCTCCCAGAATGATGTCCTCCTGCCTCAAGCTTGTGGCAGTAAGTGTGGACGCTATGGTGTTCCTCCTGAGGAATACACCGACGCCAGACGATATCCCCTCCTTCGTGGTAAAGGATGGGATCCACCCAATGGTAAGACTTGACCTTCGCAAGGAAGGTCTCAAGCCTCTGCCTGGGCCAATCTTGTGGGACTTTCCCAGCAACGAGAAAGTTCACAATATCGGCGTACCATGGGAGTGAGGCGATAGCAAGGATCGCCTCATCTGGGAAGGTATCTCTAATAGGGTCAATCTGCTCAGAATCCTCAGGCTGCTCTAGTCGGGAGAGATGATCTGCCACCACATTCTTGACTCCAGGCTTATCCTTAATCTCAATGTCGAACTCCTGGAGTAGAAGGATCCATCTAGTCAGTCTGGCTTTGGTATCCTTCTTTGCCATGAGGTACCTGATGGCGGTGTGATCTGTAAACAAAGTCACTCTAGATCCAATGATATACGATCTGAACTTATCCAGGGCAAACACTACAGCTAGCATCTCCTTCTCTGTGACCGTGTAATTCCGCTGGGCGGAATCCAATGTGCGGCTAGCATAGTGTATGGCAAATGGAACTCCATCCCTCCTCTGTCCCAGCACTACCCCTACGGCAAAATCGGAGGCATCCATCATGATCTCGAATGGGAGAGACCAATCAGGCGGCTGGAGGACAGGAGCCTCAATAACACACTGCTGGAGAGTCGCGAACGACGAAAGACACTTGTCATCGACAAGGAACTCGGTGTCTTTCGTCAAGAGGTCAGTCAACGGTCGGGCAATCCTGCTGAAATCCTGAATAAATCTCCTATAAAATCCAACGTGCCCCAGGAATGACCGTAGCTGCCTCAGATTGGACGGCGGTGCGAGTTTCCTAATGACATCGACCTTGGCCGGATCAACCTCCATGCCCCTGTTGGAGATGATATGGCCAAGCACCGTCCCTTGAGTCACCATGAAGTGACTCTTCTCCCAAGATAAAACCAAATGATACTCAATACATCGCTGGAGTACCCGGTCTAGGCAGTCAAGACAGGAGTCGAATCCGTCGCCGTAGACCGAGAAATCGTCCATGAAGACCTCCAAACACTCCCCTACCATGTCCGAAAAGATCGACAGCATGCACCTCTGAAAAGTCACAGGGGCATTGCATAGCCCAAATGGCATGCGTCGAAAAGCATATGTGCCGAAGGGACAGGTAAAGGTGGTCTTCTCCTGATCCTCAGGAGCGATGGCCACTTGGTTGTAGCCTGAGTACTCATCCAGGAAGCAATAATGGCTCTTCCCTGCCAGTCTCTCAATGATCTGGTCAATAAAAGGCAGGGGGAAATGGTCCTTCTTGGTGGCCTGGTTGAGTCTCCTGTAGTCAACGCAGACCTTCCAAGAGGTGGGTACTCGTGTAGCGATCTCCTCTCCTGACTCACTGATTACAGTCGTGATGCT
Organism: Ottelia alismoides; assembly: GCA_037367405.1. Taxonomy (NCBI): domain Eukaryota; kingdom Viridiplantae; phylum Streptophyta; class Magnoliopsida; order Alismatales; family Hydrocharitaceae; genus Ottelia; species Ottelia alismoides. The sequence goes on along the minus strand of JAZKJV010000091.1, from coordinate 377,005 downwards.
TGTCTTCTTGGGCACCACATGCAAGGGGCTGACCCACTTGGAGTCGGAAATGGGATAAATAAAATCTGCACTCCACCATTTCGATATTTCCTTCATCACGACCTCTCTCAGGTTGGGGTTCAGACGCCGCTGGAACTCACGCGACGGCTTCGCCCCTTCCTCGAGATAGATATGGTGGGAGCACTGATAATCGCCTTGGTGCTCAGCAATGGTTACCATAATAAATATCTCAAGTGTCGCTGAGGCGACCGCTCACAGAACACCCGGGTTGATCAGCAATTAACCCACAATCAAAGAATACATCAATCAAGCTCAAAAAGAAATGTGAATTAATTTTTATTTACTCTACCAAAAGAATGTATAGGGAACAAGCATGTAGAGGTCGATCCACAGAGAGCAATACGAAAATGCATACGCCTACTTGTGCATATTAGTCATCCTTGTGTGCAGTGGGTTTTTTTAATTAATTAATTATATTTATAATTTTTTATTTTATTTATTATTATTATATTATATATATAGATAACAATAATATAATTATATAATATATATATATTTCTTTTTAGGAAATACCTATATATACATAAAGTGGTACTATAATATTTACAAAAATACTTAAAATAGTCAAAAATCAAGGAGTAAAGTCTTTTTGGGTTTTTCATCATATTTTAATGTTTTTGTGATTTTTGGGGGATTTTTGAGAATATTTTCAGTATTTTTAAATAGCTAAATAATAGCAAACAGGGGAATAAGGTCTGGCTGTAATAAAAATGAACATTAAAAATAGTTACAAGCCTCAAAAATTTTCCACCCTATTTTTCTAATAAAGATAATAAAATGTAGCATAAATAAGGCCTGAGTTTATATTTTTCTGATTTTTCTGTGAGTTTTTATATTTTTTGAAGTTTTTGGGTATTTCTGGATTTTTAGGGTTTTCCTTTTGAGATTTTTAGGGATTTTTGGACTGACACTAACGGAGTTCAAAATACACCAAAGGGAATTTTTTTGGAATTTTTCAATGCATTTTGATATTTTTTGGGATTTTCTCAGTTAGACAGTGAATAATGGACATGTTTTTGATTTTTAATAAATGCAAAAATGAGACAAAATTAAAAATATGGCATGCAAGTTCAACCTGACAGTAGCTTAAGTCTATTTTTGCAATATTTTTCGAATTAATATGGCGCACAAAATAAATAGACAAAGCATTTAAAAATTAAATGGCCTGGCAGGGGTATTTTTGCAAATAAAATAGTTCGCAGGGGCATTCAAGCAAAAATTACAATAAAAATACACGTGACTTTTTATTTCCAGGACCATTTAATAAATACAAGGACCCGGCGGGGTCTAACTGCAAATTTTCCGCGCCTCACGTGGGTGCTCCACGTGCGGCGCTTAAGGACTAAAACGCAAATATAAAAACTACAGGGGGACTTCTGCAAATTACACAATTTATTTACATAGTAACTTTTTAATTTTGGGGTTAAACTATAAATACAAAAAGCTGAGGGGTCGAATATGAAATTTACCCCCAAAACACGCGCGTGATCCAACGGCATCGAGCGCGCCACTTGTCCACGTGTCGAGCCCTCGGCGCTCGATACCCCTTCGACGATCTGCGGCCGAGATTGCATCTGAGGTCTGATCGCACTGCCCAGGCTTGCGCTAGATGGACGACCCGGATTAGAACTGGGGTCGTCCCCTTCATCCAACGGCGACTGCTGCTCGCGAAGAACAGGGAAGAACTGCGGGCTTCCCTGGCTTCGATCAGTGATCTCTCCGCCTCCAGGCACTCCATGTTGCTGCTAATGGGTCCCAGACGCCCGGCGAGGCGGTGCGCACCATCCGAGGTACTCCAGAAGATCCAGGACCCCCTAGATCGGTTGAACGAGCTCGGAGAAGAACGGGGGGTCCTGGAGCCTAGCAGGGGGTAGAATCAAGCCCCAGGGGGCTCCTTTCAGCTTCCAACCTGCACCAAACAACCGAGGGGCTCGAGGGGGTCTTCCTTGACCCGGGGTTTAGGGTAAAAAGGTGGGGAATGGCAGAGGGCGGCGAGGTCCGGCGAAGCGGAGGAGAGGAACCTCGAATCACAGAGCTGGGCGAGCTCTGGGTGATCTGAAGCGTGGGCTGAGTGTAGAATGCGTAGGGGAAGGAGATGAGATGGAGCGAAGGGTCTAATAGCGTGCCGATCAGGGTAGCGAGGTTCGCCGGAGCTAAACTCCGGCGAACTTCGATCTGGACTTAATCAAGCACCTGACGCTCTACTGATTACGCTAAAAGCTAGACTAAGGATTAACAATTAAAACTAAGCTAAAAACGAAACAAACACAGCTTTTATACCTGGTTGGTGACCAGGGAGCAGGACCTCCGGCGAGCGGCGGCCGTGGGCACTCCTCTCGACTCCTCCGACCGTCTGAAGCTTCCAGGAGAACCCTCCTATCACAAGGATCCTCAAAGGACTGGAGAAGATGGTGGAAAACAACCGAAGGGAGACCAAAGGGCGGAAGGAAGTCGAAGGTCTTATTTATAAACAAAGTATGTGCCCTTATTGGCCGGCGAATCTTGACGAATCTGGGCTATGTACAAGGGAGCATGGGATAGGGCGTGAATCTTGGATGTACAAGGAACAATCTTCATGAAGGGTCCAATCGTTCTCGAGCTACCAAAATCGCGTGAAAATTTGGAGAAAAGGGACCCCCGTGACTTGTCAGAGGGGCAGGGCTAGGGTATGAAGAGTTGACCCGAGGTCAACCCTTGGCAGCTTGCGATTGGTCCACGCAGGCCGCTAGAAGACAAAACAGTATGGGTAATATAGATTAATTATTTTAAATCAGTAAATGATTTTATTATTTTTTGAGTATAAAATAAAAAATGTTTATTATTTTATGTAGTATTTTAATATGATTTTTATTTATTTTTATGAATTATTTTATTACGGTTTTATTAGAATAATGTGTATATGTATGTATTTACATGTATCTTTGTGTATTTTGTTTTTAATTTGTTTATTTTATTTTATTGTTTTATTTTCTTATTTTATAAATTTATAACTTATTTTTGTGAGTATAAATATATTTTTATTTCATTTTTAAGACTTTATTTACATTTTTAAATAAATGTGTATATGTATATGTAAGTATACTTATAGGTATTTTACCTATGAATTATATATATTTTATTTATTTAATGTATTTTATTTGTTTTTATTTTGAATTTGTATTAATAAGTTTTGTATAATATTTACAACATTAAAAAAAACATATATGAATAAAGAATAAAAGAATTAAAATCCCCTTTTATTTATGTACATACTTATTTTATAGGTGTTTTGCCTATGTAATACATAGACTTATTTTATTTCACAAGTTCTTTTTGGTTTTCTTTTAATTTCAATATGTACATGTATTATATACATTACTTAGAAAATTTTAAAAATATAAATTTGTATAAATAATAGGTATTGAATAAACTGAATATTTTAATCAGTACTATACGCAAGGGGAGCTAGAAATCTAACTTCCACAGATGGACTCCCAAAATTATGAAACCAATTTTATAAAATAGTTCATAAGATGCTATATACAATTAAAGGTGAGTTTGGTTGATTTGGAGTTTTTATTTGCAAGGTATGGGTCTGTGAAATTGAGATTCTTGCTTTTTGTTTTGTATATAAAATGTACTCTGAGTATTATTTTTACACAAACTCAATTTTTGTATTTTTATTTACATTATTGCCTACAACTTTCATGTACAAAAGATTTTAAATGAATGAATAATTATATACAAAATAGGTACCAAAAAATGCATAAATGAATGAATTGATGAATGAGGTATTTGTTGTACACTGGCCTTTATCTCCCCCTACTTTATTCCTTGTCGACCAATTCCATGCTGGCTTTGGTCTCGGGGTTAGGGTCATAAAATATTTGCAATATTTGATTCCTTTTTCTTTTCTTCTCTTTATTCTATAATTTTGACATTAAAAACTTTATTTTATGTATAATTAATACAATAAATAATGAATGCTATTATGTACAATTTGATGCTATCTACATGCATTTGCTAGGGTTTTTGAGGCCAAAATGATAGAATAAAGGTGATGAAATGGAGATTCATCAAGCACACTGATGGACTAATCCCATGGAGATCTGCTACGCTCCATCCGATCGCCTTGCGGTTCTTTTCAAGAACCCCCATCAAACGGGATTCCTGCTCTCCAGTCAACTCGGCGGAGATGATGACTGGGTACATCTCTGGCTCGCCCGCAAGGAATCGATACTTCAGCGAAGTAGGGAGCGGCTTCAGCTCTGGAATGTTCGGTGCTGGCAAATCTGGCTGCGGAAGAAAGTGAGTGAATGCTGCTAAGTCTGCCAAATCTGCCTGGGAGAAAGAAAGCGCACTCTCGCAAACTGGATCGGGAGAAGGCTGCTCAACTGCACTGTCTCTGGTCTGCTCTGCATCTGCCTCCTCCTCATCTGTAGGCTCAGGTGGAATCAGGTCTGGCATCTGATCATCACAATCGGCCCAATCAGACTCTGAATCCGAGGGATCTGTATCAACCGCGGTGGCATCAGTACCACCGTAAAGCAAGGTGGCCTCAGCACCACCATCACTGAAAATCGTGTCGCGATCAAGGACCGGCTCTGCTGCCTCTGTGGTATCCTGAACCAGGGCTGTGCTCTCCAGACTCTCCTCTGCTGTCATTGATGAATCCACGTTTCATCATCTTTATTCTATCATTTTGGCCTTAAAAACCCTAGTAAATGCTTGTAAATAGGCGTAATATAGGCTTTTTAGCATTCATGCATATGTGTGTAAATATTGTATAAAATGCGGTTGTTAAAGCCAAAATTATAGAATAAAGAAAAGAAAAGAAAAAGAATAAAATATTGTAAATATTTTATGACCCGAAACCCCGAGACCTAGGCATCTTGATGAATAGGTCGACAAGGAATAAAGTAGGGGGAGATAAGGGCCAAAAATACCAATAAAATCCCTATACATTTTATTCATTCTTTATTCATTTTGGGACCTATTTTTGGTTCCACTTTTTATACATCAAATAAAGAAACTTTGTACATGAAAGTTGTAGATAATTTAATAAAGAAAAATACAAAATTGATTTCACAGAAAAATAATGTACAGATAAAAAGTTATGGTCTGAATAAAAATCCAGAATCCCAACTTCCCAGACCCGTATCTCACAAACGACAACTCCAAATGCATCAAACTCACCTTTAATTGTATATAGAATAAAATAATCTATCCAATGGCGGTGGTTTCGCATTTGGCGGAGCTGCGGTTTGAAAGTTGAGTTTTGGACCCTCATTGTATACTTTTACATAATAAAATATTCAATTTATTATTTATTTATTATTTTTATAATTTTATATTTTTATAATATTGTAAATATTACTTATAATAATTATGTACATTAAAATAAGAATAAAAGCCTAAATAAAAACCAAAAATAAAATACTTAAAAATAAAATACATAGATACATAACCTGTACATATACCTATACAAAACATACTTGTATTTTATTAAATATACAAAATAAATCAGAAAAAAATAAAATAAAAATATATTTACTTGTATAAAAGTATGTTATAATTATATAAAATAATAAACAAAAATAAATAAATTAAAAATACAAAATAAAAATAAAAGAATACAATATATAGAATAATATACCTATAAGGGTATAAATGCAAACTTGTAAAAATATGTCTCATAAAAATAAATAAAAATCATAACAAAATAATTTATAAAATAATAAATATTTTTTATTTAATAACCAAAAATCAATAAAATCATTATCTATTTTTAATTAATTTTCCATTTTTTTCCCTCAGGCCTTTTTCTGGTTGGTCCACGTGGACCAACCAGGGGGCAGCAGCAGTTGACCGCAGGTCAACTCTCTGCCCCAGGTCTGGGCTGTGTCAGGAGTGGACGTTGACCCACTTTCATCCAATTATCGAGGCCACTCCGTTACTCCTTTCATGATGGCGTCTTCTTCGAAGTTGTTCCTCGGTCATAGATGAATCACGCCAGCGGATTTTTTCGACCCTTGGGTCGTTGTTTCGCCCGTGACGCCACCTCGAAACTCGCCCTTCACCATGTTTCAAAACCAATTCCATTCCTCCCCTTCTTGCTTGAACCGCATTCAGGCCTTGGTTGAGACATCCGAGGGTTAGCCAGGGATCCCCGGTGACAGGGGGTTGATCCCCGACCTCGTCGAGGTGCAGCGGAGGGCCGAGGCGCGTCCCAGCCATCTCCGGCGGCTGCGCCGCCGTGAGGTATTAAACCTCGCCAATCTGGGCTCGAGGTACGTTTTCTTCTCTTCTCTTTGGGTTACTTTAGTTTCTGGTAGCAATAGGAACGCACCACCTTTCACCAATCGGTCATCCAACCTCCGATCACTTCCGTGCTCCGGCGAGCTTCTCCCTCACCGCCTTCCACCTTCCGCTACTGCAGGGTGATGCGCGGCAGCTTGCCCGCGGTCCCCCTTAACTCTTTTTGTAGGTTCAAGCTTCCCAAGGACGCCTGGGGTGATTTTGCGCATCCGCCAGATCCACCTGGAGCTTCGTTGCTCCTCTATCTCCACGGGTGCACTCCGGCCATATTTCGAACCTTCGGATCATCCCCGACGGTAGCAGGGACCTCCAGCGTGCTGGAGGACTACATATCAGTTGCAGATCACATCGGAGGACGGAGTTCGCGTCGATTCCATCTCGTCGGGCCCCTGTTCTTCGTCTGTTCTTGCAGATCAAGGGCGAGCCGTTAGATCCCTGCCTGTTCTTTGAAGCGCACAGTCACCGTAAGATCTTGCTTGTCCAGAGCCGTCCATCACTCGAGGATCTTCTAATCTGGGCCGCACAGCGCGAACGGGTATAGGGCGACCTCGCGCGGACACGTGGCATAAGTAAAGGGTCGTCGACCGTCGGATCGCGCCCATTGACTGGGTATTTTGCATAACTTTCCCAGCGAGTTTTGTATTTAATATTTGGCACACAATCTTTCATCTGCAGTTATAAACTTTTGTATTATTTGCTAAATACCCCCTGCGGTTGTTTTCATTTTGAATTTAATCCTTGCCAGCCAGCGCACGTGCGTGGCACGTGCGCGTGGACATTTTGCGGACAAGGGCCTCGCAGTTGCGGTTTTATTATTTAGTCCACTAAACATTTTGTCACGTTATAAAGTTGTAGTGGAATTTGCATTCAAGCCCCGCGGATTTTGTAATATTGCTAATAGGTCCTTGCCAGGTCACGTGCACAGTGCGCGTGACCTTGGCAATTTTGCAGGTCCACCCTTGCGGGTTTTGGTTATTTGTGTTTGGTCTAAAAGTATTTAATTCAGTGTAAATTTTTGTGGCAAAATTGCAGCCATGCCCCCATCTTTTCAGATATTTGCATACAGGTCCCTGCCAGGCCTTTAATTTTTGTATGCTTGTTGTATTTATTTAACCTATCATTTTAACTCCAAAATTTCTCAAATTTTGAACTTAAGCTCCTGGACATGTGTACTTTGACGCCACTATTTTAGTTTTTGATTTTATCTCATTTCCATATTTATTAAAAATCAAAAACTTGCTATTTGTGTACTGTCTACCTTAGAAAATACCAAAAAAATATTAAAACACCTCTAAAAATTCCAAAAACATTACCTAGTGTCTATTTTATCCTATTTTAGTGTCAGTCCAAAAATCATTAAAAATCTCAAAAGAAAAACACTAAAAAGTTAAAAACACTCAAAAACTTCAAAAAAATATAAACAATAGTAGAAAACTCCAAAAATTATAAACTCAGGTCCTGTTTATTCCTAATTTTGTTCTTTTTATTTGAAAAATAGTGTGAAAATTTGTTGTTGCTGTTTGCTATTTTTAATTCCCATTTTTATGACAGCCGGCATTATTTCCACTGTTTTGTCTTATTTCAGTTTTTAAAATATCAAAAACACCTTCAAAAATTCCCAAAAATCACAAAAACAGTAAAAAATCTTAAAAAGACCAAAAACATTTTATTTCTAAATTTTTGAGTATTTTTGCACATTTTTATAAATATTTTAGCTTGCCTTCTATTATATTGTCCTTACTTTCCAATATTGAAAAAAAATATAAAATATAAAATATAAAAATCAGAAAATTAAAAATAAAAATACAAAAATTAAAAATTAAAATAAAAAAAATTAATTAAAAAGTAAAAACCCACACAAATTCTTTTCCTTGCTTGCTTAGTGTAGACACATCACACACACACTTGTGCATACATTTGCTTGAACTACCCTGCTTGTTCCCTGTGTTCGAACTCTCTGCATACTTGACACTATACACCATTTGTGCAGAGTTAAAAATAAATTTGGCTCCACACTTTTTTTTCATTGATTGATATTTGATTGTGGGTTCATTGTTGATTAATCACATTTTATTGTGGGTCGCCACAGCGACGTACTTAGACCCTCGATAAAGTGTGTAAATCAGTCATCTCGGCATCAGCTATATCTGAATATGAGAGGATGGTCTGTGCTGCAGGATCTGCCCAAGCTGCCTCATCATCTGTGATCACAAAATCACAGTCTTGGTGAATGTCTGGCTCTGCGTCTGTCAGCTGCTCTGAATCTGTACTCGCATCTGAGCGGGCTCTCTCTAGCTCTGTAGTCCTCGACCGTCTCTATTTGTATACTCTCGCCCTCGACGCGAAAGTACACCTTCTCGCTATCATGATCAGTCACCGCCTTGGCTGTGGCCAAGAACGGACGACCAAGGATGATGGGGGTATCGGTCACTGACTCAGGGATCTCCATGTCCAACACTACGAAGTCCACGGGGAATTTCAGGCCCTGAATCGTGACGATAACGTCTCGTAATAACCCCCTCGGCCTCTTGACAGATCGATCAGCGAACTGAAGGACTATCCTGCTCTGTCGAAGAGTGCCCAACTCGAAGCGGTCGAGAAGGGCTGCTGGAAGAAGGTTGATCGACGATCCGCTATCTAGAAGGGTACGGTCGAACCTCTGCTCACTGATCTGGCATCTGACATACGGGGCCCCTGAATCTGGCCTCTTGGCTGGCAGTCGGTTCTGGATCGCGAAACACGTGGCTTTTGTCAGCACATGGATCTCAGAAGTGTGGTTCCTCCTCCTCCTCCTGACTGTAGTCCTGTATCTCAAAGATCGCTGGAGAAGGGGGATGTGCTGCAAAGCCTCCTGGAGGGTCAGCTGGATGTGGAATCGATCGATCATGCTCTGGCTGAACTCCTCAAGCTCTCTCTTTTTTGGATTTTCTTTTTTCTTCCCCTTCCCCATCTAAAGAGCTCTAGGGAAGGGGATCACAGGGTCCTTCACAGATGAAGGACTAGGAAAAGGCCTAGACGGTTCGACGATCGGATCCACACATACATCATGCACCACAGTGGGACCAGAAGAAACTAAACCTTTTCCTTTATTCAAACCAAAGTTCTGAGATACATCAAAAAGGGGGAAAGACAACTGATTTAGCCGGTATTCGCGTGGTCTAAAAGTGATGTCTCACACAAGGCGGAGACAACTGTCGCCGTGACGACTCACGATAAATCTCGGACTAAAGTCAACAATTAACCCACAATAAAGATCAATAAATTAGAACTAATGTGGAGTTAAAATTTATTTTTAACTCTGCACAAATGGTGTATAGTGACAAGTATGCAGAGAGTTCGAACACATGGAGCAAGCAGGGTAATTCACAAAATGTGCTAAAGTGTGTGTGTGTGTGTGAAGTGTCTACACTAAGCAAGCAAACAAAGTAATTTTTGTGGGTTTTTAATTTTTAATTTTTTTTGTTTTCTTTTTTTTTATTTAATTTGTAATTTTCTGATTTTTATAATTTATATTTTATATATTATTTTTTTTTCAATATGAGAAAGTAAAGACAATATAATAAAAGACAAGCTAAAATATTTATAAAAATGTGAAAAAATAACCAAAAATTCAGGAATAAAACATTTTTGGTATTTTTAAGATTTTCTACTGTTTTTGTGATTTTTGGGGATTTTTCAAGGTGTTTTTGGTATTTTTAAATACTGAAATAAGGGAAAACAGTGGAAATAGGGCTGGCTGTGAATAAAATGCAAGTTAAAATTAACAACAGCAACCAAAATTTTTCACACCATTTTTTAAATAAAAAGAACAAAATAAAGAGCAAACAGGAACTGAGTTTGTAATTTTTGGAGTTTTCTACTATTTTATATAATTTTTTGAAGTTTTTGCGTGTTTTTAAATTTTTAGTGTTTTTCTTTTGAGATTTTTAATGGTTTTTGGACTGACACTAAAAGATGATAAAATAGACACTAGGTAATTTTTTTGGAATTTTTAGAGGTGTTTTAATATTTTTTTGGTATTTTCTAAGCTAGACAGTGCACAAAAAGCAAGTTTTTGATTTTTAGTAAATATAAAAATTAAATAAAATCAAAAACTAAAATATTGGCGTCAAAGTACACGTGTCCAGGAGCTTAACCCTATTTTTGTGGAAATTTTGGACTTAAGATGATATTCCAAATAATTACAACAAGCATCCAATCACTAAACAGGCCTGGCAGGGGCAGTTGTGCAAATATTAAAACAACCAGGGGTACACATGCAAAATCTCCACAAAAGTTTATACTAAAACTCGCATTTAATGGGTTAAAGAGAAATAACAAAACCCGCAAGGGTGTCTGAGCAGTTTACCCACCAGGGCGCGTGACTTGCACGCGCCTGGAAGGGGTAAGAGTGCGAATACAAAAACCTAGAGGGTCTTGAATGCAAAATATCCAAAACTATTACTCTTAATAGGCAATTTTAAGGACTGAATACAAATGTTAAAACCCGGAGGGGGTTCCCTACAAAAATGCCAACCCACGTGCTTTCACACGTGACCTGGCAGGGGTATCCCTGTAATATTACAAAGTTTTGGGAGTTTAAACACAAAATTTCCACAATTTTTACACTGCCAAGGAAAGTTTATAGACTGAACGGAAATAGCAAGACCTTTGAGGGTCCCTCTGCAAAATGCCCCGTCCCCTCACGCGCACGGGCACGCGAGATGACGTGGCGAGGGACCTAATTGCAAATGCGTGAAAGTTGGGGGTCTCAAAAGTAAATATTACAAAAAGATTCACTCTGCAGATGAAAGTTTGAGTTTCTATTATAAAATACAAAAACCAGTTGGGTTTAATGCGCAAAATACCCAACTTAGGCGCGAGCGGACGGCGGATCTGACTTTACTTCGACACGTGTCGCGCCCTGATCTCACGATGACGGTTCGCGCCCACGGCCGCGATTAGATCTGGCACGATGATCCAACGGCTGGGGGGAGTCTCGATCCAATGGTAGCTGTGCTCCTGGAAGAACGAGGCTGATCGAACGGCCTGGAGGGAGTGACGAAGAACTGGGATGAACTCGCCGCTAGGCGAGTTTCCCAGGCCTCGATCTTCCGCCTCTGCTGCGAGTTGACGCTCCAAAATGCCTCGGGGGCTTCCTGGGAGATCCCTGCTTCGACTGGGGGCCTCAAAAGGACCGGAGGAGCTCCGGTGTTCACCAGCGGAGGAGGAGGAGCCGAGGTCCTCCAGGTACCACCGGTGGACGAGCAAAATGCTCCCAGTCACGCGTGAAGTTCCAGTACCTGGAAAAAAATGGTGAAGAGGTCCAGGGCAAACTGCCTGGACCTCGCGGAGGTGTGGGGATGCGTGGTCGATGGAGGGGAGTGGCGCTGAGAACAACTATGGCCGGAGATAGCTCCGGCGATGGTCGATTTGGCGAATCGACGCACGGATGAAAGGGATAAATAAGGAAAAATGAAGCGGGGATAGTAAGGAGTGTAATAACAGTGAAAAAGACTAAGGGAAGCACAGCCTCAAGCCCAGGTCGGGCGAGGGAGGGGGTACCTCGACGGCGGTCGCCGGAGGTTGGAACACGCGGCGCTCTCGACACTCCCCCGCCGCTTGGATGCGTCGAGCTCGAAGCTGTCACCTTCGGGCTCTGATGGCTGGACCAAGGGAGGTGGCTCACTGAGGATTCACGGTTCGAAATTCAAAAGGAAGTTGGCTTTAGGTTTTAAAGGGTTGACGGTCAGAGGAGGAAGAACGAGGTGCGGAGGTGGTTGGCGTGATGCACGTCCCGATGCAAACACTAGGCGTGCAAGACGGTCCAGCGAGGAAGGATTTTGCAGAAGATTTGAGTCGAAAAGATGAAAGATCGCTCCTCGAAAAAAAAGTGAAAACGGGGGTCAAACATAGTCTGACACAGCCTATGGGTGCAGGTCAGATAGTTGACCCAGGTCAACTATCCGAGCCCCCTGGTTGGTCCACATGGACCAACCAGGAAAAACCCTGGAGGAAATCTTTTGTTAATTCATTTTAAAATACTAAATGGCCGAATTAATTAAAAGTTATAAAATAAAAAATGCTTAAAATTTTATGTAGTATTTTATTCTGTTTTTTATTTATTTTTATGAGATTTATTTTTACAAATTGCCGTTTTAACCCTATATAGGAATAATACCTATGTAGTTTAGTATTTTATTTTTATTTTGTGTATTTTACTTTCTTTAATTTTGTTTATAATTTTATAAAATTATAAAATACTTTTATACACATAAATATATTTTTATTTTATTGATGTATTTTGTATATTTAATAAAATCTAAGAGCATTTTGTACAGGTATAGATATAGGCAGTATACCTATGTAGTCTTTATACAAGTATTTTTATTTTTATTTTTCTTTGCATTTTATTTTAATTTTAATGCACATATATATTATAAGTAATATTTACAAAATTATAAAATATAAAAATGAATAAATAATGAATAAAGAATAAATTGAATATTTTATTCAGTACAAGTATACAATAGGGGTCCAAAACTCAACTTTCAAACCGTAGCTCCGCCAAATGCGAAACCACCGCCATTAAATAGCTTATTTTCTTCTATATACAATTAAAGTGAGTATGCTGCATTTGGAGTTTCCGTTTGTGAGATACGGGTCTGGGAAGTTGGGATTCTGAAATTTTATTCAGACCATAACTTTTTATCTGTGTATTATTTTTGAGTGAAATCAGTTTTGTATTTTTCGTTATAAAATTATCTACAACTTTCATGTACAAAGTTTCTTTATTTGATGAATAAAAAGTGGAACCAAAAATAGGTCCCAAAATGAATAAAGAATGAATAGAAATATAGGTATTTTCTCTGTATTTCTGACCTTATCTCTCCCTACTTTATTCCTTGTCGACCTATTCATCAAGATGCCTAGGTCTCGGGGGTTTTGGGTCATAAAATATTTACAATATTTTATTCTTTTTCTTTTCTTTATTTATTCTATAATTTTAGCCTTAATTACAGTATTTTATACACTATTGTGATGCACATGCATGAATGCTAAGATGCTCCATTTAAGGGTATTTTCAAGCATTTGCTAGGGTTTTTAGTGCCAAAATGATAGAATAAAGATGATGAAATGTGGATTCATCATCCCCCTATACTTTACCTTTGCTAGTCCCTAGCAGACACTTATGCAATAAGTGCAAAAGAAAAAGAAAGAAAAGAAAAAGAAGAACTTGGATTTTATTCAATTATCAAACTTGTCCTCACAAAATCAAAGTTTGGAGCTTAAGTCGGACCTTTGGAACTTTAGTGCGGGCGGAACCTTATTGAGAACCGTGTTTGGAGTCCAACAGTCCCTGAGAATCCCAGAACTCTGCTCAAGTCTCCTCAATAGCCAGGTCAGAAATATCTCAATTCATACGCAAACTCTTATGACTATGAATCTGACTTGTACAGTGTAAGTGATGGTGGCTCTCCCCAACTAGAATGATAAAGAGACTGACTTCTCCAGTACAACAACCCAATGATTCCCCAATCCAGCAACTCCACCCTCGAGGAGCGGGGTATTCCCTTCTAAGTTCATGTGGCAACCAGCTCAAGAGGAGGGGGTGAAGAGAAGAATGGACGGTAGCCAGTGTAGCTACCTATCCCGGGATGCAAGACCAGTGTAGTCAAGTCATCCGGCTGCAGGCTCACATATTTGACTTTGGAACTCAAGCTTGCTTATTGTCTTTGTACTTGTAGGCTTTTTATTTTTATACATGCCTGAACACATTTTTTTTCGAATACTATATACAGCAGCATTTACATAAGGAGTTTTTCCTCTTGAGCCAATAGACTATCCCTCTTTTGAAGCTTTATCGCAACCCACAACCTCCTGTCTTTAAACTTCCTAATCACTGAACGGGTTGGGGTGCACTTCCCTCCCTAGAGGAGGACAAATGTTTCCACTTGTGTGCGTCTCATACCAGCAAATCCAATCCCCTCACCACTCCAACTGAGTTGAGCCATGTGAAAGGTGCAGGTGTCCAAGTTAGGTCATTATCAACAAGAATCGTGCGTGTGCTCCGAAATACTCTACTTAGGCAGTCAAGAATCCATTGAACCAAGTCTCGTGATCCTCAAAGAATTAAGTCAACTAGACCTGAAGTACCTCAAACCCAATTCCTATAAGGTTCCTGTTATTAGGTAGATTTTAAGGTCCAATCAAGCTCCAATCTCCGGATTTTACTTAGACTTGTTCAACTATCAAACTCAATCCGAAAAATGCGAATGCCATGCAAATGCCATGCAGAAAATATTTTTGTGATGCAATTTTCAAGGATTTTGAACTTTTTATGGATTTTTGAAAAGATGATGATGATGCATATGCATTTTTTTTGTCTTTTTCAAAAAGATTTTTCAAATGTTTTTGGATTTTAATTTTGCAAATATTTTTGAGCTTTTTGAAAACAAAAAGATTTTGGCTGAAAAATAGGTTAAAATATGTACACGGGAGTGCTTCTTATATATACAAGAAGTGGATTTTAAGAATTTACAAGGGTAAATGATCAATTTTATACATATATACATATAGTGGATTTTGGTGTGATGTGTATATTCCTCAAACTTATTTGAAAACCATTTACACACAATTTTTGAAAACTATAGTCCAAAATAGTTTTTACAAACATTTTACACACATTTGAAAATCATTTTGCAAAGGCTTTCAAAACAGTATATATAGGTTTTTGAAAACATTTTTGCAACCATTTTTCAAACCATTTGCAAATCATTTTTCAAACATTTTATTTCACACAAAGAAAAGAAATTTTACAATCCACACATTTTACACAGGTTGAAAACATGTAACAAAATATTTTCAAAATAGTTTTCAATAAATGTTCACAAAGATTTTCAAACTATTTTTCAAACATTTTGCAAAAAACATTTTCACCTGATTTATTAATCAGTAAATACAAACAGAATTTGAGGAATAACCACATCTTTTTATTAAGGATTTTTAATGAATTTTAGAGAATTATTAGCCATATTATTAAGAAAATACGCAAGTACGAGTTATGGCTAAAGTATATACACAGTATATACGACCCCCCTATACTTAGCTTAAGCTATGTCCTCATAGATCGGAGAGAAAAGAGAAGACATGACTCGTACTAAGTATAGACAAGTCTAAAGAATAAAGGAACAAATGAATCAAACGAATGAGAAGTTGACCGTCCCCCCTATACTTAGGATCAAATAATCCTAAGTATAGCAGACTGTACACAACGCAGGGAGGGTCAAGGGTGGGGATGAAAGATCGTACTCAGATTGTCTCCCCCTATACTTAGGGTAAGATATCCCTAAGTATAGACAAGAAGAGGAGACAATGGAGAGGATCGAAATGAAAATGAAAGAAACTCGGGGTGCCAACCCCCCTATACTTAGGACAAAGTACGTCCTAAGTATGGAAAACTGTCTACAAGGGCGGCACCTTTTTGATAGATGAAGAAGATAGAAATGGAAAAGAAGAAAAGAAGAAAAGAAGAAAATAGATCAACAAATGAAAGTGATATGAACAGGTGGATCTGTACAGCGGGGAATAGAGTTGATTACCATATATGAGATGCAGATGATCAGAATCAAAGGACACATCTCATACCAGAAGAATGGGGGCAACATCAATGGTCGGCGGATCATGATCAAGATATAGTTTCAAGCGTTGACCATTGACGCGGAAGGTAGAGGAAGATGATGGTTTGGATATATCGATGCTGCCATTGTCATGTACCTTCCTGACCACATACGGTCCTTTCCACTTGCTCTGCAATTTCCCTGGGAATAACTTCAGCCTGGAATCAAACAACCATACTCTCTGATCTGGCTCAAACTGTTTATGGCTGATATGCGAATCGTGCCATGTCTTCACTTTCTCTTTGTACTGTAGGCTGTTCGAAAAGGTTGTATCTCTCAGTTCTTCCAGGGCTGCCAATTAGCTCTTCTCTGGTCTCCTATACTCTCGGGATCTAGAAGCAACTCAGTAACTGCCCAAAAAGATTTATGCTTGATCTCTACTGGCAAATGGCACGGCTTGCCATAGACGAGACGAAAGGGAGACGTCCCCAATGGATTCTTGAAAGAAGTCCGATAAGCCCACAAGACCGAGTCCAAAAGCTGTGACCAATCCTTTCGGTCTGGGCGGACAACTTTCTACAAGATTGTCTTTATCTCCCTATTTGATACTTCGGCAAGACCATTAGTCTGAGGGTGATAAGGAGTGGCAACCCGATGGTCAATGCCGAACTCGTCTGCAAGGGCCCTGACTTTTTCATTGATGAAGTGAGACCCCCCGTCTGAAATCAAGACTCTAGGTACCCCGAACCGTGAAATAATATTTCTCCTCAAAAATTTGCAAACGGTTTTAGCATCTGCGGCTCGGGCGGGGATGGCCTCAACCCATCGGCTGACATAATCTACAGCGAGCAAAATATGCTCGAATCCCTGACTCTTAGGAAATGGGCCCATGAAATCAATCCCCCATGCATCAAAAACCTCACAGAAGTGAATGGGTTGCATGGGCATCATGTCTCTCTGTCCGCAGGTTCCCATTTTCTGACAGTCAGTACATCTCTTCACGAACTCATCAGAATCCTTGAAGAGAGTAGGCCACCATAGGCCGGATTGAAGCACCTTTTGTGCTGTTCTTTTTCCAGAATGATGTCCTCCTGCCTCAAGCTTGTGGCAGTATGTGAGGACGCTATGCTGCTCTTCTTGAGGAATGCACCTCCTCCAGATACTATCCCCTCCTTCATGATAAAGGATTGGATCCTCCCAATGGTAAAACTTGGCCTTAGCTAGGAAGGTCTCAAGTTTCTGCCTGGGCCAACCCTGAGGGACTGTCTTGGCAACAAGATAGTTTACAAAGTCAGCATACCACGGGAGTGAGGTGATAGCCAAGATCGCCTCATCTGGAAATGTCTCAGTGATAGGTGCGCTGGGCTCAGATTCCTCAAGATTCTCCAATCTGGAGAGATGATCCGCCACCACATTCTTAACTCCAGGCTTATCCTTAATTTCAATGTCAAATTCCTGGAGTAGAAGGATCCATCTGGTGAGACGTGCTTTGGCATCCTTCTTAGCCATTAAGTACCGGATGGCGGTGTGATCAGTGTAGATTGTCACTCTAGATCCGAGAATATACGATCGATACTTATCAAGAGCAAAGACTACGGCCAGCATCTCTTTTTCAGTCACAGTGTAATTCCGCTGCGCGGCATCCAAAGTCCGGCTGGCGTAGTGAATGGCAAAAGGTAATCCATCCCTCCTCTGTCCAAGCACAGCCCCAATGGCAAAATCTGAAGCATCCGTCATGATCTCGAATGGGAGAGACCAATCGGGTGGCTGAAGGACAGGAGCTAAAACAACCATGTTTTTGAGAGTCTCAAAAGATTCAAGACACTTATCATTAACAATAAACTCGGTGTCTTTGGTCAGCAAGTCAGTGAGCGGTCGGGCAATTCGGCTGAAGTCCTGAATGAACCGTCGGTAGAAACCGACATGCCCCAGAAAAGACCGTAACTGACGCAAGTTGGACGGCGGATTGAGTTTTCTGATGATATCCACCTTAGCCGGATCGACCTCCATGCCCTGTTGGAGACGATATGACCAAGGACCGTCCCCTGAGTCATCATGAAATGACTCTTCTCCCAGGATAAAACAAGGTTAACCTCAATGCAGCGCTTGAGCACACGGTCTAGGCAGTCAAGACAAGCGTCGAACCCATCGCCATAGACCGAGAAGTCATCCATGAAGACCTCTAAACAGTCACCAACCATGTCCGAGAAGATGGACAACATGCACCTTTGGAATGTCGCCGGAGCGTTACATAGACCAAAGGGCATCCGTCTGAAAGCATAAGTCCCAAACGGACAGGTGAATGTCGTTTTCTCCTGGTCTTCGGGCGCAATGGCCACTTGATTGTATCCAGAGTACCCATCAAGAAAACAATAATGACTCTTCCCAGCTAGCCGCTCGATAATCTGATCAATGAATGGTAGCGGGAAGTGATCCTTTTTGGTGGCCTCATTCAATCGTCTGTAGTCCACACAGACCCTCCAAGAAGTTGGTACTCTGGTAGCGATCTCCTCTCCAGACTCATTGACAACTCTAGTGATACCCGTCTTCTTAGGTACCACATGTAGCGGACTTACCCATTTGGAGTCGGAGATGGGATAGATAAAATCGGCGCTCCACCACTTGGAAACTTCTTTCATGACTACGTCTCGAAGATTCGGGTTCAACCGTCGTTGAAACTCACGCGACGGCTTAGCGTTGTCCTCAAGATAGATGTGGTGAGAGCAAAGATTTGGGCTCAGCCCCTGGAGATCAGCTATACTCCAACCGATTGCCTTGCGGTTTCTTTCAAGAACCTCCATCAGACGAGATTCTTGCTCTCCAGTCAAATCTGCTGAGATAATGACTAGGTACATTTCTGGCTCACCTGCAAGGAATCTGTATGTCATCGACTGCGGCAGAGGTTTCCGTTCTGGACAACTGGGAGGTGGCAGATCTGGTTTCTGATATGTCTGTGTAAATGCTACCAGGTCTGCATGGGAGAACTCTCGCTCTGCATGAATTCCTGACGAAGGGCGGCCTGCTGAATCAACTATAAACTGTACTGGCTCGCACTCTATCATGGTTGTTGGCTCAGTAGGAATCAGACAAGGCAAATAATCATCAAAGTCATCCCAGTCAATGTCTGAATCCGAGGGATCAGAAGAAGATGAGCAAGAATGAAAATCATCTGCACCACTCATCACAACACTGTCAGCTTCATATGTATCCTCATCCAGGGATGTGCTTTCCCGGCTCTCGACTGCCATGAGCTTGAGATACAGTGAATCTGTAGGCAAGGCGAGGGTCGGTGCTACGGGATCTTTCCAACTGGATTCATCATCAGTCATCTCAAAATCACAAACCTGGTGGATGTCTAGCTCCTCCTCTGTCATCTGCGCTGCTTCACTGGATTGCTCGGAGCACTCTACCTCTGGCTCTAATTTCTTCGATCGTCTCTATTTGTATAGTTTCGCCCTCTACGCGAAAACATACCTTCCCGCTATCATGGTCGGTCACCGCTTTGGTTGTAGCCAGAAATGGACGTCCGAGAATGATGGGGGCATCAGTTACCGACTCAGGGATCTCCATGTCCAACACAACGAAGTCCACGGGGAATTTCAGGCCCTGAATGGTAACGACCACGTCTTTCAATAACCCCTTCGGCCTCTTAATCGACCTATCAGCAAACTGAAGGACGGTTCTGCTTCGAAGAAGAGGACCAAACTCGAATTGCTTGAGTAAGGCTGCCGGAAGGAGGTTAATTGAAGAGCCGCTGTCTAATAGGGTACGATCAAACTGTTGCTCCTGAATCTCGCATCTGACATAGGGAGCTCCTGCGTCTGGTCGCTTGGCTGGCAGCTTGTTCTGGATGATGTAACATGTGTCATGAGTGAGCATATGGATTTGATCTCTGTGCCTCTTCTTCCTTCGAACAGTAGTTGTCTCTTTCAAGTTCTTTTTGAAGAAGGGGATATGCTCAAATGCTTCCCGTAGAGTCAGCTGAATGTGAAATCTATCAATCATTTGGTCGCCGAACTCTACCTGCTGATTCTTTTGTGGATTTTCTTTTTTGTTCCCCTTTATACGGCGGAGTGCCTCAGGGAAGGGGATGGTAGGGGCCTCCTCAGATGGAGGACTAGGAATCGGTCCATGTGCCTGTGAAGAAGGAGAATCCATACAATTATCATCATTCACCACATATGGATCCGCAATTTGAACAGAAACCTTTCCTTTATTCATATTTTTGTTTTTGTTTTTGTTCCCACAGTCTCTAGGTACAAAATGTGGCAACATCACAGATGGCGGCTCAACAAAAGTGGATGTGGTGGCCTCAGTGCCACTACTAGCACCGGTCTTCACGGCATCAGCACCGCGCTCTGGTTCAACATCCAAAATGGTGGCATCAGCACCACCGTCTGTATCTGGTATCACGACGGCATCAACACCGTCGTCCTGGACTCCATCATTGGTGGCATCAGCACCACCGTATTCAACATCATCATGGGCGGCGTCCGCACCGCTCCTCTGCTCCTCTGGCGCTCCTGATCCTGCATCTAGCTGTCGCTCAGAAGAGGCACCGCCGGCTGGCATACTACCGCTCCTAGTAGTAACAAAATCAGCATCATAATAGGAATAAGACATATCACTCAAATAGTCACTAGGAGAGGTATCCTCTGTGAACTCTACCTGCTCAGATTTTCTTTTTAGATTATTAGGTTTAGGTTCGATCTGAGCGGGTATGGCGACTTTGCCTTTGATGATATCCCGCATCTCCTGCCGGAATTCATCCATTTCTTGCCTGAATGATGCTCGCTGTTCAGATAGCAAGCGGGCAAGATCATCGAGGGCTGGGTTCTCATAGGTTGGGCCCTGAGAACCGGATGTCTGTCCCTGCTGGAAATGGGGTTGCTACTGCTGGTGCTGGGGGGAAGGCTGGTGATAAGACTGCTGAGGCGGCTGGCGCTGCCTCCACTGTTGTCCCTGATAGGTGGGACGAGGACCACTGTGATATTGCTGCGGCTGGGTATACTGGGGCTGCTGGTTATGCTGTTGTGGCTGGCTGTTCTGGTGTCCTTGGGCATGAGGCTGCTGTTGGGATGAGGAGCCACCATTGCCCCAACGGAATCCGGGGTGATCCCGACGAATCCCGGGCTGAGGGTACCGGTCGTACCAAATCCCATTGACTTCCATCAATGGCTCCTGCTCAAAGGAAGGTGGAGGAAGAACTGCCAGTGGCTGCTCCGGCTGATAGACCACCATCTGAGTCTCCTAAGACGGCGGTTGCTCTGGATGGTACTGTAGCAGTGGAACCAGCTCTGCCTGGATATGATTCACCTGCCGGTACGAGGTAGAAGGTTGGTTGGAACTGCTACTGCCGGAGTCAACTCGTGACCTGGGAGGCTGTTGGGCGTGAGCTTGTGCCTCCTGAATGCATAGGATTTGAGTTTTCAGGTCACTCATGGTCTTGGTGAGAAGGTCCATCTGAGCAAGACCTTGGTTTTGCTTCTTCTCGAGGATCTCCATGCGGTCCAACTTCTCACTAATTTTGCCCATGTCGGCTGCGGCTGATTCGGCTTGGGCTGCGGCTACCGACGTTGTGTTGGGACCGGCATCGATGCGGGCGATCCTCTGAAATGATCCCGCTCCTTGCGGGGGCTTCTGCTGTGTATAGACACGGGCCTGGGCCATCACTGTGGAGTTTTCTGCCATGCCTTCGTAGATGGACCAGACGTCGTCTTCTCCCTTGGAGAAATAAGACCCACCGTAAGAGGCGTTCACTAGCCCCTGCAGCTCCGGTGTCAGCCCACAGAAGAAACTCTGTACGAGATTGGGCTTGGAGATATCATGGTGCGGACACCGGTCAATGAGCTCTCTGAATCGATCCCAGGCTTCATGGAACTGTTCATTTGGGATCATGACGAAATTGCTGATCATGGCTCGAGCTGCGTTGGTCCGGCCGAGCGGGTAGTACTTCTTTAGGTATGCGGTCCGGAGATCTGCCCAGGTGTTGACGAATCGCCCAAGGTGCTTGAGCCAATATGCGGCTCTATCAACCAAAGAGAACGGGAAGGCGATCATCTTAATGGTGTCCTCGGTCATCAACCGATCATGGATAGTGCTGCAAATCATCTCAAATTCCTGGAGGTGGAGGTGCGGCTCTTCGGTCGGCAACCCGTGAAACTTGGGTAGCAGCTGGATCGTGTGGGGCCGAAGCTCGAAATCTCCATGAATGGGCGGGAGTCTGATCCACCGGTGAGTGAGGGATGCAGCTGGGTTGTGCAACTCCCTCATGATGGTCTGCGGCGGTCGCTCAGCGTCTGGATCGCCTCCTCCTGCATCAGGTCCTCCTCCTCCACCTCCGCCACCGCCCCCAGGTCGGTTCTCTCTCATCTGCGCTATTTCTCTCATCAGATCACCCATGAATGTTTCCTGGTCACGGATCTGTCTCTGCATATTTTCCAGGGACGCTAGCAAGGAATTGTTGATGGCCACCTGATCAATTATGAATGGAGGGTGATCGTGGTCATTTGGGTGCTCGCCTCTGTCTGCCATTGCTGGATTTTCTGAAAAAGCAAAAGAGGCCATCTCAGGTGCTGTCGAATGAGCGGAACTCTGTGATGCACTGAATTCTGACACAATTGGACTGAGAGAAGGAGAATGGGAAGTGTGGTCGAGGGGGAACAGGGTGGATGTGAACTCGGGCTCGGAGAGCGGACTCTCCGAGGCATTCCTAGATGAGTAAGGAGGAGTGCTAGATAGCGGTGCCGACAAAGTCGGCCTAAGAGATCTCCGTCCCATCATCTTGATTATTCGAGAAGAGTGGGGATAATGCAAGAGAAGAAGATGATATGCAACAAAATCGTGCACAATTGTGCGGTGTTTTTGATCTTGACCTAAATAAATCTAGCAATCAAACGCAAAGCAAGGGTGAATTCACCAACTCAACACGTGAAGCCGTGAAGGTTCGGCTTTTATCTTGTCAATTTTAGCTTGTTTTCAGGTATTTATCTTGTCACGAGTCCTTAGAACGCTACGCCTATAGGAGCGAGAGTACTGCCAGGAAAGTGTCCCCGTACTTGTCCTCCTCCTGTGTAACCTGTAACTTGCGCTCTTTAAGGTCCTTGTAACCCTTCTTGGATCCCTACTCAGCCAAAGAAATAGAGGGAGGAAGCCGATAGGCGAAACCAATACTTCGGACCTCGCTCGCAACGGAATCACCCGTGAGCGTGCAAGATCCTACTCGGACGCAGCCGGTGAGACAGACACACCCGTGAAGGCGTGGCCTAAGCTCGGTACTTCGGACAAGGTCGGTGCTCACACAACAGTGAGTCACCAATGGCGACCAAGCCCTACTCGACTACGTACGATAGTAGCGCCAATACTTCGGAAATCCAGGCGATACACAAGGCAGCCACAAGTTGGGTTTTGGGCTCTAATCCTTACGAAGCGCTCACCTCACTTGGAAGGAGACCTTCCCATGTAACTTGAAGACAAGTGAGGGTGTTACTCTCCCCAAGCAATGAATCCAATTACCAATTTTATTTTGGTCAAGTTTTCTTTAGCAGTCCCTTTTTTATTTTTTTTGGTGTTATCGCTTCTTTTGAGTAGATTCAAACAAGCGCCTAACGGTTTTTGTATTTTCTTGATCCTACTTTGTTCCAAAAACAGAGGGAGAATAGAGTCGGAAAAGCCGTGCAAGTCGACACCAAGGTGGAAATCTCACCTTTGTGCCTAGATGATGTATGCAAAGTAAGAAGACTTACAACGAATCCCAGCTCTCTCCATGCGGGATGCAAAGCAGAATTTTTAAACCTACACTACATGGCGGTATGCAAGCGGAAATCGTCCTAAGATAGGCAGCTGCTAGCGTGAAGAACCACAAGCTAGCTACTAACTCCTAATCCGAGTGTCCGGTCTAGGCTCACCCCTCCTCTGCACAACACATTTGAGTTAGGAGAAAGCGCTTGTTCGGGTGTGAGCTCGCGGCGCGTGGATTGGAAGCTACTAGCCAACTGTTTAATTAGTCTAAGTCCACAACGATCTATAGGAACATGCAAGAGATATTAGGGTGTTTGGACCTAGGCTAATCGAATCAAGCAGGACCTAATCTAAGAGCTCAATCCACAAAAGAAAGGAAAAATGAAAACAAAACCGGAAAATGACGGCGATAAAACGCGATAAAAACCGCGGTGAGCCCCCGGGTGAACAAACACCCGGAAATTAGGCCTGATAGTGTCTAAGTGTCCAAGAGTCCAAATGTACCTGTATTATTACAAATTAATAGTCTCTCTCTCACAAAAATAAGTGTAAGCTAATCTAATCACTCTCCCTCACTCCTCCTGCTCTCTCCTGCCGGCGTGACTTAAGAAGGCCGGCCCCGCTTCCCAAGGATGCTCCGAATCACCTAAGCAATCCGCCTTGCTCCGCGGTCCCTCGCAAGAAGACAAGAAAAGAGACGGTCAGATAGCTCAACAAGATATATCAAAAATGTAAGAGATGGAAAATAATGCTATGGTAAACAATCACACAATCAAACAAAAAATGAGAACTACTCGCTGTTGCTCCCCGGCAACGACGCCATTTGATTTAGCCGGTATTCGCGTGGTCTAAAAGTGATATCTCACACAAGGCGGAGACAACTGTCGCCGTGACGACTCACGATAAATCTCGGACTAAAGTCAACAATTAACCCACAATAAAGATCAATAAATTAGAACTAATGTGGAGTTAAAATTTATTTTTAACTCTGCACAAATGGTGTATAGTGACAAGTATGCAGAGAGTTCGAACACAGGGAGCAAGCAGGGTAATTCACAAAATGTGCTAAAGTGTGTGTGTGTGTGAAGTGTCTACACTAAGCAAGCAAACAAAGTAATTTTTGTGGGTTTTTAATTTTTTAATTTTTTTTATTTTCTTTTTTTTATTTAATTTGTAATTTTCTGATTTTTATAATTTATATTTTATATATTATTTTTTTTTCAATATGAGAAAGTAAAGACAATATAATAAAAGACAAGCTAAAATATTTATAAAAATGTGCAAAAATAACCAAAAATTCAGGAATAAAATATTTTTGGTATTTTTAAGATTTTCTACTATTTTTGTGATTTTTGGGGATTTTTCAAGGTGTTTTTGGTATTTTTAAATACTGAAATAAGGGAAAACAGTGGAAATAGGGCTGGCTGTGAATAAAATGCAAGTTAAAATTAACAACAGCAACCAAAATTTTTCACACCATTTTTTAAATAAAAAGAACAAAATAAAGAGCAAACAGGAACTCAGTTTGTAATTTTTGGAGTTTTCTACTATTTTATATAATTTTTTGAAGTTTTTGAGTTTTTTTAAATTTTTAGTGTTTTTCTTTTGAGATTTTTAATGGTTTTTGGACTGACACTAAAAGATGATAAAATAGACACTAGGTAATATTTTTGGAATTTTTAGAGGTGTTTTAATATTTTTTTGGTATTTTCTAAGCTAGACAGTGCACAAAAAGCAAGTTTTTGATTTTTAGTAAATATAAAAATAAAATAAAATCAAAAACTAAAATATTGGCGTCAAAGTACACGTGTCCAGGAGCTTAACCCTATTTTTGTGGAAATTTTGGACTTAAGATGATATTCCAAATAATTACAACAAGCATCCAAACACTAAACAGGCCTGGTAGGGGCAGTTGTGCAAATATTAAAACAACCAGGGGTGCACATGCAAAATCTCCACAAAAGTTTATACTAAAACTCGCATTTAATGGGTTAAAGAGAAATAACAAAACCCGCAAGGGTGTCTGAGCAGTTTACCCACCAGGGCGCGTGACTTGCACGCGCCTGGAAGGGGTAAGAGTGCGAATACAAAAACCTAGAGGGTCTTGAATGCAAAATATCCAAAACTATTACTCTTAATAGGCAATTTTAAGGACTGAATACAAATGTTAAAACCCGGAGGGGGTTCCCTACAAAAATGCCAACCCACGTGCTTTCACACGTGACCTGGCAGGGGTATCCCTGTAATATTACAAAGTTTTGGGAGTTTAAACACAAAATTTCCACAATTTTTACATTGCCAAGGAAAGTTTATAGACTGAACGGAAATAACAAGACCTTTGAGGGTCCCTCTGCAAAATGCCCCGTCCCCTCACGCGCACGGGCACGTGAGATGACGTGGCGTGGGACCTAATTGCAAATGCGTGAAAGTTGGGGGTCTCAAAAGTAAATATTACAAAAAGATTCACTCTGCAAATGAAAGTTTGAGTTTCTATTATAAAATACAAAAACCAGTTGGGTTTAATGCGCAAAATACCCAACTTAGGCGCGAGCGGACGACGGATCTGACTTTACTTGGACACGTGTCGCGCCCTGATCTCACGATGACGGTTCGCGCCCACGGCCGCGATTAGATCTGGCGCGATGATCCAACGGCTGGGGGGAGTCTCGATCCAAGGGTAGCTGTGCTCCTGGAAGAACGAGGCTGATCGAACGGCCTGGAGGGAGTGACAAAGAACTGGAATGAACTCGTCGCTAGGCGAGTTTCCCAGGCCTCGATCTTCCGCCTCTGCTGCGAGTTGACGCTCCAAAATGCCTCGGGGGCTTCCTGGGAGATCCCTGCTTCGACTGGGGGCCTCAAAAGGACCGGAGGAGCTCCGGTGTTCACCAGCGGAGGAGGAGGAGCCGAGGTCCTCCAGGTACCACCGGTGGACGAGCAAAATGCTCCCAGTCACGCGTGAAGTTCCAGTACCTGCAAAAAAATGGTGAAGAGGTCCAGGGCAAACTTCCTGGACCTCGCGGAGGCGTGGGGATGCGTGGTCGATGGAGGGGAGTGGCGCTGAGAACATCTATGGCCGGAGATAGCTCCGGCGATGGTCGATTTGGCGAATCGACGCGCGGATGAAAGAGATAAATAAGGAAAAATGAAGCGGGGATAGTAAGGAGTGTAATGACAGTGAAAAAGACTAAGGGAAGCACAGCCTCGAGCCCAGGTCGGGCGAGGGAGGGGGTACCTCGACGGCGGTCGCCGGAGGTTGGAACACGCGGCGCTCTCGACACTCCCCCGCCGCTTGGATGCGTCGAGCTCGAAGCTGTCACCTTCGGGCTCTGATGGCTGGACCAAGGGAGGTGGCTCACTGAGGATTCGCGGTTCGAAATTCAAAAGGAAGTTGGCTTTAGGTTTTAAAGGGTTGACGGTCAGAGGAGGAAGAACGAGGTGCGGAGGTGGTTGGCGTGATGCACGTCCCGATGCAAACACTAGGCGTGCAAGACGGTCCAGCGAGGAAGGATTTTGCAGAAGATTTGAGTCGAAAAGATGAAAGATCGCTCCTCGAAAAAAAAGTACAAACGGGGGTCAAACATAGTCTGACACAGCCTATGGGTGCAGGTCAGATAGTTGACCCAGGTCAACTATCCGAGCCCCCTGGTTGGTCCACGTGGACCAACCAGGAAAAACCTTGGAGGAAATCTTTTGTTAATTCATTTTAAAATACTAAATGGCCGAATTAATTAAAAGTTATAAAATAAAAAATGCTTAAAATTTTATGTAGTATTTTATTCTGATTTTTATTTATTTTTATGAGATTTATTTTTACAAATTGCCTTTTTAACCCTATATAGGTATAATACCTATGTAGTTTAGTATTTTATTTTTATTTTGTGTATTTTACTTTCTTTAATTTTGTTTATAATTTTATAAAATTATAAAATACTTTTATACACATAAATATATTTTTATTTTATTGATGTATTTTGTATATTTAATAAAATCTAAGAGCATTTTGTACAGGTATAGATATAGGCAGTATACCTATGTAGTCTTTATACAAGTATTTTTATTTTTATTTTTCTTTGCATTTTATTTTAATTTTAATGCACATATATATTATAAGTAATATTTACAAAATTATAAAAATATAAAAATGAATAAATAATGAATAAAGAATAAATTGAATATTTTATTCAGTAGAAGTATACAATAGGGGTCCAAAACTCAACTTTCAAACCGTAGCTCCGCCAAATGTGAAACCACCGCCATTAAATAGCTTATTTTCTTCTATATACAATTAAAGGTGAGTATGCTGCATTTGGATTTCCGTTTGTGAGATACGGGTCTGGGAAGTTGGTATTCTGGAATTTTATTCAAACCATAACTTTTTATCTGTGTATTATTTTTGAGTGAAATTAGTTTTGTATTTTTCTTTATAAAATTATCTACAACTTTCATGTACAAAGTTTCTTTATTTGATGAATAAAAAGTGGAACCAAAAATAGGTCCCAAAATGAATAAAGAATGAATAGAAATATAGGTATTTTCTCTGTATTTCTGACCTTATCTCTCCCTACTTTATTCCTTGTCGATCTATTCATCAAGATGCCTAGGTCTCGAGGGTTTTGGGTCATAAAATATTTATAATATTTTATTCTTTTTCTTTTCTTTATTTATTCTATAATTTTGGCCTTAATTACAGTATTTTATACACTATTGTGATGCACATGCATGAATGCTAAGATGCTCTATTTAAGGGTATTTTCAAGCATTTGCTAGGGTTTATGGTGCCAAAATGATAGAATAAAGATGATTAAATGTGGATTCATCAACAACATCTCTCTCAGTACAAACACCGGTGGCCTCAGTACCACCACAGGCTGGCTCTGCTGCTGCTGCTGGTAGACGTCTCGCTGCATCAGTACCGCGGGCTGGCTCGGCTAAACGGGTGGCATCAGTACCACCTCCTTGAACTGGTGAAGCGGCGGCCTCAGTACCGCCGGTGGGATCAGCATCCTTGGTGGCCTCAGTACCACCGTCATCATCTGGAGCGGCCTCAGTACCGCTCTCCTCCTCCTCATGTGGCGCCTCTGAAGTATCCTCGTGGTGAAGCTCAGATGAGGCGCCGCCGCCTGCTGGAGTCCTACCGCTCCTAAGTGTGACAAAATCAGCATCAAATAGATCCGAAGATGTATCAACAAATGGGTCACTAGGAGTGGCAAACTCAGTGTGTACTACCTGCTCAGATTTCCTCTTGAGGTTGTTCGGATTCGGCTCGATCTGGGCTGGAATGGCGGCCTTCCCTCTCACCAAGTCCCGCATCTCCTGGAGGAACTCGTCCATCTCCCGTCTGAATGTGGCCTGCTGGTCCGTGAGGAGGCGGGCGATGTCATCCAAAGTGGGGCTCTCGTGGGAGCCCGACGGGTAGCCTCTCTGGGGGTGAGGCTGCTGGAACTGCTGCTGGTGGTAAGAGGGGTATGAGGAAGGGTGATGCTGCTGAACTGGGTGAGCCTGCTCCTCACGTCTCCACGACTGTCCCTGCTGCTGATAGGGACGAGGAACGAAGGATGATGGCTGGTGTTGCTGGTGTGCTGGGGGCTGCTGCTGCGGCTGCTGGTGATCTCTCTGCTGGGAGTACTGCCCTCCCTGTCCTGACGGCTGCTGCTGGGGTTGGGCACCACCATTCCCCCACCTGAATCCGGGATGGTCTCGTCGGATCCCAGGCTGAGGGCGGTCATACCAAATCCCGTTGACATCCATCAACGGCTCGGCATCGTAAGGGGCTGGCGGGAGTACTGCCAGAGGCTGGTCCGGCTGGTATACCACCATCTGCATCTCTGGAGATAGTGGGAACTGGTAGGTGGGCTGCTGCTGCTGGTACGGCTCCGCCTGTACAAGGTGAACCTGTCTAGGCTGCACAGGGGTGCTGGAGCGCTGGGACGAGCTGTCGCTGCTGCCGGAGTCGCCTCACGACTGAAGACGAGGCTGAGAAGCCGTCTGTGCCTCCTGGAGACACATGAGCTGTGTCTTCATGTCGCTCAGAACCTGTGCCATCTGTTCCATCTGAGTGATGCTCTGGCACTGCTTCTTCTCAATCAGCTCCATGCGGTCCAACTTCTCGCTGATGATACCCATGTCCGCAGCTGTCGACTCTGCCTGTGCTGCTGCGACTGCGGACGAACTGGATGGACCTGCATCGACCCGCGCTATCCGCTGGTACTGCACGGGTCCTGGCTGATGTGGCTGGGGTCTCTGAGTATACAACCTGGTCTGAGACATCACCATATAGTTCTCAGCCATCTCCTCAAAGATGGCCCAGACATGGTCGTGGTCCTTGGCGAAATATGACCCGCCGCAAGAAGCATTCACCAGGCCCTGAAGCTCTGGTGTCAACCCGCTGAAGAAGCTCTGCACAAGGTTCGGCTTCGTGATGTCGTGGTGCGGGCATCTGTCCGTGAGCTCTCTAAACCTCTCCCATGCCTCGTGAAACTGCTCGTTGGGTAGCATGGAGAAGTTGCTGATCAGGGCCCTCGCTGCATTCGTCCGCCCGAGTGGATAGTACTTGTTCAAGTACTCGGTGCGGAGCTGCTCTCAGGTGTAGACAAACTTCCCCAAGTGTTTCAGCCAGGTGGCTGCTCTATCTGCCAGTGAAAAGGGGAAAGCGATCATCCTGATCGTATCCTGGTCCACATGCCGGTCGTTGACAGTGCTGCAAATCATCAGAAACTCCTGGAGGTGGAGGTGGGGCTCCTCAGTGGCAAGTCCGTGAAAACGAGGAAGCATCTGCAGGGTGTTCGGGGGGAACTTGAAGTCCCCCACGATAGCAGGTACCACCACCCAATGGTGCATCAGTGTAGATCCGGGGTTGTACAACTCCCGCATCGGTCTCGGTGGTCCTCCTCCTCCCGCGGCTG
Organism: Ottelia alismoides; assembly: GCA_037367405.1. Lineage (NCBI taxonomy): Eukaryota > Viridiplantae > Streptophyta > Magnoliopsida > Alismatales > Hydrocharitaceae > Ottelia > Ottelia alismoides. Next base: position 346,407 of record JAZKJV010000091.1, on the reverse strand, counting down.
CTGCCGCTGCGGCGACGGCTACTGTTGTCGCGCTGCGGCTCGTGCCTCTGCATCTGGTCCATCCTCAGGCTCGCTCTGCTCATCTCGCTCTACTCGGAGGCGCTCCAACTCTCTCCTCATCTCAATCATGAATGCTCCCTGATCGCGTAACTGCTGCTGAACTGTCTCTAATGAGGCGATCAAGGTGGAGTTGATCGCTCCCTGATCCATCACAACGTGCTCTGTACGGGAACGATCCTCAGAACTGCCGGCCATGGCGACGTCTGCAAAATCAAACGAGCCCAACTGAGGTGCTGTCAAATCAATCAGTCTCTCCTCGGGCTCGTGTCTCTCAGGTAGAACAGAAAGGGGGTTGAGGGGGAACAGGGTGGAGTCGTACTCGGGCTCGGAGAGCGGGTCTGGGCTCTCGCGAGCCAACCTAGATGATGAGGCAGACGTGCCCGAAAGCGGTGTAGCCAAAGGCTGCCTAAGAGACCGTCTACCCATCATCTTGATCTGGCGAGTAAGGTGGATGAGATCTGGAAAAATTATGATCAGAAAACAAACCCCCGGTTCACCAACGCAACGCGAGCTGAAGACCGTGAAAGTTCGGTCAAATTATCTTGTCAATTTTATTTGGTGAACACAAAATATCAGAGCGCTTACGTGACCTGTTAGGATATCCGATGCTAACCCAACCGACTGGCCCGCACGGAAAAGTCGGTAATCAGTCGGGACTAGCATCGGGGGGCTCTACCTAGGGTGCGGGTCACTCTCTCGCGCATCCAAACCATACAATGAGGGGGTTGCTCTCCCCAAGACAAAGTTTTTAGGGTGAGCGGATTTTAAGATCAATAATATTAGCCAGTCCCAATTTTATGGTTTCACTTTTTAGTATTTTTCAAATAAAAACAAACGGCCTAACGAATTTTTCGGTTCTCCTGCTTATTAAGTCCAAAACAAGGGGGAGAAGACGAAAAAGCCGATGCGCGATAAATCAATTATGCATGCTGAGTAAGAAATGCGTACCTGTCTCCAGCACTCTACATGCAAGATGATCCGCGCAGAATTTAAAGACTGAAAAGAAACTAACCTAAATGATGCAGCGGTAAAGCCGAGTCCTAGATGAGCAATTGTAGCGATGAACCGTCTAACCGGTCACCGACCTCCAAGCCAAAGAGTCCGGTCTTGTCCCGTCCCTCCTCTGTCCGACAAATCGGGGGTAGGAGTAAGCGCTTTACAGGACGGGCTGCGGCGCGTAGGCTACGAAGGTAAGTGAATCGGTTATTTTTATTAATGATTTTTAAGTAGGTCCAATTAACGATCTATAGGAACAGATAAGCAGTTAGGTGTGTGGATCCTACTAAGTACGACACAGTCACCAGAAATTCCTAAGTCTAGGGGCTCGAGCAAAAACCGCGAAAAACTGGAAAAGGCAGAAATAAAAGAAAAAGAAAGCCGCGTGAAAACCGCGAAAAACCGCGAAGGTCCTAAGGGTCCCCCGAGCACACCGGTGCTCGGCGAAACAGACCCGCTACGGTAGAAGAGTCCAAGTGTCTGAAAAGGTCCTATATTATTACAATAATAATGAAATGAAATAAAATTCTACCCTAATCCTTGCCCACTCAACTCTCTCTCACTCTCTCCTGCGGCGCTGCGAAGAAAAGAGCCGCCTCCGAATCCCGCGGTTGCTTCGACTTCTCGAAATCAGCCGCCTCGGTCCTCGGGCCCTCGCAAGAGAAAATAGAGTGGTCAGAACCAATAATATAATAAAGGAAAAAGAAGTGAAAATAAAAATAAAAATAAAAAGGGTATATATGCAAAAATATGAAATAAAATAAACACACAAAAGAAGACAAAAACAAAAATAAAAGAAAAAGGAAATAAAGCAAAATAAAACAGAAAGAAAATATAAACAAAAGCCGCGAAGAGCCGCGAGCTCTGAAAGAGCCGCGAAAAGCCGCGAAAATTAAAATGAAAAGAAAAGAAAAACTACTAAGCCGTGCTCCCCGGCAACAGCGCCATTCTGATGACACAAAATCCCGAGAGACTAAGGTAAAGGTACTAAGACGGTCGTTGCGACCTCAATCCTCGGAAGTGTCAATCAAGAAAAATGAACCACTCAATACAAATAAAATCAATCAAAGCAAGGAAGCGGTCCTGCTATATGTTTAACCTGGTATAGCACCCATGGTCGAACTCGAGGAGCACGGGTTGGCCGAACGCCTACGAAGTAGTAAAAACAAATAAAATAAAAGACAAAATATTTTTAGTGGTTTTTAATTATTTTTATATTTTTTGGATTTTTAAAATGTAAAGAAAATAAAAGAAACACAAATAAGCACACTTCAACAATTTATTTAATGCATCAAAAATCAACCAAAAAATAAAACAAAAATATTTTTATGTGTTTTATATCTTTTTATGTTTTTGGTGAATTTTTGGGATTTTTCTGATATTTATTTTAATTTCTAAAAATCAAACAGTAACAAAAACAAGGGGTACTGTCCAGCCAAGCCTAAAGTCCCTAGATAAAATATCTAAGGATCTCAAAAAGGCCTGGAGGTAATTTTCCTATAAAATAGATGAAATAAGGAAAATTTAGGTACCAGATTTATTGTTTTTGGATTTTTAATGTATTTATTAGAATTTTTATGGGTTTTTTTGGGGTTTTTAAGTTTTTAAGGTTTTTAAGCAATGAAAAATAGCCAAAATTGGCTAGAAAATCGAAGAACACAAACTGAACAATAACTAATTTTTATAGAATTTTTAGAGGTGTTTTTATATTTTTTTATGATTTTTAAATCTAGACAGTAGCAAAAACTAAGGTTTTTGAATTTTTAAAAATATCAAACAAAATCAAAAATGTCCTAAAAAATCCTTGAAAATCCTACACCATGGCAGGAGCCATGTGTCAAAATCTCATTGGATTTGGAGGTGATTTGATATTTTATTCAAAAATAACAAAAGGGTACTGTGCACAGGGACTGAAATGCAAATACCCAAAGTTCTGGGGGTCCAGGTGCAAAATGCCCAGCAAATCACGCGCCAAGCGCGTGCCTGGGGCACTCAGGGACCTGTTTGTAACAAAAATAAGTCCTGAGGACTTATTGGTAACACGTACCAAAAGTCTAGGGGGCTTAGTTTCAATTTACCCAAAAAATAACGCACATGCATAAAACAACCACGCACAGGGGTATAAATGCAATTAATCAAAAAGTTTCATCCATTTCATAACATCCAGAACTACAAGGGCATCTACTACAAATACACCAAAAGAACACGTGTCGAAGCACGTGACACACTACACACAGGGGCATACATGCAATAAGAAAACAAGACAGGGTCCAAAGTGCAAATGTACCAACGTAAATAAAATACGAAAAATATTTACAGGACTGAAACAAAACAAGACTAAAGCTAAGGGCCTAAGGGGTAAATTACCCTTTATTACGTTGGCCGTCGGATGGGCGCCACGTATGCTGATGAACGGCTGGAAATGGGTGGTGCCCAACGCTGATATCCCTCGGGTTGATCGATCGGTCCAGGCGTCTCCACGTGGGAGATCGAACGGTGGAGAGGTACTGTGGCTAAACCTCGGGCATCGATGGTCCAGATCGCTCCTCAGATGGATCTAACGCTGATGGTGGCTCCTGAAGCGGACGGTGGCGATCAAAACTGGAGCAAGAGGGCAATCCAACGGCTGCTGGAGGTCCTCGAAGAACAAGAGGCCGACTAACTTCGCCGGCCCAGTACGCGCGCTCCGAGCCTCCGCGGGGGCTTCTGATGATCGAGGAAGCTTCGTCTTAGCCTCCCGCGTCTGTGGGACGTCTCCGATGAATCAACGGAGCTCCGGGGAGCTCTGTCGACTCCGGCAGAGGAGAAGCTCCGGTTCTCAAGTAGGAGGACCTCAGACAACCCTCGATTGACCTGCAAAACGCAACCAAAGAGCTCCTGGGTCGAGGGCAAACTGCCTCGACCCCGTTAGCGGTGGTGCAAGTGGACGGTGCGGTGGTGCGGGCGAACCCCGGCGATGCGACGGCGAAGGGGTTCGAACCCCAGCTCCTGTGCGAGCTGGGTTGAACGGAGGGGCGGAGAAGGTGCGCGGGGGAAGGGCGAACGTGATGGGGGATTCTGATGATCAAACGGAAGGGGGAGATGGCCCGAATCGATGATGGTCGGCGACGGCGAGATTTGGGGCTAATCGAAAATTAGAGAAAAAGAAAGAACTACAGGTCTACCTGGGTGAAGGAATGGGCTGTGGTCGAGCTTGCGCAGCTCTGGGTCTTCGCCTCAAGGAACGCCGACGTCCGAGGCTCGAGCTCCAACTCAGGGCGGAGCACGGCGGTGATACTCGCCGGATCGATGGTTTTCACCTCCTCTCCTCGCTGCAACAGGTCGAGGCGCGAGCTGTCACCTCTCTCTCTCTGGAGCTCACTGGAGAATGAAGTAAATGGCCAAAGATGGAGAAAATGGTGGCGGAGCTGGGTATTTAAATGGGTGCAGGTCCGGCTAGGGCTGGTCGGGTAGGGCTGTGAGAAGCGCGGATCCCGATGTGGATACCCCGTCGAGGGTCTCGGATGCACGAAGAAGAGATAGGACCCGGGGTTTGCGGAGATGGCGAGCGGATCGAGCACGGAAAAAGAGGAGAAGTCGGGTCGGGCGCGAGATCCGCGGGAGAAGAAGGTCCGCGGAGGGAGTTGACCGGAGGTCAACATCTCCGTGGGCCAATGAGGTGCTGCCACGTGGAAAAGATTTGAAAAATCAATTATAAATAGCAAATGGCAGAATTATTAAAAAGTCGAAACATGAAAGATTTTTGTTTTAATATTTTCTATTTTTTTGTGATTTTTAATTAATTTTTGGAAATAAAAATAAGGTATTTACATTATATAGCTATATATAGGTATATATACAATATGTAGGTTTTTGATTTTTGATTTTTAATTATTATTTTTGTACAATTTTATTCCTATTTTATATTTTATTTATTTATAGTATAAAATAAGGAATAAAAGGGTGTTTTTATTTTATTTTTATTATTTATATACATAGGTAAAATAAGTAGATATATACATTTATATACATGGTATATGTGCAATGTATTTTGGTATTTTTGATTTTGTTATTTTTATTTGATTTTTGTTTTGATTCTTTTTATTCTATTTATTTACAATATATAGCATAGAATATTTACAAAAAGTTTGGAAAATAACATTATTTATTTACAAGGTTAAATAAATACATAGATGTGATATATGTACATGATGAAGGGGTCTTTTTAATCTTTTTGATTTTTAACTTTTTATTTTGTTTTTATCTTTTATAAATATATACAAGTATTTACAAGCATATTTTTGGGTGAGGAAAACATTTTTATTTTATTTACATAAATATATACACATGAGCCCCTATCTCCCTCTACTTGGCTTTTATGCGGTCAGGCCCATGCTGAGCCCTCCCTTGGGTTAGGTTGCTCAATATTTATTCTAAATATTTTCCTCTTTTTCTTTTTAATCTTTAATCTTTTATTTTTGCACAAAAACATGCTAATTATAGGTTTTTACACAATGCATGCTTTTGCTAATTATTCCTATTTACACATATCTACATGCATTTGCAAAGGTTTTTGTAGCTAAAATATAAGAATAAAGAGTGATGAATGGGTATTCATCATAGACCGAGACCGGACTCTCTGGATCGAAGGCCAAGTGTGCCACATAATATTTAGTTAGGTTGTAAAACCTGTTAGCTACCCTAGTTAATAATGATGTCATGTTGTTGTTATGAACATTACCAAACATTTTTGAAATTAACTTTGGATCTTATCTTTAGGCAATGGACAAAAGTTGGATGATAAAAGATTCGATGACTTTCGGACATATAATAAAGGAGTTATCGGATTCATAGACTGGGCTTTTTGATATGAATCACACTATCATATTGTAGGAGGTGAAGGAGATAAGATACACTGTCCTTGCATAAGATGCAAAAATACTTTGATCCAAAATCGAACCACAGTTTACGAGCATTTGATATTAAATGGATTTTGGCTACATTATACGAATTGGACATATCATGTTGAAGGAGTTAATTTAGAAGAAGATAGTAATGTCCACGGTGATACTGAAAGAGATGTCTCAGAAATACAAGTCCGTGATGCTATATTTGAGATGGTAGATAACATTCGAGGACATGACACCGATGAAATGATGGATTCGCTTCCGGATACGTTGCTTGAAAAAATACAAGATGCAGAGAAGCCATTATGATCAGGAGTCAAAATGTCTCAATTACGTTTTCTTCTGGAGATGTTTAAGATAAAAGTGAAGAATCGGTGTACAACGGTTACGATGACAAATATCTTACTTTTGATTAGGACATTATTAAATAATCCAGAAAACTTTTCAAAGGACTGGAAGGACGCTAACTCTAGATTTCGTGCACTTGGACTGAACTACGAGAAAATTGACGCATGTCCGAACGACTGCATTTTATATTGGAAGGATTACTCAAAGTTAGATACATGTCCTGACTGCAAAAGTAGCACATATAAGAATAATGATAATGATTCGAAGAAGAAAAAATCGAATAATGATAATGAAAGAGATCTTATTCATTATTATATTTTGATGCAAGTAGACGAGGTTGATTCTTTCTTCGAAGAGTTTCAGTCAACAACCACTAGCAAATCAGACTTTCTGAAATGGTTCGGGGATAAAATTGAATTATTAAAGTTACCAAAGATGAACGGTGGAGCGCAAATCTCGATATAATTCACAGGAGTCCATACTCATTAATAATATCACATTCTGGCTATATCGTTAACGGGTTTAGATTTCGAAAGAAGTCAATTGATGAAAATAAAGCGTCACAACTTTTAGGAGTAATAGTGAAGGCTGATCTCAATGCTGAAATTGACGGATACTATGGCGAGATTATTGATATACTAGAAATCAGTTTTACACATGATGCAAGGTGTGTTCTATTTCATTGCATCTGGTTCGATGTGGGTCGAGTTGGAGTAGGTTACAAGAAGGATAGAAATGAGGTCCTTTCTTTAAAGCAAACAAGTCGGTTACAAACAAATGAACTGTATACACTTGCCAGTCAGGTCGAACAGGTCTTTTATGTTCCAGATAACTCAGTTAATGGATGGATAATACCAACTAGAACAACACCGAGAGATTTATTCGACGTAAATGAAGAGGCAGATGCACTAGACAGTGATGTTGCATATCAAAATAACTCCAATGATTTTTTTCCATGAGATATTAGACAACGACGTTGGAACTTGGAACTAGCAATTTTAGGTAATGTTTTTTTTTTATTTTCAATTCCTATTAATTGAAACTATTGTCATCTATCGAAATGTATATTTTTGAAATAACTCTTTAAATTGCAGACATGGCTCCTAGACGTAGACGCATTCGGGAGGTCCCTGAACCTCCCCGGCAGCCACAAGACGGTTCTTCTGATGCAGGTAGTAGAGCTACACAGAGACGGCGTGGACCGTCTCAGTGTAGATTCTTAGACCGTCTTGCATTAGGGCAGACGTTACATGTACGCATTGTTGGCAGAGATGCGGTAGGAGAGAACTCCACGGAGTTGCAGAGCTACCTTGGTCAGGTTGCCTGTGCGCGCGTCCCCATTACCACCCACGACTTCCGACAGCTTACTTATGCTGTCAAGGCTGCCATACTTGCTGATCTGGAGGTATTTTAAAATCTTAAAACATTTTTTTAATTTTATGAGCTAATCGTTATTATATTTGTTGTATCAGGCTGTATTTACATGGGAACGAAATACCCATGTCGATTCTCAGATTTTATCCCATGCTGTTGAGTTGTTGCGTCGATACAAGGGACGCATAAAGGCTAAGGTAAAATTTTTATTATTATTTAATATCAAAAGATTTAGATATTGACGATATTTATTTCTCCATTTGTAGTACTTCAACCCCCAGATTCCATATGAGCAGCTTGTGCAGAATATCCCACCTGGTGTTACACCAGAGCAATGGAGGGAGCTGATTAATTTTTGGTCCAGTGAGGATTTTACGGTATGTATATAGTTTTCTTAATTATTTGTTTTATTTTTATACTGACTTTGTGAAATTTCAGTCGATTTCTTCCAAGAATACGGCGAATCGTTCGAAAGGGTTTAGGTCGACGCATAAGATGGGAAGGAAGAACACCAACCAACTGAAGGACGACTTTGTAAGTATTTAAAAAATATTTACAACGATTAATTTTGAGTCTTAAAACAATTTTAAGAAGTTTTTTTACTTTTTATAGTTGAGGGAAAAGGAAAGAGAAATGACCCGCATAGAGGTTTTTGCTGGGTCAAAGAGCCGAGACTTAGGAGGAGAGGTGCAGTGGGTTGATGACGCCTACACACCAATTCATGTAAGTATAAATGCAATTTTTACTTAAAGGATTACTTATGGTAATATATTGAAATTATTTTATATTTCTTATATGCAGGAAGAAATGATTAGGCTCTCTACCACCTCCTCGCTGGATAGCACGGGGACGATCAATCCCCTGTTGACGGTCAATGATGCCTTCCGTCAAGCCACTGGTCCAGAACACAGTGGACGCATCCGTTGCGGAGGACGGGGCGAAACGATCCGTACATGATACGGAATGGGTGGTGCAGGTGGGTCGCAGTCTTCCTCGCAGGGAAGGCAGAGAGAAAGAGAGATGGAGAGGGAGTTGCGCGAAGTAAAGGCAAAGATGACTGCACAAGATGCAGAGATGGCCCAGATGCGTATGGACATGGCGAATGTCATGTCCTTAATAAGCAGTCTTCAAAGCCAAGCCACGCCCCCTGTACAACCTGCACATCTCGGCGACGATGAGGAGTGTGAGGAGGAGACCGATGAGAGTGACGGGAGTGGCGCATCTGAGTAGGTAGCATGGATGTAGTACATCTTAGTTTAATTTTGATCTTTTTATAGTAATGTTTTTTATTAATGCCTAACATTATGTAGACTTCTTACCGTTTCTTAATGTTGAGTTTATGACTGTAAGGATTCTTCATGTTGACTTTATGATTGTGTTTCTTCATAATGATATTCATGTTGTGGTGTTTGATTCTTAATGTTGTGTTGTTGAATGTTGAGTTTATGATATTCATAATGTTTGGATGTTGAATGTTGTGGTTAGTTGTTTTGCAGAGGATGTAGGGAAGAAACCAAGAATATATGAATTTTTTTTCCTGTCATGGTTTATTGGGGACGGTTGTAACCGTCCCCTATAGACCTACAGAAACGTCCCCCCAGCCAGAACAGTTCACGGAGACTTTTGGGGACGGTTATAACCGTCCCCATTACGGTAATGTTGGCATCGCTAACGAAGCGAAGATGGGATGGTTGAAACCGTCCCTTATACCCTTCTGTTGGCGTCGCTATAGACGCTACTAGCAGAGAAGACGGTTACAATCGTCCCTAATAGTCTTCTGTTGGCGTCGCTATAGAATCTTACAGGCTTCTGTTGGCGTCGCAAAAGACCTGCAGAGTAGAAGGGACGGTTACAACCGTCCCTACAAACAAACGTATGCGACGGTGATAACCGTCCCCAAAAATTTTCTGTGGCCGTCTCAAAATGTTGTTGACCATTAGGGACGGTTGTTAACCGTCGCTAATACAATAAGTAGTAGGGACGGTTGCACCTGTCCCTAATAGTAATCGTGTAAGGGACGGTTACAACCGTTCCCAATGGTTAATTAAATGAGACGGTTGTCAGAAGCGTCCCATTCAGTCAAATGAGACGGTGGCTGAAGGGACGGTTTAAAAACCGTCCCCTTTGATTAAAGGGGATGGTTATACAGACAAAGAGGACGGTCTTTGACCGTCCCCTTAAACCCACCCGCCTGTAGTGGTCATTGACTATTGAAATTTAGTTGTTCTTTGATCTTTCTCGTCTTAAATCACACCAGCTCAAAATCACATTGAGATAAATATTAAAGATCATGTACCATATCTTTACTTTTTAAAGTTCATGTACGAGAATGAAATCAGGTGTATAATTCATTTACTAAATTTAATGTACTAAGAAAAACAAAGCACCTGTGTCAGTGGAATGCTCTCTTGCCCTTTGTTCCAACCGGTCTTCACCTTCACACCCTCTCTTTCTCCCCCTTGTTGGCTTTTATCCAACCTGACCATCGATGTTTGATGATACTTTCTCTATTGGGGCTGCATGATAGATTGTAAAGAACAATCAATTGCATCACCATGCTATTGAGTATTGACCATCTTTTTGCTTTAGATCTAGATCCTATATTTATCTTTAGTTAACTTTGCAGGTAGACTTGGCTCTTGATCGATTGAATTGTAAAGACACTACATAACAACCATAACATTTTATTGATTTCAGCTATAAGCTTTGGTACACAATAAAAAGTATTTATCACAATATATAGACAATATCTGAGATGCAGCTAATAACTTTCAACAGTAGCTACTGCCTACCACTTCTCTATGCATGTCAAGGCCTACAATCTCGCTTGTCGAATGCAATAGAAAAGTTCACGTCCGACTAAATTTGGCTCAACTAACTATTCCACCTCGGCAGAGAGCGACCTACTTTGTTAATACACAAAACAAGTAACCTTAGAAATATTGTAACACCTCAACTTAAATATAGTTCCAAATCGAAAACTCAGACAATAAGAGATTATACTATAAGAGTGGGGAACTATTACTTGATAACTTAAGTTTAAGCATTTTGGGTGATTGTTATCAGATTCATTTGGGTTCATACTCAACAAGTTGTCAGATCCAGTTAACCTCAATAACAGTATGAGGGTTTAAGCCCCGAACATTACAAATAGTATCAAACAAGTTTGGATGATTGTCAATGGATTCATTTAGGCCCATACCGAACAAGTTGTTGCGGTCAGTTTTCTTCGATAACAATCCAAAAATCTAAGACTGAAACATCGTTACAAAACGAAAATTCTACCTATCATATTTTTAGTCATTGTTTTAACCAACAACGATAGCTTCATATATCTTTATTTATTTGAAGAAAACTCATGCTACTTTGCCTATGAATTATGTGAAGGATTCTAAAGAAAAAGAAAAGAGTTCGTAGTTTGTATATCGCCTAATAAAAGATGTGTATGACCAAACAATTTATACAAGGATTCAAACTAGTTCAATGATTCATTTTGATATCAGTAGTCAGTAGTGTTTGACAACAAAGATCAATCTTAAGTCATTAAATTTCTACCTTGATGATGGATGAAAAAGACGTGACATTGAAAGAAATAAGAAAGTAAAGACGAGCATATTTAAACTACTACAAGCTTTGACCTTACTTGCAGATTTAATGCTACCTTTTACAGTTCCACTGCATGTGAGAGAAAAATAACCTAACATAGGATGGGTCCAAGGCATTTACTTCAGAAAGGAAGAAAACAAGAGTCAAAGGTCAGGACGATCTTAATGTTTCACTTCATGCTTCTCCACCAATAACCCAACCAGAATATAGTGGAACGTATCACCATGGAAGCACCACTGCCTACTGGTATGAATCACATATTACATGAAAGTGGGATGTGCTGAAGGGCATAGGAATAGGAATAGGAATAGGAATAGGATGCATCGTAAAGAAAACCAAGTGACGATAATTAGACTATGTTTTAATTCCTATTCAGCATGACAACTTTTTGAGGTTTGGGGTCCTATACCTGAACAGATCCACAGGTGGAATTCACTCAACCCATTACAATAAACTTTCTCCTGATAATTATCTGTCATCCTTAACTTCCCAGCAAACATTCAGCAAAACTGTCCAAAAGGTGTGATGAAGCATCTGCCCTGTCCTCCGCATTGATGCCATGAAAAATAAAAAACAAGTATAGTAAGAAATTGAATACCACATGACATGGGCTTCCAAATTTATTACCCCCTCCCTACAAAGGCGACTTGCACCAACTCCACCAGCAGTACCATCACACATGGTTTTCGAATCCAAACCACAAGACCAGTCACTCTCCCAGCACGTCCACAGCCACAAGAAACCAACGGTCACGATGGGAATCATCACACTCCTCTTCCCTCCTCCTCAGGGCCTACATATATACATAAGCATACACCATCACATGGAGAGGAGCAGAAGGAACTCAACAAGTGTGCTTGTGTGAGAGGAGGATGGTGTTCTTCTGCTTCCTGGTGGATCAGAGAAGGACCATGAGGAGAAGCAGGCCTGCTGCGGGGACGTGCTCGCGGTGCGGTGGCGGTGCGAGGGTGGCGGAGATGGAGATGGCAACGAGGTTCTGCTACGTGCCACTGCACCGGAGGAGCTGGAAGGCCATCGTTTGCACATTCTGTGGAGCTGTGCTTAAAAGCTACAGAGGAGTTTCTGCACGTAGATGAAGAGAATGTTTGTGTTTTGGATTTGTATATAATGTTGGGATTTGATTGGGCTTGTTTTCCGGAAAAGGGATTCTTTGAGAGTTTTGTATAGAGCCAATAAATTTGTTTGCTCTTTGAGCTTTCCTGTTCAAGTTCATGGCTTGGAAAAGAAAATTACAGTTTTCTTAAATTGTTATTCTTGTAAAGCGCTACTCAACAGCAGCAGAAACCTCAAAGCAAATCTATTCAAGAAACTCAACTCCAATATATAGCAAAACCCGCTTACAGTTTTTACCCCTGAGTAAAACTTTTCCGATATTTTTAAATATTTTACCTTAGTGGTCAAAGATAAGGTTAAGACTCTGCAACCATTCAATTACGTAGCCTAATTACGGATGAATCTTTTTTTTTAAAGGAAAAAAAGGTGCATTACCGTAGAGGCAAGCACCCAAAAAAACTTTATATTCACTGATTAAAGTTCATAAATACAAAGACCAAGAATCCCGAAAGATTTTGGCATGATGTACAACATTCCCTACACAAAATCTCTCTCCCCTAAATAGTACCTCATTTCTCGCGAGCCAAATCACCCAGAGTGCTGCGGCCAGCAAAATCCTTACAACTGTTTGTTCATTTTCCGACATCTCAACCGCATTCCAGAAAGAAGGAAAGCTCTCCGTTGCAGCCCAACAAGTGATAATTCCCTCCAAAAGTCTTTCGACATTGGACACTTAAAGAACAAATGCTCAGTATCCTCCGCCTCCTCAGAACAACGATGGCACAACACATCGGAACCATTAAACAATCCGGCCCTCCGAGCACTAATCAACAATCTCTGTCTGCCCATCAACCACATGAAGATCTTGACTCGTCGTGGGATCTTCCATCTCCATATATGTCCCAAAACTGGCATAGCAATCCCTGGATCAAACACAAAGGATGTGTAAAGAACTTTATAAGCTTTCCTAACCAGGAATCGACCATCTGACCAAGCCTAGTGGTCATGCCCATCATCACCATTACCCAGACATAGATGCATCGAAGAAGAGATCTGAGGAAGGACGGAGCAGATCTCCCGCCAAAAGTTCGAGGGCATAGACATTCAGTTAGGCCTCCAGAAGAGTGTATCTGAAACCCCGTATATTTTTTGTACCAGAGAGCAAAGGAGGTCAGACCCCCTTCCCCAAATGCAAACCACTCATTTTGCTAGTAGTGCCCTGTTCATTGCATCAAGATCCAGAACACCCCACCATCTTCCTCCGAAAGAACCACATCATTCCATGCCACCAAGGGCACACCCTTGGACTCTCCAGTTCCAACCCAGAAGAAGCGGCGCATCAAAGACCCCAAACGCTTGCGAATCCCCACATGAAGAAGATTGGGATGGCCGATAAAACCGCCTTCAAAAGGACCAGTCGTCCCCCCTTGAGAGGAAAGAGGCACGCCAGCCAGCAAGTTTTCTCTCCATTCGTTCCACCAAGGGTAACCAGTCAGATTGCCGAAGCCGCCCATGTACTAACGGCAATCCCAGATAGTTGATAGGCAGTGCCCCATGCCGGGATTGCAATGATAAACCACATCTGCCACCTTCTCCTCCGTCATATTAAAAGGGATGAAAACGGACTTGTCTCCATTCATACTAAGGCCCGAGATCTCTCCAAAAAGGCTCAGCACTGTAGAAATCCCCTTCGCCTCCTGAGCACCCCCTCCACAAAAAAATCGTATCATCTGCATACTGAAGTAAAGGAATCGAAAGGCCATCAAGCTGATATCCTGCACAAAAGTTCTCAACCACTGCTCTAGACACCATCCGTGACAGCGCAGCAGCCACTAAAACAAATAGCAACGGAACAAGAGGACAACCCTGCCTGACTCCTCTCTGAGGTTGGAAGAATCCACCCTCCTGCTGCCCATTCATCAAGATCGAGCATGAGCTAGTAGTAACACATCTCTTCACCCACTTTATCCACTCACTCGGGAATCCACGTCTCGAAAGAGATGCCCAAATGAACTTCCAACTGACACAATCATAAGCTTTAGAGAAGTCAACTTTCCAAAGCATCCCCTTACTCTTTTTTCGATTCTAATCTGCAATGATCTCTGAAGTAATGATTATCCCATCCATCATATGCTTCCCATGAATGAAAGCAGTCTGCGAGTCCACGATAATTGATCCCAGTACCTCTCGTAGCCGATTGGCGAGAATCTTAGCCACGATGAGATAAATGGCATCTGATAAGGCAATTGGATGAAAATCCTCTACACAACGAGCCACATCCTTCTTAGGAAGCAAGAATATAAGAGAACGATTCAACCGCTCAAAACCCTGATTGTCCTTCCTCAATTCCTCCACCACAACCAATACATCCTGCTCCACCAGATCCCAAAACTAACGGAAGAAGAAAATCGAAAAACCATCTAGTCCTGGTGATCTATCTGCATTAAGGTCAAAAGTAGCAGATCGTACCTCTGCATGTGTAAAAGCGCGAACCAGACTGGCAGCCTGGGTGTCAGAAAGGACAGGAATATCCCTACCAACCCACCGTGAGCCACCTGTACGAACTCTTCTACTTCGCTCCCGAAAGTGATCAACCACATCAGACCCAATGGCGTGCTCCCCTTGTATCTGAACACCCCCATCTCAATCGCTCTAATAAGATTGTGTCGTCTCCTTCCACTAGCAACAACATGAAAGAAACGAGTGTTCGCATCACCCTCCCTCAACCATGTTTGCCTCGACCGCTGTCTCCACTCCACCTCCCTCTTGTGATCCTCCTCTACCAGAATCTTCTGGTACTCTTCCCTTAACTTTCTCTCCTCTGCCATCAACTTCTGAGCGTCCTCCAAGGCATCCAACCTCACCACCTCTGCTTGGCTGAGTTCCCCCTCTCCTCCCGAAGTGCCCGAACCTCCCTACGGAAAGACATCAACATATGCCTCATGGCTCTAAGGCGAGACGCCATGTATCGAGAAGCACAACCATTAGACGGGACCTCCTGCCAACATGTAACCACCCGCTCCCGAAACCCCTCCTCCAGAATCCAAGCACGCTCAAACCAAAACATACTACGGGGATGAGTAGCATCTCCAGAGCTCTAGCAAATAGGAGAATGATCTGAATGCGATCGTGGCAACGAGATCACCTAAGCTAACGGGAAAGACTCCAAGAGCTCCAGTGATCCGAGGAAACGATCCAGACAAGAGCGAGTAGAGTTATTCCTCCAGGTGTAGCGAGAGTTCGACGGATCCAACAGCTCCAAAGCAGAGCTATTCACAAATTCAAGAAAGTCAAGGGATCCCGGGTCCAAGCTCCCCCTCTCACGAGGTTTGTCCGCCGCTAGAAGTGTGACATTGAAGTCGCCCCCAATAAGCCAAGGAAGTTCAGGGTTCACAGATCTTGATGAAGCAAGCTCCTCCCAAAGAGATGAACCACTGCCCGCGTCGGTGGTGTTGTACACAGCTGAGAACAGAAACTGAGTATTATCCACTTTACGAATAAGCACCACAGATAAAGTGTAGCATGCCTCAACCACACCAACTATCTCCATCAAGTCACCATTCCAACCGACCAAGATGCCACCGGAAGCCCCAACCGAGGGGATCGCTCTAAATTCTGATAATCTACCCCCAGAGACTGCTCTCCATGTGAACGTGTCCCAAATCTCTAGCTTTGTTTCTTGCAGGAAGACAATATCTGCATGCCACTCGCTAAGAAGTGACCCCACAATTCTTCTCTTCTCCACTTGCCCGAACCCCCGCACATTCCAGGAAACAGCCTTCATTGAGAAACAGAGGGGAAAGTCCCCGCCAACTCCACGCCTACGCATCTAGCCACCCTCTCTCTAAACGATCCCAAACCCTCTAACTCATTTTTAGAGATTAGCCCTTCTTCATTAGCTGCCGACATCCTTTCACAAAATAATGCCGACGCGTCCACCAAATTCGTATCCAAACTCAAACAACTAGACTCCCTTCTTCAGAGATCAAACCGTCTTGCTCCAGTCCCTCTCCCAACTCAACACGACGCCTCTTTCGGCAATTTAGTCCCAAGTCCACCCCTTGCGTCGACTCCAGAGTAGCCCTCCTACTCTCTTCCTTTCCCCCTCACACTTCTTCTTTGATGGATGCGACCCAACTCCACGTCGCTTCGAAAGGTGAACTGGCTCCCCTCACCGACCACTGCCAAATTCCCAGCTGACTGGTAGAGATCCACCACCAGATGTAATCGTTCCACTGCATTTTGGGAGTTCGCCATCATGCCCACACATGCCACTAAAGAAGGAAGTTTCTGCATGGACGATCCTGTTGTTTCAACACGAGACCCATAACCCGTAGGTGTAGGGCTCAGGACGGTGTTTTGACACGTAACCAAGTGATAATTGGGCTGCTTTGAAACCGCCCCTTCAGGAAAATGCACGAGGTCCACTGATGAATACCCATTCATCACTCTTTATTCTTTTATTTTAGCTACAAAACCTTTGACAAACACATGTATATCTTTGTAAATACAAATAATTATCAAATTGCATGCATTCTGTAAAATACAATAATTAGCATGTTTTTATGCATAAATAAAAGAATAAAGAATTAAAAGAAAAAGAGGGAGATATTTAGAATAAATATCGAGCGACTTAATCCCAAGGGAGGGCTCAACATGGGCCTGACCGCATAAAAGCCCAAGTAGAGAGAGATAAGGAAGCTCACCTTTGTACATATACCTGTAAATAGAATAAAAATATTTTCCTCTAAAAACAAAAATAAAAATGGGTTATATTTATTTGTAAATATTTGTATATATTTGTCAATACAAAATCAAAATAAAAATAAGAAAATTAAAAAGAAAATAAAAACATCCTTCCTTGTATATATTCACCTTATACATAGAACTCCTTTCTCTATTTATTTCACCTTGTAAATAAATAAATTAAATTCCATAAAAATATGTATATATTCCATATCCTATTATGTAAATAAAAAAAATAAAAACCATAAAAACAAAAATTAAAATAAAAAGAACAAAAATAAAAACCAAAAGAAACATTGTATATATATATACCATGTATATAAATGTATATAACTATTTATTTTATCCTTGTAATTAAATAATAAAAATAAAATAAAAACACCAAAATATTCCAAATTTTATCTTGTAAATAAAATATAAAATTGGAATAAAAATGCATAAAAATAATTAAGTAAAAATCAAAAATTAAAAATTCAATATTGTATATATACCTCTACATAGTACTATATTGTATATACCTTATTTTTATTTCAAAAAAATAAATAAAAATCACAAAAAAATAGTTTATAAATAAATAAATATTTTTCATGTTTTAAGTTTTTCTTAAATCGGCCATTTTCTATTTTAAAATGAATTTCCAATTATTTTCCACGTGGCCGCATTCTATTGGCCCACGGGGGATGTTGACCCCCCGGTCAACTCCCCCTGGACCACAGAGTTACGGATCCGAGTTGTTGACCCGATTTCTCTATATTCTCTACAATCGATCCGACATCTAAAACCCTCAACCCCGGGTCACATCTCTTCCTTGCAGATCCATGATCCACGCCCGGGGTGGGTTATCGGGGTCCGAGCTCCAATAAGCTCGCCCGATCATCTCCAAGCCGGACCCCTAGACATATATAGCGTCGCCTCCGGCAACCTTGTTCTTCATCTCTGGTCCCCCCCCTCGATGCCAAGGAGCTCCTCCAGCTCGCCTGAGTGACAGCGGTGCGATCTGGAGTGGAAGCGAGGCTCGAGGCCTTGGGAATCCTTTGATCCGGTGGCTTCATCGTCGTGCGCCGCCGCGAGCGCGCCCAGCCTCGGGAACCGACGCTCCCTTATAGGCAAAGACCCCCGGAGCTCCCCGAGCTCCAACACAGTCGACCTCCTCCGCCAGGTAGTTTCTTTAGCCCTTAGTTTAGCTTATATTCGAGTTTTTTTGATTTCAGTAGTCGTAGCTCCGCCGCTTCCGCTCGTCGTCTCTGTCCAGCCATTTGCCCATCCGACCTCGCCACAACCTTCACGAGCCTCCTCCTCACCTTCTCCACCTACCCATTCCCCCTGACTCGCCCCGGAGCAGGGACTTCGGTCCTCCTCCTCCGCCGCATCGTCGGAGGACCTCCATACCGCCGCACCTTTCACCTTTCACGTGCACTAACGGGTCGAGGCAGTTTGCCCTCGACCCCTCTTTCTTCCTGTGCAGGTATCAGGTCAAATCAACCTCATCTGGAGGTCGGAACTTCAGGGCACATGAGCTCCAGGCCACCACCATCGCGGGGTCGTTCTGGTGGTCGTCAGCCTCATCGTAGACCATCATCCGCTGTGGGGATTCACGGCGGAGCTCTTCTGCATTTCAGGAGCAGCAGGGGAGGTCCATCGTGCGTGTATCAGGCCGGCGAAGTTCGCCGGCCAACTGTTCTTCCAGGAGCCTTCCCAGACGTCCGATCTTCCCCTTCGCCCCAGATTCACATCGAGCCGTCCACTTGAGGAGCAGCAGCATCCGTTCGATCATCAGAGGGTGGATCTGGACCGTCAGATCAGCGAGGTTTAGCCGCAGTGCACAGGAGGCGTCTGATCAGCTGCGTGGCACCGCCTCCACCGTCCAATCCGAGCTGAGTCCCTTCGTTTACCCACGTCGCACCACAGCCGTTCGATCCACCACGTGGGAGGTTCTCAACCGTTCGATCCGTGCCGAGGGTTCCTTTATTGGTGCGCCGCGCATCCTCACCGTCCGATCACCACGTGGCGTGCATCCAGCCCTCTGCTTAATAAAAAGGGTAAATTACCCTGTAGGCCCTTCTCTTTTCTGCATTTAATATCTAGTCCTGTAAATATTTTTCATAGTTGTTTTTATTTTGGTTAATTTGCATCGAGGACCCTACTGTTCTGGACATTTGCATTTTCGTCCCTGTTTGTAGTGGCCACGTGCTTCGCCACGTGTTTTAGTGGGTGATTTGCACTTTATACCTGCGTTCCTAGAATGTTGATGTTTACATCTTTAAAAATAAGAATGACATTTTAGTCCTTCCAGGCCTGGGTCACGTGTGCTGTGCGTGAGTATCTGGGAATTTTACACCTTTGGCCCTAAACATTCCTGCCTTGTTATTAATAGGCCCCTGGAACATGTTTTTATTGTAGATAGGTCCTTGTGCACTGTTTGTTCATTTTTGATTTTAATAAAATAGCAAAATTACTCCAAATTATGTGAAAATTGGACACGTGGCTCCTGTCACTGTTTAAAATTTTCTCTGATTTTTGGAGACATTTTTGACTCTTTTTATTATTTTTAAAAAATTCAAAAACACCCCTTTTTTCAGCCTGTTCAGATAGAAAATTCACAAAAAAAATATTAAAACATCTTTAAAAATTATAAAAAAAATTAGAATTTGTTTGTTTTGTTGTGTTTGATTTTCTGACCAAGTTTGGTCATTTTTGGACTTATAAAAATTATAAAAATTAAAAAACATTGAAAAACTTAGAAAAATTCTAATAAATAATTATCCAAAAATAATAAATCCAGTTCCTAATTTTTCCTTGTTGTTCATACTTCACAGGAAAATTACCTCCAGCTTTGAAACAACTATTTAGTATTTTTAAATGGTTGTAGAAGCCTGACTGGACAGTGTCTTTGGTTTTCAGTCTTCTTTTATTTTTATAAAATTCTATACAAATCAGAAAAATACCAAAAATTGATCAAAAACAGTAAAAAATATAAAAAAGATAAAAATATTTTTGTTTGAATTTTTGGATTAATTTTGAGTGATTAAATAATTGTGTGAAGTTGCTTGTTTTCTTCCTTTCTTATTTTCTTTATTATTTAAAAATCCAAAAAAATTATAAAAATATTAAAAACCCATCAAAAATAATTTTCTTTTATTTGTTTTATTTCTGACTACTTCGTAGGCCGCGAGGCCAACCCGTGCTCCTTGAGTTCGGCCTTGGGTGCTATACCAGGTTAATCCTTTAGCGAGACCGCTATCTTGAGTTTTCATCGTGTTTTGATTTTTATTTGGTGGTCTGAATTTTTCTTGTTGAGCACCCGAGCGACTGAGGTCGCAACGACCTTGGTTCTACCTTTACCTTGGTTGCTCGGGCTTTTTCCTTCTCATCATCCACCATTGACGCCAATAAAACGTTGTTGCCAAAATTGCATGGATTGGGAATCCCACCATTCACGTCGCGTGCTTGAAATCCATTATGGAAATGAATCATGGACTCCCCATTAATCTCCATTGAAATGCTAAGTTTGCATGGATTGGGAGTCCCACCATTCACATCGCGTGCATGGACTCCATTATGGCAATACATCATGGGCTCCCCATTAATCTCCATTGAATTTACGATGGATTTTGAAACTTCCGCAGAACCTGCAACGATTGATTGCCCATGATTCTGCATCACCACCGTCACATGCGACGGAGCCGCCACCTCCGTCACGGGGACGACCGCCTGCTCATCCAACGAAGATTGAGGCAGATCTTCCACCACTTGAAGACCCAAGAGAAATGTTGAGCGACCAACCAAAAAAGTCGTCGTACTAGGCACCGCGCACGACGGGCCCTTGATTTCCGTCAGCACATCCCTACCTTCACCTGGCTTGAGGCCATCACAAAGGAGTGTAATGAGCTCTCCAAATGGCGCCAGCACCTCTCGAATGATTCCAAACTTTCGGCACCTTAAAGGAACCCTTGAAATCAGCACGTGCATTGGTAAAGCCTGTGACACTTTTGGCACCGCACCATCTCAGAATCGAGACTTACGTCATGGTCGAACCCAGGAAGATTCGATCTCCCCTTTCAGCAACATCTCTTCTTGGTCGCTCGAGAGCCTGCGAGCACACATCAAGCCTCCATCAAAGGTTACAACATCTCCAGCAAAGTTTGAACCGAATAAAAGCGATAGGTCGTTACATGCCAAAATGGTGTCACCTGTGTACGCTTCCGACACCAGAATCCCCTCCTCGAGACCTTTGGTAGATCAGCAATCGGAGCAACCTTTAATATCCAAAAACCGCACTGCGTACAGTCTCTTCTCCGATGCCCAACCTTGTTGCACCGGAAGCAAGTGAGATCTCCAGAGCAAGACTTTGCGAAATGCCCGACCTCGCCACAGCGAAAGCAGCGCACCAAAGTTGAGATCTTCTTGTCTTGTCCCCTCCTTGAAGCCACTCTAGTCCACACTCCCCCCGAGCGGACTCATCATCCGCCCACTTCCACATCTCCCACTACCTTGGTGGCTCTCCCCTCACCAACCTCACCCCCGACCGACCCTGCCTCGACAACATCCGGTAGGACCTCCCCTTCCTCAAACCCCTTCTCAATCCTCTCCATCCTCAATTACGGATGAATCTTATAACTTCATGTGTCTTTGTACTTGCGTGATTGGTCGTGTTTGTGCGTGCTTTCGCGATTCACATCATGTAACTTTTCCTCGATAAAATTGATTTCAAAGTTCAACTGGATAGATCAAATCGATGATTTTTGTTCTTCATACTATCAAATTTCACTTAAATATGATATTTTAGATATTTTACGTTAACGGTCAAAGGTTTGATCTTTTTTAATGGAGTTTAAGTTACTTGCAACTTGACCTCTCCATTGACTGTTAATATAATATAGCTATAAACATCGAATTTGAGTGAAATTTGATAGATATATAGAACAATAATTATATGTTCAATCTATGTAGTTGGATTTTTTTCTTAAAATAAAAAGAACAGCAGACTCTCGTAGGAAAATCGGAGATATTATGCGCAGGGTTTAAAAAACCGGACCGGACCGGTCGGTCGGACCGGTTGGATCGGGAACCGGCCCCGACCCGGTCGGTTCGACCGGTTTTAGGTAATTAATTTTTTTAAAAAAAGAAAATAAAAAACTGGGTCAGACCGTCGGTTGGATCGGGTTGACCCGGGCGGTTAGACCGGGTTGACCCGGATTGACCCGGATTTGATAGTTTAATATATTTTTAAAAAATAAAGGTTTAAATGAAATAATAGGTTTTTTATCACTTGTACCCTTCTTAAATTCTACAATTTCAATTATGTCCCTCTCTTTTTTGGAATATAACTTGTGACACTACTTTCTTGGGGTAATTTTCTAAAAGCAACTATAAATAAATTATTACAATATTGTATTCATATATAATGCTAGAAAATGTGACTACCTTTTGTACAGTTTTATTCGAAATAGACAATCATATTTTTATGTTGAAATATTTGACATTTTAAATGATTATTTTATTGATATATAAATACATATTTACATATATTTATCTGATTTTATCGGTTTAAAAAACCGGTTCGACCGATCGGACCAGTAAATTAAGCCCGATCTGGTTTTTTCCGAGTCGATATGAATGATGACGTCATGCTGACATCATCACCGGTCCGACCGGTTTGGACCGACGGTCCGACCCGGTTGGACCAAACCGAAGACTAACCGGTTCAATGTCCGGTCCGGTTTTTAAAACCGCCCTTCGATATTCGAGTCCGTATACTAAAACACTGCTCTCCAATGAGGTCGACATTGTTATTTATTTATCACGAGTCGTTGAATGGTCACATCGTGCTATAATATATCTCAGCGTTTTGACTTCGTTAGATTCGCATGCATCTCTGTGGTGACCTCCAAAAGTCCAACGGAACCTTTGCGTTGGGTCGTCTCCTGTTTTCGATAAACCTATTCCTATACAAGCATTCATGTATACTGTGGTTTGCCGAGGGTAGTTGATCACTTGTGCCAATATAACCAACATAATGTTTGACCTTATTACTGCTCTGACTAGTGGGTAGGTTGTGGTTGTTTCAGCATTAATAATCTCGCATGTACAATCCAATGGGTTGCAGTTGTTTTTCACCATTTCAATTCATACGTCTATATATAAAAAATGGACGTGCCCATAATTTATGGCATCTACACTTAGGACCACATATCACCTCCCCAACTCCTCTTCCATGATCCGTCCGATCTCCATCTGACGGCCGTAAGATCCGCATTCATTTACTCCCACCATCCCTCACCTCCTTACGTATGCACTTATAAATAGGGGGTGGAAATTAGATCGTAGAATGTGAAGGAAATGGCCTTCTTCTGCTTCTTGGTGGACCAGCGGAGCACGGTGAGGAGCAGCAAGCCCACGGCGGGGATCTGCGGGAGGTGCGGAGGCGGTGCGAGCGTGGCGGAGACGGAGACCGCGACGAGGTTCTGCTGCATCGCGCTGCACCGGAGCAGCCGCAAGAGCGTAGTGTGCGGCTTCTGCGGTGCGGTTCTCAAGAGGTACCACCGCGGGTTCCTCAAGGCGTACCGCCGGAGTAAGAAGGGAGGTTGAGAGTGGTGGAGGGGATGTGTATATTCTGACTTTAGGTGGTGTTTGATTTTGACAATAATCGGCATCTTACTTGTGATTGTATGAGTGTTATATTTGCTCTGTTGGATGGTGAAGTTGGGTCTCAGATAAATTTTTGTTGGTATCAACGGATCAAATCAAGGCAATGTTGATGAATATAAGGCTTCTTTTACCTTTTTTTTTAATTTAAAAAAGATTAGATGTGGGAAACGTATGACTTCAATGGCAAAAGAGGCAGGGAGCAGATCCATAACCCCGCACGAGGACTGTTTGATCTCAATCCAACGGCCACTAAGCTGCAACAGCTGCTGTTACAGCAAGATGGGTTTACTTTAGAGGCATTAACCATTATTAGGGGTTCGTTTAGGGCTTAGCAAACTTGCTTAAGAAATAATTAAACACATATAGAAATACTTGGGGATTAATCCAATCGCAAGAACTCATCCTTGTTATCTTTTAACTCCAAAGAGTACATCTCTTCTGCACCTTTGGGTCTGCGTGCAATAAAAAGTCCCATTAGGTTTAGTCCTTTAAGTTTCTCCATTATTTTTTTCTTCTATTCATAATTAAGAATTTGCTGGAAATTGATTAGGTTTGAATATTAGTTCTTCACTGAGACCATGTTATTTCGTCCTCTATCTGACAGTTGACATAAATATGATACAGTTATTAAAACCTCTACCCAGGTTCATTTATATTAAAATATAAATATCATATTTAAGCTTGAAATCTAAACATACATTCGTTCCATAAATTAATGTATCAATATCCTGCAACGTCCCAAGTTTAGATACATGAACCTTTATCGGGAAAAATTGACTCTGAAAATTTGGTGGGTCGATTGGACCTGTTGACAACCACTTAAAATACTTAAGTCCAAGTTATCAATTATTATTCCCCACCACTTGTAAACTCAAGCTTCGGGTAACTTCTTCCTCTTATCTTTTTGTAGGGGCTCCATCTCTTGGATAACACTTTCCACTATCAAATGGAGGTTCCGATATCATTTGTAACATCTCAAGCTTAGGTTCCCGGACCGTTATCGAGGAAAATTAGCCTTTACAACTTGTTGGGTTTGAGTTCAAATGAACTCATTTACAATCACATAAATACTTAAGCTCAAGTTGTCAAATAGCAATCTCCCACTTTTATAACCCACTCTGAAAAACGACGAGTTTTCGACGTGGGACTATGTTTGAGGTATTACAACACATTTATATGGTATATCGTGAGTCGATTGGATATGCAAAAATTACATCAACCTTCCACAGAACTTATGTTGTTACCACTGATGTTTGGAGGTAATGTAATGTCAAATTTAATTTGGTAAAGTTCAAAATTTTTGGTGAAAATTTAATGTCCCAACTACGGGGATGTGGAGACTTTGTTTGGTCCTGCAACGGAAATCACCAAAAAGAAATATTTTGTAAAAACCCCAAAAACAAAGTCCTATACCGTGGAACAAGAAGTTTCCGGGTGGGATAAATAGTGACGAGATTACTACTTGACAATCCGGCTTAAGTATTTTGGGGTGGTTAATCGGCCTCGTATGGATCCGATCCCAAGAGATTGTCAGGGTCAGTAATCCTCGATAACGGACCGGGGACCTAAACCCGGGATGTTACAAATGGTATCAGAGCCAAATTCTCTCTGATAGTGGAAAGGGCTATCCGAGAGGTGGAGCCGCCCCTACAAAGAGGTTGGAGGAAATGGCTACCCGGAGCGTGCAGCCGCCACTATCACTGGGAAGAATTGATGGACCATGTCTCAACGAGGACGTTGCGAATATAAGTGGGGGAGGTTGTAACACTCCAACCCCAAACATAGTGCCATACCTAAAACTCACGAAGTGTTACTACTTGACAACTTGAACTTAAGCATTTTGGGTGGTTGCCAATGGGTCCATTTGGGCCCGAACCCAACAAGTTGTCAGGGTCAGTTTTCCTCGATAACGGACCGAGGACCTAAGCCCGGGACGTTACATATTTAGTATAATTGAGAAGTATTTTTCCCAACCCCATGTTGTGTGTGTAACTGTGTATATGTGTACATCTAAATTAATTTCAATTTATAAACACATGTGTGCATATAAATTTGGACATCAGATCCATTGTAGGGTTACCTTGAGGGCAATATTTCTTCAAGGAAAGTTCTTCATGAACACTTCGATCTTAACAATTAATTTTTAATTCCTTTATTTCTATAATTTTATAACATGTTTGTTCTATAATTGATGCTGGATTTTGCCAGCTTATATCGCATTTTTACTAAAACGAAAAATATATGATTAAATTTGCATGTTAATTTAAACATTTTCTGCATCGAAATAAAGTAGGATTTATATGTCTCATTGTTTCCAACAATCTTTTCTGAAGTGCTGGGATCGACATTTAAATCACATGTGGACTTGTCGAGGATGGCAACCAATTTTTACAGTCAACATCTTACAATATATGAATCCCCGTCGAGTTAGACACTGTTCACCATTTCTTAATTTAATTTTTATCTTATATATAGTATTTTATTCATGGTTGAATGATTTCTATTCATGGCACTGTCAAGCCAACGACACATTTTATTTTGTTTTTTGAAAATACCAAATATACCCTCCTTTTAATTTAGCTATTTCCATTTGTGTCCCCAGCTGTCGACTGATGCATGATCATCTTGTGCGTACGTGTTGTGTATCCTCGACCAGGTGGTCATCCTCCTCCCAGTGCAGTCAACACATACGCCCCTGCCGAACGCGTGGCACAATCCTCTCTCGATTACCTGACGCATGTTATGTTAATATATATCACCAGTCAATGCATCTCTCATGAAGGGGAGGAGGGTGAACACAAATGGGGCTGCAATCTCTCTCTCTCTCTCTCTCTCTCTCTCTCTCTCCCTCTCGAGTCGCATATTCAACGAGCCGCATGTGCTACCTTCTTTCCCGATGATCCGATTGTGGGGGATGCTTCGGCACCATTTGGGTTAAAAACAAGTTACGCACAAGTCCTTTACAGAGATCTGCATAGCTTCTATGATGGGTCTTTTGGGTTGTATTTAGAATGTTGGTTTTAAGCTCCGAAGGATGACAATTTCGATGGTGCCTTTACCTGATGGAGGGCAATATAGAGTTTGTTGAGGAGAAGGCCATTAGGTATGGAGGAATGAGATTTTTTATTGGGAGTTGAGAGATACGGGATACGTAGTCTTTTATTTGTAGAATGTATATATAATATATTACAATTAAAAATTAGAATTATTTGTTGTTATTTTGAAACTGTTGGTCTCATCAATATTTGTCTTTGTGCTTATGAAGGCAACAACATTGTCGCTGGTACCGCACTGGGAACTAGGTTGTTCGAAGCTTGATAGCGCCCGTTGATGGCGACCACCATAGAGATGGGGTTCTCGAGAAGTGGAACGACGTTGTGTGCATGGCGGACATCGACCAATCATTGGAGCTTCGGCAGAGATGGCACTATTAACTCGGTGCCAGCATAATGTGATATTCCATGTGTTTGCTTCCATATCCATTTATATATATAAAGTCCGTCAACATATTTTCGGCTGAAAAATCTCCGTTTTACCCTTCTCAATTCCATTGATCGCTCGCCACCCGTTGTCTTTCCATTTTTACCCTCGCCTTCAGGGAAATTACCATACGCAACCCCCACCCTCTCCCCTTCTCCACTCCCTGTCAATGTCCTAGAATAACGACCATCGGGGGATCCTCGCCTCCCTAGCTAGCCTCCCTTCCTGCCTTCTCTCTTGATGGTTACCCCCACCGAACGTTTGGCTGCGAGCACTGCCTAATTCCCCTGCCTCTCCCTTTGCTGCTCCCTCTCCAACGCCTTCCGCCGTCTCCCCTCCCGGAGGCTGCACTACGTCGCACGATGCGATGGAATCGTGATCCACTGTAAGAAGGAAGCTAGGTCACCTCCTGCTCGGATTCGCTATGGCGGATCGCAGAGAGGTCCTTTGTTGTGCTTCATACTCATGATTTTAAGATAATTTATTAATGTGATTTGCATTTCTTCAAAAGTGGAAAACTGAATATCAGAGGCTTTTCCTCCTACATTTTGCCTTATTAATATCAACTCTAAAGAAGCCTTGCAAGGGCATCATCGGAATTTCGAAGCTCATGCTCTGGGGGATCGTTTTGCAGGGTGACCTTCTGTTAGGCTCTGTTTGGATACTATAGTGTTTGTTACTGTTTTCTCAATGAAAATTATCAATTTACGGATTGGTTAAAATGTACCTACATTTCTTGATTTATGTTGTACTAGTTATGGCATAATTGCAAATTTGCATTAGAATTACATGGAGACATGTTATTCCCCTCGTCTATGTTATCATTCCATGTCTTCGTATGGCAATCAATAAATGTTGATTGCCCATTGTGCTTTCTGCGCATTGTTGTATGCTATTGCTCATGGCACTCCTGGAGATCTTTACGAAGAATGTCCAGGTCGGGGACTGTTAACGAAATATGTTCTCCATATTCCAGTTTTATGTCGCAGTGGTAAGTTAGGGATGTTTGTAGTGGTAAGTTAGAGATGTTTGTTCTTTGTAGACAATGTATGAATTTCCCACTTTCTATTTTGTATTTATTTCAGGTTATTTGCTGCTTGCATTCTTGACATCTACTCAGTAATAATTTACTGCACATATGTTCCGGAATGGGAGTTACTGTACATGATATCAACGGTGTGGATTATGGAAAGTCCTTCAATGTAAGTCTTAAGAGATTCTCATATACTGAAGTTTCTCAATGCTTACGAGTTAATTTTATATGCAAGAAAAAATTGCTTCGAAAACGAATTTTGCTATTTTGATGTTATTATGCTGATGTTTAATTACCAGGTAACCTGTAATGTCAGAGGTAAGCTTGAGCATCTTTGCAATGCTGTGACTTATATTGATCGGCAGGTACTCGGGCTTTACCCGTATGTATCAACATCCTGCGATAAGGAGGTCTAAGTATAGTCGTTTTTACTATATATACGGATTTATATCCATTTCCAGAACTTATTGAGTGTTCCCTGAGATCTAATTCTCAAAATAGTGCAGTTTTGTACAGATAGGTCTCCCTATAAGAGCCCTTTAAGAGAGGATGCTCACGCATGGTGTTGTGCCCCTTTTGAACCTGAAGCAATTTTAAGGTCAAGCTTTAACTCATGTTTTGCGCCTGCAGGTTTATATCGATTTTTTTGTTGTTTTTGAAGTAAATAAGTCCAGCATACGTTCTGAACTAAACTTCACATCCTTGAATTATGCAATTTTTTGATGGTTTAGTCCGTGCAAATGCATGTCATTTCTAATTTTGACTTTATACCCTGTTAACCATTGTTTAGTTGTTGTCGTTAGATGGGTTGAAAGGATGCAAGTGTGGACTTCACCATGTGGGACTATATATGTAAGAAATTCCCCCTTTTTAATTTAAGGAAGTGAAGATAGTCTTAGTCGTCCATGAGTATTGGGTTCTCCGCTCTTGCATCAAACTATTGGGTTCATCAAGTCAACACAATGAAGCCGTCAAAGATAGGCTATTTTTATATCGTCAATTTTATTATTATTTTTCAGGCAATTTGATAGCAAGTCCTTATCGGTTAACCCTATAGGAGAGTGAGTACTACCAGACAAGTGTCTTCCTACTTTTTTTTAACATGTAGCATGTACTTTTTTAAAAATCCTTGCTATTGGGTCTAGATCCACTACTCAACCAAATAGAGGAGGAAGCTAATAGACGAAACCGTTACTTCCCCCTTGCGGGGTACTCAGCCGTGGTACAATGAGTTAGGGACCCATCGTTGTAGTTCCTCTATGTAGTATTGGAATGAGCACCACCTCTCCCTTCATTGAATCCCATGATTTGCCATTGGTCTTCAATTCCGTGCGTGGTGTGCTGACGGAGGCATCTTCGTACAATGATGTAAGGAGTTGCTTCTCCTACATAAGAGGATAAGATATGATTTAAAAGTTGGTTTTTAATTCGAATTCCAGGTAGATTCAAAATAAGTTGAGATTTTGATTAGTCAATCGTATATGGGTAAATCTTGCATCTTCTGAATTGATTAACATTGCAATAAATATCATCCGATCCTCTAACATTCGATAGCTAAATTTTTATTTTGCAGTTACTATCGTTCTATGCAAATCTCTCCCGATCTGAAGTCGGAGAACACCTTCTTAAGAACACCCTCTTAACTGGCTCGATGAGGGGGGCACAACTATAGATTTGCAAATGTATCTACTCCAAATTTTCCTTTCTCCACTCTAAACTCAACTCCAATCTCAGCTCTCCATCCTACATTACTCCCAAGATAATCGTTACCCACCTACCCTTGCAGCTGACAGATCTCCCACTCGATTGCTGCCTTTTCCCACCTATCCCTCTGGCTAACTCTCCCCCCGATAGGTTTCCCAATTAGGGTTTACAGTTTGGGGGGGAAATCCTAATACGAATCGCTCGAGTTCACGGGTCACTGCCACGACATTGTCGAGCATCGAATATCCATCTTCGATTCCTCTCTGTTGCCACCGGGATGGGGGAGCGGCAGCGGAACCTGCGCGATGTCAAGCAATGGATTCAGCCGTGTTTTCCTTGAACACGATCTTCGCATTCAAGTCAATCTAATGTTGCACCACCTTTACGATTTCGAGTATCGTCGATTCTCCTATGTTTCCAAGTATGAATGGCCCCATGTGTTCTCCTTCCATTAGCTTCACTAGAAAATTGTTATCCGTCCTTTTTGATTTTTTTATTTGATGAGACAAATTATGATTTTTACGAGTATAGTTGAAGTAAATATACTCTATCCGTACACAATTTTCTTATAGATTATAAGTTTGGATGAAATAAATACCAATTGCTACACAGTTATACCAATTATACTTTACTTGCTCTATGCACATTACAGTTTAGGAGACCGATTCAACACTACGATGGTAATTCATTCCACCGTACTAGTACTTTTTAAATTATGGTATGGTTATTGCATTCAAACTTTTATATGGTGTCCCTACAAATTCACAATTGTTTTGCACTTCTTTTCGGATTGTTGGGATATATACATGCATACCTCCGTCTTTTTGTATCTTCTTCTTTGGTCATTTGATGGTTTGGAGCACCATCATTTGATGGTTAAACATGTTACTCTATTCTTTTCAATCTCTTCTTCCTCTCATAGTGAGTGGCTCTATTCTATTCCATCTACTTAATAAAAGTTGTTGCGAATACTCTCAATATAACATGAGAAAATATTCAATAGTGGCAGGATGTAAGGTTTGTTACTTTCCCAAATCCTATGACTTTTTAATCTAATCAATACCAACAACTCCGCGTTACAGTCCAATGTATAGTGTTGCGTCTAATTTTCCTTCCAGAAATCAAATGACACCGAATAAGTATATAAACGATGGAAAGAACTTACTCAGGTGCTTTGTATGTACTTTTAGTATAGTCTTTGTAGATATACAGTATAGCAATTGCATGAAAACTTTTAGGTTTATATGTGAAGCCACAGATGTCTTTAATTCCATACATTATTTGTTCACTAATTAAGTAGAAATGCATGCACGATTTTGCCTTTTCCTATCTTCTTCTTTGGTCCTCTCCGATAGCCTGACGGTGGTGTTTCATTCTTCTCATGGCGAGGAGCTATAATCTATCTATTTAATGAACAATGTATCAATAAGATAATTAAACATTAACAAGTATGTAGATATTCTACATGTCCTAAATATGATAAGAAAAGTTGATTGTCATAATATACATTCCTTTAAGTGGTTTACTCTCTCAAATCCAATTGTTTAATTTGATCAGCACTAGCAATTACATAGTGCAAACCAAGGTGTCGTGTTGAATTCTAACTTTTCCTTCCTTGGATCAAAAAATGACGGACATAACTTACTCAAGATTCCAGACTAATTATTATATTACTCACGATTCCAGACTAATTATTATATATAAATATAAAGCAAGGATGTATGCCTATGCAGTAGTATCTTTTTACAAATCGAAAATTTTGCAGAAGGTAGAAAAGTAAATGGTGATTACACGTGCCATATAAAATATTTATAAAGTTTTCTTATAAATTATTCAACTATAATATCAAATAATAACACTAGTTTTCCCGTATCTTTCATTGTGTTTGCAATGTTTCTTTCATACATCTACGCACTTTGTTTCCGAGCTTGCCAAATCAAATATTTGATTTGATGTATGGTTTTCTTTGTTCTCTTATGCACAATTTCTCAATTTTATATTTCTCATATTATTTCCTATCATTTCAGTTGTATCCTTTTAGTAGCTTGTGTGTGTTATTGGCTCAACAGTTGTTCTTATAGGTCAATGATTATTTGTACAGGGAAACTTATTTTATAGTAAATGAGAGTTGTTTAGATAAGGGGACTTACTGAGAACGAATTGAGTTGCCCAGATCAAGGCCCGACAAGAAAGCTCCACCTGATGACAATTGCATTTTTTATAAACCCTTTAACTACTTGCGATGGTCACTCGATGAGGAGGAAGAATGAATTCATTGCAAGCTCATCTTGATATACACCAATTAGACGTTATATGTATGTCCTGTATATATTTGGAGATGGAGATGCTGCGCACTGGTGAAGAGTGATCTATACAGAATCTGCACTCGATGATTATAATTTTCATATCTTTAGATAGCTCTTATGCTCTTACTCTTCAAAGATATGAAAACTTGCCATTGATTATGGTTTCTTTCTTTACTTAGGAAAAAGCTGCCATGTTCTATGAATTTATGTTGGTCCTCTTTTCTTTCTTCAAACTTCAAAGAGAGATGTTGGTTTCATCAGAGGAAATAGATCGCATTACGGTCTCCGTAGTTGTTTTTTTTTTCTGAATTTGAATACAAAGGTGGCAAGAATAGTTGTCATGTCCATGGAGCTTAGAATATCATGGCATTATCCCTGTGACAGAAGCTGTTAAGACGTTAGAAGTTCTCTGGTGCAACGGATGGAAAAGAAAGTCTCGTGCAAAGCACGGGGTGCCCACTAGTTAATTTTAAGCGTTGTCGTCTGATTACCATCGACTTGATTTGTAGCTTGAAATTTAATTTTAACCGATTACGTCGTGATTATATTTATTGGCAGGTAAATAAAAAAACATCATACAGAGGATCTTGGTTGATATCCCGGGGTGGATAACCCTAAGGGTGCGTTTGGTTCGTGGGTTATCCAGGGGTGGATAATCTGATTTTGTGTTAATGTGTTTGGTTGGTGGGTTAAGGGTTGGGAGGGTTTGTGTGATGTGATTGTATTGGAATTTGAAAAAGTTGGTAGTTATTATGATATGAATTTATTGAAATTTGAAAAAGTGGGTGGTTGTTGTGATGTGATTGTATTAAAGCTTGGAATAGTGAGTACAAGTTGAGTATTTTATGATTTTTAGATGATATGATGGTATAATATATAATTTTTTTGATGGGAAGGGAGTGGGCTCCACTAGTGAGTTAAAAATGGAGGTTTTAGGGGGTTACCCACCCAAAGTGGGGGGTAACACCCCAACCGAACGGGGTCTAAGGGCTCGTTTGGTAACCGGGTTACCCCCGAGTTATCTCGGGGTAACTCGGTTTACCCCTCTCTTTTGATGGGATGGAATTCTATCACAAATCATAGTGACATCACATCACATTCTTTTTTCCAACTTTCTCCAACCCTCATAACCATCCCAACCAGCTACTATTCCAATCAGGTTACCCCAACCTAATTCAACCCAACAACCGAACGAGCCCTACGTTTAACATTGTTGAGGGCAAAGTTGGTGGCTGAATAGACATGAATTTTTTTTCATTGCTCCATATATAGGTTAACTGAGGTATAAACGGAACTTTTGAATAAGCTTCAGGTCATTTGCATCAATGATAATTTTTCTAAGGCTTGATAGCTTAAACATATGCGAGGTAATATTTCTGTAGAAGTGCAATGTCTTGAGCCTAGATTCGAGTCGTTATGAGGGACAACTAACCCTTCACAACTTTTGGGCTTGAGCCCAACTTGACTTGTTGAGTAGAGCAAAATGCATAAATCCAAGCTGTTGAGTTCCACTATTGCAGTTTTTTGATTATTAGATGTGAGACTATGTTTAGGATATTATAAAAAGACCTAAAGATGATTATCACTTGTAAAAGGGATCACTGTTTGTAATCTCAACTTTACACTATATAATAACTGACTCGTGGATACCGACATAAATACTCACATTTATTTTGACAAATCATACTTTTTCTTCACTCTCATTTATTTTGACAAATCATACTTTTCTTCTTATTCAGATAGTAAGGAAAGTTGATCGATTATGCCTTATCCATTAAACAAATAAAGTTAATAAAAAAAAGGATTGATAAATTCGAGATATTTGTGCAAATTGGCTTTTGATGGTATGAGATCTTCTTATATGATCACGTGTGCATGTATATGCATCTGTGATATTTTACAAGTCCACAGCAACGCTTGAGTAGAAATTGTGTATAGATTGATCGTTGCTTTGTAGGCATGGACTTGGTACCATTGTAAAAGTGGCACACAACAACTACAATAATACGAGTGCTCATTGATAATTATATGTGTCATTAATGAGATAGAAGGCTTGGAGTACAAAGTAGTAACATCTGTTGGGGATATGGCACAATCAACCAGGAATATCTCCCTTAAACTGTCCTGTAGCAAAGATGTCACAACAATACAATATATATGTTCCCCACATGGGAACTCAATGGCAACAAACACAATCAAGCACACAAGCAACCACAAGAGACAAGAATTTTACGTGGAAACCCTTACTCGGTGTGAGTAAGGGGAAAACCACGGGGCAAGACCGGCAACGATTCCACTACGGTCAAATGGAGCCAATGTTCTTCTCGGTTTTGTTGCCCACAAAACCGAGGTACAAGACACACACAATGGATAGTTTTTCTACAAGTAACTAACTATCCCTAGGTATCCAAAATACCAATATTGTGCTTAAATTCAAGAAGGATAAAGTGACTCCCCTTGTGGGCTCCCGGATGGAGACCCAAACACAATGCTCGGCTCCTTGAGGTCGTCCGCAACGACCTCCAATGGATGCTCCTCTCGAGCTTGGCCTGCCGCTGTACCTCCGGTCCAAACCGTGGCCGGATCGAGCTCCGAACTACAACACCCTCTCCCGCTCGGTCTCTCTCCCTCGCGTGCGTGAAGGAGGGTGGGTTTCCCGTAGAAAATCCTTGTTGCTGTTGCTGTTCACAGGAATGGGGAGGAGGAGACGTCGTTCTTCTCTCTGGAATGGAATAGGGCACGAAAAGAGAGCTCCTGGAATCGGCTGGGGAGTGCTCAACGAAATGGGGTTTTCGTCCCTGGAAATGGGGCATCCAAGTGGGGCAAATAGCAAAGGAGCCCCTGCAAAAGGGCAAATTGTTGCTGCCCCCAAGTTGGGGCTGGAACATTGCAAGTAAACCCAACAACCTCCCCCTCCAGCCCCAACGGGGAGGTGTTGTCCTGTGATGGAGATCAAGAAGAGGTGACACCGCTCAGCTCTCTACAGAGCTGAAGTTTGTCACGAGTGACTGCCTTGGTCAACATGTCTGAGGGGTTCTCATCAGTGTGAATCTTCTTCAACATGAGCTGCTTCTGTTCAATTGCATCCCTCAGCCAATGGTATCTCACATCAATGTGTTTTGTGCGAGCATGGTGCATCGTACTCTTGCTCAAATGTATAGCGCTCTGGCTATCACAAAACACAACCGGCTCACTGTCATCCAATCCAAACTCACGAAGAAAGCATTGTAGCCACAACACTTCTTTCCCAGCCTCTGTTGCTGCTATGTGATGAACGTTGAATTCGCCTCTTTAATAATCTAAAATAGTGTCGTAGTATAGGAGGCGAATTCGGTTCAGCAAAAACCACGATCTTTGAATGTCGTGGAATATTTTTTACTTGGCAAGTCTACCAAGGTCGAACACAGGGACACGGGTGCCTAATATGTTTATTGAATTTCGATTCATAAGGTACAGAGTGAATTAATTCCAATTTCAGGTCCACAGGATGCAATATGGTAAATACAAAGCAAAGCCATGATGCATGCTATTTTTTAATTGGTTTTTATGCAAGTTAAAGTGATGCATGAGCAAATATGCAAGTATTCATGTATGTTAAATACAAGGTTACAATTATACCCTAAAATTATGAGCAATATGATAGAATTGAGATCAGTGTCAATTTAATCACAACAATAAAAGCGATCATCAGATCAAAGCAAGACAAGGAGAACAGGGTCCCATTTGACACATAAAAATTCACTTCAACTAAAACAGTGGTAAATGAGACAATAAAATATGCTAAAATATAGAGGACAAAACAAGGATCAAACGACACTAAAATCATGCAATTTGGACCTATGATGCTCAAGTTATGCTAAAAACAGTGCAAGGGCATAATTGTAATAAAAATGCAATAAAATAAAGGGATAAATATTGCATTTAGGTCCCTGGAAAGACCTAAATGCAATTACCAAAGCCTAAGTGCAATTTTTCCATGCGTGCGGGGACCTCTTTGTAATTTCTGAAACCTTGGAGGGGCTCCCTGTAAAATACCCTAGGCACGCACGTGACGCACGCGCCTGGAGGACCAAAATGAAAATTACATTTCTTCTAGGGTCCTTTGTGCAAAATACCCAACACCTCACATGCAAGGCACGCGAGGGCTAGGCTCGGGTCAGCTCCTTAGGTTTGGGCCACGTGGCTGCTGTCTGTGGCTCAGCTTGAGGTTCGTATAACCCAATCCTGTAGGTTGGGCTGGAGGCTCGGGTCCACCACGTGGCGTCTTCGTGGCCGTTCGATCATTTCGATCGGACGGTATCTGTACTGTCTTCTCCGCCGTGAGCCACCGGAGGAGGCTGGGCTCCGGTAACTCGCTGGTTGCTCCACAGAGTCCCTCCAAGCAAGGCGGAGGTCCGGTGAGCTCTTTGCAGCGTTGGCGGATATCTGGGAGACGCGGCGAAGCTCCGGTGATGATCAGAACTTGAATTCCCTGGAGCTTTGCCGGAGGAGATAAGCTCGAACGAGCTCAGGTGCCAACTCCGGCTATTGAAGATCCTCCAATGGTTAATTAAAGCCGAAGCGTGCGTGCGTGTAGTGCGAGTGCTTGTGAGGTGAGTGATCGGCCGTGGAGGCGTCGAGAGTGGTGGCCGAAGGTTTCTTCGCCGCCGAGGTGGGAGAAGAAGGGAATCGGAGTGGGGGAGGAACTGGAGAAGGGAGAGGGGGTCCGCGTGAAGGAGGGTGGCGTTGCGAAGCTGATGAAAAGGTTGGATGAGGGTGACGGTGTCTGTAGGTAGCGGGATAAATCGAAGAAATGAAAGAAAAATCACCTCGCCGGAGCGAGGTAATGGTGGAGGTAGTAGCCTGGGGTTGAGCTCCTTGGGAGCTCTGGGTCGTCGCCCTGGCATGCCCGACCTTGGCAGGGGGCTCAGCGGTACCCAGAGGTCACCGATACGCGGTGGAGGCACCGCGGGTCGACACCGAGCCAACCCCATGACCGCCTCGACGTTCCGCCCCTCCACTGTCACCGGAGGGGCGGAGGAAGCTAGGAGATGGCCCAATAATGGTGGACGACGGTCTATGGTGACGGAGGTGGCGATTTATAGGAGGGTGGTTCTTGGCGTTATGAGGTGGTGAACGGCGAATGAACGACTGTTTGATGGCGGGTGAATAATGGAGGATGACGATTGGGGGTTACGCGAAGATGAAGGAGGGCAGGGCTTTGAGGAGGAGGCATTATGAGCGAGAGGGGTGGTCGGAGGTGGCGGCCAGAAAAGGAAGGGGGAGGTGTGTGCGCGAGTCGTAACGCCTGGGGGAGGAGGTGCTGGAGGTTGACGATGGGTGGTGGACCGTTGGATCGTATGATCCAACAGTCAGGAGGGTCGCGTTGATTGAGGGATGCGATCAGATCTGAGGATCTGATCGAGCGGCTGATAATGGAGCGTGAGGGAACGACCGAGATTGAGTGATGGGGGGATCTAACGGTGAGAGGGAGCGGGATGATGTGGCACATGGGTAGGCGTAGGGTAAGAGATCGATCTGACGGTTATAGGTGCAGCGCTGGGTAGCGGTTGAGATTAGCTCTGATAATTAGATCTAACGGCTGTAGTTAAGGCGGAGTTGGACGACGGAGATGGGGGCGATTGGAGCAGATCCAACGATGGAGATCATGGCGCGGATGAATGGATGTGATGTGATGAGGGGGAGATCCAAAGGCTGAGGACGAAGGGGTGTCGTGGAGCGTTGAGGGACGTTGGATGAGAAGGAGATCAAGCAGATGAGGATTAGGCGCTAGTGGGCGGCTAAGATTTGATCTGGAGACAGATCAGATGGCTGAGATGTGAGGCGGTGATGGAGGCGATTGAAGCAGATCCAACGGTGGAGATCATGGCGCGGATGAATGGATGTGATGTGATGAGGGGGAGATCCAAAGGCTGAGGACGAAGGGGTGACGTGGAGCGTTGAGGGACGTTGGATGAGCAGGAGATCAAGCGGTTGAGGATTATGCGCTAGTGGGCGGCTAAGATTTGATCTGGAGATAGATCAGATGGCTAAGAAGTGAGGCGGTGATGGAGGGTTCAGATGCAGGCGGGGGAGAGTGAATCCAACGGCTGAGAAGGGCGTTGGGTGTCAAAAAGGGAAGCGGGCCACGTGGGCGGCCCAGAGGGCGCCACGTGGCCCAATGAGAAAATTCAGAGAATAATTACAAAGAAAATTATAAAAGAAATAGTTAGATGCTGAATTAGGAAAAAGTCGAAACATGAAAGTTGCTCGTTTCGACGAGATCTACAACTTTCATGTTGGTCAAAAAGCTAAAAGAGGTCAATTGTACAAAACCTATTTTTGGGGGTATTTTTAGGGGGATAAAAACACCGATTTTGTGGTTTTGAGATGTTTTTGTATTTTTTATCTTTTTAATGGTCAGTGATTTATGGACAATTATTCTAACTAATTTTTAGGGGGTTTTGAGGATAAATTAATTGCAAGAAAATAAAGGGAATTAATTACAATAACTTAATGGTAAATTATACACAATATAATACAAGATAAAAACAAAGAATTAGAGGGTATTTTTATTGGATTGATTAAGCAGGGGTTTTAATTAGCGGCTTTTAGCATGATGAATACGAGATTCATCATAACCCTATACTTAGACCATGCTCGTCCTCGAGCATCTAAAGAATGAAGGAGTCGGATTAATTCCTGACAGTGAGCGTGAAATTTTCAAGGCTTGATCTTTCGAAGACCCTTGACCTAAGTGATCCTAAAACTCCGGATTTATCCAAGCCTTAGTCAGAAGGAATCCAACTTCTCTAATTATCAGACTCTCTTTTTGTACATATAATATAAGGATATGACATTTAGTGTACTGCATTTCATGAGAGCCGAGTCGATGCATCACTCAAAGTTCCAGTCCCAAAGACTCTCCTCTAGACATAATCCTCAATACTAGGGAATAAGTCTACTCTTACTTCAGTCAACCGTCTCATTAGTTTGTCAGACTTGAAATGTTGATGGACGACCAAATGATGAAGGTAATGGGATTGTGTCTATTTTTCTCACCCTCACATTGGAACAAGGGGCCTCTCGAGTGCCTTTTTACTCAACACATGTAAATTTTTATATTGTTGATCAATATGTCCGTCAAGAGAGTTGGAGTCGTCTGCACTTGTTTTTCTGGGAGTACACCGGGGTGTGTCTTTTCTGAGTATCTAAGATACCTTCGACACCCAGACTTTTATCGCTTACGATGCAGGGCCTTTTTTGTGGTGTCAGCCCGACTCCTTGGTCCTAATTAGCGCTTGGTCCAAGTGGACACTTTGAAAATGTTTGGGAGCGCTCGCCATTGGTGGAAGCTCATTTGTATTTTGACTTTGGTATTCAGAGCTTTTTCTTTGACATTTCATTTCTTTTGTTGGCTAGCTCCACTGCTTTTACCAAAAGTTGGCGCACACTGATCAACAAATTCCTTTAAGTTTCATCACACCCTAGCACATAGGTAAATATCAAAGAGATAGCATATGAATCTTGCTCACATACTGGCTAGGGTTTTGCTGACACTCATGTTTTCTGAAGCCTTCATTAACTTTATCCCATCCTCGAATATCATTAGATCGGGTCTAAATTCAAATCTCCGGTCCTAGTTCCTCAAGTGATATCTCAACTCAGTTCATCAATCATGCAGTTGTGGAAGTAACTGTGCTGATCATATTTACTTGAAGGTAGAGATGAAGAGTGCATTATCGCACTAAAATCTTTCAAACCAGAGGAGTGTGGATAATTAAGTCTTAAAAACCCTAATGGCTAAGGCATGCTAACTCCGACTCTCAAGATCACAGAAATCTAGTGTCCTCAAAATCCTCAAGCCTTGCGTGAGTGTAAATGTGTCAGGAATACACCAACTCCTTGGGTTAGTGATTTTGTCTTTTGCAGATTTTTATGGGTTTTAATAAATTTTTTTATTTCTCGGAGAGACAATGACTGGCCCAGGCTCAAATATAAGTATCCATTCTCAGCTAGTATGGGTGTAAGTACAGGCCGAGACCCGTGTTACTTGAGGACGGGGCAAAATGCGATGTCCTCTAAACCACCCACTCTGCTAAGGGAGACCGAGGTTCCCTCACTGAAAATGTGTACTAAGCCTAGTAGTCAGAGTCAAATTCCCAGAAAATTTTTAATTTTTCAATTTTTTTAAATAGGAATATTTACAAAAATTAAACCCTCGATTTTAATAAATAATTTTTACAAAACTAGTTCACTAGTTTACCAAAACCCTGCCCGAAATTTTTTTTTAAAAGTTTAAAAAAACATGAGCTAAGGCTAAAGTAAATATGCAATAATATACGGTATACCCCCCTATACTTAAAATTTGCTATGTCCGCATAGCACAAGTGCCATGAAGCCAAGGCTCGGTTCAAATATAGGGTGATATAGCGGAACTGAGAGGAGGGTCCCCCTATACTTAAGCCAAAATCGGCCTAAGTACAAGAAGACAGAACGAGGGAGGGATGAGTAGGCAGGTCCCCCCTATACTTAGGCTACAAATAGCCTAAGTAAGGTCTGAATTAGGGGAGAGAGTGTCCTATGATACAAGGGTGAGGGGGAAGGCGTTCGTGAAATATACACACAGAGAGAGAGAGATAGAGGTAGAGAGAGGGAGAGAGAGAGAAATATACAGGGGGATAGTGGGAGTGAGTGTGTATATGCAAGTGTAGGTGTATGTGTGTGTGTGGGGGGGGGGGGGTAGATAATCAAGTGATCTACTTTTTTTTCTTCTCTTTTTTTGTGTACAACATGCAAAACTGGAAATAAATATGCGGATGCAAGTCTTTTTTTTACAATATGCAATGTAGGTTGTCTGATCTAAAACTCCTCAAATTCTTCCCGAATTCTTTTGCGGCCTCTTCAGCGGAAGCTCCCGACTTCACGCCTCCATGAGGATCAAGCGTCCTCGATCATCATGGGCCCTGCCACAAAAGAGAAAAGTTAGACACATCGAGAAATTAAATCAGCAGATGCGATGCAAAGAAATGATGCATGAAACAAGGACCTAAAAAATTTTGAAATTATTCAACAAATAAAATCAAAATTCAATAATTAAGCAAAGCCGTGTCCCCGCCAACGGCGCCATTTGATGAACGTGGAATTCGCCTCTTTAATAATCTAAAATAGTGTCGTAGTATAGGAGGCGAATTCGGTTCAGCAAAAACCACGATCTTTGAATGTCGTGGAATATTTTTTACTTGGCAAGTCTACCAAGGTCGAACACAGGGACACGGGTGCCTAATATGTTTATTGAATTTCGATTCATAAGGCACAGAGTGAGTTAATTCCAATTTCAGGTCCACAGGATGCAATATGGTAATTACAAAGCAAAGCCATGATGCATGCTATTTTTTAATTGGTTTTTATGCAAGTTAAAGTGATGCATGAGAAAATATGAAAGAGAACATGTATGTTAAATACAAGGTTACAATTATACCCTAAAATTATGAGCAATATGATAGAATGAAGATCAGTGTCAATTTAATCACAACAATAAAAGCAGTCATCAGATCAAAGCAAGACAAGGAGAACAGGGTCCCATTTGACACATAAAAATTCACTTCAATTAAAACAGTGGTAAATGAGACAATAAAACATGCTAAAATGTAGAGGACTGAACAAGGATCAAAACGACACTAAAATCATGCAATTTGGACCTACGATGCTCAAGTTATGCTAAAAACAGTGCAAGCGCATAATTGTAATAAAAATGCAATAAAATAAAGGGATAAATATTGCATTTAGGTCCCTGGAGGGACCTAAATGCAATTACCAAAAACTGCCTAAGCCCAAGTGCAGTTTTTCCATGTGCGCGGGGACCTCTTTGTAATTTCTGAAACCTTGGAGGGGCTCCTATAAAATACCCCAGGCGTGCACATGACGCATGCGCCTGGAGGACCAAAATGAAAATTGCATTTCTTCTGGGGTCCTTTGTGCAAAATACCCAGCACCTCACGTGCAAGGCACGCGAGGGCCAGGCTCGGGTCAGCTCCTTAGGTTTGGGCCACGTAGCTGCTGTCTGTGGCTCGGCTTGAGGTTCGGATAACCCGAGCCTGTAGGTTGGGCTAGAGGCTCGGGTCCACCACGTGGCATCTTCGTGGCCGTCCGATCATTTTGATCGGACGATATCTGTACTGTCTTCTCCGTCGCGAGCCACCGAAGGAGGCTGGGCTCCGGTAACTCGCTGGTTGCTCCACCGAGTCCCTCCGAGCAAGGCGGAGGTCCGGTGAGCTCTTGACAGCGTTGGCAGATATCTGGGAGACGCGACGAAGCTCCGATGATGATCAGAACTTGAATTTCTTGGAGCTTCGCCGGAGGAGATAAGCTCGAACGAGCTCAGGCGCCAACTCCGGCTATTGAAGATCCTGCAACGGTTAATTAAAGCCAAAGCGTGCGTGCGTGTAGTACGAGTGCTTGTGAGGTGAGTGATCGGCTGTGGAGGCGTCGAGAGTGGTGGCCGGAGGTTTCTTCACCGCCGGGGCGGGAGAAGAAGGGAATCGGAGTGGGGGAGGATCTGGAGAAGGGAGAGGGGGTCCGTGTGAAGGAGGGTGGCGTTGTGAAGCTGATGAAGAGGTTGGATGAGGGTGACGGTGTCTGTAGGCAGCGGGATAAATCGAAGAAATGAAAGAAAAATCACCTCGCCGGAGCGAGGAGATGGTGGAGGTAGTAGTTTGGGGTTGAGCTCCTTGGGAGCTCTGGGTCGTCGCCCTGGCCTGCCCGGCCTTGGCAGGGGGCTCAGCGGTGCCCGGAGGTCACCGATACACGGCGGAGGCGCCGCGGGTCGACACCGAGCCAACCCCATGATCGCCTCGACGTTCCGCCCATCCGCTGTCACCGGAGGGGCGGAGGAAGCTAGGAGATGGCCCAATAATGGTGGACGACGGTCTATGGTGGCGGAGGTGGCGATTTATAGGAGGGGGTTCTTGGCGTTATGAGGTGGTGAACGGCGAATGAACGGCTGTTTGATGGCGGGTGAATAATGGAGGAGGACGATTGGGGGTTACGCGAAGATGAAGGAGGGCAAGGCTTTGAGGAGGAGGTGTTATGAGCGAGAGGGGTGGTAGGAGGTGGCGGCCAGAAAAGGAAGGGGGAGGTGTGTGCGCGAGTAGTCGTAACTGTTTGACATGCGAGCCCACAGCGAGCCATTATGCAATAAATGTTATTGCACATATCATTCCCTGATCTGAAATGAATAATAAATAATTTGCATAATAGGTCCCTCTGTACAATTAGGGTTATGTACCATGGCCATCTTGATGATCATATAGCTGTTGATTCAATAATTGAATCATAGAGGCTGGTGCTTGGATGAATATCTAATGGGTTAGATAGAGGACTCATCAAGCACCGTCAAATGATTATTAAGAGATGATCTCCAGCATGAGTAGGAGATGGCAATCCTTTTCTCGCATAGGCTGATATCTGACCGACCTCTCGATGCAGGTCCTCTGCATGGGAATAGTGATTCGGAGGTGTCAGATTAGTTAAGTCAATGGGTTGATTTAGCGAGATCAAGATAACCTAAGTCCTATGTTGAATACTGTCACAGCATAGGCACACATCCTCTGACTAGAGACAGATGTGTTACTATATGTCTGAGTGTGTATATTTGGCAGACCATTAGGTTTATGACCTAATCAAGGTCTATACACCGGCGAGTTGGTGTGCATATAAGGGCATATGAGTAATACGATCTCTCAAAGGGATCATACAGGTTCACTTATGAACCGGAAGACATGAGCTCACTCATGAGGTATTGGGACCGATCAAATTCCATGCATGGTCGTCATGCTTTGGAAGCATGACAAGAATTTGAAGGTATGATATATGCTTTGGGAAAGCATATGATCGATACCAAATCCCAATGACCAAGATTGAGAAACTTGGTGATCAGACCCTGAATATGACAGTATAAAATAGATCTTCATCTTCAGGTTGATCATTGGTCTTCCAGTATGCAGGATGTGCAGGTATTGGGAATACCTGAGGGTGATGTGATCATAAACGATTGTATAACCATGACGCTTCCAGTCCGAGGGAGTGATGAAACAGGTCTGGATTTTA
The DNA here is from genome assembly GCA_037367405.1 of Ottelia alismoides. NCBI lineage: Eukaryota > Viridiplantae > Streptophyta > Magnoliopsida > Alismatales > Hydrocharitaceae > Ottelia > Ottelia alismoides. Next base: position 302,059 of record JAZKJV010000091.1, on the reverse strand, counting down.
GTGACTCCTCTCAGTAGAGAAGTAACTTGATCTTAGTCCAAACGTTGGACATTGATCTGAATGTGATTCACATGCAATGAGAAGATTAAGTATACGGACTTGATTTAATCAAGCATCTGTGAGAGGTCCGTTAGATCTGGATTTGAGATGAGATCTCAACATCCAAGTCACTATACGTGGAACAATACAATCGCCCTGTCCTTATCTCCAAGTATCTGCGGAGAAGGTACATTATTCTTGAAGGAGTTCAAGAATAATTCCTGTGATGAATTTAGTATCCAAGAAGAAGGTCTTGATGATTAAATGAGATTTAATTATAAGTACAATATGAATAAGATTCATGTTGAGAGAATGATTGTCCAAGATAATTAAATGGGATTTAATTATCAAGGATAAGCAGATCGTGGATAGTGATATCCAGAATATCTGTGTATATTATAAATGAGACTTATAATATATCAGAGAGAGAAATATAGTAAATAACATTTGTTAATTATTAATGTGGATTGGATCCACATTAGTTAATTAATTGGAAATGTAATTTACAAATTAATTTGGGATGTGAATATGATTCACATATTTTTCAATGGCATGATTGAAATATTCACAAATTAATTTGGAATTAATTTGGTGGATATTATTGCAATAATAATTATTGCAAATAATTAAGAAATAATAATATAAATAAAAGGAGATAAAACCACCAATAATCAAAGGTGGCGTCACCTATAGGTGACGCCTCCTTGATTTTATGAGGGTTGTTGTCTCCTCTTATTTGTTGTCTTATTATCTCTTAATAAATTAATTTATGTTAATTAAATTGTGTTGATAATAATTAAACATATATTTAATTTAATATAAATTAATGTTGTTGGTTTTTAACCAACAACAATCATAGCCGTTGGATGGCTCTTGGATTACAATGACCATTGGATCCATGAGAGCCATGGATTGAGATCCATTGGATCCCAAACTAATATATAAAGAGGGTAGCCTTAGCCCTTGAAAGTTACACCAAGTAGACGCATACTCTACTTCTCTCTCTCCCTCTCATTCTCGTGCTCTCTCTCTCCATAGGGTGGCCGACCACCATTGTTGAGAAAGGAGAGAAGTTCTCGCCTTCGCCTTCGATGACTCGAGGATCTCCTTCTTCTTCATGTCTACTTGCTATAGAAGAAGACGACGGATTTCGCTTGACGAAATCAGGGGATCTATTGCTTGGATCTTCATCGAGGATTGCGGGAGGAACGCGACTCATCATCGTGCCCGCAAGTGCGTTCTTCGTGGATCGGACTTGAGACAGGAGGATCTCTTGTTTAGGATCTCGCGATCACAATCACGCTTCAAAGGTATTCCTTATACTTTGTGGTTTGATGAAACGATCCGAGAAGTATTCTCGTGATCATGTAGTTTCATCATTTGATTTAAAATTTTTAAATTTCGCTGCATCTTGGGACTAGTACGACTAGTCGCCCCGATCGTATTCGATGCGATCGTCACGCTTCCATGATGCGCTTGAGAATTCTCAATATCCTTCAATGGTATCAGAGCCTTAGATCGAAAAAGGTTTTGGATATGATCCATGAACCATGGACGACTTGGGTTTGAAATGGTCGCGAAAGTTTTGGCGCATTTGAATTTTCGCAACTCTGTCTAATTGATTTTTTCGGTACTGTTCAAATTGTTTAAACACCAAATATTCAATTGGATTTTGTTCCCCATTAAACAAGGAAACCATACGACTTGAGTTTACTAAATTTGGATTTAGTTTGATCAAGATATGGCCGTTTGAATATGCATGTATTCACAGTTGCGGGAACTGCAGAACAGAACGTGATTAATTTGTTAATTACGGTTTTGTTAGGCCTCAAAATGCATGAAATATCACTTAGGTTCTGTTATAAATCAAGTTGGCAATCTTAGGGCACTAATTTTGCGAATTTTGGATTTAAATTGATCAAGATAAGTTAATTTTAGTGATAAGGGGTCACTGCTGGAAATTAACATTTTTTGATCATGAACCTTGTGATAGTCATTCAAATAAATGTTGATGAAAATTAATTGTTAACTTTATGAAATTGGTTATTGATAAATATTTGTGAAATATTTAAATATGATAATCAATTCCTTAAATGACATCCCACTAAACCATATTGATAAGATAGTTGATCTTGATCATTGGTTAATTTGAAATCATCAACAAACATTGGTTTCATGCAAAACCCTAGGACATCCTACGATAGTTGTATGACAACTTTTACATGAAAAACTACTTGCTTGAATAGGATTGAGGATTTGTTTAGCAAATCTCCTTATAATATAATCAAAAATGTTTTGATGTATATTATATGGTATAATTTCGGTTGAAAGACCGATGAGCATCTCAAAGTAAATGATGATCTATCTGGCATTATCCTTTCCTGAGATGGATATGGTGTCTAGTCGGAGATCGCTGGGATAGCGGGTTGCAACGTATGTGGTCCGTCCCACTCTCGCCGGTACTGGCCATGACAGCGGGTAGGGATTGGATAATGCTGGGGAAATCAAAATGTATTTCTAATTATTAAAATTTGAAATAATACGTACTTTGAGATTATACCTACTATTCAGGTAAAATTCAAAGTTTGTTGATTGATAATAGGATTGATGATTGATTTAATGTGATTAAATTAATTATATCCTATGAAACACTCTATTATGAATAGATGTATTTCCCTTGGAAGAATTAATTATGTGAATATGATTCACGATAATTAATTACAATTTGAATATGAGGTGGAGGATCACATAAGTGACATCCATGGTCTCCCGTCAAGGCAAAGAATTTCGTCGCCAAAAGTTGTATATAGGAGACGCCTGTCCGAAGTGACAGATCCTATATACAATTATTTGGATCGGGTTCTTTGCTTCTCAAAAGATTAAGGCCGTATACGTAGTGACCCCAATATCAGGTCCCCATATTATTGGGGCGATATTGGATTGCGTATAGCGAGTTTTAAGCATGTTGACGGTTGGTTCAATTAACAACGGGTCAACATCATCTTAGGGGTGATGGGCCCGGGTGTTAAAGACCGAATTGGGAAATGCAAGTTGGACTTGCAAGGTGGAATGTGTTCCTGCTTCTCTTTATTCGAGTCACAGGTTCTCATATTATTGGGATGTGATAAAGATAGAGAGGAGATCCCAGATCTTGCTTGAGATATAGTGGTAAGTATATCTCTTACTTTGAAAGACGATTAGGGAATAATCTTTCATAGTAGACATAGCAAGACAAATTTGATTTAAAATTCCTAAATCAAAGTAAAATATGTATATATATAATATATATATCCTTATGCAAATTTCTTATTTCAGATAATCCTTCATTAAACCGACTCAATGTTATACTCAATAATAACCAGTAAAATATCATGGATTGGACTCATGATCCAGATATTGTACTTGCAATTGGACACATAATGTATGTGGTTGCAATGTGCAAGTTTCCTCAACATAATGAGGAATGACGATTAAATAAGACAATGAGACATCACCTTAGGGTTTGTATGTCTCTATAGCCTTGATCTTTCATCGAGTGTACTTTGGAAATGACATGTCGATGGTGATCGTAATTGTCAAATAATCCTTATAAAAAATCTAAGAAGATGTTCTGGCATACATATGTGCTCTAAACATTTAATCATGAATGACATGGTTCTCTGCATTATGCAGAATGGTGGCTCGAAAGAGATGATGTATTCAAAATATTTGAATACCTACCTGAACCAATGTTTTAGGAGTCTAGATGGATGTAGACATGATGAGTGTCATCATTCTACTGTATATACTCTAGTCATTCATGAAGCTTCATAATATTCATATTGTATGAATTTAATGAAGCATGTATAAATGTTGAAATGCTCTTACATTGAGTTCTTTTGAATTTAACATGAGAGATCCTTAGTATTGAACAATGGTTGTTTATAGATGAAAAGAGCACAGTGGAAGCGTGGGTCGGACCCATGTGAGAAGGAAAGTCGAAGAGTTGATTGTACTTCTGTGACTTCCATATGACATCCAAAGAGTTGGATGAATGCCTATACTGCAATAACTTGATGTGTTGATAGTATGACTATCAAGTCTGTCTAGAATCCTTAGAGAAGGACTCAGATAGTGCATCATAATAATCTATATCTACATTTGATCATTGAAATTGACTTGCTTATTTGATAAGATAAAGTCTGATAATTGTATCTCAATCTTCTAACAACACTTGCAATGTGTTGCACATGTTTTAGATGACTGGAAAAATTTGCTCTTAAGGTTTATAGTTATCCACATAGACATTGATGCAATTGTTGCAACAATCTCTATTGGATTGATATACTTCTTAATTTTAGTGGGAGAGCCTTAGTCTTAGAGAATGTCTCTATGACCTAGATATTAGAATACACTCATTGTTTGTTTCTAAATGTTGGAAATAAACATGAATTCTGGAATAAACATATCATAAAGAGTTATGATGGATATATTTCAGATAATAATCTAGCATCTGGTGGACTCTACTAAATTAGAAATTTAATGAATGGTTCATTAAGATTTCTAATACTGAAAGTTAAACTTTATAAGATCAATAGGAGGATAAAGATCATTTGACAATGATTTAGCATCAAGTTTTGGACATATGTCTGCTGATGAGATCAATAGACTAGTAAGATATGAAACTTTAGAATGTCTAAAATTTCAAATCTTACATACTTGTGAATATTGTATTCAAAGTAAAATGTCCAATACACCCTTTTTTTGGGAAAGGTGTAAGATGTCAAGGTATTCGAGATCTCATACATATTGATGTATGTGAATCATCTATATCATAGTGAACATTGTGGATATGTGATATCTATTGATGATCATGTATGATATGAGATTTCTTCTCTTCACCTAGGAAACCTTTGAAATGTCCAAAGATTTCGTAATTTTGGTTTAGAATCAAAGTTTGAAGGAAGATTAAATGAATTTGATCTAACCAAGGTAGCAAGTACCTATTAGATGAATTCAAAGAATATCTTATGGAGATATGAATATCATTTCTATCTCAATCCTCCTGACACACCTAAACTCAATGGAGTTGAGTTGTAGGAAGATACAATTAGATCATGTGTGACATGATTTGATCAATGATGAATTTTAGCATAATTATCCCTTAGTTTCTAGGTATATATGTGTAGTAGAGACTACAATTTATATATCCTTAATAAGGTTCCATGCATGTAAGCTGGAATCTAGCACTTGAGAGTGCTACTTCATTAGGAAAATAAAAGATGGTATTGGATACCTACTTTACGACCTTGAGATTCTTAAAATATCTCATCTTTGAGAATATGATTATTATAGGATGACTCTCTTGAGAATCAAGATGAAAATGAAGTATAGGAACTCATTTAATCTTGAGAAGATAATGAGGCTCCAGAAATCGGAAACTAAAAGGGACAATTAAAGATGAAACACTAATACCTCTTCAAATGAGTTTGAGGATGTATTCCTTGTGTCAGTTAAGTCTGACAATAATTGGACTTCATGTGATTAAGCTCCTGAGGATCATAACATGGAAAGATGGATATTAGCAATAAAGGTCTAAGGTAGACTTTATATACAAGTGTTGTATATGGACCCTCTAGGATCCACCTATAAGGGTTAGACCCATTAAGGTGTAAATGGATCTTCAATAGAAAGAGGGAACCTGATGAGAAGGTAGAAACCTTCAAAGCACGGTTCGTAGCCATGAACTACACACCAAAGAGAAGACATCGATTGCGATGAGGCTTGCTTTTCAGTGATCATGTTTAAACCCATCAGAATATTGCTAACCCTAGCTACACAATTTGACTATGGCATCTTCAAGATGTGAGTCAAGATTGTATTCCTCTATGAATACCTCTTTGAGGATATTCACATGAAGTAGCCCCAAGGCTTTATTAGCAATGTGAGCCCGAGGTGAACCATTCCTACAATAAATATTATTATAATAAATGATTTATCAATAAAAGTTATTGATTTTTATTTTCACTCCCTTTCTGATATTGAATGAATGAATGCACTATAAGGTCCCTCTGTACAATAAGGGTTATGTACCATGGCCAACTTGATAATCATACAGCTGTTGATTCAATGATTGAATCATATAGGCTGATGCTTGGATGAATATCTAAGGAGTTAGATAGAGGACTCATCAAGCATCATCAATGATTAACAAGTAGTGATCTCCAGTATGAGTGGGAGACGGCAATCCAATCTCATTAGACTGATATCTGATTGACCTCTTGATGCAGGTCCTATGCATAGGAATATTGATTCGGAGGTATCAGATTAGTTGAGTCAATGAGTTGACTTAACGAGATCGAGATAACCAAAGACCTATGATGAATACTGTCACATCACAGGCAAACATCCTCTGACCAGAGACATATATATTACTATATGTCTGAGCATGTACATTTGGCAGACCAATAGGTTGATGACCTAATCAAGGTCTATACACCGGCGAGCTGGTGTGCATGTAAGGGCATATGAGTAATATGATCTCTCAAAGGGATCATACAGGTTCACTTGTGAACCGGGAGACATGAGCTCACTCATGAGGTATTGGGATTGATCAAATTCCATGCATGGTCATCATGCTTTAGAAACATGATATGAATTCGAAGGTAAGATATATGCTTTGTGAAAGCATATGATCTGTACCATATCCCAAGGACCAAGATTAAGAAACTTAATGATCAGACTATGAAGATGACAGTGTAAAAGTGATCTATATCTTCATGATGATCATGAGTCTTCCAGTATGCAGGATGTGCAGGTATTGGGAATACCTGAAGGGTGATTTGATCATAAACGATTGTATAACCATGACGCTTCCATTCCGAGGGAGTGATGAAACAGGTCTGGATTTTAGTGACTCCTCTCATTAGAGAAGTGACCTAATCTTAGTCCATATACTGGACATTGATCTGAATGAGATTCAGATGCAATGAGAAGATTAGGTTTATGGTCTTGATTTAATCAAGCATCTATGAGAGGTCCATGGGATCTGGATTTGAGATGTGATCTCAATATCCAAGTCACTATACGTGGAACAATACAATCGCACTGTCCTTATCTCCAAGTATCTGAGGAGAAATAGCATTGTTCTTAAATAGTTTAAGAGCAATTCCATAAGATCTAAGCAAAGAGAAGTTGATAATTAAATGTGATTTAATTATGATATATGAGAAATTATCCAATATAATTAAATGTGATTTAATTATTATGGATAAGAATAATGTGGATAGTGATATCCAATTATTCATAATATGTTATAAATGTGATTTATAATATATTAGAGAGAGTTCAATATAATTTATATTAGTAGATTAATTATTAATGTGTATTGGATACACATTGTCTAATTAATTGAAAATGTAAATTACATTTTGTTTTGGGTTGTGAATATGATTCACAATATTCCAATGTCAAGATTGCAATATTCCCAAAATTAATTGAGAATTATTTTGGTGAATTAAAATACCAACAAATTGTTGTTGGAAAATAAATAGAGAGAAAATCAAGGAGATGTGCAATCTCATGGATTACCATGAGATTGCCCTCCCTTTTGGAAAGGAGGGGGCGGCACCAATTTCCTTGTGAAATTGGTGGTTGTCCCCCCCTTCCAAAGAGGAAGGTTGATCTCTCTTGATTCCTCTCTCCTTATTTGATTGATTTAATATGGTATTAATATTTATTTGATTTATCAAATATATTTTTATCAAATTAAATCACAAGTTGTTGGTTTTTACCAACAACAATCTTGACCATTGGATTGACATAAATCAATCTCATCCATTGATTTTATATGTCACATGGATTGAGATCCATGGATCCCAAAACCCTATAAATAGAGAGGCATACTATGCTCTCTCTTTACATGCTATTGTAGCACTCTTCTCTCTCTCTCTCTTTCTCCATACTCGACAGCCCTCTCTCCCCCTTCTTCTTGGTGGCCGTCGACCTTGGTGGAGAGAATCGTCGTCGCCCGCGCCCTCGTGTTGCCGCTTCGACGCTCTGCGGTCCTTCATCTACTTCGAGTGCTTCGCCCACGAAGGAGACGTTCGATCTCGTGCGACGAGATCAGGAGCAACCGTGCTTGGATCTACTTCTTGGATTGCGAGGACTACGCGGTTCATCCCCGCGCTCGCAAGCGATCTCTCCGACGATCGGACTTGAGACAGGAGGTCTCTTCTCTTAGAGACTCGATCAACCACGCTTCAAGAGGTATTGCATTATACTTGTTGTGGTTATAGATGAAACAATCCGAGAATTGTTCTTGGATCATGTGGTTTCATCGAATAAAATTTTTTAAATTCCGCTGCACCGAACAACTAGTACGACTAGTCGTTCTTCGTCGTATCCGATACGGCGCTCACGCTTCCGTGATGTGCTTGAGGATTTCTCCATATCCTTCAAGTGGTATTAGAGCTCTAGGTCGACGGTTTCGAATAGTGATTCACTAACCGAGGACGACTTGGGTTCGTTAAGGTCGCGAAAGTTTTCATCGCATTTGATTTCTCGGATCTATTTAGTAAATAAATTAGGCACTGTTTAAATTGTTTAAACACGAATCTAATACTTGGATTATGTTCCCCATTAAATAAGGAAACCATAGGATCTGAGTTTGCGTAAATCGGATTTCGTATGCTCTAGATATGGTCGTTTTAATGAACATGTATGCACTGTTGCACGAACTGTAAATCTGAACGTGATTAAAATGTTATTTACTGTTTAGACTTGCCTCGAATGCGTAAAAAATCACTTTCTGTCCTAAATCAAATTAGCAAACTTTAGAAATTGACTTTGCTTAATTTGGATTTAAATTGATTGAGATATGCTAATTTTAGTGAGTAGGGGTCACTGCTGAAATTACTTTCCTAATCAAGAACCATGTGATTGTCAATTAATGAAATTAATTGTTAATTTCGAGAAATAATTATGGAAAATATTTGTGAAATATTAGAAGATGATTATTTCCTTAATTGACTTGGCCCCAATCAATTAATTGATTAGATTTGATCTAAATCATAATTGGAATCACAATCATCAAACTCATTGCTTGAATAGGATTGTGAATTTGTCTAGCAAATTTCCTTATAATCAAAATTGTTTTGATTACTATATGGTATAATTTCGGTTGAAGAACCGATGATCATCTCAAGTACGAATTAATCAATTTGGCATTATCCTTTCCCGAGGCGGATATGGTGTCTAGTCGGGGATCGCTGGGGTAGCGGGTTGCAACGTATGCGGTCCGTCCCACTCCCGCCGAAACTGGCCATGACAGCGGGTAGGGCCGGGATAATGTCCGAGGGATTAAGATGTATTTTTCTAATTATTAAAATACGAATTAATACGTACTTTGAGAATAATACCATATATATATATATTCAAGCATAAAATTAAGTTTGATTGATTGAATTGGATTGATAATTAATTTAATATGATTAAGTTAATTATATCCAATTAAGAATACTCTAATATGATTAGAGTTAATATTTCCCTTGGAAGAATTAATTGTATGAATGTGATTCATAGTAATTAATTGAATTTGAATAAGAGATGGAGGATCACATAAGTGACATCCATGGTCTCCCGTCAAGGCGAAGGGTTTCGTCGCCAGATATTATATGTGGGAGACGCCTGTCCGAAGTGACAGCTCCTGCATATGATCCATTTGGATCGGGCTCGTCGCTTCTCGAAAGAGTAAGGACGTATGCGTAGTGACCCCAATATCGGGTCATCATATTATTGGGACGATATTGAATTGCGCGTAGCGAGTTGTATTCCTGTTGACGGTTGGTTCAATTAATGACGAGTCAACATCACCTTAGGGGTCGTGGGCTCGGGTATTAAAGACCGAATTGGGAAATGCAAGTTGGACTTGCAAGGCGGAATGTGTTCCCGCTTCGTTTTATCGGAGTCATAGGTTCTCATATTATTGGGATATGACAATGATAAAGAGGAGATCCCAGTTCTTGCTTGAGATATATTGGTAAGTATATCTCCTTCTTTGAAAGTGAATAAGGGAATAAACTTTCATAGTTGACATAGCAAGACTAATTTGATTTAAAATGCCTTAATCAAATAAAATAAATTGAATATATTATATGTTCTAATATAGTGCATTCTCAATTTCAGAAAATGAAGGCCATGAACCCACTGAGCAGGCTTCTGGAGGTCAACCAGTTGACCGGACCAAAATACTCGGATTGGATCCGTAATTTGGAGCTTGTACTCTCGGCGGAGCGCATCAGCTATGTGCTCTCTGAAGACAAGCTTGAAAACCCTAAATCTAAGGAAGACAAAGCATACAATGACAAGTATGATGAAGATCATGTCTTGGCCAGATGCTACATCTTGGGTTCTCTCTCCAATGTTCTTCAGAAACAACATGTGGAGATGAGTACTTGCCAGGATATCATGCAGAATCTAAAGGATATGTTTGGTGATATTAACTGCACCCAGCGGTACAATGTTATGAAAGAATTGGTTCGCTGCAAGATGCAGGAAGGGACTTCGGTCCGTGAAACGTACTCAAAATGTTTGGGTACTTGTCGGAGCTTGAGACTCTGGGGGCGACGATGGATGCAGACATGCAATCCGATTTCATTCTGCTGTCATTGCCCAAATCTTTCAATAACTTTGTGGTGTCATTCCACATGAATAAGCTGGAACTGACAAATGATGGGCTTCTTGCTGCATTAAAGTCTGTAGAAGACGTAATGAAGAAAGATGGTCCCACTGGCACTGCAATGGTTGCACAAGCCAAAGGGAAGCGCGGTCGGAAGGAAGGTTCTCGGAAGGGCCCGGCCCAGAAGAGAAAGAAGAAGGGACAAAGTGTTGGCTCATCTTCCAATACATCCACTTTATTGGCGTCAAAGAAAACCAACGTCTGTCACCACTGCAAGAAGTCGGGGCACTGGAGGCGTAATTGCCCGGATTACCTGAAGTCAGTCGACAAAGGTAAAGCCCCAACATGTATGAAATCTACTTTTATCATTGAAACCAGCTTTCTCGTTGGACGAGAAGGAAGTTGGGTTGTTGATTCTAATGCTTCTGTTCATGTATGCAATTTGTTGCATTTGTTTCAGGAAACTAGAAAGCTTGAAGAAGGGGAGATAGTCATCCAGATGGGATCTGATGCAAGTGTTGCAGCAGTCGCCGTCGGGACTTGCCGACTATCATTATCTAGTGGAAGAGTCCCAGTACTTAAAGAATGTCTTTATGTACCTGAAGTCAGAAGGAATTTAATATCTGTATCTAAGCTAGTTAGAAGTGGATATTCATTCCTATTTTGTAATAAATTAGTCATAAATCATTATGATAAATATATTGCAGAGGGTATTTTGACTTCTATGAATTGTGCATTAATGAGCATGTCATGAATGTTACAACCACTAATAAAAACCCTAAAAGATCCAGGAGTAATATAAATCATTCAAACATGATTTGGCATCAAAGGCCTGGTCATTTATCTGTTGATAGGATCAATAGATTGATAAAGGATGGACCTTTGGATTTTCTACAGGTTCAGTCTTTGCCTACCTGTGAACATTGTATTCGAGGTAAAATGACTAGGATGCCTTTCCGTAACAAGGTTACAAGATGTGAAGGTATTATTGACCTAATACATACTGATGTATGCGGTCCCTTCAGTACCGCAACTCGAAATGGATATCGATATCATTTGACGTTTATTGATGACCATTCGTGGTATGGGTTTATTTTCCTATTAGGTCATAAGTCTGAAACCTTTGAAAAGTTCAAAGAGTTCAAGGTCTTGGTTGAGAACCAAACCGATAGGAAGATTAAACGAATACGATCTGATCGAGGTGGCGAGTACCTGTCAGATGAATTTAAGGAATACCTTAAAGAGAATGGAATTATTTCCAATCTCACTCCTCCTGGAACTCCCCAACTTAATGGTGTTGCTGAAAGACGCAACAGAACCATCATGGATATGGTTCGTTCAATGATGAGCAAAGCACATTTACCACTTAGTTTCTGGGGATATGCAGTAGAGACTGTAATATATATCCTGAATAAGATTCCTAGCAAATCTGTACCTAAGACTCCTCATGAGCTCTGGTATGGAACCAAACCTAGTGTTAATCACTTGAGGGTTTGGGGTTGCTTGGTCCATGCAAAGAATGTGGATGCAAGTAAGCTAGAATCTCGCTCTCGTGAGTGCTACTTCATTGGGTATGTTAAAGATGGTATTGGATACCAACTCTATGACCCTGAGACCCAAAAGGTTTTTGTCTTTTGAGATGTGAAATTTCTGGAGGATGATTTCCTTAAAGGTCAAGACAAAAGTGAAGTAGAGGAACTCATTGAGTCCCCTGAGGACTCTGAGCTTCCTGAACCAGAAACTGAAGAAGTAAATAAAGATGAAACACCCATACCTCTTCGAAAGAGTTCGAGGGTGGTTGCACCACCTGAAAGGTATAGATTCCATGTGTCAGGTGAAACTGACAATGATCCTACTTCATTTGATGAAGCACTCGCGGATCATGACATGGATAGATGGATGCTAGCAATGAAGTCAGAAATTGACTCCATGCATAAGAATGGTGTATGGACCCTAGAGGATCCACCTAAAGGGGTAAAACCCATTGGGTGCAAATGGATCTTCAAGAGAAAGAGGGGACCTGATGGGAACGTAGAAACTTTCAAGGCATGGCTCATAGCCAAGGGCTACACATAGAGAGAAGGCATCGACTACGATGAGACATTCTCTCCTGTGGCTATGCTTAAATCCATCAGGGCATTGCTGGCTATAGCTGCGTATCTTGACTACGACATTGATGAATCCACGTTTCATCATCTTTATTCTATCATTTTAGCCTTAAAAACCCTAGTAAATGCATGTAAATAGCATTAATTCATGCATTTTAGCATTCATGCATATGTGTGTAAATACTGTATAAAATACAGTTTTTAATGCCAAAATTATAGAATAAAGAAAAGAAAAGAAAAAGAATAAAATATTGTAAATATTTTATGACCCGAAACCTCGAGGCCTAGGCATCTTGATGACTAGGTCGACAAGGAATAAAGTAGGGGGAGATAAGGTCAGAAATACAAATAAAATACTTATACCTTTTATTCATTCTTTATTCATTTTTTGGACCTATTTTTGGTTCCACTTTTTATACTTCAAATAAAGAAACTTTGTACATGAAAGTTGTAGATAATTTAATAAAGAAAAATACAAAATTGATTTCATAGAAAAATAATATACAGATAAAAAGTTATGGTTTGAATAAAAATCCAGAATCCCAACTTCCCAGACCCGTATCTCACAAATGAAAACTCCAAATGCAGCATACTCACCTTTAATTGTATATAGAAGAAAATAAGCTATTTAATGGTGGTGGTTTCGCATTTGGCGGAGCTACGGTTTGAAAGTTGAGTTTTGGACCCTCATTGTATACTTGTACAGATTAAAATATTCAATTTATTATTTATTTATTATTTTTATAATTTTATATTTTTATAATGTTGTAAATAATACTTATAATAATTGTGAATATTAAAATCAGAATAAAAATGCAAATAAAACTCAAATAAAAATACTTGTATATAGAATACATAGGTAATAATTCTATAGACATACCTACATAAAATACACTTCTATTTTATTATATATACAAAATATATCATAAAAATAAAATAAAAATATAATTAGGTATATAAAAGTATTTTATAATTTAATAAAATAAGAAACAAAAATAATAAAATTAAATACACAAAATAAAAATAAAGAAATATAGTATATAGATAACATACCTATATAGGGGTATAAAGGTAACTCATAAAATTATACCTCCTAAAAATAAATAAAAATTACCATAAAATAATTTATTAAATAATAAACATTTTTTATTTTATAATCAAAAATTAATAAAAGCATTTACTATTTTTAAATCAATTTCTAAACCTTTTTCCAGAGAGTTTTTCTGGTTGGTCCACGTGGACCAACCAGAGGGCTTGGACAGTTGACCTCGGTCAACTGTCTGACCCCCCTCTCTGCTGTTGTCAGAAATGGGTCTCGACCCATCTTCAAGGATTTTTGGAAGCCACACCTTTCACCATTTGACCCCGCTCCCTTCACGACTTTTGTAGCCCACATATCGAGGATTCACGACCAGGTGATACCTCGGGCGTAGGATCATCCAGCCACCAGTGACTCTTCCTCGAAGATCGCCCCATCACCATGTTCAAAACCGAACCCCCCGACTTCCCTTGGACTTTTGATCACTCTTCCACCTCCAAAACCCTAACCTAGACCCTTGGCCAGACTCGTGGTGACAGCAGGAGCTTGGAGGGCGTCTAAACAGGGCAAAGTGGTGTCGAATCGAGTTATATCCCCTCGCCGGAGTCCTCGCCGGAGGACACCTTGTGCGCGCACGGGTGAGGTCTTTCTACCCCTTTTTCTTCCCTGTTCCTTGAAGCTTTAGTGTTAGAAAGCCACAGTAGTCTTTCCCCTTTCAAGATCTTTGACCAGCAATCGTCCTAACATCCTGATTCACCGCGGCCGGCATCGAGTTTCGCCGGCCATTTCCACCTTTCCACCTAGTTGTTCCCCTGTGTGAAATACTCCGCGAAGTTGGGGCACTTTGCCCCCAACTTCTTCATCCATTTGTTTTGCAGGTCCCAGGAGCGCGAGCGACCCCACCTGGGTCGATTTTGACGCTGGTCGGAGCTCCTGGAGCTCGTTCCCTTTCCTCAACACTACGATGGAGCTCCGACGGGTTATCCGCCATTTTGAGGCCCCCGCCCACTCGAGAACGCCTCCAGGAATCGCGCCAGGCCGTTTTGAAGCTCCAAACGCCGCAGAGAAGGCGCTGCGCGGCCAGGGAAGCTCGCCCACCGCTGCGTTCTTCGTTGTTCGTCGTCAGCCTCTCTCCACCGTCGATCTGGACCTGTTCTTCCCGCGTAGCAGCCGCCGTCGGATATTTTGCATTCCAGCCGTCGATCGCCCCATCCATCATCTGATCTGGACCGTACAAGCCGAAGGGGTATCGGCGCGCGAGAAAGTGACACGTGGCTTAAGTGAGGCGTGCTGCGCTGTTGGATCGCGCCAAAGGTTGGGTATTTTGCGCCTAAACCCAGCCAAGTTTTTGTGTTTATTACTTGAACCGCAAACTTTAATTTGAGGTTTTATTTTTGTTGTAATATTTACAAGAGGACCCTCGTACGTTTAACTATTTGCAAGTGGGCCCCCGCCAGGTCACGTGCACAGCACGCGTGACCTTGGCAATTTTGCAGGCGACCCCCTTGGTTTTTGTCTTATTTATGTTGGGTACTCAAACCTTCATCTGTAGTTCATTAATTTCTGGAATTTTGCAGTTACGCCCCAAGGTTTTATATAATATCTATTTAGTCCTCCCCAGGCGCGTGCTCCGCACGTGCGTGGGTGGGCTTTTTGCCAAAACACCCCGTGTGGGTTTTGTATTTTGTTGTCGGCCCAGAAATCATTCAATTCAGTAGTAATTTTGTGCGGAAAAATTTTAGTTTTGGATTTTCTTTTATTTTTATATTTATTAAAAATCAAAAATATGTTGTTTCAGCACTGTCTAGCTTAGAAAATACCAAAAAAATATTAAAAGATCTTAAAAAAAATTCCAAAAATATTCTCTATTGTGTGTTTTGACTTGCTTGATTTTCAGCCCAAAAATCATTAAAAATCTCAAAAGAAAAACACTAAAAATTTAAAAACACTCTAAAACTTCAAAAAAATATATAAAATCAAAGAAAACTCCAAAAAATACAAACTCAGTTTCTGTTTGCTCTAGATTTTATCCTCTTCATTTGAAAAATAGCGTGGACAAATTTTGTGGCTATTTTCTATTCTTAATTCCAATTTTATCCCCAGCCAGCAACTTTTTCACTATTTTCTCTTATTTCAGTATTTACAAATACTAAAAACACCTTGAAAAATCCCAAAAAATCACAAAAACAGTAAAAAGTCTTAAAAAGATCAAAAACATTTTATTTCTGAAATTTTGGATAATTTTGTGCATTTTTATAAATACTTTGTCTTGTCCTTTATTACCTTGTCTTTAAATTCCAATATTGAAAAATATTAAAAAAAATATAAAATATAAAATTATAAAAATCAGAAAATTAAAAATCAAAATACAAAATTAAAAAAATAAAAATTAAAAAAAATTAACATAAAAAACCCACAAAAAAAAGAAATTAGATTGGCTAAGTTGTGTATTAGACCTAGGATTGGATTTTTATTTATGCCCTACACCCTTGCTTCCTAAGTTCGACCCCTACTTGCTTGCCATTGTACATCTCTAGTAGGGTATAATAAATTTTAATCCTTGCTATTCATTCTTTGATTGATTGAGTGGGTTA
Organism: Ottelia alismoides; assembly: GCA_037367405.1. Classification (NCBI taxonomy): domain Eukaryota; kingdom Viridiplantae; phylum Streptophyta; class Magnoliopsida; order Alismatales; family Hydrocharitaceae; genus Ottelia; species Ottelia alismoides. The sequence continues at coordinate 285,622 of JAZKJV010000091.1, read as the reverse complement.
ATTGTTGAAGATCGAGGAGGCTTGAGTAGTCGCCTCAGCGACAGTGAGTCTGACATGTTAGACCACTATTTAGCGGCTCTTGCCTTTTCGCTTTTCAAATGGCGCCGTTGCCGAGGAGCATCGGCTTGTAGAGTACCTTTTGGGTCTTTTATTTACTTAGCCATTTTTGATTATTTGTCTCTTGTGCATCATTTATTTGGAACTGTCTGACATCTCTTCTGTTTTCTTGCGAGGGACCGCTGACCGAGGAGGATCGCCTAGGGGATCCTGTGCAGCCTTCGGAGGAGGAGCCGGCTATTCTACCCTAGCCGGCAGGAGAGAGCAGGAGAACTAGAGAGAGAGATAGTTGCTTTTCTTTTTGTGAGAGAGAGTTATTTGTTTAATTTGTAATAATACAGGACTTGGACACTTGAACACTTCGGGCCTAATTTCCGGGTGTTTGTTCACCCGGGGGCTCACCGCGGCTTTCTCGTGTTTTATCGACTGTCATTTTCCGGTTTTGTTTTCCTTTTCATTTCTTTTGTGGATTGAGCTCTTAGATTTAGGTCCTGCTTGATTCGATTAGACTAGGTCCAAACACCCTAACAACTCTTGCATGCTCCTATAGTTCGTATTTGGACTTAGATTAATTAAGTAGTTGATCATTGGCTCTCGATCCGCGCGCCGCGAGCTCACTCCACACAAGCGCTTTCTCCTAACTCAAATGTGTTGAGCAGAGGAGTGAGCCTAGACCGGACACTAGGATTGGGAGTTAGCGGTTAACTCGTGGTTCTTCACGCTAGCAGTGCCTATCTTAGGACGATTTCCGCATTGCATACCGGCATATAGATTAGGTTTATAAATTTCTGCCTTGCATCCCGCATGGAGAGAGCTGGGATTCACTGTAAGTCTTCTTACTTTGCATCCATCATTTAGGCACAAAGGTGAGATTTCCATCTTGGTGTCGACTTGCATTGGCTTTTCCCGACTCTTTTCTCCCTCTGATTTTGGATAAATTAGGATAAAGAAAATACAAAATCGTTAGGCGCTTGTTTGAATCTACTCAAAAGAAGCGATAACACAAAAAAAATTAAAAAAGGGACTACTAAGAAAACTTTGACCTAAATAAAATTGTTAATTGGACTCATTGATTGGGAAGAGTAACACCCTCACTTGTTTTCAGGTTGCATGGGAAGGTCTCCTTCCAAGTGAGGTGAGCGCTTCGTAAGGATTAGAGCCAAAAACCCAACTTGTGGCTGCCTTGTGTATCGCCTGGATTTCCGAAGTATTGGCGCTACTATCGTACGTAGTCGAGTAGGGCTTGGTCGCCATTGGTGACTCACTATTGTGTGAGCATCGACCTTGTCCAAAGTACCGAGCTTAGGCCAAGCCTTCACGGGGGTGTCTGTCTCACCGGCTGCGTCCGAGTAGGATCTTGCACGCTCACGGGTGATTCCGTTGCGAGCAAGGTCCGAAGTATCAGTTTCGCCTATCAGCTTCCTCCTTCTATTTCTTTGGCTGAGTAGGGATCCAGGAAGGGTTACAAGGACCTTAAAAAGCGCAAGTTACAGGTTACACAGGAGGAGGACAAGTACAGGAATACTTTTCTGGCAGTACTCTCGTTCCTATAGGCGTAGCGCTCTAAGGACTCGTTGAAAGATAAATTCCTGAAATCAAGATAAAAATTACAAAGATAAAAGCCGAACCTTCACGGCTTCATGTGCTGAGTTGGTGAACTCCCTTGTCTTGTGTTTGGTTGCTAGTCGCATTTAGGTCAAAAATAAAAAATATCGCGCCCTTGCGCAAATTTTGTCTTCCCTCCAGTTGACCCTCGCTCATTGTGAGCCTTCTACTGTTTTACATTCCATTTGTTTCTTGTTGACCCCCGTATCTTTCATCCACATCGATCTTCTCTTGATCTTCGAGATGGCGATGAATGGACAGTTCAGTCGAGGCTCTGTCGGCACCCACATCAGTTCCATTCGCTTGCCCTCTCCAATAATTCAGGGCGATTCCCGAGAACCCGGTTCAAACCTATGAACCGATCTCCAGACTCCCTGTCTTCTTCAATAAACCGGGATCACTCTCGTCCCGAACTCTGTCCATTTTGGATGGCAATTGATTTTACTCCTTACACATCGCCATCCCTAACAAAGTTCTGTGTTGACCTTGACACAGACCGCATCTCGCTATCTGGTGCTGCAATTCAGACTAATCGGGGCATTCTACCATGTGCAGATTTAGAGCCCGAGCCAGCCAACCAAGCAGAATTAGAGATGGTAGGAGGAAGGGGAAAAGGACCACAGCCCCAGCAGGAACCTGAAGCCAATACAGGGGAAGGACAATATACCACGCAGGGCGAGGTTAACAGTCAACTGCTGGCTTCCATTCAAGCCATTCAGCAACAGTTGACTAATCAGGCCCTGGCTCAGACAGCCTTCCAGGACATGCTGAACGATCTGAGGAGGAGGGCCGATGCGAGAGACGACTGATGAGAGGATGATCCGAACTACGATCCCAATTTCCATGAAGTCAATGATGAGTTTTCAGTGGGACCCGAATATGAAGCAGCAGAAGAAGATCCACCGCAGCCCAAGCCCACACTCAAGGAGACATACAACCCAGGCGCAGGGCGCATCACTGAGTGGATTCAAATTCCACGGATGCATGCTCACTTCGAGCTAAAGCCGCAGTTTCTGTCATTGCTTCCTACTTTTCATGGGAACATCACTGAAGAACCATATATTTTTCTCAAGAAGTTTGGCCGCATCTGTTCCACTGCTCACTACCCCGGAGTCCCCCTAGATGTGGTCAAGATGACCGCGTTCCCTTTCAGCCTCCAAGACAAGGCCCTTTACTGGGTCGACCATCTCGGGAAGGTCGTTACCGCCTGGGAGGAATTGAAATCTGCTTTCCTCCATAAATTCTATCCTCTTGGGAGATTAAACCAGATGCGCGCCCGGATCTCCAGTTTCTGCCAACAGCCCCACGAGACAATCCATGAAGCGTGGGAGAGATTCAAAGATCTCCAGGAAAAGTGCCCCCACCATGAAATACCAAAGACCAGTCTTGTACAACACTTCTTTGGGGGGCTATCATTTGAGAGCCAAAAGCTCGTGGATGCAGCTTGTGGCGGATCACATTTCAACAAAGACGAGGATGTTGTATGGAATGTCTTCGAAGAAATGGCCGAGGGAGAAGCAACCCAATCCTCGTCTAGAATTTACATGAAGCCACCAACCGCCATCAGCAAGCCAATTAACATGGCTTCTCACACCGAGGACAAAGATGAGAGCTCCAACCTGAGTATCATCGGGAGCCACTTGTCCAAAGTGGACATCATTGAGAAGAGGTCGCAAGACCTCGAAAAGCTGGCAGTCATAGAAAAGAGGACCCAAGGTCTGGAAAAGCTCGACCAGATCTACCAGCAGCTGGAGCAGCTCGTCCGAGCATTGAATGCAAACATGTACAACGCTGTGTCTACCTCTGCAGAGCCGAACCTTGAAAAGAAGGAGCCTACAATGCAGCAAAACCCTCAGCCGACTCCACCGCAGCCCCAGCCTGTCCAGCACGTGTACTACGTGCAGGTTCCGGAGCAGCCACCGCAGCCTCAGACACAGATGGTTGTATACCAACCAGAGCACCAGCCCACATACTCCGAGCAGTTCTCTCCACCCCCGTCGCTGATCCAGGAGATCAATGGTATTTGGAACAATGAAGCGCAGCTGACCCGTCCTCAGGGACACTCTCAGGGTCAGAACATGGGCAACAGGCCCTTCCATCAGCAACAACAGGGTGGGAGACCCTTCTAGCAGCCTTACAAGTACCAGCCTCCCTCACACGGGAACACTTGGAGGCAGAATTACCAACATGGTCCTCAGCAGTCCGGATATCAAGGACAGGGATACCACCAACAGTCGGCTGCCCAATACAATCAGCACAGCTCGCAGTACCCCTCCAACCCCCCTCCTCCACAATTTTCACAAGGATACCAGTCGCAATCTCAGCCGCAATACCAGCATTCTAGACCCCAGCAGGGGGAATCCTCTGAGATTGTACCGATCAATCCAGCCCTGGCTTGTTTGGAGCAGTTAATGAAGAACATGGCTGAGATGAACCAGAAGATCGATGACATGACAGTAGCAAAAACCGTCATACCAGCCCAGGTCGAAGCCAACCCTAACAATTTCCGACGCAAGGAGCAGGTAGCCGGCAGTGTCCAAACCGAATCAGGTGAAATTAATTGTTTTTTATCTAACGCTGTTACTCTCAGGAGCGGTAGGACACTTCGGCCATCGGCGACGGTGAAGGGAAAGCACATTGCATCTGACGGGGAATCGTCAGTCCAGCCAACATCAGGGCCAGCCAGTATTTTGGGAGCAGCACCAGCAACCAGAAAACCACAAAAAAATGAGGAAAATCGAAAAACACAAAAAGATAGCAGCAACCTCGGTGGAAATCAGCCAGCATTGGAGACGCCTGCACCTGCATCACAGCCAGCTCCTGACAGGAGGAGCACCGCACCTGCAGCGAGTCCAACGCCAGCACCTGAAGCCGAGCCTGTCATTTTTGGTCCGCAAATTGTAGATGAATCCATTCCTTTTTGTCATCTACCTGTAAACAACAATGCGGACACTATTTTGAATGATATTGGTGAAGAGTTTGTAAATATTCCTTTTCCTGAAGCAATGAAAAAACACAAAAAAATGAAAAATTTGAAAAGTGCTTTGTCTGATCCTGCTATCATAGAAATCATTCAGAACTTGGTGTTGAATATGCCATTGATGAAAGGTCTTGAGTACATGCCCACCGTAAAGAAAGGATTGAAAGAGGCATGCACGACCAAGTGCAGGCCGAACCCCCACAATTCTAGAAGCAAAGGTGGCAAGTCCGAAAAACACATTCTCACAATGGCCACAGTTAACGCCATCAGCAACCTCCCGGATAAAAAGCCAGATATGGGAGCACCTCTTTTACGTTTCCAGATGTTTAATCAGGAATTCGAGCGAACACTTCTCGACAGTGGATCGTCTGTCAATTTGATGCCAGCCTCACTACTCACAGAGTTCAGGTTAGGACCGCTCAAACCTACAAAGATGATTCTGCAGTTTGTAGACAAGTCAATCAAGCGGCCTAGGGGCCTGTTGGAGGACGTGGTCGTCACGGTTCAGGGAAAGTCATTCCCGACCGATTTTGTGGTCTTAGATATGGACGTCCCCGCTCCGTTGCTCCTTACCCCGATCATACTCGGAAGACCATTTCTGCGGACATCAAACGCAGTGGTGAATTATGGGACGGGAGAAATCATTTTTAGAGCTGGGAATGAAACTATCAGAGTAGAGACCCTGTCTGAGAGAACACCAGCTGAACAGACATCTGCGTCATGCGCAAGGGTGATCGAACATGATGAAGACTGCGATTTTCTAGCAGAAATTCAAGATACCAACCTATTTCTGGATGATAAGGAGATCCATGGATTCCTCTATCCTGAGGAAGAAGTGGAGACCGCAGTAGAATTTCCTTGTATCAATCAAGATGAGGAATGTGTTGATGTGCTAAGAGATACTGTCGTGAGGGTAATGTGCCTTCAAAACCAAGAGCTAAAGTCTGAAGAACCCTTGAATGAAGAAGAAATTATTGAGGAATTCTGTCAGGATTTGAGAGAAGAAACAGATCATAACATGGTGGACATCGAACAGTTGAGAGAATCACCACCTGCACTGATAGCTGAAGTCACCACGGAAGCAGCTCAGACTCCGCCAGAGCTAAAACCTTTGCCCTCCAACATGAAGTATGCCTTCCTTGCGGGAGAACCGAACATGTACCCGGTCATCATCAATGCACATCTGACCGAAGATCAAGAATCTCGTCTGATGGAGGTTCTTGAACGCAACCGCAAGGCGATAGGCTGGCGAACCTCCGATCTCCATGGGATCAATCCGTCACTCTGTTCGCATCGCATCTTTCTGGAAGAAGACTGCAGACCCTCTCGTGAACTGCAAAGAAGATTAAACCCGAATCTGCGGGAGGTGGTTATGAAAGAAATCCAGAAATGGTGTGATGCGGGATTCATTTATCCCATCTCCGACAGCAAATGGGTGAGCCCCCTGCATGTTGTGCCCAAGAAAGCGGGGATCACCATTGTGAAAAATGACAAAGGAGAGGAGATCGCAACCAGAGTACCGACTTCTTGGCGAGTATGCGTAGACTACAGAAGACTCAATCTCGCTACCAAGAAGGATCACTTTCCGTTACCCTTCATCGACCAGATCTTGGAGAGATTGGCCGCGAAGGAATATTTTTGTTTCTTGGACGGTTACTCTGGGTATAATCAAGTTGCTATTGCTCCTGAAGATCAAGAGAAGACCACGTTCACCTGTCCTTTTGGCACATATGCCTTCAGACGGATGCCGTTCGGGCTTTGCAACGCCCCAGCCACATTTCAGAGGTGTATGCTTGCAGTTTTTGCCGATATGGTGGGCAACTTTCTCGAGGTCTTTATGGACGATTTTTCGGTCTACGGGGATTCATTTGATCAATGTCTGGATTATCTAGACCGAGTCTTACGGAGGTGCTGCGAAGTCAATCTTGTGCTCTTGATGAATACCCATTCATCACTCTTTATTCTTATATTTTAGCTACAAAAAACCTATGCAAGTGCATGTAGATATGTGTAAATAGGAAAAGTTAGCAAAAGCATGCATTTTTGTAAATCTAGATAATTAGCATGTTTTTGTGCGAAAATAAAAGAATAAAGATGAAAAAGAAAAAGAGGGAAATATTTAGAATAAATATTGAGCAACCTAACCCAAGGGAGGGCTCAGCATGGGCCTGACCGCATAAAAGCCAAGTAGAGGGAGATAGGGGCTCACATGTGTACATATTTTATGTAAATAAATAAATAATATTTTCCTCATCCAAAAATATGTTTGTATATATTTTGTATATATTTATACACTATTAAAAACAAAATAAAAAGTTAAAAATCAAAAAGACCAAAAATACCCTTACACCATGTACATAAACCACCTTCCCTATTTATTTAACCTTATAAATAAATAAAATTATTTTCCAAAACTTTTTGTAAATAATCTATGGTATATATTGTAAATAAAATAAATAAAAAGAAACAAAACAAAAATCAAATAAAAATTACAAAATTAAAAATGCAAAAACATATTGTACATATGCCATGTATATAGTGTACATAACTATTTACTTTACCTATGTATATAATTAATAAAAATAAAATAAAAATAGCCTTTTATTCCTCATTTTATTCTATAAATAAATAAAATATAAAATAGGAATAAAAATGTATAAAAATAACTAATTAAAAATCAAAAATCAAAAATCAATATATTGTATATATACCTATGTATAGACCTATTATGTAAATACCTCTTTTTTATTTCCAAAAATTAATTAAAAATCACAAAAAATAGAAAAAAATAAAAATAAATATTTTTCATGTTTTAAGTTTTTGGAAATTCGGCCATTTTATGGCCCAAAAAAATCAAATAAAGATGCAATAATTGGCGACTCCTGATTGGTCCACGGGGGTTTGTTGACCCCGGTCAACTTCCCCCGCGGACCTTCCTCTTTCGCGGATCAGCGGACCGACCCGATTTCTCGATTTTTTCTCCCGCTCGATCCGACCGCCATTACCGCTAACCCCGGGCTCCGATTGCACGCTGGACATCCAGGACCCTCGCCCGGGGTGGGTTTGCTAGATCCGAAGTCCGAGCACCTCGCCCGATCATCATCTTCTCGGATCTTCCACACTATTTAGTGTCATCACCGGCGACCTATTCACGCCATCTTTGATCTTCCCCTCGGCGCCTGTGAGCTCCTCCATCATCCCTGAGTGACAGCCGTGGCCGGTGGAGTTGCAGCGAGGCCCGGGCAGCCGGAAATCACTGATCCGGTGGTAATCGCTGCCGTGCGCCGCCGCGAGCGCGCTGAGCCTCGGGGAGCTCGACGACCCCTTGAGGCAACGACCGGGAGCCTCATCGGCTCCAGCCCAGTCGAATGCGCCCATCAGGTAGCATAGTTAGCCAGTAGATTAGCGTAGCGTTAGATTTTTCCATTTCCGGTAGTGTAGCTCCGCCGCCTCCGCCAGTCGTCTCCGTCCACGCATTTGTCCATCCGACCAGCCCTCCATCTTCGTCTCACTCCTCTCCACCTTCTCCGACCCTTCACTCCCCCTGTCTCGCCCCGGAGCAGGTTACCGGCTTTCCTTCCTCCGCCGCTCGCCGGAGAGCCTCCATCTCGCCACACCAGCCACTTTCCGCTCGCTCTGACGGGTCGAGGCAGTTTGCCCTCGACCCCTCGTTCTTTCTGTGCAGGTTTCCAGGTCCTTCGACCTCATCTGGAGGTCGGAGATTCAAAGCACAGCAGCTCCAGGTTGTTCACATCGCCGGAGCTCTCCTGAGCTCCTCTCCTCCATCGGAGCATTGCATCGGGTGCGGAGCTTCACGGGGAAGCTTCTCCGCACCTTAGTAGCGGTCGACGAGGACTACTGTGCACGCAGAGGGCCGGCGAAGCTCGCCGGCCGCCAGTTCTTCCACCATCCTCCCCGACCGTCAGATCGACCTTGAGCTCCAGTTCTCATCACGCCCGTTCATCTACGGAGCCGCACGGACCATCAGATCTCCAGAGGGTCGATCACCACCGTTGAGTCAGCGAGGTCAAGCCACCACCCACTCAGCCATCCGATCGAGCACGTGGCTTTACCTCAGCCATCCGATCCGAGCTAGGACTGCTTCGCAACCCCACGACGTGCCACAGCGGTTAGATCTTCCACGTGGGCGTACTCCAGCCGTCGGATCGCGTCGAGGTTCCCCTTTGGTGTGCGGCGCGTCAATCCAGCCGTTCGATCCGCCACGCGTCGCGCATCCGCCCCTCGACATTAATAAAAGGGTAATTTACTTAGGCCCCCTCGTAGTTTGAGTCTTTAATTTCTAGTCCTGTAATTATTTTAAGTCTTTTATTTACGTAGGGTAATTTGCACTTCGGACCTTGTGCTTGTTGTGTTTTGCACTTATGCCCCTGTGTATGTGAACTCACGTGCTTCGCCACGTGCCTTGTTTGGGTTATTTGCATCTCCTATCCTGTAGTTCTGTCGGGTTATTGAATGAAAAGAAACTTTCTGGTATTTGCTTTTATACCCCTGTGAGCATTTTATTTCTACATGTGCGTGTATTAGTGGGTTAATTGCGACCGAGACCCTGGACTTTTTGGTACCAGTTACCAAAAGGTCCAAGGACTTATTTTTCTTACCAGAAGGTCCCTGAGTGCCCCAGGCACGCGCCACGCGCGTGACTTGCTGGGAAAATTGCACCTGGACCCCCCGAGTTTCGGGTATTTGCACTTAAGTCCCTGTGCACAGTGCCCCCTTTTTGATTTTTGAATAAATATCAAACCACCTCCAAATTCGATAAACATTTGACACATGGCTCCTGCCATGTTGTTGGATTTTTGAGAATTTTTGAGGACATTTTGATTTGATTTAGTATTTTTAAAAATTCGAAAACATCCTTTTTAGCTACTGTCTAGGTTTAAAAATTCCAAAAAAATATAAAATCACCCCCAAAAATTCTAAAAAAATCAGCTACTGTTCTTTGTTTGTTGTTTGATTTTCTAGCAAATTTTGGCTATTTTTCATTGAGTAAAAACCCTAAAAATCTAAAAACACCTAAAAACTCATAAAAATTATAACAAATAATCTAAAAATCCAAAAACAATAATTTTGGTGCCCAAATTTTCTTTATTTTCTCTAGAATACAGGAAAATTACCTCCAGGGCCCTCTGAGATCCTTAGATATTTTATCTTTGGGTTTTGGGCCTTGCTGGACAGTACCCTTTCTTTTTAGCACTGTTTGATTTTTTAGAAAATAAAATATACATTAGAAAAATCTCAAAAATTAACCAAAAACACTTAAAAACTTAAAAAACCTAAAAATACTTTTTCTTGAATTTTTGCTTGATTTTTGGTGTGTTAAATAAATTGCCAAAGTGTGTTTATATTTGCCTTCTTTTATTTTCTTCATATTTTAAAATCCTAAAAAATATAAAAATTATTAAAAACCACTAAAAAATACTTTTCTTTTATTTTATCTTCTTTTTACTACTTCGTAGGCCCTAGGCCAACCCGTGCTCCTTGTGTTCGACCCTGGGAGCTATACCAGGTGAATCTCATAGCTAGGACCGCACTTCGTGTTTTGATCTCTGATTTCTTTCGCGGTTCGATATTTTTCTTGATTGAGTGACTCTGAGTGATAGAGGTCGCAACGACCTATTTAGTACCTTTACCTCGTTTGCTCGGGTCGCTCATCAGAATGGCGCCGTTGCCGGGGAGCACGGCTTAGTAGTGTTGTTTTTATTTTCGTTTTTATTTTCGCGGCTTTTCGCGGCTCTTCGGAGCTCGCGGCTTTTCGCGGTTTTTGTATCTATTTTCTTTTTGTTTTATTTTGTTTTATTTTGATTTTCTTTTGTTTTTATTTTTGTGTGTTGATTTTATTTTCATTTTTGCACATATACCCTCACTTGTATTTTCTTTTATTTTTCTCTATTATTTGATTATTCTTTCTGGACTGACCACTCTTCTCGGTTTCTTGCGAGGGCCCGAGGACCACGGAGGCGACTTTCGAGGAGCCGGTGCAGCCGCGGCACTTGGAGGCGGCTTCTTTCTCTACGAAGCCGCAGGAGAGAGCGAGAGGAGAGAGTTGAGTGGGTGAGGCATTAGGATAGTTTTATTTCAGTTCATTATTAATTGTAATAATACAGGACACTTCTGAGACTTTGTGGACTTGAGACCGTAGCGGGTCTGTTTCGCCGAGCACCGGTGTGCTCGGGGGACCCATTAGGACCTCGCGGCTTTTTCACGGCTTTTCTCGCGGATTTCTTTTTCCTTTCTTACTGTCATTTTCCGGTTTTTCGCGGTTTTTGCTCGAGCCCCTAGATTTAGGACTTTCTGGTGATTGTGACGTAATTGAGTAGGATCCACACACTTAATTGCATATCTGTTCCTATTAGATCGTAATTGGACCTACTTAAAATAAATAATAAAAATAACCGACTCGCTAGCTTCCGTAGCCTACGTGCCGTAGCTTGTCCTGTAAAGCGCTTACTCCTACCCCCGATTTGTCGGGCAGGGGAGGGACGAGCCAAGACCGGACCCTTTGGCTTGGAGGTCGGTGACCGGTTAGACGGTTCTTCGCTAGAAGTTGCTCGTCTAGGACTCGGCTTCCCGCTGCATCATTTAGCTTAGTTTACTTTCTGTCTTTATTTTATGCGCGGATCATTTTGCATGTAGAGAGCTGGAGGCAGGTACGCATTTCTGACTTTGCATCGTTGATTTCTCGTGCATCGGCTTTTTCGACTTCTCCCCCCTGTTTTGGACTTAATAATCAGGAGAACCGAAAAATTTGTTAGGCGTTTCTTTTTATTGAAAAATATCTAAAAACAAAAACAATAAAATCGGGACTGCTAATCTTACTTGACCTAAAAGACACTTCACTGAAAATCTGTCTTGGGGAGAGTAACCCCCTCCTTGTCTGGTTTGGATGAGCGAGAGAGTGATCCGCACATTAGGATAGAGCCTCCGATCTTTTCTTGACTGATTACCGGCTTTCAGTACAGGACAGTCGGTTGAGAGAGATTTGGACACCTATTTACCTCACGGAATCGCTCTGATAGACTGGATGATCACCTAAAATAAAATTGATAAGATAATTGACCGATCCCTTCGGTCTTCAGCTCTGGGTGCGTAGGTGAATTGGGGGTTTGCTTGTTCATCTTGTTTGATTGCCAGATCCCTTCGATCTTGTTCCCCTCCCTCACCTCCCTTCATTTCTCTTCTCCTTTACCCCTGGATGATGGATCCCCCTCACTTGGAGCCGACTCTTACAGCTTCTTCTCCGTCTTCTGACCATCACTCCAGTCCACCTTCTAGGGAGGATGGATCTCCGACCAACCCCCCGCTCCCTCCCTCCCTTTCATCTTATCACTCTGGGCATGCTGTGATAGACGTCCGAGGATACCAGCCAGAGCAGATGCGAGACCCGGACGATGCTGTTGCTGAGTCGAGAGCGCACTCCTTTGGCGACCCGAGAGAGCAGTGGAGAGTAGCAGACAGATCCTATTCCAGAAGGATGGAGGAGCAGATAGCACATGGAGCTCAGTCAGCTTCTACACTAGGTCCATTCGTCTTGGATTTGGATTACGTTCAGCGACTGCCGACATTTTCAGGAGAGGCGCACGACGAGCCTTATCTTCACCTGTCCGCTTTCGAGGAGCTTTGCAGAGCACAGAGATATTCAGACGTCACTGCAGAGGAGCTGATGAGCAGGACCTTCCCATTCACGCTTCACGACAGAGCCATGAGATGGCACCGACGATTGGGGAGGACATTCGAGACGTGGGGAGAGACGTGGGGAGAGCTACGCCGAGAGTTTCTACAGAGATACTTCCCTCCACGTAGAGCAGAGTTTATGCGGTCTTTGATCATGGACTTTTCAGTTGACCCCCAGGAGCCATTGCACGAGGCATGGCCGAGGTTTCTTGACCTCTTGAGGAGATTCCCTGAGCATGGACTTCCACTTACAGACTTGATAGAGATCTCCATGCGGGGGATGACCGCAGAGCAGATAGCACTGGTGATTACCACATGTGGCGGTTCACACCGCAGTTCCGACATTCACTTCCTGGATACCATCTCGAGGTTACTGTCACAGAGATCTTCTTCGCGAGATGCCATGGTCGGGACAGCACATGCGGATGATGTTGTACCAGTGCGGTGTGTCACTTTACATGGTGATTCAGCTTCTACACACCAGCCCGAGGATTTGGATGATGCCGCACCATTGACTGAGGAGATGACTGTGATAGCAGAGGTTCGGACCCAGAGTCTACTTGAGTTCCCGTTGGCCTTCCAGTTGGATTTCGAGTCAGCCCCAGAGTTCCCTGTTGACGAGTCTTGGATATCAGATCTTCTGATACTCCAGGAGCCAAAGGAGCCCCAGCTTTGGCAGCCATTGATTCAGACACTTCAGATTCCAGTCCCGGAGGAGTCAGTTTCTTTCCTGCAGAGACACTTCTCGGATGCAGACAGTCACCTGGACTCAGCCCAGCAGCCACAACTTGATGAGGGACACCACTTTGATAGTACAGACATAGAGAGTCCCGTCTTCGAGCCTTTTGTCCTCCACTTTGCTGAGATAGATACACTTCCTGAGGACCAGCTGAAAGACAGCATGGCCGCAGAGCGAGGATCAGCGGCAGACACTTTGCCAGCTTCCGCGGTGTTAACTAGTACCTTCTCCTGCTTCCAGATTGCCGAGACTTACACTTCAGATGATGATGCAGCCTGGTGCACTGAGTGGATACTTGATAGCAGTGCAGATGCCCATCTAGATCCTGATCTTCTTCTTCTCACTTCTAATCTTGCATCTCTCCCCGAGGGTTATCTGCGGGAGGATGCCGCACTCGAGGAGTACTCGGTTTCACTGACTGAGAGTGTTTCCGATCTGGCGGAACACGAAACCGAGTCCTTAGATCATTCTGATTCTGATTCGTCTCACCTCGACGACCCTCGCGAGGATGAGCCCATCCTCGAGATATTCGATGATTTGGCTGATCTTCTTCCATTTCATTCATCGGATATCAGTCTTCTTAGAAAGTCTCCTGATCTTGACCTTCCACATCTTTTTGAGACGGTGATTGACGTGGAGGATTCCATGACTGATCCATCCTTCTCCACGTTTGATTTCTTCGGCTCCACACTTCCACTCCAGTCTGAACCAGAGCCGATGATTTCCTTTGTGCTACCGGATCCCGATCACTTATTTCCACATCTTTGGCCGGTAGCAGACACCCGCTTGATTGCATACCTGGGTGTCATACTTTACACTGTTGAGTTCGTCGTTGTTCTCACACCGAGACTGCGACGACAGTACGGCGTTCGCCTTACCGATGCCGTCCTGAACCTTAATACTGCATTATCCTAGCCTTTGCGCCCAGCTAGGGGCGTAAAATCTAGCGCTTGTTGAGAGGCACCTCAACATTGTACTCTTTTGTATATACGTGTTTCGTCTTATTCTGATCCTTCTTTCTTCCGTTCTTGTTTTCACCCCAGGTCTCGCTTAGGATTATCTTTGCTATACTTAGGATATTACTCATCCTAAGTATAGGGGGTGAAAACACCGGGTTGTTCTTTGTTCCGTTCCATCACTCCTGTTGTTGCCTATACTTAAGGTTCTTCACCCTAAGTATAGGGGGAGTGATGACTCTCCTTCTTGTATATATTCGTCATTTTCTTCGTGTCTTTCTACCCCTGTTTTGCTGCTTATACTTAGGGATATCTTACCCTAAGTATAGGGGGGGTAGACCCTGTACATTCTCCACTCGGTTTTCCCTTCGTGTACAGCCTACTATAGTTAGGATTACTTGATCCTAAGTATAGGGGAAGACCCGAGTCCCTCTTGACTTTTCATTTTCCTTTTGTATAGCCTTCCTTTTCACTTCCCTATACATATCACGAGTTATGTCTTCTTCATCGCTCTTGACTCTGAGGACATCGTTCGAGCTAAGTATAGGGGGGTGTGTATATATTTCATATATACTTTAGCCATAACTCGTACTTTGTGTGAGTGTGTTAATAAATAAAAATGGCTAAAAACCACAAAAATTAAAAAAAAATTTTCATGTACATAATCTTCTTTTATTTGCACATGCATAGCTAGTGTACAAATTATTTTTGTAAAAATGATTTCAAAATCTTTTGTGTGTAAAGCTTGTGTAAATATTTTCTGTATCAAAATTATGTATATAGTACAAAATTTTTCCAAAATGTTTTGAAATCAAAAAGTTTGCAAAAATCTTGTGTAAATGTGTGTAAATATCTTTTTGCAAAACTTGCACTTCATGCATCATCATTCATGATTTCAAAACATTTTTCAAAATTTTTGCATGATTGTAAAATATTGTGTAAATATGCATCTTTTTGTACATATGTATATAGTTTTTCTGGATGATAGTTGACATTTAAACTAAGCCTGGAATCAAATTGAGAAATGGAGCTTGATTAAGATCTTAATCCACCTAATTTCTAAGAGGAACCTTATAGGGCTTAGGTTTAAGACTTTTCAGGTCCATGGTGACTTAA
The DNA here is from genome assembly GCA_037367405.1 of Ottelia alismoides. Classification (NCBI taxonomy): domain Eukaryota; kingdom Viridiplantae; phylum Streptophyta; class Magnoliopsida; order Alismatales; family Hydrocharitaceae; genus Ottelia; species Ottelia alismoides. Next base: position 270,477 of record JAZKJV010000091.1, on the reverse strand, counting down.
TTCTTTGAGTCCACTAGGCTATGATCACATGTCATCTCAATGAGCCTAAGTAGAGCACTTAACAACAACACATGACTCATATAGATTATGGCTTTACTTGGACAACCGCACTATGCACCGAGCTCTCTACGGATGAGGTGGTGAGGAGGCAGTCTTCCTTGGCTTGGGGTAGCATATGAGGGTAGTACTTCTAGGCGGAACCTCTCTTCTTCATTTAGTGAAGGAAGTGCGTCTCAACTTGGTCTGGTTGCCATGAAGTCTAACGACGGGAGTTGTGGGTTGCAATAAAGCTTCAAAAGAGGGATAGTCTACTGGCTCAAGAGGAAAAACTCCTTGTATATATGCTGCACATGTACATGTTGTATAGATGCACTCGAAAAAAAAATGCAAAAAGAAAAGAACTCCAAAAAGTGGTGGGTCTGAGAGAAAATGATAATCCCACCGGAGTATGTATATAAATGCAATAAGCAAAGCTTGGTTTCATGATCCACCTGTTGTAGCTTGCAGCAGGGAGACTTGGCTACACTGGTCAAGCTCCCAAGGGTACTTGGCTACACTGGCCTTGACCCATTCTCTTCTTCCCCCTCTTCTTGAGCCGGTTGTACTTGAACTTAGAAGGGAATACCCCGCTCCTCGAGGAAAGAGTGGCCAGATTGAGGTCATAGAGTTACCTTGTAGTTGGGGAGGGTTGTCAAGTTGCCATTTCTGAGGTGGAGAGCTTAGACCTCACTTTCACAGGACAAGAAAAGATTCATGGTCTTCAGGGTTTGTGATTGATGACTTGTTCTGATCTGGAGCATTGAGGAGTCTTGGTTATAGATTGGTGGAACTTAGAGGCTGTTAGGTTTTAAGCTTAAGTCTAAATAAGGTTCCGACACATTAATAATCCAAAGATTTGATTAAGCTCCATACCTCAATTTAATGAAGGCAAGTTTAATAATCAACCTTGATCCATGTACATTCTCTTTTTCTTTTTCTTTTTCTTTTTCTTTCTTTTTCACTTCTTTTTCAAATAAGTGTTTGCTAAGGGACTAGCAAAGTATAGTATAGGGGGGTGATGAATACCCATTCATCACTCTTTATTCTTATATTTTAGCTACAAAAAACCTATGCAAGTGCATGTAGATATGTGTAAATAGAAAAGTTAGCAAAAGCATGCATTTTTGTAAATCTAGATAATTAGCATGTTTTTGTGCGAAAATAAAAGAATAAAGATGAAAAAGAAAAAGAGGGAAATATTTAGAATAAATATTGAGCAACCTAACCCAAGGGAGGGCTCAGCATGGGCCTGACCGCATAAAAGCCAAGTAGAGGGAGATAGGGGCTCACATGTGTACATATTTTATGTAAATAATAAATAATATTTTCCTCATCCAAAAATATGTTTGTATATATTTTGTATATATTTATACACTATTAAAAACAAAATAAAAATTTAAAAATCAAAAAGACCAAAAATACCCTTACACCATGTACATAAACCACCTTCCCTATTTATTTAACCTTATAAATAAATAAAATTATTTTCCAAAACTTTTTGTAAATAATCTATGGTATATATTGTAAATAAAATAAATAAAAAGAAACAAAACAAAAATCAAATAAAAATTACAAAATTAAAAATGCAAAAAACATATTGTACATATGCCATGTATATAGTGTACATAACTATTTACTTTACCTATGTATATAATTAATAAAAATAAATAAAAATAGCCTTTTATTCCTCATTTTATTCTATAAATAAATAAAATATAAAATAGGAATAAAAATGTATAAAAAAACTAATTAAAAATCAAAAATCAAAAATCAATATATTGTATATATACCTATGTATAGACCTATTATGTAAATACCTCTTTTTTATTTCCAAAAATTAATTAAAAAATCACAAAAAATAGAAAAAAATAAAATAAATATTTTTCATGTTTTAAGTTTTTGGAAATTCGGCCATTATATGGCCCAAAAAAATCAAATAAAGATGCAATAATTGGCGACTCCTGATTGGTCCACGGGGGTTTGTTGACCCCGGTCAACTTCCCCCGCGGACCTTCCTCTTTCGCGGATCAGCGGACCGACCCGATTTCTCGATTTTTCTCCCGCTCGATCCGACCGCCATTACCGCTAACCCCGGGCTCCGATTGCACGCTGGACATCCAGGACCCTCGCCCGGGGTGGGTTTGCTAGATCTGAAGTCCGAGCACCTCGCCCGATCATCATCTTCTCGGATCTTCCACACTATTTAGTGTCGTCACCGGCGACCTATTCACGCCATCTTTGATCTTCCCCTCGGCGCCTGTGAGCTCCTCATCATCCCTGAGTGACAGCCGTGGCCGGTGGAGTTGCAGCGAGGCCCGGGCAGCCGGAAATCACTGATCCGGTGGTAATCGCCGCCGTGCGCCGCCGCGAGCGCGCTGAGCCTCGGGGAGCTCGACGACCCCTTGAGGCAACGACCGGGAGCCTCATCGGCTCCAGCCCAGTCGAATGCGCCATCAGGTAGCATAGTTAGCCAGTAGATTAGCGTAGCGTTAGATTTTTCCATTTCCGGTAGTGTAGCTCCGCCGCCTCCGCCAGTCGTCTCCGTCCACGCATTTGTCCATCCGACCAGCCCTCCATCTTCGTCTCACTCCTCTCCACCTTCTCCGACCCTTCACTCCCCCTGTCTCGCCTCGGAGCAGGTTACCGGCTTTCCTTCCTCCGCCGCTCGCCGGAGAGCCTCCATCTCGCCACACCAGCCACTTTCCGCCCGCTCTGACGGGTCGAGGCAGTTTGCCCTCGACCCCTCGTTCTTTCTGTGCAGGTTTCCAGGTCCTTCGACCTCATCTGGAGGTCGGAGCTTCAAAGCACAGCATCTCCAGGTTGTTCACGTCGCCGGAGCTCTCCTGAGCTCCTCTCCTCCATCGGAGCATTGCATCGGGTGCGGAGCTTCACGGGGAAGCTTCTCCGCACCTTAGGAGCGGTCGACGAGGACTACTGTGCACGCAGAGGGCCGGCGAAGCTCGCCGGCCGCCAGTTCTTCCACCATCCTCCCCGACCGTCAGATCGACCTTGAGCTCCAGTTCTCATCACGCCCATTCATCTACGGAGCCGCACGGACCATCAGATCTCCAGAGGGTCGATCACCACCGTTGAGTCAGCGAGGTCAAGCCACCACCCACTCAGCCATCCGATCGAGCACGTGGCTTTACCTCAGCCATCCGATCCGAGCTAGGACTGCTTCGCAACCCCACGACGTGCCACAGCGGTTAGATCTTCCACGTGGGCGTACTCCAGCCGTCGGATCGCGTCGAGGTTCCCCTTTGGTGTGCGGCGCGTCAATCCAGCCGTTCGATCCGCCACGCGTCGCGCATCCGCCCCTCGACATTAATAAAAGGGTAATTTACTTAGGCCCCCTCGTAGTTTGAGTCTTTAATTTCTAGTCCTGTAATTATTTTAAGTCTTTTATTTACGTAGGGTAATTTGCACTTCAGACCTTGTGCTTGTTGTGTTTTGCACTTATGCCCCTGTGTATGTGAACTCACGTGCTTCGCCACGTGCCTTGTTTGGGTTATTTGCATCTCCTATCCTGTAGTTCTGTCGGGTTATTGAATGAAAAGAAACTTTCTGGTATTTGCTTTTATACCCCTGTGAGCATTTTATTTCTACATGTGCGTGTATTAGTGGGTTAATTGCGACCGAGACCCTGGACTTTTTGGTACCAGTTACCAAAAGGTCCAAGGACTTATTTTTCTTACCAGAAGGTCCCTGAGTGCCCCAGGCACGCGCCACGCGCGTGACTTGCTGGGAAAATTGCACCTGGACCCCCAGAGTTTCGGGTATTTGCACTTAAGTCCCTGTGCACAATGCCCCCTTTTTGATTTTTGAATAAATATCAAACCACCTCCAAATTCGATAAAAATTTGACACATGGCTCCTGCCATGTTGTTGGATTTTTGAGATTTTTTGAGGACATTTTTGATTTGATTTAGTATTTTTAAAAATTCAAAAACATCCTTTTTAGCTACTGTCTAGGTTTAAAAATTCCAAAAAAAATATAAAATCACCCCCAAAAATTCTAAAAAAATCAGCTACTTTTCTTTGTTTGTTGTTGATTTTCTAGCCAATTTTGGCTATTTTTCATTGAGTAAAAACCCTAAAAATCTAAAAACACCTAAAAACTCATAAAAATTATAACAAATAATCTAAAAATCCAAAAATAATAATTTTGGTGCCCAAATTTTCTTTATTTTCTCTAGAATACAGGAAAATTACCTCCAGGGCCCTCTGAGATCCTTAGATATTTTATCTTTGGGTTTTGGGCCTTGCTGGACAGTACCCTTTCTTTTTAGCACTGTTTGATTTTTTAGAAAATAAAATATACATTAGAAAAATCTCAAAAATTAACCAAAAACACTTAAAAACTTAAAAAACCTAAAAATACTTTTTCTTGAATTTTTGCTTGATTTTTGGTGTGTTAAATAAATTGCCAAAGTGTGTTTATATTTGCCTTCTTTTATTTTCTTCATATTTTAAAATCCTAAAAAATATAAAAATTATTAAAAACCACTAAAAAATACTTTTCTTTTATTTTATCTTCTTTTTACTACTTCGTAGGCCCTAGGCCAACCCGTGCTCCTTGTGTTCGACCCTGGGAGCTATACCAGGTGAATCTCATAGCTAGGACCGCACTTCGTGTTTTGATCTCTGATTTCTTTCGCGGTTCGATATTTTTCTTGATTGAGTGACTCTGAGTGATAGAGGTCGCAACGACCTATTTAGTACCTTTACCTCGTTTGCTCGGGTCGCTCATCAGCTCTCCTGGGAGAAGAGCAATTTCATGGTGACCGAAGGAATTGTGCTGGGTCACGTGGTTTCTAAACGTGGCATGGAGGTTGACCCAGCCAAGGTGGATGTAATTTCAAAACTTGAACCGCCTACAAATATCAAGCAAGTCCGGTCGTTCTTGGGCCATGTCGGATTTTACCGACGATTTATCAAAGATTTCAGCAAGCTGGCCAGACCGTTGACTGAGTTGCTCGGCAAGGACAATGAATTCATTGTGGACGACCGTGTGCTCCTTGCCTTTAATCAGTTGAAAGAGCTCATCACGCAGGCCCTGTCCTACAGCCACCGATTTGGACTCAGCCTTTCGAGATTATGACCGACGCGTCAGATTATGCCATCGGAGCTGTACTGGGACAAAGGAAAGACAATGTACCATTTACGATTCACTACGCTAGCCGAACGCTCGATGAAGCCCAGAGAAACTACACTGTCACTGAAAAGGAGCTGTTAGCGGTAGTCTTTGCCTTGGAGAAGTTCAGATCTTACCTCTTGGATCCAAAGTAATCATTTACACTGATCATTCGGCCATTCGGTATTTACAGCAGAAGAAGGATGCCAAACCACGTCTCATCCGGTGGATCCTTCTACTTCAGGAGTTTGACCTGGAAATCAGAGATAAACCTGGAGTGAAGAATGTAGTGGCCGATCATCTGTCAAGACTTCCTGAACCAGAGCCTCCTGAGCTGAACCTGCAGCCTATCACAGAGACCTTTCCAGACGAGGCAATTCTGTCTGTCGCCTCACTTCCTTGGTACGCGGACATCGTGAATTATCTGGTGACCAAGAAGATCCCACAGGACTGGCCTAAGTTGAAAATAGACAGATTTTTTGTCTAAAATCCATTTCTACCAGTGGGAAGACCCGTATCTGTTTCGTGAGGGAGCAGATTGCATCTGGAGAAGGTGCATTCCTCAGGAGGAAGTTCCAAGTGTCCTCGCTTTATGTCATGATCAAGATTCTGGAGGATATCATTCAGGCAAACGGACGGCAGCAAAAGTTCTTCAAAGTGGCCTCTGGTGGCCTTCATTATTCAAAGATGCAGATGAGTATGTCAAATGTTGCACTGACTGTCAGAAGATGGGTGGAACCATAGGAATGAGAGATACGATGCCTCTGAAGTACATTCAGATCTCAGACGTCTTCGACGCATGGGGCATCGACTTTATGGGTCCGTTTCCTAACAGTCAGGGTATGAGTACATTCTGCTTGTTGTCGATTATGTAAGTCGATGGGTGGAGGCTATTCCCGCCCGAGCCACCGACAGTAGGACTGTCTGTCGATTCTTGAGAGACCACATCATAGCACGGTTCGGGATTCCCAAAATTCTCATATCTGACGGGGGTAGTCATTTCATAAATAGAGAGGTGAAGAAGCTAACCCAAGAATTCTGCATCGAGCATCGTGTTGCTTCACCCTACCACCTGCAATTCAATGGCTTAGCTGAATGTTCAAACAGGGAGATCAAGACAATTCTACAGAAACTTGTGCGTCCGGATCGCAAGAACTGGTCTCAGCTGCTTGATTTCGTTCTTTGGGCTTACAGAACAGCGTACAAGTCACCCTTGGGAATGTCTCCCTATCGCCTGGTGTATGGCAAGCCATGTCATTTGCCCGTGGAACTTATCCACAAATCTTTATGGGCTATTAATATATGTAATTTGGACTCCTAGCAGGCAGGAAAGAACAGAAAACTAGATCTGAACAGATTACTGGAATTCAGAGATTATGCATATGACAACAGCCTGATGTACAAGGAGAAGGTCAAAACATGGCAAGACAATCACATCCGCCACAAGTCCTTTGATCCAGGTCAGAAGGTATGGTTGTTCGATGCGAAATTAAAGATCTTTCCAGGCAAATTGAAGAGCAAATGGACCGGGCCGTTCATGGTTAGGCAGGTGCGTGACAACGGAAGTGTATTGATATCCAATCTGTCAGCAGACGCACAACCTTTTGTAGTCAATGGACAGCTTCTGAAGCCATACCTTGAACATGACACATTCATGACCGTCGTTGACTCAATTCAAGTAATCTATGAGGATGAGCTGAATATCTCGAAAGAGGCAGAGGAAGGCAAAGCACATCAAAATATTTTTGAATGATTTCCCTTTTCGTCTTTTCTTCTTTTCTTCTTTTCCATTTCTGTCATCTTATTCTACCGAATTGATGCCACCCCTTTCATCACTGCTACACTTAGGATGTACTCTATCCTAAGTATAGGGGGGATGTGCATCCCGAGTTGTTCATACCCAATTTCATCTCTTTTCTTCTTTTCTTCTTTTCTTCTTTTCCTTTTCTATCTTCTTTTTGTATCAAAAAGGTGCCGCCCCTTGTAGACGATCTTCTATACATAGGACGTACTTTGTCCTAAGTATAGGGGGGTGGGCACCCCGAGTTTTTCATTTATTTCGATCCTCTCCATTGTCTCCTCTTCTTGTCTATACTTAGGGATATTTTACCCTAAGTATAGGGGGAGACAATCTGAGTATGATCTGTTCATTCCCACCCTTGACCCTCCCTGCGTTGTGTGCAGTCTGCTATACTTAGGATTATTAGTCCTAAGTATAGGGGGACGGTCAATTTCTCATTCATTGATTCCTTCATTAGTTTGTTATTCTTTAGACTTGTCTATACTTAGTACGAGTTATGTCTTCTCTTTTCTCTCGATCTATGAGGACATAGCTCAAGCTAAGTATAGGGGGGTCGTATACACTGCGTATATACTTTAGCCATAACTCGTACTTTCGTATTTTCTTAATAATATGGCTAATTATTCTTTAAAATTCATTAAAATCCTTAATAAAAAGGTGTTTTGTTCCTCAAATTCTTTTTGTATTTACTGATTAACAAATCAGGTGAAAATGTTTTTTGCAAAATGTTTGAAAAATAGTTTAAAAATCTTTGTGAACATTTATTGAAAACTATTTTGAAAATATTTTGTTACATGTTTTCAACCTGTGTAAAAATGTGTGGTTTGCAAAATTTATTTTCTTTGTGTGAAATAACATGTTCGAAAAATTATTTGCAAATGGTTTGAAAAATGGTTGCAAAAATATTTGAAAAACCTATATATACTGTTTGAAAAACCTTTGCAAAATGATTTTCAAATGTGTGTACATGTTTGCAAAAATGTTTGTAAAAATTATTTTTGACTATAGTTTTCAAAAATTGTTTGAAAAATCTGTGTCAAATAAGTTTGAAGAATATTTACATCACACCAAAATCCACTATATATATGTATAAAATTGATCACTTACCTTGTAAATTCTTAAAAACCACTTCTTGTAGATATAAGAAGCACTCCCGTGTACATATTTTTAACCCAGCTTTTAGCCAAAAACTTTTTATTTTCAAAAAATCCCAAAAACATTTGCAAAATTAAAATCCAAAAAACACTTGAGAAATCTTTCTGAAAAATACAAAAAAATTGCATCTGCATATGCATCATTCATCATCTTTTCAAAAATCCATAAAAAAGTTCAAAATCCTTGAAAATTGCATCACAAAAATATTTTCTGCATGGCATTTGCATGGCATTCGCATTTTTCGGATTGAGTTTGATAGTTGAACAAGTCTAAGTAAAATCCGGAGATTGGAGCTTGATTGGACCTTAAAATCTACCTAATAACAGGAACCTTATAGGAATTGGGTTTGAGGTACTTCAGGTCTAGTTGACTTAATTCTTTGAGGATCACGAGACTTGGTTCAAGGGATTCTTGACTGCCTAAGTAGAGTATTTCGGAACACACGCATGACTCTTGTTGATAATGACCTAACTTGGACACCTGCACCTTTCACATGGCTCAACTCAGTTGGAGTGATGAGGGGATTGGATTTGCCGGTATGAGACGCACACAAGTGGAAACATTTGTCCTCCTCTAGGGAGGGAAGTGCACCCCAACCCGTCCAGTGATTAGGAAGTCTAAAGACAGGAGGCTGTGGGTTGCGATAAAGCTTCAAAAGAGGGATAGTCTACTGGCTCAAGAGGAAAAAATCCTTATGTAAATGTTGTTGTGAATAGTATTTCCAAAAAAAAAGTTCAGGCATGTACAAAAATAAAAAGCCTGCAAAGTATGTGAATCTGGTGTATAGAAAATAAGCAAGCTTGAGCATCAAAGTCATATCATGTGAGCCTGCAGCAGGATGACTTGACTACACTGGTCTTGCATCCCAGGATAGGTAGCTACACTGGCTACCATCCATTCTTCTCTTCACCCCCTCCTCTTGAGCTGGTTGCCACTTGAACTTAGAAGGGAATACCCCGCTCCTCGAGGATGGAGTTGCTGGATTGGGGAATCATTGGGTTGTCGTACTGGAGAAGTAAGTTTCTTTGTCATTCCAGTTGGGGAGAGCCACCATCACTTACACTGTACGAGTCAGACTCATAGTCGCAAGAGTTTGCGTATGAATTGAGATATTTCTGACCTGGCTATTGAGGAGACTTGAGCAGAGTTTTGGGATTCTCAAGGACTGTTGGATTTCGAAGTCGGTTCTCAATAAGGTTCCGCCCGCACTAAAATTCCAAAGATCCGACTTAAGCTCCAAACTTTGAGTTTGAGAGGACAAGTTTGATCATTAACTTCATCCATCTTTCTTCTTTTTCTTTTCTTTGTTTTTCTTTTTCTGCACTTATTGCATAAGTGTTTGCTAGGGACTAGCAAAGGCAAGTATAGGGGGATGATGAATCCACGTTTCATCATCTTTATTCTATCATTTTGGCCTTAAAAACCCTAGTAAATGCGTGTAAATAGCATTAATTCATGCATTTTAGCATTCATGCATATGTGTGTAAATACTGTATAAAATACGGTTTTTAATGCCAAAATTATAGAATAAAGAAAAGAAAAGAAAAGGAATAAAATATTGTAAATATTTTATGACCCGAAACCCCGAGGCCTAGGCATCTTGATGACTAGGTCGACAAGGAATAAAGTAGGGGGAGATAAGGTCAGAAATACAGATAAAATACCTATACCTTTTATTCATTCTTTATTCATTTTTGGGACCTATTTTTGGTTCCACTTTTTATACTTCAAATAAAGAAACTTTGTACATGAAAGTTGTAGATAATTTAGTAAAGAAAAATACAAAATTGATTTCACAGAAAAATAATGTAGAGATAAAAAGTTATGGTTTGAATAAAAATCCAGAATCCCAACTTCCCAGACCCGTATCTCACAAATGAAAACTCCAAATGCAGCATACTCACCTTTAATTATATATATAAGAAAATAAGCTATTTAATGGCGGTGGTTTCGCATTTGGTGGAGCTACGGTTTGAAAGTTGAGTTTTGGACCCTCATTGTATACTTGTACAGATTAAAATATTCAATTTATTATTTATTTATTATTTTTATAATTTTATATTTTTATAATGTTGTAAATAATACTTATAATAATTGTGAATATTAAAATCAGAATAAAAATGCAAATAAAACTCAAATAAAAATACTTGTATATAAAATACATAGGTAATAATTCTAAAGACATACCTGCATAAAATACACTTCTATCTTATTAAATATACAAAATATATCATAAAAATAAAATAAAAATATAATTAGGTATATAAAAGTATTTTATAATTTAATAAAATAAGAAACAAAAATAATAAAATTAAATACAGAAAATAAAAATAAAGAAATATAGTATATAGATAACATACCTATATAGGGGTATAAAGGTAACTCATAAAATTATACCTCCTAAAAATAAATAAAAATTACCATAAAATAATTTATTAAATAATAAACATTTTTTATTTTATAATAAAAAATTAATAAAAGCATTTACTATTTTTAAATCAATTTCTAAACCTTTTTCTAGAGGGTTTTTCTGGTTGGTCCACGTGGACCAACCAGAGGGCTTGGACAGTTGACCTCGGTCAACTGTCTGACCCCCCTCTCTGCTGCTGTCAGAAATGGGTCTCGACCCATCTTCAAGGATTTTTGGGAGCCACACCTTTTACCATTTGACCCCGCTCCCTTCACGACTTTTGTAGCCCACATATCGAGGATTCACGACCAGGTGATACCTCGGGCGTAGGATCATCCAGCCACCCGTGACTCTTCCTCGAAGATCGCCCCATCACCATGTTCAAAACCGAACCCCCCGACTTCCCTTGAACTTTTGATCACTCTTCCACCTCCAAAATCCTAACCTAGACCCTTGGCTAGACTCCTGGTGACAACAGGAGCTTAGAGGGCGTCTAAACGGGGCGTAGTGGTGTCGAATCGAGTTAGATCCCCTCACCGGAGGACACCTTGTGCGCGCACGGGTGAGGTCTTTCTACCCCTTTTTCTTCCCTGTTCCTTGAAGCTTTAGTGTTAGAAAGCCACAGTAGTCTTTCCCCTTTCAAGATCTTTGACCAGCAATCGTCCTAACATCCCGATTCATCGCGGCCGGCATCGAGTTTCGCCGGCCATTTCCACCTTTCCACCTAGCTGTTCCCCTGTGCGAAATACTCCGCGAAGTTGGGGCACTTTGCCCCCAACTTCTTCATCCATTTGTTTTGCAGGTCCCAGGAGCGCGAGCGACCCCACCTGGGTCGATTTTGACGCTGGTCGGAGCTCCTGGAGCTCGTTCCCTTTCCTCAACATTGTGGTGGAGCTCCGGCGGGTTATCCGCCATTTTGAGGCCCCCGCCCACTCGAGGACGCCTCCAGGAATCGCGCCAGGCCGTTTTGAAGCTCCAAACGCCGCAGAGAAGGCGCTGCGCGGCCAGGGAAGCTCGCCCACCGCGGCGTTCTTCGCTGTTCGTCGTCAGCCTCTCTCCACCGTCGATCTGGACATGTTCTTCCCGCGTAGCAGCCGCCGTCGGATATTTTGCATTCCAACCGTCGATCGCCCCATCCATCATCTGATCTGGACCGTACAAGCCGAAGGGGTATCGGCGCGCGAGAAAGTGACACGTGGCTTAAGTGAGGCATGCTGCGCCGTTGGATCGCGCCAAAGGTTGGGTATTTTGCGCCTAAACCCAGCCAAGTTTTTATGTTTATTACTTGAACCGCAAACTTTAATTTGAGGTTTTATTTTTGTTGTAATATTTACAAGAGGACCCCCGTACGTTTAACTATTTGCAAGTGGGCCCCCGCCAGGTCACGTGCACAGCACGCGTGACCTTGGTAATTTTGCAGGCGACCCCCTTGGTTTTTGTCTTATTTATGTTGGGTACTCAAACGTTCATCTGTAGTTCATTAATTTCTGGATTTTTGCAGTTACGCCCCAAGGTTTTATATAATATCTATTTAGTCCTCCCCAGGCGCGTGCTCCGCACGCGCGTGGGTGGGCTTTTTGCCAAAACACCCCTTGCGGGTTTTGTATTTTGTTGTCGGCCCAGAAATCATTCAATTCAGTAGTAATTTTGTGCGAAAATTGTAGAGGTGCCCCCATAATTTTATCTATTTGCATAAAAGCCCCTGTCATGCCTTTGATCTTTGCTTATTTGATATAATTAATTGAGGCATCATTTTGACTCCAAAAATTCTCAAATTTTCAACTTAAGCTCCTGTGCATGCGTTCTTCCACGCCAACATTTTAGTTTTGGATTTTCTTTTATTTTTATATTTATTAAAAATCAAAAATATGTTGTTTCAGCACTGTCTAGCTTAGAAAATACCAAAAAAATATTAAAAGATCTTAAAAAAATTCCAAAAATATTCTCTGTTGTGTGTTTTGACTTGCTTGATTTTCAGCCCAAAAATCATTAAAAATCTCAAAAGAAAAACACTAAAAATTTAAAAACACTCTAAAACTTCAAAAAATATATAAAATCAAAGAAAACTCCAAAAAATACAAACTCAGTTTCTGTTTGCTCTAGATTTTATCCTCTTTATTTGAAAAATAGTGTGGACAAATTTTGTGGCTATTTTCGATTCTTAATGCCAGTTTTATCCCCAGCCAGCAACTTTTTCACTGTTTTCTCTTATTTCAGTATTTAAAAATACTAAAAACACCTTGAAAATCCCAAAAAATCACAAAAATAGTAAAAAGTCTTAAAAAGATCAAAAACATTTTATTTCTGAAATTTTGGATATTTTTGTGCATTTTTATTAAATACTTTGTCTTGTCCTTTATTACCTTGTCTTTAAATTCCAATATTGAAAAAAAATTAAAAAAATATAAAATATAAAATTATAAAAATCAGAAAATTAAAAATCAAAATACAAAATTAAAAAATTAAAAATTAAAAAAAATTAACATTAAAACCCACAAAAAAAAGAAATTAGATTGGCTAAGTTGTGTATTAGACCTAGGATTGGATTTTTATTTATGCCCTACACCCTTGCTTCCTGAGTTCGATCCCTACTTGCTTGCCATTGTACATCGCTAGTAGGGTATAATAAATTTTAATCCTTGCTATTCATTCTTTGATTGATTGAGTGGGTTAATTATTGAAGATCGAGGAGGCTTGAGTAGTCGCCTCATCGACAGTGAGTCTGACCTGTTAGACCACTATTTAGCGGCTCTCGCCTTTTCGCTTTTCAGACATCTGGCAGATGGACGTCAAGACAGCTTTCCTCATTGGATACCTCGAGGAGGATATCTACATGGAGCAGCCCCAGGGCTTCATGACTGAGGATGGCAAAGTATGCAAGCTGAAGAAATCCATCTATGGGCTCAAGCAAGCTTCTCGTCGCTGGAACATCATATTTGACGAAACCATAAAGAGTTATGATTTTGTGCAGAATCCTGATGAACCTTGTGTATACAAGAAGCTTAGTGGGAGCGCCATTGTGTTCATCGTGCTTTATGTAGATGACATCCTTATCATTGGGAATGATACATGGACGATGACCAGTGAGAAGATTTGGTTGTCCCATACCTTTGAGATGAAAGATCTTGGAGAAGCCTCGTACATCTTGGGTCTGAAGCTGTTCAGAAACCGAGAAAAGAGGATATTGGGATTGTCACAACATGGATATGTTAAGAAGATTCTTGAACGATTCCGTATGAATAGTTCCAAGAAAGGATTCCTACCCTTAAGACATGGTATCCACCTGTCTAAAGGAATGGCTCCTCAAACTGTTGAGGAAAAGAAGGCCATGGCTGGATGCCCTTATGCATCAGCTGTAGGAAGCTTAATGTATACCATGATGTGTACTAGGCCAGATATCTGCCATGCAGTGGGAGTGGTAAGTCGTTACCAATCTTGCTATGGAGAACAATACTGGAATGCAGTAAAGAACATATTCAAATATCTAAGACGGACACAAGATTACATCTTGGTCTATGGAGATGGTGATCTCCAAGTCTTGGGATATACAGATTCTGACTTCCAATCGGACATTGATGATCGAAAGTCGACATCAGGGTTTGTGTTCCTATTGAATGGTGGTGCTGTGAGCTTGAGAAGCAAGAAGCAGGACACTACAACAGATTCAACAACAGAAGCCGAATATATTGCCGCATCGGATGCTATAAAGGAGGCGGTGTGGTTGCGCAAGTTCGTCCAGGAGCTTGGCGTAGTTTCCTCTGATACTCCCATTCCGCTACTCTGTGATAACACGGGAGCCATTGCCCAGGCGAAGGAACCCAGATGGCATCAGAAGAGCAAGCACGTAGAAAGGAAATACCACATCATTCGGGAGATTCAAAAGCGTGGTGACATCATCATCACCAAGGTGGCCTCCGCCGACAACGTTGCTGATCCTCTTACCAAACCTCTGACACAGAAGGTTTTTGACCAGCATGTAATGAGTATGGGTTTAAGGGTTGTTCCCGAATGGTTCTGAGGGCTAGTGGGAGATTGTTAGCAATGTGAGCCCGAGACGAACCATTCCTACAATAAATGTTATTGTAATAAATGATTTTTCAATAAAAGTTATTGATTTTTGTTTTCACTCCCTTCCTGATATTGAATGAATGAATGCACTATAAGGTCCCTCGATAAAATAAGGGTTATGTACCATGGCCAACTTGATAATCATACAGCTGTTGATTCAATGATTGAATCATAGAGGCTGATGCTTGGATGAATATCTAAGGAGTTAGATAGAGGACTCATCAAGCATCATCAATGATTAACAAGTAGTGATCTCCAGTCTGAGTGGGAGATGGCAATCCCATCTCATTAGACTGATATCTGATCGACCTCTTGATGCAGGTCCTCTGCATAGGAATATTGATTCGAAGGTATCAGATTAGTTGAGTCAATGAGTTGACTTAACGAGATCGAGATAACCAAAGACCTATGATGAATACTGTCACATCACAGGCAAACATCCTCTGACTAGAGACAGATATATTACTATATGTCTTAGCATGTACATTTGGCAGACCAATAGGTTGATGACCTAATCAAGGTCTATACACCGACGAGCTGGTGTGCATGTAAGGGCATATGAGTAATATGATCTCTCAAAGGGATCATACAGGTTCACTTGTGAACCGGGAGACATGAGCTCACTCATGAGGTATTGGGATTGACCAAATTCCATGCATGGTCATCATGCTTTAGAAGCATGATATGAATTTGAAGGTAAGATATATGCTTTGTGAAAGCATATGATCTGTACCATATCCCAAGGACCAAGATTGAGAAACTTAATGATCAGACTATGAAGATGACAGTGTAAAAGTGATCTATATCTTCATGATGATCATGAGTCTTCCAGTATGCAGGATGTGCAGGTATTGGAAATACCTGAAGGGTGATTTGATCATAAACGATTGTATAACCATGACGCTTCCATTCCGAGGGAGTGATGAAACAGGTCTGGATTTTAGTGACTCCTCTCATTAGAGAAGTGCCCTAATCTTAGTCCATATACTAGACATTGATCTGAATGAGATTCAGATGCAATGAGAAGATTAGGTTTACGGTCTTGATTTAATCAAGCATCTATGAGAGGTCCATGGGATCTGGATTTGAGATGTGATCTCAATATCCAAGTCACTATACGTGGAATAATACAATCGCCCTGTCCTTATCTCCAAGTATCCGAGGAGAAATAGCATTGTTCTTAAATGGTTTAAGAGCAATTCCATAAGATCTAAGCAAAGAGAAGTTGATAATTAAATGTGATTTAATTATCATGATGTATGAGAAATTATCCAATATAATTAAATATGATTTAATTATTATGGATAATAATAATGTGGATAGTGATATCCAATTATTCATAATATGTTATAAATGTGATTTATACTATATTAGAGAGAGTTAAATATAATTTATATTAGTAGATTAATTATTAATGTGTATTGGATACACATTGTCTAATTAGTTGAAAATGTAAATTACATTTTGTTTTGGGTTGTGAATATGATTCACAATATTCCAATGTCAAGATTGCAATATTCCCAAAATTAATTGAGAATTATTTTGGTGAATTAAAATACCAACAAATTGTTGTTGGAAAATAAGTAGAGAGAAAATCAAGGAGATGTGCAATCTCATGGATTACCATGAGATTGCCCTCCCTTTTGGAAAGGAGGGGGCGACACCAATTTCCTTGTGAAATTGGTGGCCGTCCCCCCCTTCCAAAGAGGAAGGTTGATCTCTTTTGATTCCTCTCTCCTTATTTGATTGATTTATTATGGTATTAATATTTATTTGATTTATCAAATATATTTTTATCAAATTAAATCACAAGTTGTTGACTTTTACCAACAACAATCTTGACCATTGGGTTGACATAAATCAATCTCATCCATTGATTTTATATGTCACATGGATTGAGATCCATGGATCCCAAAACCCTATAAATAGAGAGGCATACTATGCTCTCTCTTTACATGCTATTGTAGCACTCTTCTCTCTCTCTCTTTCTCCATACTCGACAGCCCTCTCTCCCCCTTCTTCTTGGTGGCCGTCCACCTTGGTGGAGAGAATCGTCGTCGCCCGCGCCCTCGTGCTGCCGCTTCGACGCTCTGCGGTTCTTCGTCTACTTCGAGTGCTTCGCCCACGAAGGAGATGTTCGATCTGGTGCGACGAGATCAGGAGCAACCGTGCTTGGATCAACTTCTTGGATTGCGAGGACTACGCGGTTCATCTCCGCGCTCGCAAGCGATCTCTCCGACGATCGGACTTGAGACAGGAGGTCTCTTCTCTTAGAGACTCGATCAACCACGCTTCAAGAGGCATTGCATTATACTTGTTGTGGTTATAGATGAAACGATCCGAGAATTGTTCTTGGATCATGTGGTTTCATCGAATAAAATTTTTTAAATTCCGCTGCACCGAACAACTAGTACGACTAGTCGTTCTTCGTCGTATCCGATACGACGCTCACGCTTCCGTGATGTGCTTGAGGATTTCTCCATATCCTTCAGGCTTCATGGTTGAGAAATGTAAGATGTGCTAGCTAATGAACTCCATCTTTGGACTCAAAGAAGCTTCTTGTTGTTGGAACTTAAGATTTGATGAAATTATAAATGTTATAATTTCAGATATAATCTTAGTGCACCATGTGAAGCTTAGTGGGAGTGCCATTGTGTTCATCATGTTAAATGTAGATAATATCCTAATCATTTGGAATGATATAAGGATGATAATAAGTATTTTGTGATCTGGTTATTCCATACCTTGAGATATGATCTCAAAGATGTCTCTTAGATCTTAGTTCTGAAGGTGTTCAGAAGCAAAGAAAAGAGGGTATTGGAACTGTCACATTTGTAGTACACCTTGGACATGTTCCATTTTCTGGAAATTCCAAGAAATGCTTTCTTACCTTTAAGATTTGGTACTGACCTATCTAAAGGGATAGCACCTCAAAGAGTTGAGGAAGTGAATGCTAAAACTGGTTGCCCTTTTGTGCATCAGTTATGAAAAGCTGAAAGTATGCTAGATGTGTACAAAAGCTAGATATCTACCATGCAGTGGGAGCAGTAAACTGATACTAATCCTACTATGGAGATAGAACACTTAATTGCAGTAATAACAATATCTTCAAAGATGATAAGGCTTTAGAGATAGTGATCTCTAAGTCTTATCTTCAAGAAATTAAGACTTTTAGATGGAGATCTAAAAGGTCTTAACTGCGAATACCTTAAGAGATAGAGATCTCCAGGGATAAGGGTATTCTAATAAGGATAATAGAAATTACATGCTGGTTATAATAATATTTATTTGAGTTGTAGTATCAAGGATACTATGACTGACAAGATTGAGTATTGGTTGCATTAGATGCATCATTCGCATTAGATGCGAGCACTATTACTGGGGATATGCAAGTGTCGTAAAAGGACTTGGCGTAGTCTCGCGGGAACAGAGTGACTGATCAGCTTACCTAGCTATTTTCTAAATAGCCTATTATTGTCACATGAGTGTGGGTATAAATGATTAGCCCATTAATGGCTCTTTGGGCTAGTGGGAGATTGTTGGACATGCGAGCCCACGGCGAGCCATTATGCAATAAATGTTATTGCACATATCATTCCCTGATCTGAAATGAAGAATAAATAATTTGCATAATAGGTCCCTCTGTACAATTAGGGTTATGTACCATGGCCATCTTGATGATCATATAGCTGTTGATTCAATAATTGAATCATAGAGGCTGGTGCTTGGATGAATATCTAATGGGTTAGATAGAGGACTCATCAAGCACCGTCAAATGATTATTAAGAGATGATCTCCAGCCTGAGTAGGAGATGGCAATCCTTTTCTCGCATAGGCTGATATCTGACCGACCTCTCGATGCAGGTCCTCTACATGGGAATAGTGATTCGGAGGTGTCAGATTAGTTAAGTCAATGGGTTGATTTAGTGAGACCAAGATAACCTAAGTCCTATGTTGAATACTGTCACAGCATAGGCACACATCCTCTGACTAGAGACAGATGTGTTACTATATGTCTGAGTGTGTACATTTGGCAGACCATTAGGTTGATGACCTAATCAAGGTCTATACACCGGCGAGCTGGTGTGCATATAAGGGCATATGAGTAATACGATCTCTCAAAGGGATCATACAGGTTCACTTATGAATCGGAAGACATGAGCTCACTCATGAGGTATTGGGACCGATCAAATTCCATGCATGGTCGTCGTGCTTTGGAAGCATGACAAGAATTTGAAGGTATGATATATGCTTTGGGAAAGCATATGATCGATACCAAATCCCAATGACCAAGATTGAGAAACTTGGTGATCAAACCCTGAAGAAGAGAGTATAAAATAGATCTTCATCTTCAGGTTGATCATTGGTCTTCCAGTATGCAGGATGTACAGGTATTGGGAATACCTGAGGGTGATGTGATCATAAAGGATTGTATAACCATGACGCTTCCAGTCCGAGGGAGTGATAAAACAGGTCTGGATTTTAGTGACTCTATCAGTAGAGAAGTAACCTGATCTTAGTCCAAACATTGGACATTGATCTGAATGTGATTCAGATGCAATGAGAAGATTAAGTATACGGACTTGATTTAATCAAGCATCTGTGAGAGGTCCGTTAGATCTGGATTTGAGATGAGATCTCAACATCCAAGTCACTATACGTGGAACAATACAATCGCCCTGTCCTTATCTCCAAGTATCTGCGGAGAAGGCACATTATTCTTGAAGGAGTTCAAGAATAATTCCTGTGATGAATTTAGTATCCAAGAAAGAAGGTCTTGATGATTAAATGAGATTTAATTATCAAGTACAATATGAATAAGATTCATGTTGAGAGAATGATTGTCCAAGATAATTAAGTGGGATTTAATTATCAAGGATAAGCAGATCGTGGATAGTGATATCCAGAATATCTGTGTATATTATAAATGAGACTTATAATATATCAGAGAGAGAGAGAGTAATATAGTAAATAACATTTGTTATTTATTAATGTGGATTGGATCCACATTAGTTAATTAATTGGAAATGTAATTTACAAATTAGTTTGGGATGTGAATATGATTCACATATTTTTCAATGGCATGATTGAAATATTCACAAATTTGGAATTAATTTCGTGGATATTATTGCAATAATAATTATTGCAAATAATTAAGAAATAATAATATAAATAAAAGGAGACAAAACCATCAATAATCAAAGGTGGCGTCACCTATGACTTAGTCATAGGTGACGCCTCCTTGATTTTAGGATGGTTGTTGTCTCCTCTTATTTGTTGTCTTATTATCTCTTAATAAATTAATTTATGTTAATTAAATTGTGTTGATAATAATTCAACATATATTTAATTTAATATAAATTAATGTTGTTGGTTTTTAACCAACAACAATCATAGCCGTTGGATGGCTCTTGGATTACAATGACTGTTGGATCCATGAGAGCCATGGATTGAGATCCATTGGATCCCAAACTAATATATAAAGAGGGTAGCCTTAGCCCTTGAAAGTTACACCAAGTAGACACCTACTCTACTTCTCTCTCTCCCTCTCATTCTTGTTCTCTCTCTCTCTCTCCATAGGGTGGCCGACCACCATTGTTGAGAAAGGAGAGAAGTTCTCGCCTTCGCCTTCGACGACTCGAGGATCTCCTTCTTCTTCGTGGCTACTTGCTATAGAGGAAGACAACGGATTTCCCTTGATGAAATCAGGGGATCTATTGCTTGGATCTTCATCGAGGATTGTGGGAGGAACGCGACTCATCATCGTGCCCGCAAGTGCGTTCTTCGTGGATCGGACTTGAGACAGGAGGATCTCTTGTTTGGGATCTCACAATCACAACCACGCTTCAAAGGTATTCCTTATACTTTGTGGTTTGATGAAACGATCCGAGAAGTGTTCTCGTGATCATGTGGTTTCATCATTTGATTTAAAATTTTTAAATTCCGCTGCATCTTGTGACTAGTACGACTAGTCGCCCCGATCGTATTCGATGCGATCGTCACGCTTCCGTGATGCGCTTGAGGATTCTCAATATCCTTCAGTAACGCCTGGGGGAGGAGGTGTTGGAGGTTGACGATGGGTGGTGGATCGTTGGATCGTATGATCCAACAGTCAGGAGGGTTGCGCTGATGGAGGGATGCGATCAGATCTAAGGATCTGATCGGGCGGATGATAATGGTGCGTGAGGGAACGACCGAGATTGAGTGATGGGGGGATCTAACGGTGAGAGGGAGTGGGATGACGTGGCACATGGGTAGGCGTAGGATAAGAGATCGATCTGACGGTTATAGGTGCGACGCTGGGTAGCGGTTGGGATTAGCTCTGATAATTAGATCTAACGGCTGTAGTTAAGGAGGGGTTGGACGACGAAGATGGGGGCAATTGGAGCAGATCCAACGGTGGAGATCATGGCGCGGATGAAAGGATGTGATGTGATGAGGGGGAGATCCAAAGGCTGAGGACAAAGGGGTGACGTGGAGTGTTGAGGGACGTTGGATGAGCAGGAGATCAAGCGGCTGAGGATTAGGCGCTAGTGGGCAGCTAAGATTTGATCTGGAGACAGATCAGATGGCTGAGAAGTAAGGCGGTGATGGAGGCGATTGGAGCAGATCCAACGGTGGAGTTCATGGCGCGGATGAATGGATGTGATGTGATGTGATGAGGGGGAGATCCAAAGGCTGAGGACGAAGGGGTGATGTGGAGCGTTGAGGGACGTTGGATGAGCAGGAGATCAAGCGGCTGAGGATTAGGCTCTAGTGGGCGGCTAAGATTTGATCTGGAGACAGATCAGATGGCTGAGAAGTGAGGCGGTGATAGAGGGCTCAGATGCAGGCGGGGGAGAGTGAATCCAACGGCTGAGAAGGGCGCCGGGTGTCAAAAAGGGAAGCGGGCCACGTGGGAGGCCCAGAGGGCGCCACATGGCCCAATGAGAAAATTTAGAGAATAATTACAAAGAAAATTATAAAAGAAATGGTTAGAAGCCGAATTAGGAAAAAGTCAAAACATGAAAGTTGCTCGTTTCGACGAGATCTACACTTTCATGTTGGTCAAAAAGCCAAAAGAGGTCAACTGTATAAAACGTATTTTTGAGGGTATTTTTAGGGGGAATAAAAACACTAATTTTGTGGTTTTGAGATGTTTTTGTATTTTTTATCTTTTTAATGGTCAGTGATTTATGGACAATTATTCTACCTAATTTTTAGAGGTTTTTGAGGATAAATTAATTACAAGAAAATAAAGGGAATTAAATACAATAATTTTATGGTAAATTATACACACTATAATACAAGATAAAAACAAAGAATTAGAGGGTATTTTTATTGGATTGATTATGCAGGGGTTTTAATTAGCGGCTTTTAGCATGATGAATACGAGATTCATCACTATGTATTCTGCCTCTGTAGTTGAGAGAGTAAAACATTTATGTAGCTTGGATTGCCATGATATGGCTCCCCCTGCAAAAGTGAAAATGTAGCCTGAAGTAGACTTTCTCTGATCCACATCTCTTGCCATATCTGCATCAGTGTAGCCACATAGTTTGGGATCTGACCTCCCAAACACAAGACACATACTTGAGGTCCCTCTCAAATATCTCAAGATCCACTTCACTGCCTCCCAATGGTCCTTCCCTTGATTAGACATGAACCTGCTCACCACGCCCACTGCATGGGCTATATCGGGTCTAGTGCAAATCATTGCGTACAGGAGGCTCCCAATTGCTGACTGGTATGTGATCTTGATCATCTCTGCTTTCTCCTCAGAAGCAAAAGGACATGACTCTTTGGTTAGCTTGAAATGAGAGGCTATGGGCGTACTGGAAGGCTTGGTATTCTTCATGTTGAACCGCTCCAACACGCGTTCAACATAGCTCTCCTGTGACAACCACAGCTTGCGCTTCTTCCTGTCCCTTGTAATCTGCATCCCAAGGATGTGACTGGCCTTGCCAAAATCTTTCATCTCAAACTCTTTGGATAGTTCTCTCTTGAGCTTTGCAATGAGATTGGAATCATGACCTACAATCAACTTGTCATCCACATATATCAAAAGAATGATGAACTTGTCATTGGGAAGACGACGAACATATACACATGGATCAGCTGTAGTCCTCTTAAAGCCCTGATTTCTCATGAAAGCATCAAACTTCAAGTACCATTGTCTCGGGGCTTGCTTCAAGCCATAGATACTCTTTCTCAACCTGCAAACCATGTGATCTTTCCCTTTCTATTGAAAACCCTGTGGCTGCTCCATGTAGATCTCTTCCTTCAAATCACCGTGAAGAAACACCGTCTTCATATCCATCTGCTCCAGCTCAAGGTCCATGCTAGCAACAAGTCCTAGCACCATTCTCACTGAATTCATCTTCACCACTAGGGAGAAGATCTCATCATAGTCCACTCCTTCCTTCTGGCTGAACCCTTTCACTACCAATCTGGCCTTGTACTTCACTTGCTTGCCGATGTCATCTGATTTCAGCTTGTAAACCCATTTGTTCTTCAAGGCTCTCTTCCCTTTAGGAAGCTCAACAAGATCATAAGTGTGATTTTTCTTGAGAGATAACATCTCTTCATTCATTGCATTCTGTCAATGACCCTTGTCCTTATGCATCTGTGCCTCCTCAACGGTGTATGGTTCACCTGCATCTGTGAGCATCACGTACCTAGAAGTGGGATAGCGGGATGATGGCTGGCGTGTCCTCTCAGATCTCCTGACCTGAGGCTCTGCTGCATCTGCAAGTGGATGAGGCTGCTCCCCCTGCCCTAGGTCCCCTGGACCTGCATCAACGGGGTCTGCATCTGGCTCGTGCTGCTCTAACTGCTCATCCTCTCCCCCTGTACCATGTACTGGAGAGGGATCTGTGTCCTCATCACTGTCATCATCAATGGAAAATTCATCTGCATCACCACTCTCAGTGGTGTCCTCAGCCAACGTCTGATTTTCATAAAAGATCACATCCCTGTGCTTGGTGACTGTCTTCTTCCTTGGATCCCAAAGACGGTATCCAAACTCTTGATCTCCATAGCCAAGAAAAATACAAGGCACCGCCTTGTCATCTAACTTCTTTCGCTGCTCCTTGGATAACAATGCATATGCCTTGCATCCAAACACCCTCAAATGAGCATATGAGGGGTCCTTCCCTGTCCAAACACGCTCTGGAATCTGAAATCCCAAAGGAACTGATGGAGATCGGTTTACCAAGTAACATGCGGTGCGAACCGCCTCAGCCCAAAAAGTCTTGGGCAACTTCGCTGTCTTTAGCATGCAGCGAACTCTCTCAATAATGGTCATGTTCATCCTCTCAGCTAGACCGTTGTGCTGGGGTGTGCCTGGCTCTGTCCTCACATGCCTGATGTCGTGCTCTGCACAATAGCCCTGAAAGCTATGGGAGGTGTACTCTCCCCCATTGTCCGTGCGTAGACACTTCAACAATTTTCTTGTCTCACGCTCAACCATGGCATGGAATTTCTTGAAACAATCAAAAACTTGATCCTTCGATCTCAACACATACACCCACACCTTCCTAGATGCATCATCAATGAGGGTGACAAAATACATGTTGCCTCCCAAAGAGGTTGTGTCCATGGGACCACAAACATCAGAATGAACCAACTGTAAAAGGTCTCCCTTCACCCTGGATCTGGCTCTGTATGGCACAATCAACCAGGAATATCCCCCTTAAATTGTCCTGCATCAAATATGGCACAACAATACAATATATATGTTCTCCACACGGGAACTCAATGGAAACAAACACAATCAAGCACACAAGCAACCACAAGAGACAAGAATTTTACGTGGAAACCCTTACTCGATGTGAGTAAGGGAAAAACCACGGGGCAAGATCGGCAACGATTCCATTACGGTCAAATGGAGCCAATGTTCTTCTCGGTTTTGTTGCCCACAAAACCGAGGTACAAGCCACACACAATGGATAGTTCTTCTACAAGTAACTAACTATCCCTAGGTATCCAAAATACCAATATTGTGCTTCAATCCAAGAAGGATAAAGTGACTCCCCTTGTGGGCTCTCGGATGGAGACCCAAACACGATGCTCGGCTCCTTGAGGTCATCCTCAACGACCTCCAATGGCTGCTTCTCTCGAGCTTGGCATGCCGATGTACCTCCGATCCAAACCGTGGTCGGATCGAGCTCCGAACTACAACACCCTCTCCCGCTCGGTCTCTCTCCCTCGCGTGCGTGAAGGAGGATTGGTTTTCCCGTAGAAAATTCTTGTTGCTGCTGCTGTTCACATGAATGGGGAGGAGGAGGACTCGTTCTTCTCTCTGGAATGGAATAGGGCACGAAAAGAGAGCTCCTGGAATCGGTTGGGGAGTGCTCAACGAAATGGGGCTTTCGTCCCTAGAAATGGGGCATCCAAGTGGGGCAAATAGCAAAGGAGCCCCTACAAAAGGGCAAATTATTGTTGCCCCCAAGTTGAGGCTGGAACATTGCAAGTAAACCCAACATCATCCACTTGTAAGTCATAATGAAAGTTTAATTTTAGAAAATAATTCATGTTTTATATGTCTAAATACATATGCTAATATGTTATAGTATTTGTGCTATAACGTTATAGTTGGAAATCCTTCTTCATAATGTTAATGTGGTGATGTATTGATGATATTTAGCATTGTCATAATTTGTGTCATAATTAAAATTACACAAAATCCCATTCACACGTGTATGTCCTCTGCACCAAGTCATTGTGAGGCTTTGCATATTGGGCGACGTGTGCAACACAATGGGGACTTGATACATCCCCTCATGTGTTGTATTTTTTAAATTTTTACACCTTTGTTGGGTCTAATTAACTTTTATACGTTAAGAAATGTCACTCACGACACTTTATGACTTCAATGTGTGTAGGTATTGGGTACGGTAGAATTAGTTTAGGGCAATTTGCCTAATTGGTATATATCAAAATTAACTTTTTTTAAGGTCTAGACGCTTTCAAGAGGTGTCACTAGATTGAGAAGAAAATCCTATAAAATTCACTGTAGCTTAAAGATAAAGAAAATAAGATAAAATGCACTAATAAATTCCATGTACCTTATTACTCATACATCATATGTGATAGATTCTTGAGCCTTTTTATTAACGTTTATACTATTGTTTAACATTTTCCAATATTATACTTTGTTAATATTAAAAACAAGCATACATCTTGTACATCCTATGCTTCTTTAGCATTCATTTACATTTACATTGATCACGTTAATATATAGTAAAACACGTGTACTAAGGGACGTGTCCTATTAAACATCTAGAGAACATACAGTACGTGCTACTTCCAGATACGTCTGATGGTCGTCATACCACTCCATATACGCACTATGAGAAAAATAAGTTGTGGCTATAGAACTATGCCCATGGATGTGGGGCTTGTGTCTACAGAATTGAGCTCTGACCACAACATGTTGTGGCTAGTAGTCGTAGCTACAAGTCTCATCGCGAGAGTTCTCTAACCACGAATATGTCGTGACTACTACAAGTGATCACAGAACTTGTCGTGGCCACAGCTCTTGTATGAATATTCTCCCTAAATATTTGAAGACTTTGACCACGGAGTTGTAGCTACGAGAAACTAGTGACCACATAATTATCGTGGCCACAAGTTTCCGTAGCCACATTCCGTGACCACAACTCATTTTTCTTGTAGTGACGGTTCATAACATTGACTATCTAGATAACGAATCAACAAATTATGTCATTAATTCTTCTTTATACTTTGTTTAAAAAGTACTAAAAAGGCTTCATTTTAGGAGAAGAAATGCATTGATGATTATTTATTTTGTGGATAAGGACGACGACGATAACGAAGGTGAGGATGCAGATACATACTGTTAGGAGAGACTAGGGCAGACCATTGGGCTCGACTCGACCCAACCCGAAAAAGCCCGGTCCGAGCCCGCTAATTTTTTTCGGGCCATCGACCGGGACGAGGTCCGGGTTTTTTAATAAACCGATGACCCCGGCCCGGCCCAAGGCCCGCGGGAGCGGGTTCGGGTTCGGGCCGGATTTGGCCCACTCCCAAGTTGTTATCCATTACATATTCATGGATGAGGGATCTCTTTTCAAAACATTGTAGCGTGGATTTCAAAGGTGACAAGTTTGTAACATTTGGAGTCGAAATTCAATACCAAAATTTGGGATTCTTGCTTTCACGTGTGCTTAAGAGAAGTTTGAATGTACCTAATCTTACGTTATATGTTATAAAAACAAGTTTATATCCACATAGTTTCCATTTTCTTTTAAAATTTCAACTCATATGAACTAGCTCATGTTAAAATTCAACAATTATTTGTTCAAATCAAAGTTTACATGTACTTGCGAATGGGAATCAAATAACTGGACATAAACGCAATTTTGCTCCTGCAAATTTCATGTACTTAGATTCTGAAACTGGTTAAACCAATGGAATCAAATTCTATAATCCAAACACAACGTAACTTTTGAACAACATTTTATATTGCAGGCATAAACGTAAAACAAGGAAATACATGATGCCATGCATTAGTGCAAAGAAACGAAATTCAGGAGAACATGCACACAAATATGCACGCAATCATACAAATACCATATGCTGAAAAGGATCACTCGCACTGGCCAAAAAATCTTAAGATCACTGGTTTAATAATTTGATGGAACGTGTAGCATCAGAGATCAACATTGTCAATCAAGAGATATGCAATTGGACGAAGCAGGCCGGGTCGGATCCACCCGGGTCGCAACGGGTTCGGACTAGGCCCAGTCCGAATAAGAAATTTGAGTAAAATTAAGATCCGGGCTCGGCCCATATATACATCGGGTACGGGTTGAGTTCGAGCTTTAGCGGGTCGGGTCAGGATCGGATCCGGGCTGGCCCGACCCAATGCTCCACCCTAGGAGAGACGTCGCATAAAGAAGGGGTAAATATCGATGAGAGGAACGATATTTGAAAAAGTTAAAGGGAGAAAAAAAGAGAAAAAGTAAGTGAAGTATAATATTTAAAGTGCAAAAGAAATGAGAAAACGGGTGATATGTAAACTATTTATAATCAAGCTCAAATTCGTTCCTTAATTTAAACATGGTAAATTAGAATCATTTCATTTTGTTTTCCAATACATTATTGTTAACAAGTTAGGATGTATATCTTTATTTTGAATATAATTTTGGATTTCCAAAGATATAAAATGTGCCTAGACGTGGGTATGGATGGAATGGTGTGTAAGTGTGCGTTTGTGTAAGCATGTATGTGTGTATATGTGAAGGCATGAGCTTATGCATTTGGGAATGAGTGTGAATCAGAGTTTATGTGTGATTGGGTGTGAATATGTTGTGTGTGTGTGTTTTTGTTTATGCATGTGTGAAAGTGTATGGATATGTATGTGTACATACGAAAGTGTGTACATGTGTTTTTTTATGACTATGTATGTTTTTATCATGCATCTTAATGTGTACACATGCAAGTGTCTGGATGAGTTAAAGGGTGAGAGAATATGGGTGTGTATATATGTCTGAACTTGTGTGTGCATGTGTGTGAATGTAGGAGTGTTTGAGCTTCTGAATGTGTGTGTTTGCCTTTGCGTACGTGGATGTGTGTGGTTGAGTGTATGTGTGTGTTTATGGATGGGTGAGAATAAAGGTAGGTGCATGTGTGTGTACACGTAGGCATGCACACACACGCATGTGCACATGCACATCCATATACACCTACTATGGGAATATATGTTCGTAGTTTTAGACCACAATGTGATTGTACTAAGGTCATGTTTGGATTTTACGTCCATCAATTTTTGTATGATTATACATAACCGTTAATACAACGGGAGGGTATATAACTACTACTCAAACAGTAATATGCGATTACCTCCACCCCTTCCTCCTCATGTTCCTGCCATAGAAGCTTCAATCACAAGAAGCCACCTACGAGAGGACCCTTATGGATCTCTCCACAGCTGGAACTCCTCGGACCCAACCCCTTGCTCCTGGAACAGCATCAACTGTAGGATTACAAGAGGAAGCGCTCGTGGGCTCCCTCCCCCCTTCCCTCGACTCCACCCCCTCCCTAAGGCACGTCAACATCAGGAGCAACAAGCTCCACAAAAGCCTCCCACCCAAGCTCTTCTCCTCAAGAAGCCTCCAAAACTTGGTCCTTATGGCAACTTCATGGCCGGATCTCACCCTCCCGAGGTTGCTAACCTCTCGAACCTCCAGATACTGGATATTTCCAAGATTATATTTTATGGATCGGTGCCTTTGCTCCGTAAGTACTCGAGATTGAAGGTTTTGGACCTTGGCAGCAATAGCTTCTATGATCCCCTGCCTTCTGGGATGGGCAGCAGCTTTTGATGCATTGGAAAGGCTTAACCTTCCTTATAACCAGTTTAATGGGTTCATTCAAGATGATATTGGCAACCTCTCTAACATTCGGGACACTATAGATTTATCCCATATTTTTTCTCCAAATCTACCCTATTGGACTCGAGATCCTCCTTGAGAAGATGTGCATTGATCTTACATTTAATAATCTCAGTGGCCCAATTCCACGGTATGGTGCACTAGTTAGCAGAGGATGCACTGTCTTTGTCAGGAACCCACGACCCTACGGACTGCTACTGAAGGGACCATGCTCCGCAAATGCACCTGATGTCCCCCATCTTCCGACAGATTCTTCAATGCGGTTGAAGGTTCCAGGTTCGAATCCTCCATGGAAGCCGCATCTACACCGGAGCCACCTCGCAAGAGTCAATCGTGCCTCAGACCCCTTTCAGCAACAACGGTGAGAGGATAGAAGAGCAGGAGGACGAGAAGGATGGTGATCATGTTGCCTAAGAAAGATGGGAGGTGGCATCTTTTGGAAAATATGATTTTTTTCGAGGAGTAAAATTGTTCAAAATTGACGGAATCAATCAAAACTGACGGAAATGGAAGGAACTTCACACAGAGTTATTAGTTATGTCATGTAAACATTATTTAAGGATATGTGTACAATTATGAATTATTGAGGGTTCATGATAAAATTACAAAACTACTTTATTATGTGTGTAAATATTCCTATTATTAAATATCATGTTTAATATGCAAATAAAGGGAAAATATTGATCTTAAATAGATTGAAGATTTTCAAAAGAGGATTATATCGATGCATCCTTGATAATACCACCCTATTGTGAGTAATGTTATCCAGTTGTTGTTTAGGAAAGAGTGTTCTTTTTCCATACAACAACTATTTTGATATTCGTTGTTTCCTTTTCTTGAATCACAAAAAATATCATATCCCTTATTAATTATAATATTATTAGCAACAAATCATATAATAACGATTATCTTTTGAATATTATTATATAATCATTGATTTAAATTATCAATGATTAATATAAATATTTAACATAAAAATCAATAAATATCCGTCGTTGAAATATGATATTTGTTATGATAAATTAATAAAAAAAGATAATTTTATAACCGAACAATATTTGTTTTATATATTTAACAAGATATATAAACCAATATTTAAACTATGGATTAAATTAAGTCAATTTGTTGTAAGTGCATTTACAACACTATTATTATATAATAATCATGATAGTATCGTAATTGATATACATATTGTTTTAGTTTGTGCCCACTCTTCACAAATGTTGTGGCTTTGGTATCTTTAGAATAACTTTGCAGGAGATCATAAAAAATACAAATTTTTTATATGTAAAATATTTTCATTTTAACCAAAAATATGGTGCGACAATTATTGAGATTGATAATAGTTAAGATAAATATACCATATGATACAAAAGAATACAAAGAAAATCGCATTTTGATCCAGTTTAAAATCAATGGAGAAATAGTTACATGAAGGATATTGGAAAAGGCCATAGTTAGGATTTAAGAAAGTTGAATAACTACTAAGTCCCACTTTTTGATTAACAAAGGAAATATTAAGCACGATACAATTGGAATTTTCTAAATTTGTAAAAGAGAAAAAAATTGATGAGTCATGCAGTGTGTGTACACATACCCTTTGTATGTATACCGTAAGAGTATATCGCAAGGAATCAGTGAGTGTTACGTTGTAACATTAGATTATAATCTCATAAGTTCTATCGTCGGAATATAAACACATTCATGTGCGTGTCAACTGAAGATGAACTTTTTTGATCAAACCCATGATTCGTTCAACCACTACAATACTTAAGTATGCTTTTAGATTATTCAAACGTATTTAAACTGAGATATGGTTAATATATCACGATTTTTGACCGAGTTAATCTCATGATCCAACACAATTCAAATTCAAAAAAATTGGCAAGGCGGTCACGTAATAATATGTCGAAAAGAGGTTAACTAGCTATTAATGGATAACAACAATCGAACTAATTTGAATTTAAAACCACGGCTCGCCGAAAACAAACACTACTCGAAGATCTAACGGCTCGTCTGATATCATCTAACAAGAAATTCGAAATCGTCTAAATTTTGAAAAGACGTGATCTCTACCCATATATCTCGAACTGTGATAACAAACTACATTAGCAATTCTTAGCTATAAATACACGTAGCCCATTCTCCAAGCCAATCGTCCCTCACCACATCTAACATGGCCGTGTATATGACCATCACAGTCACTATCTTAGTGGCTCTCTCCTCTTGTCTCAAGTCGGAGGCTCGACGACTCGTCGACCGCAAATCGCCTGACACCCCGCAGTGGTTGCCGATCTTACCAGCACCGCTAGGGCACAATGAGGGGCTGCACCCGCGCAAGTCCCGGTCTCTCCCTCACGTTCATCCTCAGTGGCCGTTCCTTCCTGCTGACGGAGCTCTAGGTCACTTCCCATATCTTCGGATCCCACGGTAAGTCTATATACTAATATACCTATAATCATATATTCCTAGCAAGCTAATTAGTATATCTCTAGATTAGTTTTAATGGTAGTTTATTTATGGAGCAGTAGACATGCTATTTAATTCAATCATCTATATTTGTTTCGTTTTGTGAATATTCGAATGAAACAGGAAGGCTGGTCACGTACCCCTGTGGCCATGGGAACGGCCGTACAAGAACGGTGGTGCACCTCCTCCAGCGGACGGCGGTGCCACTCCTCCCACTTCCGGTGGTGGCGGATCTCCTCCTTCCTTGGAAGGCGGCAGGGCATCTCCTGCAGTTCCTCCCATGTCCGGCGGTGGTGGTTCGGCTCCAGCTGATCCTCCCATTTCAGATACAACTCCGTCCGCTACCGGTGCAACGTCTCCTGCAGTAGGTGGTGGAGCATTACCTCCCTTGTCTGGCGGCAACTCGCATCCAGTCTTTCCTCCATCTAATGGTGGAGGCTTGGCTCCAGCAGTTCCGCCTTCTTCAGGTGACGGTCCAGCTCCTGTCGCTGCTCCGGTAGTTCCTCCTTCTTCTCCCGCCACTCCTCCCTCCTACATTGACAGTTCCGCTCCAGCAATTCCTCCGACTTCCAGTGGCGGTTCCGCTCCTGCAACTACGCCCTCTTACATTGGCAGTCAAGCTCCGGCAAATCCTCCTACGACGAGTGGGGGTTTGGTTCCTGCCAGTCCTCCCTCCTTCATTGGTAGTCCGGCTTCAGCACATGGCCCAACTCCCAGTGGCGTCTCGGCTCCCGCTACTCCGCCCTCTTACATTGGCAGTCCGGCACCGGCAAATGCTCCCACTCCCGGCAGCGTCTCGGTTCCCGCAACTCCGCCCTCATACATTGGCAGTCCGGCTCCGGCGATTGCCCCCATTCCGAGCGGCAGTTCTGCCCCGGCGACTCCGCCCTCCTACATTGGCAGTCCGGCTCCGGCGATTGCTCCCACTCCGAGCGGCAGTTCTGCCCCGGCTACTCCGCCCTCGTACATTGGCAGCCCGGCTCCGAAGATTGCTCCCATTCCGAGCGCCAGTTCTGCCCCGGCGATTCCTCCCTCCTACACTGGCAGTCCGGCTCCGGTGATTGCTCCAACTCCGAGCGGCAATTCAGCCCCGGTGACTCCTCCCTCCTACATTGGCAGTCCGGCTCCCGCGATTGCTCCCACTCCGAGCGGCAGTTCCGCCCCGGCGACTCCACCTTCCTACATTGGCAGTCCGGCTCCGGCGATTGCTCCCACTCCGAGCGGCAGTTCTGCCCCGGCGACTCCTCCCTCGTACCCAGCTCCGGCGATTGCTACTCCGCCCTCATACATTGGCAGTCCGGCTCCGGCGATTGCTCCCACTCCGAGCGCCAGTTCTGCCCCGGCGACTCCTCCCTCCTACACTGGCAGTCCGGCTCCGGTGATTGCTCCCACTCCGAGCGGCAATTCAGCCCCGGCGACTCCTCCCTCCTACATTGGCAGTCCGGCTCCGGCGATTGCTCCCACTCCGAGCGGCAGTTCTTTCCCGGCGACTCCTCCTTCCTACATTGGCAATCCGGCTCCGGCGATTGCTCCCACTCCGAGCGGCAGTTCTGCCCCGGCTACTCCTCCCTCCTACATTGGCAGTCCGGCTCCGGCGATTGCTCCCACTCCGAGCGGCAGTTCAGCCCCGGCGACTCCTCCCTCCTACACTGAAAGTCCGGCTCCGGCGATCGCTCCCACTCCGAGCGGCAGTTCGGCCCCGGCGACTCCTCCCTCCT
Source organism: Ottelia alismoides (assembly GCA_037367405.1). Taxonomy (NCBI): domain Eukaryota; kingdom Viridiplantae; phylum Streptophyta; class Magnoliopsida; order Alismatales; family Hydrocharitaceae; genus Ottelia; species Ottelia alismoides. Next base: position 237,284 of record JAZKJV010000091.1, on the reverse strand, counting down.
ACACTGGAAGTCAGGCTCCGGCGATCGCTCCCACTCCGAGCGGCAGTTCAGCCCCGGCGATTCCTCCCTCCTATATTGGCAGTCCGGCTCCAGCGATTGCTCCCACTCCGAGCGGCAGTTCAGCCCCGGCGACTCCTCCCTCCTACACTGGAAGTCTGGCTCCGGCAATCGCTCCCACTCCGAGCGGCAGTTCAGCCCCGGCGACTCCTCCCTCCTACATTGGCAGTCCGGCCCCGGCCATTGCTCCCACTCCCAGTGGCAGTTCAGCCCCGGCGACTCCTCCCTCCTATAGTGGCAGTCAGGCTCCGGCAATTGCTCCCACACCGAGCGGCAGTTCAGCCCCGGCGACTCCTCCCTCCTACATTGGCAGTCCGGCTCCGGCGATCGCTCCTACTCCGAGCGGTGCCTTGACTCCGACCACTCTGCCCTCCTACCTTGGCAGTCCGACTCCGGCGAAATCTCCCGCTTCCAGCGGCATCTTCGCTCCTACAACTCCGCCCAGCTACATTGGCAGTCCGGCTCCGGCAAATGCTCCCACTCCCAACGGTGTCTCGGCTCCAGCCACTCCGCCCTCCTTGGTTGACAGTCCTGCTCCGGCAATACCTCCCACTCCCAGCAGCATCTCGGCTCCAGCCACTCCGCCCTCTTACACTGCAAATCCTCCCACTCCTGGCAGCGGTTCAGCTCCCGCCTCTCCTCCGCCCTCCTTCATCGCTAGTCCGGTTCCAGCAAATCCTCCCTCTCTCAGTGGCTGTTCGTCTCCACCTTAGTCCACTGGCGGCCACACAACTCCTCAATAGTTGCACCATCAAAGGTCTGATGTTAGAATCTAGTTTTAATAAAAGGTCTGATGTTCTAATATTTCTAGTATTGATCGTGAGGTTTGTTTCGTCATGTCTTAATAGCAAATATTGTAGCTAATATTTCTACGTATGCTGTTGGATATAAAATATTTTTAGGTTAAGAGAAAGTTGCTTCTTGTGGACATAGTTCATCTTAGTTATTAGTTAAGATATTCATAGTTGTTACTTAAGATCTTCAATGCATCGGAGGCGGATCTTCTGATGTTACCTGCTCACTGGAGGATTCGCTCTGTAGGCAGCTTAAATAATAAAAATATAAAAATCAAAATTATCAACTTTTGGGAAAATGAGCATTAATTAATCAATAATCAATCCATGCCCATGCGTTGCGCCAAAATCCATTATTTTTTCGCCCTTTATGTCTTTTCTACCTTTTTCGAAGCAATGGATATAACGAGCGTCTCCAGGAATTATTAGGTTGTTTTGATCATTTGAATGGAATTACAACCCGAGCACGGATCAAGATAAAGTGGTTCAGACAAAATCTGATTTTTTTTGAACTTTTACCGTGTGAACCACTCGATGAACTTACAACCAACCCCACCGTGTCATCTCGCTCGTATCTCCTCCCGATGGGAAGCCATAGCGGTAGCGTCGGCTCCCGGAACTCTCTCGGCGCATCCGAATTTCATGGTTTCCTCCGCCAAGGCTCTCCCCTCAGACAGTGCCGACGATCTCTCCTCTGCCCCCGAGGCCCTCCATCTTCCACCCCAGTCTCCGCATCTGGCGTTCCTTTCCCACCCTATCATGCTCCCGGAATCCCGTCGTTGACCCGCCAGAAAAGTTCATCGTCTTTTCCTTCACCAACCTCTGTGCTATCCGCAAAGAGGGAGGGAGAGAGAGAGAAATAGAAACGGGAACTTGGAGTTGGAAAAGAAGAAAAAGAGGAAGGACGTTCATTCTTTATATTCCTATGTTGCTTTTCGTCGCCAATGCCTTCAGAAATCCGACACGATGGTGAGATTCACGTAAACGGATGGTTCACGAGGATATTAGTCGGGGCACTTTCAGTTGTTTTAAAGAGGTGATCAGATTCCACTTAATATATAAGTGCACTATTAATAAATAACATGATTTCAGGAAAAATGTTCATCATTGCCTTTATACATGTAACAACACTTATATTATACAATAGATAATAGATTTAGTTATAGGCATTAAAAAAAGAAATTGAATGAATTATAAGAGAGAGAGGGCAATTATGGATGGCCAATTAAGAGAGAGAGAATGTGTGTTTTAGAGAGGGAACACTCTAGTTTACGCACAAGAGAGAAAAGACGAATCCAACCAACTACTTCATCCACTTCCTTTACGGAGATAATCTGCAGGGATAGGCTCCTTGTTTTACGCAGTCTGTTGTATAACCAGAGCCGCTCGATCAAGATCGAGTGATTCATACGAATTCTGGATTTTGGTAGCTCTTTACGTCGCTCGATCATGATCTCCAACAGTACATCAGACCTCTGCAGTAGAATAAAGGATCCGCTTTATAATCTGCATCCTTCATCATTGTGTGGGGATGTCATCTAAGGGTTGGCCGTGATGAGAGGAGAATAATCACGATGTCGACCCAATCCTTGAAGTATTTATTCCTTGTGATGTGGTATGTGTTCTATCATGCACCATTCTCGATTTGTGTCTCTCCTTGGATCCGTATGTATTACTCCTTTATCCGTATCAATTTTTTTAAGTCATTCATTGGCAATGTATATTCCATGCTCATATGAATTTACAGCTCCGATAATCGTGTAGACGTTCGTTGTCTATCACAACTCATTGAATTGATTGCCTTTGTATCCTTCTACAATTGATTGAAATTCCTATTCGATATGTGTTAATTTTTTATTGCCTCTTTTTGCTTATCACGCTTGAAGGGTATCCATCTTCTCCGTCTGTTAAAGTCTTATTCTTTGAATATTGATTACAATAACTGAAATTAGATATGATGTGTGAAGTATATGAAATGTTTCAAAGGCATTGGATATGCATTTCTCGGGTAAGACGCCATAATATTAATGATTTCGAATGCATGTATTAGATTTATAAAATAACGAGGAGCACCTCAATATCCAATGTAGGATTAATTGGGGAACACAATAACCAGTTATCTATCTATACATATACTAAAGTTAGGTTCTCTTAACTTTAGCCCTTACATTGACACGTGGAATAACATGGAGACTCCTTGCACAGCTTCTCTCTCCCTTCTCTCTCTCATGAGATTTGCACCCATCTCTTGCCACTTGTAAGTCTCTACATCTTCCTCCCGTCCCCCCCCCCCAATTATTCTTGCATGTGAGACCTGGGCCCGTGGCATTTCTCTCTCTCTCCTACACTTATGAATATACTCACTTTCCTCTCTCTTCCACTCTTATTTCTCTCTACAACAATAACCTTAAATTTTCTATAAACAACAAAAGTTGCTAAAGTAGGTACTGAATACATCAGGCTGAGGTAAATTTCAAAAGATTGATTATGACCAAATCAGCCAATCAAATATTTGAAACATACTGCAAAAGGAAAAGATTTTTTTTGTATTTTCAAATATGAAAAAATAATTTAACAATAAATCTATGTAGAAAAGCCTTAAGTTATATATTACATTAATCTGATTATATTAAGTTAACTAATTACAGTATTAGATGAAGGATGAATTTTGATTACCCTCTATTTAGAAGAATATGTTTTGAATTTATGCATGATGTATATTCAATTATGGTGAATATTACTAATTAAAGTATGCTTTTTGTAATATACATTGCTTTTATGATTTAAACATTTGACAATATTTTTCAAAGTAAAATGGAACGTCCAAAAGTTATATATTATATAGATGTCATCCGATTAATTTTTCCAAATAAATTATTGCATTATAAGTTACCAAAATTACTAATTAAGTGTATGTATTATAAAATACATTTTTTAAGATTTAAACATAAAAAATACTGACCAATTTACGTTATATATATGCAATCATATGGATTTATTAAAATATATTATCTATATTATAAGTTACCCATTATGGAAATAAAATTTTAAATGTGTTAAAATATTTCAAGAACAATTGAAAACAAATCGCATATAAATGAGGTGTATATTAAGTAACATCAATATTGAAAGAAATCTATAAAACATCTATAATTACGTAAAAACACATCTTCAATGTAATTTTTCAATTTTCACTTTCTTTCTTTTATTCAATTTTGCTTTTCTTTATTGGAGATGACCATAGATTTGTTTTAAGGTAATTTTGAACTACTAAGATTAAAGGATTGAATGATAGTATGAACAACTCAATTTTATTAGTCTTAGGCCACGTTAAAATAAATCTTAAAGATCGGTTATCAAATAGTTGCTTTTTATATACGACATATAATTGAATAATTCTGAATTTTCAAAATTCTTTTTATTAACGTCACTTTTAAAAATATCTGCCATGGACCCTTTTTTAATACAATTAATAAATCTAATGCCATTCTTTTATTTCTAATTCAAAATTCTATTTTGTTGTAAAATCATATTGGCAAAGTTTGCTCTTAGCAATAATTGATAGCATTTCAATTTGTAACTTTAGTTTGATAAATCATTTAAGATAATATGAAAATTTTATGAATTGCATGGGAGCTACACTGTTAATATGAAAAAATGAATATAGAAAATGGAGATACTTAAAAGCAAGCAACATAATTTATTGTGTATTATCATATAAACGAGATGAAAGAATTCGGTGGAACAAATAATTTACAAGAATAATAGATGTTTTATGTAAATATTAGTATAGGATCATATAGACAAAAGTTCAATGTCAATTCGTAATGATATACTTGAAAGTCTTCGAAGATTCGATTGGAGTCTATTTACCGCCGTTTGATCATCGAACCATCCTACATCATATGAAGTACCACGTCACGTGTCCAGTCCACAATACTTCGATCAAGTATAGCAAAAGTGATCCAAATCGTTCATAGCTTAAACCAACACACAAGCTAAGTACGCGATCTCTATATACTTTGGAAATTTGCACATAATACCCTCGGAATTTTGCGTTATTGTGAATAGGTCCTTGTTCATTGATTTCATTAGATTTGCGATCGGATGACAACAAAATGAGTAAAGTGTGCACTTCAATATATAGATTATTTTTATTCCTCATTTTAATTTACATTTTATTCCCTTTGTATTTTAATTATTTACAATATATGCTAAGGAATTTAAATGTATTTTTTAGTATTTATTTATATCTATATTTACAAGTGTAAATAAATATGACTATTTGTAATATATGTAGTATGATTTACAAATATAATAAAGATGACATGAAAACAAAAGAAAAGTACTAATAGTCAAAACCTACAACTTGTGATAAAGAACAAATATCAGAAAGAAATATTTTGAAGGCCCTTCCATATAATATTTGCATCGTTTAGCAAGCAAAAATTATACAAACAAGACTGTTCTTCTATGTACTATATTCTGTATTTGGCCTCTTTTTATCGCGTAACCAAACCATAATAACTTGACTATGAAGAACTGATGGAATAAAGTAACAATGAGTAGAGATCTCAATCCCTCTCTAACATACATGGAGTGGAACCTATTGTTGAAACTTTATATTTTTAAAAAGAAATATGTATTTTTGCAGGACCACCTTAATAAAAGTGAGTGTGCGTACAAAGACATAACACATTCATGGGCAAAGCCTATATATCCCTTTGTATTTTAATAGTCATTCACTGTATACTCGAAATCCGCAGCGAAGTGCGGGGTCATGCACTAGTATAAGTAAACCCACACATTATTGTGTGGAAAAAAAAGAAATCGTGACGTGAGGAAATAAGGAATATGACTCGCAAAAGGCACTACAACAGAAAATGGCTATTGCAACAGATTTTACGTGACAGAAATAAATGTGACAGAAATCTGTCATCTAAACCCGTCACTTAAGGAAGGATTCCCCGTCACTCGTTCCCCTTTTTCGGAAAAACCGCAGCCCTATTAACTGACATGCCGGATATTTAATGTTTGTTTAATACAAATTGTAAAATTACCACAGCCCGTGCTCCTATTTCAAGAAAAAACCCTAGCCGTGACACCACCCGCCGTCATTTTTCTCTCATCTCTCAAATCCTTCTTCCACTCAACCTATGGCAAGATTTGGTGGTGCTGTCGGCGGCGCTGGAGGGCGTGCTGGCGGCGGCACTAGAGATAGCGCTGGGGGCGACGTTGGAGGACGTGCAGCAGCGATGCTGGGGGTAGCACTGGGGGAGATGTTGGAGGGCATGCTGGCGGCGGTGCTGGGGGTAGCGCTGGGGGCGACGCCGGAGGGCGTGCTGGCAGTGGCGCAGGGGATAGCGCTAGGGGCGACGCCAGAGGGCGTGCTGGCGGAGGCGCATGGGGTAGTGCTAGGGGCGACGCCGGAGGGCATGCCGGCGGTGGCGCAGGGGGTAGTGTTAGGGGCGACGCTGGTGGGCGTGCTAGCGACGGTGCTGGGCCCGATCATAGAAGAGGCAATGTGAGAAGGGCAAGGGTGGCTGTGGAGAGTAGTAATCTATGGGCTGGTGGTAGAGGTAAAGGGCAGTGGACGGGGATGGGAGCAGAGAGTCAAGGTCGATCGGTGGAGGCTGGGGATGATGGACGGATGGAGAGGACTGTGGGTGGTAGACAGACGATGGGATGTAGTAGAGGTCGATGGCCCGAGCCTATGGATGATGGGTGAAGGGAGAGGTATGTAAGGATTTTAACAAACGCATTAAAATATATTTAAATTTTTATAGTTGCGAAACTTCATCTATTGGATAACTAGTGCCCACGTTTATCTAGTCTGCAACTTTTGATTCATTGAGCAGATTATTATTTTTTATAAATGTATTTTTTCCCTATAATTATAGGTCTTAGTAGTTCTGATTGCAGGGAAGCTCCCACGTAAAGAGCCCATACACATTTTTGATAAATAGAAAAAAAAATCTTCTCAATTCTAACAGCATGTCTATATACTTTTCATTCTATTGTTGGATTACCTATTTCATGTGGATTGCGCTCCTATCTTATGTTCGCTAATTCTTAAATGGGATATTTTCCTCACTGTGATGGGGATGAATGTGTCATGTATCTGCTTATGGTCTTCTAAAAAAAGTATCTTCTTATGGTTATTATCGACTTATTTAAGTGAATCCTAGATGTTTCTTTTCGTTGGTGATAAAATACGGCAATACATGTGTTAGGGATATGAAATCTTGAACCTTATTATGCGTCTAGGAGAGGTAACCTCTTCAATTCACCTGGTGTTTATTCAAACCTTGATTTGAAACTAATGATAAGAAAAAGATTGTATACCATTCTAAACAGAGCCCACTGCGATTCAGAACTACCTCACCAATTCACATTAGTATTTTATATGGCGTATGCTTCACTTCTAGGAGGGGAAACCTTCGTCATCCACCTCACATGCTTTCAAAGCTAGAGTATAAGTTATTTAGGAGAAAGAAAAGCATACTTTGTTATGTTCATGTTCATTTCCTCTCATTTTACACGTCACCATTCTTCTGCCAAAGTCATTCGATAAACGTCTTTCACCTTCTTCCTCTTAACTTCTCTCATCTTCCCCATCCCCATTCTTCCATCTTCGCCTGCATAAAAAGTACTTCCAGGCAATGGTGGTAAACAAATTTTATCCACTGCATTATGGGCACATTAAGGAACAAATATGTGATCTAAGGTTAAGTTATACACAGATTAAGGACAATATGAGAAAAAAAGGTAACTGATGAGCGCAAAAATCCCGAGCGAACGAGGTAAAGGTATCAAGATAGGTCGTTGCGACCTCAGTCCCTCAGATGCACTCAATCAAGAAAAATCGAACCACTAATAGAAATAAAATCGATCACAACAAAAGATAGCGGTCCAGTTATGAGTTTAACCTGGTATAGCTCCCAGGGTCGAACTCGAGGAGCACGGGTTGGCCAAAGGCCTACGAAGTAGTAAAAAAAAGAAATAAAATAAAGACAAAATATTTTTTAGTGATTTTTAATGGTTTTTATATTTTTTTTGGATTTTTAACAAGTGGAGAAAATAAAAGAAAATAAAGACAAGTACACTTTAGCTAATTATTTAATGCATCAAAAATCAAGCAAAAATTCAAACAAAAATGTTTTTATATTTTTTAGGTTTTTTAGTGTTTTTGATGAATTTTTGGAATTTTTCTGATGTGTACTTTATTTTCTAAAAATCAAACAGTAATAAAAATGCAAGGTACTGTCCAGCCAGGCCCAAAATCCCTAGATAAAATATCTAAGAACCTTAAAAGGGCCTGGAGGTATTTTTCCTATAAACTAGATAAAACAAGGAAAATTCGAGTACCAAAATTATTGTTTTTGGATTTTTAGATTATTTACTATAATTGTTATGGGTTTTTAGGTATTTTTAAGTTTTTATGGTTTTTAATCCGTGAAAAATAGCCAAAATTGGCTAGAAAATCAAAGAGCACAAAAGAAACAGTACCTAATTTTTATAGAATTTTTGAGGGGGTTTTTATATTTTTTTGGGGTTTTTAAAACTAGACAGTAGCTGAAATAAGGGTTTTTGAATTTTTAAAAATAACAAATAAACTCAAAAATGTCCTAAAAAATTCTCAAAAATCCTACAACATGGCAGGAGCCATGTGTCAAATTTTCATCGAATTTGGAGGTGATTTGATTTTTATTCAAAAATCCAAAGAGGGCACTGTGCACAGGGACTGAAGTGCAAATACCCTAAGTTCTGGGGGTCCAGGTGCAAAATACCCAGCGACGCACGCGCGCGGCGCGTGCCTGGGGCACTCAGGGACCTCTTTGTAAAGAAAATAAGGTCCGGGGACTACTTGGTAACACGTACCAAAAGTCCAGGGACCTCAGATGCAATTTACCCTAAAATAAGCGCACATGCGCAATTAAAACATTCACAGGGGCATAGATGCAAATACTCAAAAGTTTTTATTCATTTCTAAACATCCAGAACAACAGGGGCTAAGGTTGCAAATACACCAAAATCACACGTGACGAAGCACGTGGCTCATACTGACAGGGGCATACATGCAAATAAACTAAAGTATGAGGTCCAATGTGCAAATAACCCAACGTAAATAAAGTACGCAAAATATTTACAGGACTGAAACTAAAAGCATAAACTAAGAGGGGGCCTAAGACAAATTACCCCTTATTTAACGTCGAGGGCCGGATGATTGACGCGTGGCTGATCCGACGGGTCTGGACGCGGGCGCCTTTCTCCTTTCGCACGTGGGCCTGATCGACGTCTGAGAAGAGGGCACGTGGAAGATCTGACGGACGCTGGTGGCTGGTGCCTCTCTCTCCCTGCTTGGATGGTCCAGATCGTCCCTCTGAATGATCGAGCGGTGACTGCTCCTCCGGGAATGGATGGACGAGATGAAAACTGGAGGTCGAGGCTGATCGGACGACGGCTGAAGATCCTCGAAGAACAGGTGCCCGGCGACTTTCGCCGGCCTCGTGTGAGCGCTGGGATCCTCCCCTGCTGCCTCCGGAGATCGGAGAAGGTGCGCAATGAAGCTCCGCAGCTGATGGTGGTCTCCGATGGCCCAGCCGAGCCCCGGAAGGGCTCCGGCGAGGTCGGCGGAGGAGAGCTCCTGGCCCGGAAGACTCGAGCCTTCAGATGGGCTCGCACTGACCTGCAAAAGGGACCAGGATATTCGCGGGTCGAGGGCAAAGTGCCTCGACCCGATTAGGCGTCGTGGAGGTGACCGGTGGGGCGAGATGGGCGAGCTCCGGCGAAGCGACGGACGGTAGAGCTCGAACCCCAGCTCCTGTGCGAGCTGGGTTGGATGGGTGTATGGAGAAGGTGCGCGGAAGGAAGGCGGAGGTGATAGTGGATTCCGATGATCGAGTGGGGGTGCGAGGCGGTCGGAATCGGTGAAACACGACGGCGGTGTGATTTGGGGCAAAATGAAAATTAGACTAAATAAGGAAGCTAAGGGATTACCTGGGCGGTCGAGGAGACTATGCTGGAGCTGAGGTAGCTCCTGGTCGTGGCCTCAAGGGTTGTCTCGGCCCGAGGCTCGAGCTCCTGCTCTGGGCGGAGCACGGCGGTGCTAAGTCGCCGGATCAATGGAAACCGGCCCCTCTCCTCGCTGCGACGGCACCTGGAGCGAGCTGTCACTCACGCTCGGGCACTGGAGCTCACTGGGGGTGGAGCGGATTAGCCAAAGATAGAGAATGAGGAGGCGGAGCTCGGTATTTAAGTGGCTAGGGGTCCGAGAAAAACAGCTCGGGTAGGGTCATGGTGGCGCGCGGACCCCGATATTGACGCCCGGCGAGGGTGTCGGATGTGGGAAGTGTCAAACGGAGCCGGGGTTTAGGTATTAGGCAATCGGGTTGAGCGGGTATAAATCCGAGAAAAGAGTCCGGTGCTCAAACCCGTGGGAGGTGGTCCTGGGGGGGAGGGTCAGTTGACCGGGCGGTCAACATCCCCCAGGGCCAATGGCTGACGGCCACGTGGCTGGATCAAAGAATGACAAATACACATAGCTAGGGGCCGAATCAGCAAAAACCCAAAACATGAAATATTTCTATATTATTTTTTTTCTATTTTTTGGTGATTTTTAATTAATTTTTGGAAATAAAAATAAAGTATTTACAATATATAGCTATATATAGGTATATGTACAATATGTTGGTTTTTGATTTTTGATTTTTAATGATTATTTTTGTACAATTTTATTCCTATTTTATATTTTATTTATTTATAGAATAAAATGAGGAATAAAAGGGTATTTTTATTTGATTTTAATTATTTATATACATAGGTGAAATAAATAGATATATACATTTATATACATGGTATATATACAATGTATTTTTATATTTTAATTTTGTAATTTTTATTTGATTTTTGTTTTGTTTCTTATTTTATTTATTTACAATATATAACATAGAATATTTACAAAAAGTTTAGAAAATAATTTTATTTATTTACAAGGTTAAATAAATAAAGGGGTATGGTCTATGTACATGGTGAAAGGATATTTTTGTTCTTTTTGATTTTCACATTTTTATTTTGTTTTTTTAATATTTTCTAAATATATACAAATATGTAAAAGCATATTTTTGGGTGAGGAAAATATAAACTTATGTACAAATATTTACACATGAGCCCCTATCTCCCTCTACTTTGGCTTTTATGCGGTCAGGCCCATGCTGAGCCCTCCCTTGGGTTAGGTTGCTCAATATTTATTCTAAATATTTCCCTCTTTTTCTTTTTCATCTTTATTCTTTTATTTTTGCACAAAAACATGCTAATTATAGAATTTTACACAATGCATGCTTTTGCTAAGTATCCCTATTTACAAATATCTACATGCATTTGGATAGGTTTTTGTAGCTAAAATATAAGAATAAAGAGTGATGAATGGGTATTCATCACCCCCCTATACTTAACTTTGCTAGTCCCTTAGCAAACACTTATTTGAAAAAGAAGTGAAAAAGAAAGAAAAAGAAAAAGAAAAAGAGGATGTACATGGATCAAGGTTGATTATTAAACCTGCCCTCATTAAATTGAGGTATGGAGCTCAATCAGATCTTTGGATTATTAATGTGTCGGAACCTTATTTAGACTTAAGCTTAAAACCTAACAGCCTCTAAGTTCCACCAATCTATAACCAAGACTCCTCAATGCTCGAGATCAGAACAAGTCATCAAGCACAAACCCTGAAGACCATGAATCTTTTCTTGTCCTGTGAAAGTGAGGTCTAAGCTCTCCACCTCAGAAATGGCAACTTGACAACCCTCCCCAACAAGGTAACTCTATGACCTCAATCTGGCCACTCTTTCCTCGAGGAGCGGGGTATTCCCTTCTAAGTTCAAGTACAACCGGCTCAAGAAGAGGGGGAAGAAGAGAATGGGTCAAGGCCAGTGTAGCCAAGTACCCTTGGGAGCTTGACCAATGTAGCCAAGTCTCCCTGCTGCAAGCTACAACAGGTGGATCATGAAACCAAGCTTTGCTTATTGCACTCTATATACATACTCCGGTGGGATTATCATTTTCTCTCAGACCCACCACTTTTTTGGAGTTCTTTTCTTTTTGCACATTTTTTTCGAGTGCATCTATACAACATATACATGTGCAGCATATATACAAGGAGTTTTTCCTCTTGAGCCAGTAGACTATCCCTCTTTTGAAGCTTTATTGCAACCCACAACTCCCGTCGTTAGACCTCATGGCAACCAGACCAAGTTGAGATGCACTTCCTTCACTATAAGAAGAAGAGAGGTTCCGCCTAGAAGTACTACCCTCATATGCTACCCCAAGCCAAGGAAGACTGCCTCCTCACCACCTCATCCGTAGAGAGCTCGGTGCATAGTGCTGGTGTCCAAGTAAAGCCATAATCTATATGAGTCATGTGTTGTTGTTAAATGCTCTACTTAGGCTCATTGAGATGACATGTGATCATAGCCTAGTGGACTCAAAGAATTAAGTCACCATGGACCTGAAAAGCCTTAAACCTAAGCCCTATAAGGTTCCTCTTAGAAGTTAGGTGGATTAAGATCTTAATCAAGCTCCACTTCTCAATTTGATTCCAGGCTAGTTTAAATGTCAACTATCATCCAAGAAAAACTATGTACATATGTACAAAAAGATGCTTATTTACACAATATTTTACAAACATGCAAAATTTTTGAAAAATGTTTTGAAATCATGAATGATGATGCATGAAGTGCAAGTTTTGCAAAAAGATAATTACACACATTTACACACAACTTTTGCAAACTTTTGATTTTCAAAACATTTTGGAAAAATTTTGTACTATATACATAATTTTGATAAGAAAATATTTACACAAGCTTTACACAAAAGATTTTTGAAATCATTTTTACAAAAATAATTTGTACACTAGCTATGTATGTGCAAATAAAAGAAGATTATGTACATGAAAATTTTTTAATTTTTGTGGTTTTTAGCCATTTTTATTTATTAACACACTCACACAAAGTACGAGTTATGGCTAAAGTATATATGAAATATATACACACCCCCCTATACTTAGCTCGAACGATGTCCTCAGAGTCAAGAGCGATGAAGAAGACATAACTCGTGCTATGTATAGGGAAGTGAAAAGAAAGGCTATACAAAAGGGAAATGAAAAGTCAAAAGGGACTCAGGTCTTCCCCCTATACTTAGGATCAAGTAATCCTAAGTATAGCAGGCTGTACACGAAGGGAAAACCGAGTGGAGAATGTACAGGGTCTGCCCCCCCTATACTTAGGGTGAAATATCCCTAAGTATAGGCAGCAAAACAGGGGTAGACAGAAACAAAAGAAATACCCAAAAGGTCTCACATCCCCCCTATACTTAGGGTAAAGTGCACCCTAAGTATAGCGTAATCATAAGATGAAGAAAGGGATGTGGGACTAAAGAATGTGGTGATATGGACATCTGGATCTATATACAGCGGAAGATCAGTGAAACTCAGGCGTGAGATGCATTAGATGTGAGTCAAAGACCACATCTCACGCAAAATGAATAGGGGCAAGATCGACGACCCGCGGCTCATGATCTAGTAATGGCTTGAGCCGCTGGCCGTTCACTCGGAAGGTACTCTCAGAAGACAACTCAGATATGTCGATGCTACCGTTGTCGTGTACCTTCCTAACCAGATAAGGTCCTTTTCCATTTGCTCTGTAGCTTCCCTGGAAATAATCTAAGCCTCGCATCAAACAGCCATACTCTCTGTCCAATGTCAAAATGTTTGTGGCTGATATGAGAATCATGCCACTCCTTGACTTTCTCCTTATAATGTAGGCTACTTGAGAAAGCTGCAAGGTCGGCCAAATCTGCCTGGGAAAGTGAAAGCGTACTTTCGCAAACTGGATCGGGGGAAGGCGGCTCAACTGCACTGTCTCTGGTCTGCTCTGCCTCTACCTCCTCCTCATCTGTAGGCTCAGGTGGAATCAGGTCTGGCATCTGATCAAAACAATCGGCCCAATCAGACTCTGAATCCGAGGGATCTGTATCAACCGCGGTGGCATCAGTACCACTGGAAAACAAGGTGGCCTCAGCACCACCATCGCTAAACATCGTGCTGCGATCTAGGACCGGCTCTGCTGCCTCAATGGTATCCGGAACCAGGTCTGTGCTCTCCAGACTCTCCTCTGCTGTCGTCTATGCATCAGCTGTATCTGAAAGTGAGAGGGTGGTCTGTGTCTCAAGATCTGCCCAAGCTGCCTCATCATCTGTGATCACAAAATCACAGTCCTGGTGGATGTCTGGCTCTGCGTCTGTCAGCTGCTCTGAGTCTGTACTCGCATCTGAGCGGGCTCTGAATCTAGCTCTGTAGTCCTCAACCGTCTCTATTTGTATACTCTCGCCCTCGACGCGAAAGTACACCTTCCCGCTATCATGATCAGTCACCGCCTTGGCTGTGGCCAAGAACGGACGACCAAGGATGATAGGGGTATCGGCCACTGACTCAGGGATCTCCATGTCCAGCACTACGAAGTCCACGGAGAATTTCAGGCCCTGAATCGTGACGATAACGTCTCGTAATAACCCCTTCGGCCTCTTGACAGATCGATCAACGAACTGAAGGACTGTCCTGCTCTGTCGAAGAGTGCCCAACTCGAAGCGGTCGAGAAGGGCTGCCGGAAGAAGGTTGATCGACGATCCGCTATCTAGAAGAGTACGGTCGAACCTCTGCTCACTAATCTGGCATCTGACATACGGGGCCCCTGAATCTGGCCTCTTGGCTGGCAGGCGGTTCTGGATCGCAAAACACGTGGCTTTCGTCGGCACATGTATCTCTGAAGTGTGGTTCCTCCTCCTCCTCCTGACTGTAGTCCTGTCTCTCAAAGATCGCTGGAGAAGGGGGATGTGCTGCAAAGCCTCCTGGAGGGTCAGCTGGATGTGGAATCGATCGATCATGCTCTGGCTGAACTCCTCAAGCTCTCTCTTTTTTGGATTTTCTTTTTTCTTCCCCTTCCCCATCTGAAGGGCTCTAGGGAAGGGGATCACTGGGTCCTTCTCAGATGAAGGACTAGGAAAAGGTCTAAGCGGTTCAAGGACCGGATCCACACATACATCATGCACCACAGTGGGACCAGAAGAAAGTAAACCTTTTCCTTTATTCACAACAGAGTTCTGAGATACAGGAATACGAGGAAAGACAACATCTCTATCTGTACAAACACCGGTGGCCTCAGTACCACCACGGGCTGGCTCTGCTGCTGCTGCTGGAAGACGTCGTGCGGCCTCAGTACCGCGGGCTGGCTCGGCTGAACGGGTGGCATCAGTACCACCTCCTAGATCTGGTGGAGCGGCGTCCTCAGTACCGCCGGTGGGATCAGCATCCTTGGTGGCCTCAGTGCCACCGTCATCGTCTGGAGCGGCCTCAGTACCGCTCTCCTCCTCCTGTGGCGCCTCTGAAGTGTCCTCGTGGTGAAGCTCAGATGAGGCGCCGCCGCCTGCTAGGGTCCTACCGCTCCTAAATGTGACAAAATCAGCATCAAATAGATCCGAAGATGTATCATCAAATGGGTCACTAGGAGTGGCTAACTCAGTATGTACTACCTGCTCATATTTCCTCTTGAGGTTGTTCGGATTCGGCTCTATCTGGGCTGGTATTGCGGCCTTCCCTCTCACCAGGTCCCGCATCTCTTGGTGGAACTCGTCCATCTCCCGTCGGAATGTGGCCTGCTGGTCCGTGAGGAGGCGGGCGATGTCATCCAAAGCGGGGCTCTCGTGGGAGCCCGACGGGTGGCCTCTCTGTGGGTGAGGCTGCTGGAACTGCTGCGGCTGGTGCTGGTAAGAGGGATATGAAGGAGGGTGATGTTGTTGGTATCCCGGGTGAGCCTGCTGCTCACGTCTCCACGACTGTCCCTGCTGCTGATAGGGACGCGGACCGAAGGATGACTGGTGCTGCTGATATGCTGGGGGCGGCTGCTGCTGCGGCTGGTGGTGATCTCTCTGCTGGGAGTACTGCCCTCCCTGTCCTGACGGCTGCTGCTGGGGCTGGGTACCACCACTCCCCCATCTGAATCCGGGATGGTCTCGTCGGATCCCAGGCTGGGGGCGGTCATACCAAATCCCGTTGACATCCATCAACGGCTCGGCATCGAAGGGGGCTGGCGGGAGTACTGCCAGAGGCTGGTCCGGCTGGTAGACCACCATCTGCATCTCTGGAGATGGTGGGGACTGGTAGGTGGGTTGCGGCTGCTGGTACGGCTCCGCCTGTACAAGGTGAACCTGTCTAGGCTGCACGTGGGTGCTGGAGCGCTGGGACGAGCTGCTGCTGCTGCCGGCGTCGCCTCGCGACTGAAGACGGGGCTGAGAAGCCGTCTGTGCCTCCTGGAGACACATGAGCTGTGTCTTCATGTCGCTCAGAACCTGTGCCATCTGCTTCATCTGCGTGATACTCTGGCACTGCTTCTTCTCGATCAGCTCCATGCGGTCCAGCTTCTCGCTGATAATGCCCATGTCTGCAGCTGAAGACTCTGCCTGTGCTGCTGCTGCTGCGGACGAACTGGATGGACCGGCATCTACCCGTGCTATCCGTTGGTACTGCGTGGGTCCTAGCTGATGTGGCTGGGTCTTCTGAGTATACAACCTGGTCTGAGACATCACCATATAGTTCTCAGCCATCTCCTCGAAGATGGCCCAGACCTGGTCGTGGTCCTTGGCGAAGTAGGACCCGCTGCAAGAAGCATTCACCAGGCCCTGTAGCTCTGGTGTCAACCCGCTGAAGAAGCTCTGCACAAGGTTCGGCTTCGTGATGTCGTGGTGCGGGCATCTGTCCAGAAGCTCTCGGAACCTCTCCCATGCCTCGTGAAACTGCTCGTTGGGGAACATGGAGAAGTTGCTGATCAGGGCCCTCGCTGCATTCGTCCGCCCGAGTGGATAGTACTTGTTCAAGTACTCGGTGCGGAGCTGCTCCCAGGTATAGACAAACCTCCCAAGATGCTTCAGCCAGGTGGCTGCTCTATCTGCCAGTGAAAACGGGAAGGCTATCATCCGGATCGTGTCCTGGTCCACATGCCGGTCGTGGACAGTACTGCAGATCATCAGAAACTCCTGGAGGTGGAGGTGGGGCTCCTCAGTGGCGAGTCCGTGAAAACGAGGAAGCATCTGCAGGGTGTTCGGGGGGAACTTGAAGTCCCCCACGATAGCAGGTACCACCACCCAATGGTGCATCAGTGTAGATCCGGGGTTGTGCAACTCCCGCATCGGTCTAGGTGGTCCTCCTCCTCCCGCGGCTGCTGCCGCTGCGGCGGCGGCCGCGGCTGCTGCTGCTGCTGCTGCGGCTCGTGCCTCTGCATCCGGTATCTCCTCGGGCTCGCTCTGCTCATCTCGCTCTACTCGGAGGCGCTCCAACTCTCTCCTCATCTCAATCATAAATGCTCCCTGATCGCGTAGCTGCTGCTGAACCGTCTCTAATGAGGCGATCAAGGTGGAGTTGATCGCTCCCTGATCCATCACAACGTGCTCTGTGCGGGAACGATCCTCAGAACTGCCGGCCATGGCGACGTCTGCAAAACCAAACGAGCCCAACTCAGGTGCTGTCAAATGTATCAATCTCTCCTCAGGCTCGTGTCTCTCAGGAAGATCAGAAAGGGGGTCGAGGGGGAACAGGGTGGAGTTGTACTCGGGCTCGGAGAGCGGGTCTGAGCTCTCACGAGCCAACCTAGATGATGAGGCAGACGTGCCCGAAAGCGGTGCAGCCAGAGGCTGCCTAAGAGACCGTCTACCCATCATCTTGATCTGGCGAGTAAGGCGGATGAGATCTGGAAAAATTATGATCTGAAAACAAACCCCCGGTTCACCAACGCAACGCGAGCTGAAGACCGTGAAAGTTCGGTCACATTATCTTGTCGATTTTATTTTGGTGAATGATAACCCGCAAAAACCTCAAGACCCGGGTGAAGGTAATAAGACAAGGGTCGTTGCGACCCGGATCTCAGAGAATGGGTGTATCAAGAAAAATATCGAACCGCGAAATAGAAATAAAATCAATCAATCAAGGCAAGCGGTCCTAGCTATGGGATTAACCTAGTATAGCTCCCTGATGGGCGACCCGAGCAAACGAGGTAAAGGTACTAAATAGGTCGTTGCGACCTCTATCACTCAGAGTCACTCAATCAAGAAAAATCAACCACTCAAACAGATAAAAATAATCAAGCACGAAAGTGAGCGGTCTAGCTATAAGATTAACCTGGTATAGCTCCCAGGGTCGAACACAAGGAGCACGGGTTGGCCTAGGGCCTACGAAGTAGTAAAAAGAAAATAAAAGGAAAAACAAGGATTTTTAATGGTTTTTAATAATTTTTATATTTTTTTGGATTTTTGAATTATAAAGAAAATAAAAGAAAGTAAAATCAAGCCAACTTAAGCAATTTATTTAACACACCAAAAATTAAGCAAAAATTAAAGAAAAATTGTTTTTATGTTTTTTAGGTTTTTAAGTGTTTTTGGTGAATTTTTGGTATTTTTCTAATGTATATTTTATTTTATAAAAATCAAACAGTGCTCAAAGGCCTAGGTACTGTCCAGCAAGGCTTGAAATCCAAAAATAAAATATTTGTGGATCTCAACAAGCCCTGGAGGTAATTTTCCTGTAATCTAGAAAGAATAAGGAAAATTTGGACACCTAAATTATTGTTTTTGGATTTTTATATTATTTATTATAATTTTTATGAGTTTTTAGGGGTTTTGAGATTTTTAGGGTTTTTAAGCAATGAAAAATAGCCAAAATTGGCTAGAAAATCAAACAACACACAAGAAACAGTAACTAATTTTTTTGGAATTTTTGAAGGTGTTTTTATATTTTTTTGGTATTTTTAAACCTAAACAGTAGCTAAAAAGGATGTTTTTGAATTTTTTAAAAATACTAAATGAAATAAAAAATGTCCTAAAAAATTCTCAAAAATCCAACAACATGGCAGGAGCCATGTGTCAAATTTTCATCGAATTTGGAGGTGGTTTGATATTTATTCAAAAATCAAAGAGGGGGCACTGTGCACAGGGACGTAAGTGCAAATACCCGCAAGTCTGGGGGCCAAGGTGCAAAAATCCCAGCTAAATACGCGCGTAGCGCGTGCCTGGGGCACTCAGGGGCCTTTTGGTAATAAAAACCAAGTTCCTGGACCTTTTGGTAACTCGTACCAAAAGTCCAGGGGCTTGGATGCAAAAATCCCACTAAAATCCGCACATGCGTGAATGTGGATCCTACTAGTTACGGCACATTCACCAGAAAATCCTAAATCTAGGGGCTCGAGAAAAAACCGCGAAAAACCGGAAAAGACAGAAATAAAAGAAAGATAAAACCGCGAAAAAGCCGTGAAAAACCGCGAAGGTCCTAATGGGTCCCCCGAGCACACCGGTGCTCGGTGAAACAGACCCGCTACGGTCAAGTCACAAGAGTGTCCAAGTCCTGTCCCTGTATTATTACAATAATAATAAGAATGAAAATAAAAACCTAATCTAACCTCACCCACTCAACTCTCTCACTCTCGCTCTCTCCTGCGGCTTCGTAGAGAAAGAAGCCGCCTCCAAGTGTTGCGGTTGCATCGGCTCCTCGAAAGTCGCCTCCGCGGTCCTCGGGCCCTCGCAAGAAAAAGAGGTGAGTGGTCAGAACCAATAATAAAATAATAATCAAAGGAAAATAAAGACAAATGAAAAATAAGGGTATATGTGCAAAAATATAAAATAAAATAAAGCACACAAAATAAAACAAAAACAAAAACAGAAGAAAATAAAAATAAAACAGAAGAAGACAAAAAGAAAATATAAACAAAAAGCCGCGAAAAGCCGCGGGCTCCGAAGAGCCGCGAAAAGCCGCGAAAATAAAACGAAAAGAAAAATGAAAATAAAACGAACTACTAAGCCGTGCTCCCCAGCAACGGCGCCATTCTGATGAGCGCAAAACCCGAGCGACTAAGGTAATCAGGTGTATCTAAGATGGTCGTTGCGACCTCAGTCCCTCAGATGCACTCAATCAAGAAAAATCGAACCACTAATAGAAATAAAATCGATCACAACAAAAGATAGCGGTCCAGCTATGAGTTTAACCTGGTATAGCTCCCAGGGTCGAACTCGAGGAGCACGGGTTGGCCAAAGGCCTATGAAGTAGTAAAAAAAGAAATAAAATAAAGACAAAATATTTTTTAGTGATTTTTAATGGTTTTTATATTTTTTTTGGATTTTTAACAAGTGGAGAAAATAAAAGAAAATAAAGACAAGCATACTTTAGCTAATTATTTAATGCATCAAAAATCAAGAAAAAATTCAAACAAAAATGTTTTTATGTTTTTTAGGTTTTTTAGTGTTTTTGGTGAATTTTTGGAATTTTTCTGATGTGTACTTTATTTTCTAAAAATCAAACAGTAATAAAAATGCAAGGTACTGTCCAGCCAGGCCCAAAATCCCTAGATAAAATATCTAAGAACCTCAAAAGGGCCTGGAGGTATTTTTCCTGTAAACTAGATAAAACAAGGAAAGTTCGAGTACCAAAATTATTGTTTTTGGATTTTTAGATTATTTACTATAATTTTTATGGGTTTTTAGGTATTTTTAAGTTTTTATGGTTTTTAATCAGTGAAAAATAGCCAAAATTGGCTAGAAAATCAAAGAGCACAAAAGAAATAGTACCTAATTTTTATAGAATTTTTGAGGGGGTTTTTATATTTTTTAGGGGGTTTTACAACTAGACAGTAGCTGAAATAAGGGTTTTTGAATTTTTAAAAATAACAAATAAACTCAAAAATGTCCTCAAAAATTCTAAAAAATCCTACAACATGGCAGGAGCCATGTGTCAAATTTTCATCGAATTTGGAGGTGATTTGATTTTTATTCAAAAATCCAAAGAGGGCACTGTGCACAGGGACTGAAGTGCAAATACCCTAAGTTCTGGGGGTCCAGGTGCAAAATACCCAGCGATGCACGCGCGCGGCGCGTGCCTGGGGCACTCAGGGACCTCTTTGTAAAGAAAATAAGGTCCGGGGACTACTTGGTAACACGTACCAAAAGTCCAGGGACCTCAGATGCAATTTACCCTAAAATAAGCGCACATGCGCAATTAAAACATTCACAGGGGCATAGATGCAAATACTCAAAAGTTTTTATTCATTTCTAAACATCTAGAACAACAGGGGCTAAGGTTGCAAATACACCAAAATCACACGTGACGAAGCACGTGGCTCATACAGACAGGGGCATACATGCAAATAAACTAAAGTATGAGGTCCAATGTGCAAATAACCCAACGTAAATAAAGTACGCAAAATATTTACAGGACTGAAACTAAAAGCATAAACTAAGAGGGGCCTAAGATAAATTACCCCTTGTTTAACGTCGAGGGCCGGATGATTGACGCGTGGCTGATCCGACGGGTCTGGACGCGGGCGCCTTTCTCCTTTCGCACGTGGGCCTGATCGACGTCTGAGAAGAGGGCACGTGGATGATCTGACGGACGCTGGTGGCTGGTGCCTCTCTCTCCCTGCTTGGATGGTCCAGATCGTCCCTCTGAATGATCGGGCGGTGACTGCTCCTCCGGGAATGGATGGACGAGATGAAAACTGGAGGTCGAGGCTGATCGGACGGCGGCTGAAGATCCTCGAAGAACAGGTGCCCGGCGACTTTCGCCGGCCTCGTGTGAGCACTGGGATCCTCCCCTGCTGCCTCCGGAGATCGGAGAAGGTGCGCGATGAATCTCCGCAGCTGATGGTGGTCTCCGATGGCCCAGCCGAGCCCCGGAAGGGCTCCGGCGAGGTCGGCGGAGGAGAGCTCCTGGCCCGGAAGACTCGAGCCTTCAGATGGGCTCGCACTGACCTACAAAAGGGACCAGGATATTCGCGGGTCGAGGGCAAAGTGCCTCGACCCGGTTAGGCGTCGTGGAGGTGACCGGTGGGGCGAGATGGGTGAGCTCCGGCGAAGCGACGGACGGTAGAGCTCGAACCCCAGCTCCTGTGCGAGCTGGGTTGGATGGGTGTATGGAGAAGGTGCGCGGAAGGAAGGCGGAGGTGATAGTGGATTCCGATGATCGAGTGGGGGTGCGAGGCGGTCGGAATCGGCGAAACACGGCGGCGGTGCGATTTGGGGCAAAATGAAAATTAGACTAAATAAGGAAGCTAAGGGATTACCTGGGCGGTCGAGGAGACTATGCTGGAGCTGAGGTAGCTCCTGGTCGTGGCCTCAAGGGTTGTCTCGGCCCGAGGCTCGAGCTCCTGCTCTGGGCGGAGCACGGCGGTGCTAAGTCACCGGATCAATGGAAACCGGCCCCTCTCCTCGCTGCGACGGCACCTGGAGCGAGCTATCACTCACGCTCGGGCACTGGAGCTCACTGGGGGTGGAGCGGATTAGCCAAAGATAGAGAATGAGGAGGCGGAGCTCAGTATTTAAGTGGCTAGGGGTCCGAGAAAAACAGCCCGGGTAGGGTCATGGTGGCGCGCGGACCCCGAGATTGACGCCCGGCGAGGGTGTCGGATGTGGGAAGTGTCAAACGGAGCCGGGGTTTAGGTATTAGGCAATCGGGTTGAGCGGGTATAAATCCGAGAAAAGAGTCCGGTGCTCAAACCCGTGGGAGGTGGTCCTGGGGGGGGGTCTGTTGACCGGGCGGTCAACATCCCCCAGGGCCAATGGCTGACGGCCACGTGGCTGGATCAAAGAATGACAAATACACATAGCTAGGGGCCGAATCAGCAAAAACCCAAAACATGAAATATTTTTATATTATTTTTTTTCTATTTTTTGGTGATTTTTAATTAATTTTTGGAAATAAAAATAAAGTATTTACAATATATAGCTATATATAGGTATATGTACAATATGTTGGTTTTTGATTTTTGATTTTTAATGATTATTTTTGTACAATTTTATTCCTATTTTATATTTTATTTATTTATAGAATAAAATGAGGAATAAAAGGGTATTTTTATTTGATTTTAATTATTTATATACATAGGTGAAATAAATAGATATATACATTTATATACATGGTATATATACAATGTATTTTTATATTTTAATTTTGTAATTTTTATTTGATTTT
This sequence comes from Ottelia alismoides, assembly GCA_037367405.1. NCBI lineage: Eukaryota > Viridiplantae > Streptophyta > Magnoliopsida > Alismatales > Hydrocharitaceae > Ottelia > Ottelia alismoides. The sequence continues at coordinate 214,382 of JAZKJV010000091.1, read as the reverse complement.
TGTTTTGTTTCTTATTTTATTTATTTACAATATATAACATAGAATATTTACAAAAAGTTTAGAAAATAATTTTATTTATTTACAAGGTTGAATAAATAAAGGGGTATGGTCTATGTACATGGTGAAAGGATATTTTTGTTCTTTTTGATTTTCACATTTTTATTTTATTTTTTTAATATTTTCTAAATATATACAAATATGTACAAGCATATTTTTGGGTGAGGAAAATATAAACTTATGTACAAATATTTACACATGAGCCCCTATCTCCCTCTACTTTGGCTTTTATGCGGTCAGGCCCATGCTGAGCCCTCCCTTGGGTTAGATTGCTCAATATTTATTCTAAATATTTTTCTCTTTTTCTTTTTCATCTTTATTCTTTTTTTTTTGCACAAAAACATGCTAATTATAGAATTTTACACAATGCATGCTTTTGCTAAGTATCCCTATTTACAAATATCTACATGCATTTGCATAGGTTTTTGTAGCTAAAATATAAGAATAAAGAGTGATGAATGGGTATTCATCAGTAACTTTCACCCTGTAGCCCTTAATTGAGAAGAGAACGTACAGGTAACAGAACTTGAGGGAACAATAATCCTCAGGAGAAAACTGATTAATACGGCCAAACCATTTTGACAATCTAGTGATTACCGGGTGCTTATGTCAGTAATCTGCATTATCTTGATGCAAAATTCTCACTGTCATGTCCATAAATCAGTTTCTTTCATGGATTGGATTTGTTGTCTACGGCTCAATTGTGTATGCGATAATTATATATTGAGTGCATATAATTTGATCTCTGCTGTTATAAATTATTGAACCATGGTTCGAGTTGCACGTGACAATCCATCTTGGATTTATAAGATTGGGGTTGACTGTCCAACTTGGACAAAGTTTGAGTTTTGGGAAAGACTGAAATTTGATACTTTAGCCATTAGTATTAAACATCAAGTTGTAGTCCTGATTGACTATGTAGATTTCATTTTCAACAATCGCCAACATTTGATTCTCGACAACTGATTTGACATAAATAATAGATTCAATAACTGTCTTATTTAGAAGTTGCTATAGATGTACCTAACTTTCATTCGAACTTGTAATTGAACATTTTAAATTCTAATTTGAGTGGATTATTTTGTTGTCAGATGCATTTATGCCTAATAGATTCTCTTGGATTTTGGATTTTATTTTTTGTTGATAAAGTGCAAGGAATGTGGGTGGTTGGAGCAAAATGACAGTAGGTGAGCGGATGACAAACATGCAGACTGAGGGTTGTGATCGAACGGCTGAGCGCGGGGATAGTGGGTAAGAAATACACATTCTATTATGGTCCAGTTTTCTTTAAGATATACTTTCAGTAAATAAATAGTAGTTTTTAGTACGAAATAGTGGCAGTAGTAAATGCTGCTGAAATTTATGATGTCAATATAGACACTAAATATAACAAGTACTAATATTATGTACTTGAATTTAGGATGATGGACTTCTTAATTGATCGAAGTTAGATGTACTCTATTCCCAACAGACATCTCAGTGAAAGATTCCAATCTGGTGTTAAAAAATCTATTGAAATTGCATTGGAAAACTTCAAGGACAATTCAACTGGTGTATTTCCTTGTCCTTGTCAGAAATGTTCAAACAGATATAACAGAAAGCCTGACGAAGTTTTCGAGCATGTTGTAGTAAAGGGATTTACCTCAGATTATTATGAATGGGTCCATCATGGAGAACCTTTAGGTGGATGGAAAGAGAGTGGTACATACGAAGGGGAAGAGGATGATATTCGTGGGCTACTTAGAGATATTTGTGGAGATCATGATCACGACGATTATTTTAGTGATCAAACAAATGATGAGGGAGATGCTGGATGTTCGGAAGAAGAACCGGTTAACAAGAATGCTGATAAGTTTTATAGACTTCTAAAAGATGCAGATGAACCTCTTTATAATGGATGCGACAAATATAACAAGCTTTCATTTGTTGTCAAACTATTACACTTCAAAGTTTTGTTTGGATGGAGTAACAAATCATTTACTGAATTATTGTTGCTTTTCAAAGATGTTCTTCCTTATGGTTCAGAGAGCCTTCCATCATCTTATTATGAGGCAAAGTTTGTCGTTGAGGAGTTAGGAGTTAGTTATAAGAAGATTGATGCATGTCCTAATGATTGTATGTTGTTTTGGAAAGATTATGAAGATAAAGAGAAATGTGATCATTGCAGTGCTTCTAGATATGCAACAAACAATGCAGATAATAATAAAAAGAAGAAAATTGCTGCTAAAGTATTGAGACATTTTCCTCTGATTCCGAGATTGCAGAGAATGTATATGAATAAAAATTTAGCCAAACAAATGCGATGGCATAAAGATGAGCGAGTTAATGATGGATTAATAAGGCATCCAGCAGATTCACAAGCGTGGAGTTACATTGATGCCCAATTTCCTGATTTTGCAAAAGAATCTCGTAATATCAAACTTGGACTTGCTAGTGATGGATTCAATCCTTTTAGAAACATGAACAATGCGTATAGTATATGGCATGTTGTAGTCATTCCATACAATCTCCCACCATGGTTGTGTATGAGACAACAAAATTTCATTTTAACTCTACTTATCCCAGGAAAAAGATCACCAGGAAAGGATATAGATGTTTATTTACAACCTCTTGTAGATGAGCTAGAACAATTGTGGAATCATGGTGTATTAACTTATGATTCATATTCAAAGAGAAACTTTGTGATGCATGCTATGATTTTATGGACAATAAATGATTTTCCAGCTTATGGAGATCTGTCTGGTTGGAGCACAAAAGGACGACTTGCATGCCCTATTTGTCGTGAACACACATTATCATTACGATTGAGAAATGGGAAGAAGCAAGCATATTGCTTTCATCGTTGTTTTTTGGAAGAAAATCATAGCTTTTGATTTGATAGAAGAAGCTTTGATGGTAAAGAGGAATTGAGAACCCTACCAATGCCACTTTCTGGAATGGAGATATTTGAAATTTTGAAACATTGCAAGAATCAATTTGGGAAGAAGCGAATACTTGGAAAGCATACCAGAATTCCAATGGAGAGAGATAATGAAGAAGCAAGTGTTCAGTTTCCACATGCTTGGAAAAAAGTCAACATTTTCTTCCAATTACCATATTGGAAGCATCTCCTAATCCGGCACAACCTAGATGTGATGCATATTGAGAAAAATATATGTGAAAACATACTCTATACGATATTGCAAGTCAGCGGAAGAAGTAAAGATAATGTACAATCACGTTTAGATATGAAGGAAATGGGCATTCGTGAAGATCTTTGACCGCAAACCTTATCAGGTGATAGATTGTATCTGCCTTCGGCTTGTTATCAAATGTCTAAATCTGAGAAAGAATCTTTCTTCAATATTCTTGATAGAAAGTGGAAGGACATGCCTAAGAATGCATTGTTGGATACTTGGAAACATTTGGAGGTATAAACATTATTTAGTTTATTATAGTTTCGATTTTTAATTGATTAGTTAAAGAAATATTCCAAATATCTATTTTTGTTTCTATTTCAGCTACATTAATTACATAATATTTATGCAGAGTTTATGTGAATCTATTGTTTTACAGAGGGATTTCTTCTTAGATGGTCATCCGAATGCTCTCACTTTTATTTCTGATGTCATTCATCATCGACATAGAAATTGGAAAAATAAAGTTAAGAGAATTTGGGAGAAGCATCGTAGAGAACCTAATGTTCTAAAGGCAAAGCTGATGGAGGACGCTCGCATTGACATGACACAATTCAGAAATTTGGTCAAAGAATGGGAGATGCCCGAAACCAAGGTATTTTGTCATCTTATTTATATACTATATCAACTACTGAGAATAAAATATTAACAATGTAAACTTTTTAATTTAGGCTAAGCCATTAACTAATAAGTTGAATCGTGATGCCAAGACTCTAAATCACTGACTCGGAGCATTCGCATTCTTAGTTGGTGTTATCGCCGACTTCTTGAAGGTATGCTAATATGTTACATACTTACATGCTCATGAAATTGTGAACTTATTCTTTAGAAAAAGACACTTTAAAACCTTTGTGACAAATTCGTAAAGCGCTTAGAAGGTTGTGTTTACACCCTTTTAAGTAAACTGACTTTTTTCTACAAACGTGATGGAGTTATTGATCATACCTTGATTAATAATCTTGCATGTATGATTAATTTTGCGATGCTAATAAGTAGTCTAGAAAGCTATACTCATCAAAATTTTGTGATTAATTTTGTAAATGCACTTTTTTAGCTTTGCTTTCTACTTCTTTTTCCTACTTTTTTTACCACTTTTCAGTTTCGTGAGAAGCTTGCTAAGTGCATTTGAATAATTTGATTACTTAATCCCAACATATCATGAGCTAATATGTTGGGATCCAATACTACATCTCCCACTCACAGTAGCACCGTCGCCGGTTCACCGAAGGCTGCAGCGGCACCGAACCATACTCAACCACCACAATCGCCATCAAGTAGTACCAAGAAAGGGAACTCAGCGTCTCTACATCTCCCACAGTCATTGCTATTGAGCGTAGCGATCTCCCAGATGTCTTTGCTCCTCCTCTTTACCGTCTGATGACTGTTTTCGTGCATTTACTTTTCTGATACGGGGTGTATGTCTGCCTTCACTTGACTGTACAGTTCAGTTTCAGGAGATTGTTCTTTTTTTTGGCCTTCATCTTATTTTTATGAATGTGCTTGATTTACTCCATGGTTATTTTAAATAACTTTTTTCCTTTTTTTTCCCTGTGAGAGGAAACTGCGACCAAAAGACTATTGATTTTACTTTTATTTTTTTGAAAGAAACTGCAGAAACTATGTTCTTCATGAAAAATTACAATTGATTGTGAACAATCTTTTTAATTAGCTTTCATCCCAAGACCACATGATTACATGGAAAAAAATTAAGAGCATGCTTTTGGCCATCCTTATTCTAAAATGAACAGTTCAACCATTTGACAGTGAAGGAATTTTCGTTGCTTTCTGCCAAGACTTCCACTTCACAGGCATTTATATTCAATGTTATGACAGTCCCTTCCTTTAGATTCTTTTAATTAAAACTCAGCTTTCAAAGCCAGGTTAGTATTTTAACCTGCATTGGTTCCTTTACATCCGCATCAAGATTCTTGATCCATTCAATGTGCCTATGAATGTGTACATATATCTTGAGTTGTTTTTCCAATTTTCAATTCTGAACAATTTGTATTTTTACTTTAGGAGATTGTTGTGTGTTTATGTAATACTCAATTTAGTGTAGATTTCACAGCACAAAAGAGAACATTTATATTTATTGAGTTGAATATAGCAATAGGGATGCCCAATTTGTTGTGTTTATTTTTGCATAAATTATGTTTGGATGCTCATATTTCTTTGAAATCATATTTGGCAGGTTGCTTTGAAGATATTGATTGTCACCCAAAGGATTTTCAAGGAGAGCTATCCAACCTTAACCTTCATGGAAGATCTTTTAAACATGTCACAAAAGGGGCAGATACCACAATTGTCAAATTTTAATATTCTAGTCCAATTACTCAGTTAGTGTTCGGACGTTTATCTACACATAATTTGATGTCTACAAACATTGGCTAATAGCGACTTTGTTGTAGTAATTTTCAATGTCTTGTGGATATTGTTGGTACGCACAGTTATATACTATATATATGGTTGGATACTTTGTCTCTCATTTTATTATTTTTATTTGCTTTTCGATGAGAAGTTAACTTTTCCAACTACGATGGTGTTGAAAAAAAATTTATTGTCATTGATTGTTTTTAATTGTTCAGAAGAGGTGTAGTGAATCTATCATCAAATAAAGCAGCTGATATTGGCTGTTTATACAAATGATCCATATGAAGCAATTTTAAGTGACAGATTTTCTGTCATACAATACCATGGTGACGGATTATCTGTCACCAAAAGCTTTGGCCACGAAGGTTTTGGTGGCCTCCTTACGGTGACGGATATCTGTCGCCATACATTAATCTGTCACCTAAACTCATAATTCTGTCATCATAGGTCCGTCACCAAAAACCTTTTTTGTTGTAGTGAGGATATAAGGAATACGTACGTGATTGGAGTGGAGACCGCAAGAATAGACGTGTCTTGATTTTTTTCCATTCACATAGAGCTTTTTATGCATTCCATTCATGATCATAGTCCACCGTGATGATCACATGTAATATCAACTATTACGATATGTGTTTAAACCATTAATGATGGTCCACTAGATTCATTCCCTAAGATCATGTTACGGATAACCTTTAACTGATGCGGTCATATCATATATGTACCTTGAGATCGTCTGCCTTTACTTGATTATACGGCTCCATCTATTGCATATCTCGAAGGGCAATTCTCCAAATTATGTGAAATCTATATGTATTATAATGCCTCTGAGTTACACCAAACTAAGTGGTGAACCAGTAATGTACATGACAATCATGAGCCACTATTTTAAAAAGTAAACTCACATAGAAAATGTGAAGTGTTAGTATATCTATAAATGCTATGCTTGTACTTAATTAAATTTGGAAGTTTCGAATATGAGTACATACTGGATTTCCATTAAATACTTCTGAATAGCCTCTCTAACTGCAACATTATCAAGGGTTAGACTAATGGCAAAATGACGGTAAGAGGAGCTAAGTGTTATGTCTTGTGGTGGGAGCCACCTTCAGAGTTCGATTATCGAGTTCGATACTGTAACGGAACGGCTCGTGACGACCGGTGGAAGCATGCAACATTAGGTCGCACGACCGAACCGTTATCAAAATTTGCATGGTAATCAATGAGCAGAGAAAATAATAATTTCAACTAAAGTCCAGTCGACTTAAAAGTTATCTTATTACAGCTCCAACATAAATAACATTGCAAAAGGACCAACAATAAAATTAGCAGATCAAAGTTCCAGTGGGCATAATGACATCCTTCCGTAAATGATCCATCAATGATCCGTACCGGTTCAACTTCACGACGACGGATAATTGTCCTTGAACTAGCAAGTAAGTCAAACCTCGTGTTCTTCTGAAAAAACAACAATACATGTTATGAGCATAACGCTCAGTATGTACCAAGTTAGGGTCAAGCCGGCTAGCGCGGTTAAACAAGTCTCCCTATGCTACTTTAAACCATTATAAACATAATCTCTTACCTGTAATATCATATCAACATAACGATGCAAATTACACAATTATCTTAGCGCAGATAATATCTACTTGCTCTCATATATTATCATTATGTGACTCATAATTCGCATAAACATGATTACAATGGAAATTCCTTCCGGATCCTTCCATTAAAGCTATGATTGCATATATACTCTTAGAGTTTTCCATAATTGCATATATGCCTTAACATTTTCATATTTTCACAAATACCCTAAGAATTTAACATAGTTGCGCATATGCCTATCACAATCATAACACTTGCACAATGCCATTACATTGTCATAGTTGCACACATATGCCTTAGCAATTTCAGAACTGTACACTTACCGTTGATTTGTTTGGTGTTTAAAGTTGTCTTATTTGTTAAATCCTTAAACGGCTTTGATGGTTTTACCGCTGGTATAAGCAGTCCATGAACATGACATACATTACAGTGTAGCTATAACTGTAGAGGACTTATTGTGAAACCCCCGAAATCCGAACATGGACTAAAATGCAAAATCCAGCTGGATCTGGGCTAAATTGCAAATCTGCTTTTATTTCAGTGTTCAAAAAAAAATTTATATTTCAGTAAATTGTGTTATTTCTCCTGCTTATGTGTATGTCATTAGTATTCGAATGTGGAATGTATGTGCGTGGATTGGTTTGCTGAGTACTCGGATCCTAAGGGCGTCACAGATTGGTATCAGAGCCAGGTTTCGATCCTGGGACCTGTGGGTTATGGGCCCACCACGCTTCCGTTGCGCCACTCTGATCTGTCTGTTGCCCTTGAACGATCCTATCCCACAAGCTGTGATACTTGGCTGGCACCGTCACTGCATCGGATGTGCCCTCAAATGGATGCCACTCACTAAGTGCAGTGAGCACATCCCAAGTCTGCAACCAGGCTGCCAAACCCTCAATGTATGATCGCCTACTCAAGGCATCTGCTACCACATTTCCCTTACCAGGATGGTAGGAGATGGTACAATCATAATCTTTTAGCAGTTCCATCCACCGCCTTTGCCTCATATTTAGCTCCTTCTGATCAAAAATGTATTTGAGGCTCTTGTGGTCTGTGAAGATCTCAAATGTCACCCCATACAAATAGTGACGCCATATCTTTAATGCAAAGACTACGGCCGCCAACTCCAAGTCATGAGTGGGGTAGTTGCGTTCATGGTTCTTCAGTTGTCGTGATGCGTATGCCACAACCTGTCCACGTTGCATTAACACTGCACCCAAGCCTTCCTTGGAAGCATCCGTGTACACGGTGAAATCTAAGGTACCAGAAGGAAGGGTGAGGATGGGCGCAGAAGTCAATCGCTCCTTCAACGTTCGAAAACTCAGCTCACATTTGTCACTCCAGACAAATGGCACATCCTTTTGCGTCAACCGGGTGAGGGGTAGGGCCAACTGGGAGAACCCTCTAACAAACCTCCTGTAGTACCCAGCGAGGCCAAGGAAGCTGCGAATCTCTGTAACCGTCTTGGGTCGCTCCCAAGACACCACTGCCTCTATCTTGGCGGGGTCAACTGACACCCCCGCTCCAGAAACCACGTGGCCAAGAAACGCCACCTCAGAAAGCCAAAACTCGCACTTGCTGTATTTGGCATACAACTGGTGCTCTCGGAGCGTCTCTAGTACGGCGCGGAGATGAGACTCATGCTCGTATTCATCATGAGAGTAGACTTGAACATCATCAATGAACACAATCACAAATCTGTCCAGATGAGGACGAAAGACCCGGTTCATCAAATCCATGAATGCAGCAGGTGCATTCGTGAGTCCAAATGGCATTACCAAGAACTCATAGTGGTCATATCTGGTGCGGAATGCAGACTTCATTACATCGGCTTCCTTGATCCTCAATTGATGATAACCTGATCGCAGGTCAATCTTAGAGAACACTGCTGCTCCCTGCAACTGGTCAAATAGATCATCTATCCTGGGGAGTGGGTAACGGTTCTTGACCGTTCTCTTGTTCAACTGCCTGTAGTCTATGCATAGCCTTAGGGATCCATCCTTCTTCTTCACGAACAGGGCCGGGGCCCCCCATGGTGACGTACTGGGGCGGATGAAACCCTTCTCCAATAGCTCCTGCAGCTGTACCTTGAGCTCCTTGAGCTCAGCTGGGGCCAACCTGTATGGAGGGATAGAAATCGCCTGTGTATCTGGCAATAGCGTGATCTCAAACTCTATCTCTCGTACTGGCGGTAATCCAGGCAGTTCATCTGGAAATACATCAGGGAACTCATGCACAACTCTGACATCCTCCATCATCTGATCCTGTGTCGCTGAGTCTACCACGTAGGCAAGGTAGCCTTCGCAACCTTGGGTAAGAAACTGTTGTGCCCTCAAGGCGGAGATACACTCAATCCCACCCTCAGATAAGCACCCATCAAACTGGAATGGAGGCACTCCAGGTAAGTGGAAGACCACCGTCTTCCCAAAACAGTCCACGCACGCATGGTGCCTCTCTAACCAGTCCATGCCCAGGATGATATCAAAATCCTCTAACTGTATCAACAACAAGAATGCAAGCATCTCATGAACTCTCCCCAATAGTGTGATGTGAAACGGGAATCTCTATCTGACACTACTTCCTTGGGTATCCCATGCAACCGAATGATGTGCTGAACATATAACTTGGCTAGTTTCACTGGTGTATGTGTCATGTTGACTGGGATGAAATGTGCTGACTTGGTCAACCGGTCAACGATGACCCATATCGCATCATGCCCTCCCGGGGTGCGCGGCAATGATGTGACAAAATCCATGGAGATGCTCTCCCATTTCCATACCGGAATGGGGAGAGGCTGCAGTAAACCAGGAGGCCTTTGGTGTTCTTCCTTCACCATCTGACAAGTAAGACACCTGCTAACATGTTCGGCTATGTCCTTCTTCATGCCTTCCCACCAAAAGTGTTGGCGGAGGTCTCTGTACATCTTGGTGCCACCTGGGTGTATGGAAAGTCTTGAGCTATGCGCCTCATCCAGGATCTCTCTCCTCAACTCCTTGTCATCTGGTACACACACGGTCCCCCTTCCATACGATGGATTCACGGACTCGAAATCTGTCGAATTCATCTTTCAAGCATCTATGGTACAAGTCTTGGCAGGACGAAGTTCAGTTTCTTCTCATCCCCCTACGCAGACACAGAGCCATGGACTTGGGGGTGGCAGTTCCGCTTTTGGTGGGGGATTGTCACAGGCAGACAGTCGTACTCGCTACCTTTGTAGACAGCCGGGCCACTTCAAGGCCCAATGCCCTTTGCGTACTAGTAGCGTAGGCGCGCAGCAGCAACAGAGTGGAAGACCAACTGGGTCTTCCAGCCAGTTTCAGAGATCAGGATCCCGTCGAGGAGGACGTGACTTCCAGCGAGCCCCACAGCAGACAGTTAGTGTTGCAGGATCTAGTGCACCACGACGAGGACAGCTGAATGCCGTAACACAAGAGCAGGCCCACGCTTCTGGATCGGTCGTCAAAGGTATGATTTCAGCTCATGGGACGTCTTTACATGCACTGTTTGATTCAGGGGCTACACATTCCTTCCTTGCACATCATATGGTGCCCACATTGGGTAAGTCAGTGATGGAGGTTACTTCCCCGTACTACATCAAGGGTCCAGGGGGCCAATTGTTCATTATCCGCCAGGCAGTGGAGGATGTGTGTGTATAATTGTGGATATGTTATTTATGCTTACATGTATTTTTGCTGGACATGGAATGATCAACGAAATGTGATTATGAACAGGTCCTGAATGGAAAAAAAATTATATTTCAGTAAATTGTGTTATTTCTCCTGCTTATGTGTATGTCATTAGTATTCGAATGTGGAATGTATGTGCGTGGATTGGTTTGCCGAGTACTCGGATCCTAAGGGCGTCACAGATTGGTATCATAGCCGTGGTACTCCATTCCCTTCCATGTATATTATTCCTTATTGGTATTCGAATATTGGATAGTGTTGAAGTCTTCTGACCCAACATGAATCCATAGGAGAATAACACGATTCAACCATGTCCACATGTCTCTCATAATGTCTCTCTTAAAAAAAAAAGCAAGTACTAATGCCTTAGTTCTTTATGCAGAACCATGCCGCCACGCGTAGACCAGGATGTGGCACAGCAGTTGGCTCTCCTTGTACAGGCGGTGCAAGGGATCCAACAGCGCCAAGAGGCACTTGAGCAGCGACTCCAGCAGCAGGACTCCTCCTCCTACCGTCCCTCTCACGAGGGGGAGGAGAGCGTCGACTTGTCGTTCTCTATGGATCCTGAGCGGCCAGAGGATACAGATGCTTTGCAGAAGCATCAGAGCACTTACGCAGCGTACCAACGGGCGGCGGTACCAAAGTTCTTCGGCACTACCACCCCTGACGATGCAGAGCTTTGGATGTCAGAGGTGTCCAAGGTTCTGAGGATGATACATGCACCCGAGGATACTTGGGTATCTTTTGCTGAGTACTCTCTTGCTGGGTATGCTGAGCGGTGGTGGAATGCCACCAAGGAGCACTTGACCGAGCCCATCACTTGGGAGATCTTCTTTGACGAGTTCCGTGCAGAGTTCTACCCGGACCATTGGGTGGAGGATCAGAGGAGAGAGTTTGCTGAACTGACACAGGGGTCGATGACGGCCCAAGAGTACATGATCCGATACACAGAGTTGTCTCGCCATTCCCCTGCTACGACTGCTTACCCTCAGGAGAACTTGCAGAAGTTCATCCGAGGGATGCGCGAGGAGGTTCAGGACAGACTTTCCACCTTGGACCTTACCTCCATTAAGGAGGTTACTGCGAAGGCGACAAAGTGGGAAGCTACACAACGTCGATTGCATGGGGTTCAGTCGCAGTTACCTCCACCCCAGCCTAGCCGAGTTGCGCGTCGGGACTTCTCTCGGTTCCGTAGAGACCGTCGCCACCACCCGACAGCGGCGACACCATCCACTAGCAGATTCGCACCATCGCCTACCTTGGGACAAGCCTTGGCAGGACGAAGTTCAGTTTCTTCTCATCCCCCTACGCAGACACAGAGCCATGGACTTGGGGGTGGCAGTTCCGCTTTTGGTGGGGGATTGTCACAGGCAGACAGTCGTACTCGCTACCTTTGTAGACAGCCGGGCCACTTCAAGGCCCAATGCCCTTTGCGTACTAGTAGCGTAGGCGCGCAACAGCAACAGAGTGGAAGACCAACTGGGTCTTCCAGCCAGTTTCAGAGATCAGGATCCCGTCGAGGAGGACGTGACTTCCAGCGAGCCCCACAGCAGACAGTTAGTGTTGCAGGATCTAGTGCACCACGACGAGGACAGCTGAATGCCATAACACAAGAGCAGGCCCACGCTTCTGGATCGGTCGTCAAAGGTATGATTTCAGCTCATGGGACGTCTTTACATGCACTGTTTGATTCAGGGGCTACACATTCCTTCCTTGCACATCATATGGTGCCCACATTGGGTAAGTCAGTTATGGAGGTTACTTCCCCGTACTACATCAAGGGTCCAGGGGGCCAATTTTTGATTATCCGCCAGGCAGTGGAGGATGTGTGTGTATAATTGTGGACATGTTATTTATGCTTACATGTATTTTTGGTGGACATGGAATGATCAACGAAATGTGATTATGAACAGGTCCTGAATGGAAAAAAAATTTTATATTTCAGTAAATTGTGTTATTTCTCCTGCTTATGTGTATGTCATTAGTATTCGAATGTGGAATGTATGTGCGTGGATTGGTTTGCCGAGTACTCGGATCCTAAGGCCGTCACACTTATCTTTCATCTCAATTGGTTCCTTGAACCATAGGCCCACAGAAGGTGTTGTTCTCCTTAGGTCTACGATAATTGGACTCTAGAGGTGGCTCCCACCATCAGATGTAGCACTTAGCTCCACTTATCGTTATCATGTCATCACATTTTACAGCTTGATAGCTTCAATTATCACAATAAGATGTTTCTTACTAACAATAGTCAATTAAACATTTTTTATTTCATATAATTATTCAGTTTCTGATATTGTCACATTAGATTGGATATAGGAATACCATATATTTACTACAATGTAATATAATTAATCTCGGATATCCTTGAATTAAGTTGTGCGTGACATGACACAAGATAATTATTTGAATTAATGTACATCATATGCTTATAAATTTAGGATCTTAGTTTATATTATAATATATTAATGAATCAGAATCACGTCATTTAGCTATAACGTGTGCGAGGATATAAAAACCATAATTCATGAAACACAATTAACGGTAAGAATCTGACTGACAATTCCTGAAGCTCAAATCATGATCATTTTAATAACTTTTACTAATGTACTGTGCTTGCAAAAAACCAACCGGAAGAACTAAAGGGAGGAAACAAGGATTGTATGTTTTTTTAAAAAAAAAGTAAAAGTTAAAACAAGATCAAGATGAAATCGGAAAATACTAAATGTTGTTTTTTACTAATAGTTGAAAACTGAGAAGGTTATGATCCACAAAGGAGCCCATTATCCTTGAGCAAATTGGATACATTCTGAAGTTAATTGATTCCCACAATAAAGTTTGACAGATACAATATCGCATGACATATAATCTATTGTATGATTGTTTAATTAATTAAAAGAATGCTAGCGGACAGAAATAACTTTCAAACTTTTCTTCCTCTTCGATTTAAGCTATAGAACCTATACCCCATGTAATGAACATTTGGTTGGAAGGTAGATCCTCACAGTCAACAAATATTTGTGTGTGGCTTCTACAATCACCATCCCATTGTCATCAACGAAAAATTTCTCGCGCTTCCAAGTCTTTTCAATGGCACCTATGACCTTACCTTTTTTGCCAATTACTTATGTTCCAATATTCTTACAATATTTGCGGTGGTGTCCGTCAGTTACCGCAATATTAGGGCATTGTGTTACAGTGGAAGGGTGAAACTGTGATTTTAAAAATGGTAAATGAGGCTGCCCGCATGGAGGGAGCTAACTTGGCTCTCCCGCACCATTTCATTCCCTTTTTTATTTATTTTTTCGAAATTTCTTCCGTGGATTTTCATCAATATATCCTTATATTATGTCATTCAAATTTCACATGAAACAGAGACGCCGACGGCCTCCATCCAGAAGGGCCGTTTTTAACAATTTTGTTACCGTTAAAAAATGTCTGTCTGGATGGAGGCCGTAGGAGTCTCTGTTTCGCACGAAATTTTAAAAATATAATATAGGGATATAGTGATGAATATTCACGAAAGAAATTTTCAAAAAAAAATCAGGCGAAATAACACGGTTTAAAAGGGTTAAATGGGGCAGCCCCTTGGGGGAGCTAACTTGGCTCCCCCCGCCCCATTTCGCCCGGTTTTTTTAAAATTTCTTTCGTAGAATTTTATCGCTATATCCCTATATTATGTCATTAAATTTTCATGTAAAACAGAGACTCTTACGGCCTTCATCCAGACAGTCATTTTTTAACGGTAACAGAATTGCTAAAAACGACCCTGTCTGGATGGAGGTCGTAGGAGTCTCTGTTTCGCGCGAAATTTTAATAAACTAATATAGGGATATATTGATGAAAATCCATGAAAGAAATTTTTCAGAAAAAATAAAAAAACTGGATGAAATGCCGCAGAGGGAGCCAAGTTAGCTCCCTGATGGGAGCAGCCCCATTTTACCCTTTAAAAAATGTATATATGGCATAAACGTAAATACAGAAAAAAAAGTTAGAGTATAAGTGTACTTAGAAAAACTTGGAAGGTCACAAGTGTAAAATCTCTATAATATTTGTACATATGGGGGAGAAAAGTCTAGGATCATGTCTCCATTCGTATCTGCTTAGAACGGAGATGATTCGCAAGTCAACTTATTGGTTGACATTCAAAATATCCACCTTATTCTGAAAGGCAATGCAGTAGCAACATATGATTATAGATTATTATAGATGACCTCCACCCTTTCATCTATAATCATGAGGTGGATTTTACTTATTACAATTCATATGCGGCATGCAAAACGGCAAAGATCCTCCTCCATATGGAACCAAGACAGTGGTGAACCTTCTCTTATATGTTACTAACCACTCTATAAATGCATTTCTATGTTGTCTAATTTGGAGTTGTAAGGATATGTATGTAAATAGTCACTAATTCTCATTTTGTGAGAGTCTAACACCAATTGTTAATAACGTATAATTAACATTTGTTTATACTAAAAATTAAAAAATAATAAAAATAGAAGAATGAAAAAGACGAA
This sequence comes from Ottelia alismoides, assembly GCA_037367405.1. Taxonomy (NCBI): domain Eukaryota; kingdom Viridiplantae; phylum Streptophyta; class Magnoliopsida; order Alismatales; family Hydrocharitaceae; genus Ottelia; species Ottelia alismoides. Next base: position 198,971 of record JAZKJV010000091.1, on the reverse strand, counting down.
AAAAGGATTTATATATGTACCATAGATTTTGATTAACAACCGGTAAAATCTGTTTAAAATCGCCTCCCAAAACAGATGTTAAACCACCAAATGGCATGTTTCTATTGAATTTAGAATTTAACTGTAAGATATCTTTTAACGTTCTATCAAGAGCTTCAAAGCAATTTCTGTGATTCATAAGTGCTTCATCCCATATAATTAAACTTGTTTTCTGTATTAATTTTGCAAGATCGCTTCTATTTTTTATATCACATGTTGAGAAATCGTCTATATTTAAAGGGATATTGAACCTCGAGTGAGATGTTCTTCCACCTGGCAAAAGCAAAGAAGCTAAATACCAGATGATGCAACAGGAACAACAATTTTACCCTCAGATCTAACTTACCATCTTCTTTATTGATTTTTCATAAGTAAGGGAATCATACACGATTATTAGTTCACATTCGATTCTTCTTCCTCTCAGCTTCGCAATCATAAGTCAACCTTTCATGCAGAATCTTCCCACCTTTCATCTTTGAAGCCTTCCCCTTCAGAACTCCTAGCTCCAACCCTTTGACACTACCGCGTGCTAGGTCGCTCAACTATTGAAGCCATCCATTTGTTGAGGAGAACAATGGAGATTTATAGAGTTAAAAGGAAGAACTTCCATATGATCTTTATTGATTTAGAGAAGTCTTATGATTCTGTCCCACGAGAGATATTCTGAAGAGTTTTGATAAAGAGACAAGTGCATGTCCTATATATTAACATCATAAATGATATGTATGATAGGATTTTATCTTGTGTAAGGACTCCGTCTGGGCAGACTGACTATTTTGACATCAACATTGATTTACATCAATGTTCAGCTTTGAGTCCATTTCTTTTTACTTTGATTATGATCGAGTTGACAAGTTACATTCAGGATGAGTTGCCTTGGTGTATGTTATTTGCTAATGATATTATGTTTATTGATGATACTAGAGATGGAGTAAATGAGAAGCTTGAAGTTTGAAGACATGCATTGGAGATGATTTCTTATAAGTACGACTATGACAAAATATATGGAGTGCGCCTTTGATGGAAGCAATGATGAAGGAATCGATGTGAAGATTGGTGACGATAACATTCGGAAGAGATATTCTTTTAGATATATGGGATCTATTTTGCAACATGATGGGGAAATTGATGGAGATGTTACTAATAAAATAAATGCAGGCTGGCTAAAGTGGAGAGGAGTCTATGTTGTTCTCTGTGATAAGAAAATTCCTTTAAAAATTAAAGGAATGTTTTATAAAGCAGTCGTGAAACTTGCTATGCTCTATAGATCTGAATGTTGGCATGTGAACCATAAGCATGTGTAGAAAATGAATGCAGCAAAAATGAAAATGCTAAAGGCGGATGTGTGGACACATGCGTAAAGATCAAATTCGGAATGATGCAATCAGAAAGAAAGTTGATGTAGCTCCGATAGAGGATAAGATGCGAGAAAACTACTTAAGATGGTTTGGTCATTTACAAAGAAGATCGGTTGAGGCATCAGTTAGGCGATACGAGTGTTGGGATGTTGAGCCGGCTAAGAGAGGGCGAGGACGGTCCAAGAAGTGTTGGAAAGAGATTGTACGAAGAGATCTTAGTTTTTTGGATACAAGCCCAAGATTGACCTAAGATAGAACCGAATGGAGTCGAAGAATCCATGTAGCCAACCCTGCTTAATTGTGGGAAAAAGACTTTGTTGTTTTGTTGTTATATCATATGGTTGAACTTGTTTGATTCCATGATCCAACCTGATCCGATTTTTAAAACATTGCTGCATGAGCATCTTCATGGACTTGGTTTTGCACTTTTGGGGTTCTTCTGTTTTTAGACGCAAAGGCCTCTTTTGGATGAAATGACAACCGGAGAACATGAGAATATGATCCACGTAGGGCTAATAAACCATGTTGATCTTTTCGATTTTTAAATTTGAACCAATTTAGCAGATGATAGTGATTAAAAGTGTACGGTTTTTTGCCTATTTTCTTGGCCGAAGTCGTTCATTATCGTAGTAGTAACTGTCTTGCACGTGATCTTCATTAAAATCTATGAAATTAAGAAAATTTGCTGAAAATAATTTAAATATTTCAGATGGTATTACGAATTCCATCACATTAGGAAGCATTACGAATTCCATCACATTAGGAAGCAAAGACTTCCTAGTGAGCCACAAAAGAGGCAGGAAAATTCCTTAATCCCGAAAAAAAATTGGTAATTAATCAAGTGCATGATCATCCCTTGGATTTGAGTTCGGATGAATCCATATGTATGTATATATGTATGTGCGCTTAATAACCGATCAATGCTTTCTTAGGGTTGGGCGTTGGGATGAGTCGGTCCGACCTGACTTATAATCCGACCCGTATAATACGATCTAAACTCGAACTCAAAATTTAGTGGGTGGACTGTGGGCCAAAAAATGAGCCCATATTGATTATCGAGCTGGATTCGGCCGCAAGCCAGATAGCCCGACCCATTCTGAGGCCCACACAGATTACTAACAATGTCATGTTCTAACTTCATATCCTTATTTCGAATGTAAAATAAATGCTTATACCCATTAATAATCATATTCATTAGTGTGGATTGAGGATATTATTACATTAATATGCAAGATTATTACATTAATATAGAATAATAGAATATGTATCCTCAAGTGTTAGAGCATGTACAACTATTAATAAGCAATTCGTATTGGATCATAGTGCCCGCATCTACAATAGAATATGCAATGGTGAATTCAATGGTGATTTCAGTTGCCATATTTTTTACCACATTTCTATTTCCAACATAAGAAACAAGTAGACAAATGCAAGAAGAATGGAACACATGATATTGATATACATAGGTGTTAAATTGGGCAGATCCCCGAACACAATCCATTTTGTTTGGGTCGGGTTTGAGCTTAGGCTTGGAATTTGAAAATAAAATGAACCTAGGCCTGACGCATTAGCCCATATATTTAAATGGGCTCGGATCGGGCCAACTCAAATCCAACCTGACCCGACCCAATGTCCAACCCCACTCTCTTGCCATCGCCGCGAAAACTTAAAACAATAAATTCCATTCTTACTAGGAAGAAGGGTGTGGGTATACCGTGGGCTGTCCGTATAAGTTCCCATTTGTCTTAGGAGACGAGATACTCATTCGCGTACATAGCATTGTTCGTTTGAGGGATAGGATGCCCTTTCTATCCCCTCTGAAAACGATCAATGTTTGGGCCTTGGAGTTAACATGAGGGATAGCATTTGACTCTTATCAGTCCATCATTAACCGCTTGTGCCATAAAAATGCAAAATAATTACAACTCATCTAACAATTTTATCTAACATAACTAACTTCCATCATGTTTCTCCTCTTATCCAACAAAATCAAGAGTAGCAAATAATTATCACTTATCCTTCATTATCACGCAGAATTCAATTCGCTGTAAACAAACAAAAATAAGGGATACAACAACTTAATCCATCCTTATCTCCTTGTATCATGCTACCGATAGGGGAATTCTAGCTGTACACCATGTTATGGTTCTTAAGAAAAAAATAGGCCGTATTCAGTATGTCTGTATATTAATTAAACATGGGAGAAAAAAATACAGACTAGTTTTGTTATCTTGTCCCCTGCTGATAACGGGACAGGATATGGTGTTGTTGGGGAGTTGAAATTAAATGATGTATCGACAAATCGACGTTATACAAAATTTGTCTTGGACTGATATGGAGGATTGAAGTGTTGCTCAAAACAGCATAGCATCCGTGGAATTGGAACACTGATGAAAGTTGGAATCGATTTGGCAACTTCTGTTACATCATCATTCGTTCCCTCTTATTTACCCCGAAGTCTTTGGCTCATCGTATCTCCCTCAGATCGATGTTCTTCTGGAACACAGAACCTTAATACACAGAGCAATGTTGTTGAAACAAGATCGGACCGGCCAGTTAAATCGGTAGGATCGATTCGATTAAGCATGTACCGTTTTTGGTTGAACCTCCCGCTTAGTTGATTCTTTGAACTATGGCTTAACGAAGTTCAACCATAATGTCTCAATTCAAATTTGTATTTATTCAGAAATAATGATTTATAAACCCATGATCCATTATAAATCACAACAGTTATAGCACGACTTCTTATACAGGAATAATGGATTCCAAATTTTATTATTATATTATAAATTTATTCAGTATTTTTTAAAAAATACATATATTCATAGAGGAAAGGGAGCATACTTTGTGAATTAGGTAACCTTACCTACTTCACATCCATTTTTCGCAAATTTTTTTTTTTTTGAAAAATGCCACCGTGGATTTTCATAATTATATTCATCTAATATGTCATTCAAATTTAGTCGGAAACAGAGACTCCTACGGCCTCTATCTAGAACATGTAAAATACAACAAATCTGTGACCGTTAAAAAATGACTATCTGGATGGAGGTCGTAGGAGTCTCTGTTTCTGACGAAATTTGAATGACATATTAGAGGGATATAGTTATGAAAATCCACAATGGTATTTTTCAAAAAAAAATAAAAAAAAATTCTTAAAATGGATGTGAAGTAGATAAGGTTACCTACTTCACAAAGTAGGCTCCCTTTCCTCATATTCATATATGTGTAAAATTTGACTTGTATATAGATAATGATTACCTCCACTCTTATTTTTTATTTCTTAAGGTATTTTCTAAAAACACTTGGGGATATTTAGATCACTAGATGACGTCATGTTCTCATTCAATTTTTGACTCAATTAGAGACTCCTACCTCATCCGTCAAATCTGTCAGATTTTAATAGTATCAAAACTGCTGAAATTGACTCCTTATAGATGGTTGGGTCAGGAATGTCTGTTTTACACGAAATTTGAATGACAATATATTGTAATCTAGTGGAATAAATCCTCTCATTATTTTCAAAAAATACCTCAATAAATAAAAAAGGAGGGGTAACTAAGTTAGCCTTCCCGTAGGGGTAGCTCCATTAAACCCATATTATATTTATACATAAATATATGTATATTTTCTAGGAAGGGGAACAAATTGAAAACACCATCTTATTATCAATCTAATACAATCAATTAACACACAATTACAATCTAAATAAAAAATTGTTATAGATCTTTCCCAAATTACATTGTTAAAGTTGTCCTCGATTAGGTCTTCTTTGAATTTGCCCTGACGATTTGTGTCAGCTTTTTCTTCGTATCTTTGTTAAAATAACAATGATCAGCACAAATCTTTTTCCAAAAAGTCATAATTGTCATGTACTTGAGCGATAAATATGTTATTCTTTATAATTGCAAGAACAAAAAATCATTTTCCAACGAATTATATTTTGGACTTTTATCAGTTGTACCCTTCTTAGATATTACAATATTAGTTATGTCCCTCCCTTTTTTTAGGATATCAATTATACCTCTGACCTTTTTTACAATGATCACTTATGTCCCTCAGGTTAGTTGTCGTCCATCCCCATTCCAAAGGGACGATAACTTTGGAGATGTAAGGGTAATTAGATAAAAAAAATCGATGGTAGAAAAGAGTTTTTCTTCTCCTTTCCTTCTTCTTCCTTCCACTCTCCCTTCCTCCTCGGATTGTCCTCTTCCTCCTCCTCCATCCTCCCATCAGCTCCATCTGCTTCGAGCAGATGAGCAAGGCCGTCGGTGGCTCGTCGTTGAGCTCCCGCACAGCTCCAAAGGAGGCGCTACTGATGTTGCAGGCGCCGCCTCCCACTTGCTCGTGTCCTTCAACGCCAACTTCTCCGAGACCCTGCTCAATGAGTATGGTATGTACTTCCTTCTAGGCCCCCTCCTACCCTTCCTCCTCCTCCGCCCCTCCCCCTCTAGCCCTTCCTCCTCTACCTTTTCCCCTAACAACCCCCCTCCTCCAGATCTTTAGCTTCAGCACCGAGACCAGCAAATGAGCCATGGTCCTCCATCTTCAGCTTCAGCACTGTGGCGAGCTGAGCTACATGAGGTAGGTCTTCCTCGAGCCTAATTCCGACGAGATGTGCTTCGACCAAGCACTATCTCTCAAGAAACAAGAAGAATAAACTTCCAAACTCCATATCAAACCATGGGGTTGTTCAAATGAGGAACGGGGGGGTTTGTTTTGGCACTTATGTCCTTGTTAGCTAAATCATGGTTTAGTTCAACTCCTTGATTGCGAAACTAATGGAAAAGCACAAGTGATAATAGTGCAAGAAATCAGGAGCAAAACTGATATTCCAAAAAAAATTGCATAACATATATTGCAATATCTAAGGAGGGCACAATTGATAAAAATCCTTATATATATTTAACATCAAAAGATATGGCAACCTTTAAGAGTGCACACAAAAAAGTTTCTCATGTTGGTTGTCGCAATTTAATATTTTTTTGTTGATATGAATATTCAAACTTGCATCCAAATCTATTTTAACTTTTCTATATTACCAAAACTGAATTTATAATATTTTAATAATATGGTACAAATCCAAAAGATATAAAGCTGGAAAAAGTTAGAAATTCATTCCGGGGTTCCCTCCCTCCTAATATGCAACACAATTGATAATATAACATCTAATTTCTTTTTTATGAACAAATAGTAAACTCTATATATTTTAGTATTCTAAGTTGTCAAAAAATTTCTGTGTGAATATTGTTACTCCACGTTTTTCTAATTACATACCAACACATCTCATGGTCAAAAAGACCATATGATCTCGATACTATGCCTAGATAAATGTGGATGCATTTTGACTTATTGATTTCTATAATGTTGTTACTCTAAAATTCTCTCTTCATATTTTTGAGATTTCTAAATGATACCTTTATAAAAGAGTTTCTTTGAGATTGAGTTTTGTTGTGTCAAAAATTGCTCTCAAAAAATGATAAGTTTATATAATTATTTTGATTATAATATATATAGCATGAAAAGAAAAGTTCAGGAAGTATATATCACGTATTTCCGTATAAAGTAAATTTACAATTTAAGAAATATAAATTCAGCTACATAAAATGTATATAAGAGCGAGGAATTAAAGTTCCTTAAAATATCCATCTATAAAAAATATACTAAAGACCCTCTCACGCGTCTCACCTCCCTTTTTTCCCAAAAAAAAATATTTACCTATAATTCTACCAATAAGAGGGAAAGTATGTAGCTCATATGCACATATATTACATACTCATCACCTCCGATCCAATTATTTGTCTTGAAATTTAAAACTGCACATGTTCCAATGATATATCCACTGCACTCACCATCCCAAGATAGATCTGAGAAGGTGATGAACACATAAGTTACAAGTACCTTAACAACATGCCCCGCTTTAAATTGTTATAGTGACAATTATACTTACCATACGTTCAAGAAATGTTGTATTCTCTTTTCTCCCATCTTAACTTTATTAATCCATAAATTCCATTTTCCATTGATATGTTATTTTAATTAATTTTTACAATAACGAAAATTATGAATGTAAATAGATTATAATAACAACAGTGACAGTTCCACAATTTGTAGAATCGATTTTTTATGATAAATATTTGTTCAAATAATTATGATATTAATTCAATCTATATGTAATGTAATATTTGTTCAAATAATTATAATATTGATTATCAATCTATATGTAATGTTGAGTAAAAAAACGATTGTGGAAAAGTTACGAAAATCTTTATTGGCATAGAGATTACCTCAAATAATATATTTAATATCGTATCATATTATTGATTAACATCCACATTACATTAAAATTACACATAAATGAACAAATATATACTTTAAAATTTATTTGTATGCATGCTTCTACTATGGTAAATATCAAACCTTTTGTTTCAAGTATTAAGGAAATGAAGCACAACCATAATTCTATCCAGATAAATTACAATGGTATTTGAAAATCTTGAAATGAGGATATATGCATGTGATGAATCTTCCCTTAAAAAACGTAAAGATTGTAATAGAAATAGAAAAGTACAAGAATATCCCATCACTAACTAATTAATCTAGATTTATATTTAAAGTATTTAGTTCAAGATTTTGGTTCTAATAACCATTTCATATCAATTGGGATATATGTATTGGATATTAAAAAAACTGTCCATTCTTGCTATGTACTTGACCCCATAATAAGTCCATGATTATTGTGGAATTTTTTTCTGGATGACTGAAAATATTCCACCTTTGCTACATACTTTTTATGGCATTTTTTTCAAAATTATATAGTTAAATATTAAGTATTACATATGTTCCCTCTATGCTAATTTTTTCTGATATCATCCTTATAATTTCTATATTTCATGAAAGTCCTCTCATAAATGACTATAAAAATATTTACTATTGGATCATCTGAGCCGAAAGAGATTTTCTCATAAATAAATACATACAATATATGTATGTATGTGTATAAATTCCATCATATGTATATACTTATTTAAAAAATTGAAATATCAATACAAGAATATTAGATAAATATTTGTCTATGGAAAATCTATAATTATATTTCTCTTTTTATATCTTTAATTTGATGTTTTTGTAGAGTATGGAATAATATATATTACATATTTGTATTTTACATGTATAAAATATTGTAAGTGTGAATGTAGCTATCGATTCGATGCGTTGCCCTATGTCCGTAGACTGGAGGAGCTCCTGAGGATTCGGAGGGAATTGGCGGAGGTGGAAGGTCTCTCGGATGGACGTGACCATTGGGTGTGGGGTGACGGTAAATTCACGGTGAAGAAGGCCTACCGATTCTTCACCAGTGAAGAGGGGCAGGGAAGCAGCGACATCAGACTTGATGCAAATCTCATTTGGAGGAGCATGGTACCAAACAGAGTGAAGGTTTTCATGTGGCTGTTCAAACTTGGGAAAGTTCTTACTAAGAGCCATCGTAGCCAGTTATTAGGGCTGGATGACCACCAATGTGACAGATGTGAGAAGGGGTGGAAAATTTGGACCATTTTTTCTTTTCTTATCTGTACTCGGCGCGAGTCTGGAGTGGATCTGGGCATCCTTGGATTAGAGTGGAGAATGGGTCCAGCTTCTGGAGCTGCATTAGATCAGAATGTGGGGAAGGCCATGCGGAGGCATCATATCTTTTCGCCATCCTTTGGACGATCTGACATAGTAGGAATGATGCGCTATTTAGAGGAAGCTTGTTCTACTCTGAAAATTTTAGTGAGCATTGTAGGACGTTATGTCTATTATGGAATCATTTGGTGGTAAAGTAATGTAATTTAAATATTTATATATATATATATTCGCTGTGGTGGGTCCCAAGTTGGGACTCCACCACTTCTTCATTAAAAAAGTATGAATTTTTTAGATCAATTTTGATATTCGTTGTAGTTAACATAAATACATAAATTATTAAATCGTACATTGTTAAATATACAACAACGACATTATTTGTTGCGAAGTTATTTTTATACTTGAAATTAGCTGTGACATCATGTCACTAATTTCAGTTATAAAAAATAATTTCGTAAAGAATAATATCATCATTATATTTTTAACAATAGATGATTTAGTGACGGATTTATAATAAAGAGTTATTATAGCTCAATTTTGTTGAAGTGATATTTACATATTATATCAGAAGGTAACAGTTGGAATGTCAATCCTCATAATGTTTAGAAGGACCGATAACGCCGCTTTTTTCTTTAAATTCACAATGATAAATATCAAGATTAATCCAGGACAATCATGACAATATGCGAGCATCATAATATCGAATCTAAAATTAATAATATTAGCCAGCAGTTATTTGGCTATATCGCTAAACCCCTCGAAAGAGGCTGTTGAATCATGGGTGGTAGTATCTTAGACGTGATTGAATATGATATTATTATTATTTATATGAAATAATTATGCGACTAACTAACACGTTTACATACATTCTCCAAAAAAATATCCTTTAGTCGATGTAATTACACAGTTTGAAACAGAAGGACGAATCCACGAGAAAAAGAAAAATTCTTTCAAACTCACTAAGTATTAATAGTTAATTTTCTCTTCTTTTCTCGCCACTGGGATATTAAATATACACAATATCTTTGAATGTAGAATTGTTTTATTTACTTTACGGTAAGAGTTTCGGACTTTTTACAGATAAAAAATACAGAAAGGTTGAAAAGTCTACGTCCATATTAGCAGGGGTGGTCAATTCAGCTCAAACCAAGACCACTGACGAGTTAAGTGTTGGATCAGATCAATGCACTGTTCTGATTTGAAAGAAAACCAAGATGAGATTGGACCAACGAAAAGGAAAAGTCGCGATTGTCAAACGCAGATTAAAGGCCACATCGTGCCAACATCAATCTCGATGACATTACACGAGGCCACGTCTCCTCATTAATTTCTCTCTCGCTCCTATTTCTTTATTTGTTTCCAGCAACGCTGACATGATAACTCACGTTTTCCTCCTCTTCTCCCACCTTCTTCCTTGCTAAGTTTCGCATTATAACATCCACCTATCCTCAACTTAACACTAATCCCCCGGAAATGCATAGTTATTGCATTTACCCACCTTGATATTTTATGAAGGTGGCTCATTGGACATTCTTCATTTCCTAGTGGCTAACCATGAAGAGGAACATAATGGCAGTTGATCGTGTAATTCTCTTAGAATTGCTTTTTAATTGGGTTTGACTATTTGATGTCTATAAAAGTCCTCCATTGCTCGCCTAGATAGATCTCATCTCAAGAAAGTAGAAGGCTCCATTGGAGCAAGGAAAGCAACATGGATTACAAGGCTGTCTTCCTCCTCTCCCTCCTCCTCCTCGTCACGGTCGCGATGATCGACGCCGATGACCATGGATCCTCGTGGGGCGGCGGAAGCACCTACAGCTGGTCCGGTGGTGGCGGAGGCAGCGGCGGAGGCTTTGGCGGCGGGTGGGGTGGAGGAGGAAACAACTGGTGGCCTGGCCCCAACGGTGGTGGCAACTGGTGGTTTGGACCAAACGGCGGTAACTGGTGGTGGCCGCCACCGGACGGTGGTGCTAACAACTGGTGGCCTGGTCCTTATGGCGGTTACTGGTGGCCGGGCTTTGGTGGCGGATATGGCGGTGGTGGTGGCAGCGGTGGCGGATACGGCGGTGGTGGTGGCAGCGGAGGCGGCGGCAGCGGCAGCGGAAGTGGCTATGGTAGTGGTGGTGGCAACGGTGGAGGTGGTGGTAAAGGCGGCAGCGGCGGCGGTGGCGCTGGAGGCGGTGGGGGCAAGGGCGGAGGTGGCGGCAGTGGTGGCGGTGGCGGCAGAGGTGGCGGTGGCGGCAGCGGTGGCGGTGGTGGCAGCGGTGGTGGTAGTGGAAGCGGCTATGGAAGTGGTGGTGGGTATGGTTCTGGTGGCGGAGGTGGTGGCAGCAGTGGAGGGGGCTGGATGCCGCCATTTGGGGGCTTCCAGATCCCCACAAGCATGGTCTGCACGAATCCAGGGCCTTGCTACAACAAGAAGCTCGAGTGTCCTCCAAAATGCTTCAAATCGTGGGGCAATTCCGGCGCAAACGGTGGCGGTGGCGGCGGTGGCGGCAGCTGCAGCTTCGACTGCAACGCCTGCGTCGCCAAATGCTAAGCGTCGGCACTGCTCTTCGTTTACGTTCCCGGTTTATTCATGCATGGGGGTGGTGAAATTTCATCTGTATCCTTTTTTATATTTTTTTGCATTTGGGTAAAAATAAATAAGTGTAATGTGATAACAGGACATGTTATGGAATATGGACGATGGAATATGATAATAAAGAGATATGGTCGTGGATCATATCATAATGCTCAACTACCCCCATTCAATGTCTTCTCTTAGTTGTTTTTTATAATGTAAAGTTGTGATTTTATAAGATCGAGTGCAGTAGAGTCAATGTCTTGAAATGAGTGCATTGATTGATGAGAGATTTGGTCTTAAAGAAATATAATAGTTTGTGATGAGGAAACAAGCATGGTGCTAGATCGCATTCAGTTGAAAAAGAAAATATAGTTTAGATGGCTTTTTAATTATTTGCTGAATGGGTCCAACATCCATTTTCCTTCATCAAATTCAAGTATATGTTGAACAGGTCTGCAATTTGACCTTTAACAATCTTGCTTGTGTCAATTAACAGCCAATTCTGAAGTGTTTCTAGCTGGCTATCTACGTCATGCTCTGATATATTTGTAGCAGATTTAATTAATGGGATTAATGAGGTTAAACTTGGCTACATTCATCATTATTTTTTTTATATTTTAAGGTATTTCCTAAATATGCCGAAAGATTTAATTCACTAAATGACAGTATGTTATCATTCAAATTTTTATGTTAAACATACATTCGTAACCAATGAATATATAAGGGGTCTATTTTAGCAATTCTAAAACCGTTAAAATTAAATAGGTTGGGATAAGAATCTCCAATTGAGTCGAATTTAAATTGAAATATTTTGTCATATGCTAAACCTCCCTCATGTATTTTTTTAGAAAGTATCCTAAGAAAAAAATAAATGTAAGAGTAGTCAAATTAACTCTCCTAAGGGTAACCTAATTTTACCCTTAATAAGTTATGTTCTCATCCCTAAGGAGGCGTTCGGTTCAGGAAAAAGCAAGAATAAGGATGGAGAATAAGGAGAATAAAGGTCTATTCAATATCCGACTGGAAAGATAGGAATAAGGAGAATAAGATGGAATAAGGATAACTAAGGTATAATAAAGATAGGAATAAGGGAGGAATAAGGTGAAATAATGTGAAATAGATGGGAATAACCGTACTATTGGGAACAACACCGAGCGGGAAATTGACCCTTTATTCCAGAATTTATTCTCCAAACAAACATGGCCTAAAAGTTAGATACGAAGAAACCAACTAGATCAATCATAGTCAAATTGTACCAAGAAACTAATTATACAATTAATCTACAAAAGCAAATCGTGTCCTACTTGAATCCACATAAACTTCCGACTACAATCGTACGAACCATGGAATTCTCAACTTAAGTTTACTAGAACTCTTCGAGGAAAAATCTACTTACTTTTTGCTGAGTGATATGGGACAATATTACTTTCTCAATACATTATAATTAGGGATGGAAACATATAAGAATATATCCATATTCGACCTGTCACCATATCCATTTTATTCAAACTTTGATATTTGTATCCATTTTAAAATGGATCCGGATATTGACTTCAGTTTATTATCCGCAAACATTCATACCTCATATATAAATGTAGTGTATATTTATTTTTATCATATATAACATGATTCTTTTATCTTCTTTAACCATATTTGGAATACTTTTAATGACGTTGGTATATTTAGACTTTTAGTATATTTGTATCATTTGTATTCCATCTAATACATGTATAGTTAAACTAATATACAATCAGTATTCATATCACATCCATGTACGTTTTTTAAAGATACGGTAAAATTTAATATCCGACAATATGATATATGCATCTATATCCATATTTAAAAAAGGATAAAGATACAGTAACATATATATTTGTATCTGTATCCATCCGTTTGCATCCTTAGGTATAATAGTTCTTGGTAACAACGCCTGAACTCAAGCGTTGCAACAACCAACAATTTTATACTTAAAAATCCTAAAATAAATATATAATAATTCCTCGTATATATTTCATATCAAGCTAATATTACAAGAAAATTGAACTAAGGTGACGAACGATTTAATACATGTCATGATATCTTCCGTAATTATATATATCAACTTATTATTCGTGGCTTCAATCGTTAAATTCACAAAGAAAGTTGTATTCATTGGGGATTTTATTAGTTATCCTCTTCTTAACTTCTGGAATATCAGTCGTCCTCCTTTTTTCAGTATCATTTGTACCCCTGCCTTCTTACAAAATTCATAGTTCTGCATTTCCGTTAAAGTAAAGTAGGGGCACTAATATTACAATAGTTAAGAAGTGCACAAGTAATAAAAACTTATTCCTTACTTTAATACTAGTAATGAATCATACATGTAGTATTAATTATGGATTGATTTTTCTTTTAATCATTACTAAATTAGCAAAGGTTAATATAAAATTTTAAGGAAAAAGTAAATAGATGAACGTTGTTATATAAAACTTTAACAATGGATAGAACATTTATTTAGAATTAAAAGAGTAAAAGATATTTTACATCTAATAATATTTGTTATTATATACTTTATATCGGAAGATATAACAATGGACATTCTAATTGTTCTTTGGCATCGGCCAATTTTCTTTTAGTACCAAGTCAAGTAATCAAGATGAACAACCTCACATCTGCTCATTAAGAAACGAGTCCATATTCTTAACTCAAGCTTGACTCATTGGCCTATTGAGTTTGTCGAGCTCATCGAACCCGATCTTTTTGGATGTACCGTTAGATCCACATTTATATCAGACTAAGTTTGCGAGTAGGGTGAGGGAAAGAAGGCATGGATATGTATTGTCTTGCTTCCCTTAGACTTTAAGGCCATATTCGTTTGGAGAAAAAGCACTGGCAAGCTTGGAAAAGTCGACCGCCTAGGCCGACTAGTCGAGTCGGCGGGGTAGCCGACTCGACTAGGCCTAGTCGGTCATTAGTCAGACAATCGGCTAATCGATCGACTTTTACATCGAGCTTTTTTTCCTGTTTTTGCTTTCTTTAAAAGCAAACTTATACTAATATATTTAATATTATATTTAAAGTAAATTTTGTGAGTATAGAAAATTTACAAATCTGTGTTAATATATAAGAATATATGTATAAAAATGATTTAAATATTTAAAATAATTAAAAATCCAAAATCGACTAATGATCGACTAAATCTGATTAGTCACTTGACTGTCGATTAATTCTTAGTCAGTGATCCCGTCGATCGAGTACCGGCTACCACTTTCTGCAACCTTGAGCACTGGAACAATGGGTCGATTCTATTGGAGCAGCGGAAGATTGGTGGTATATAAGAAGCAAATAAGAGGGAGAGAATATGGATCAATGCACAAGGTAGATGTAAACTTAAGAACTTCTTTTTACTAAAACTTGAACTTGCATACAACACTTGAACCTTTACATGAAGAGGACTTACAATGTTTACAACAAAGGAAGAGAGACTTACAACACTTAGAAGGAGGAGGACACTTGAGAGACTCTTATGTGGGTAGAGAACTTCTTCTTGTTGTTGTTGTGTCAAATGAGGACCCCTTGGGTGGTATTTATAGGCCCCCAAGAGGGTGGAGATATTTTGGAAGAGAGATATAGACTCCTCTTCCATGCTTATCCTTTAAGTAGAAATATCTAGATATTTTGGTGGGAGGTGGAGAAATATCTAGATATTTTCTCCACCTCTCTCTTTTCTAGAAACTTCTTCCTTATGTGAGTAGAGGATATAGGCCCACATCTTCTCATATGGTGGAGTATTGTAGGCCCATGTGTATAATAGCCCATTAATACTTCATGGGCAAATTACAAATTATATTTTCAACACCCCCTCTTAATTTGTAATTTGCATTATCTTCCTGAAGTATTGGAACTTTTCTGTTGGAAGTGGCTTTGTAAAAATATCTGCAAGTTGATCCTCTGTGTTGATGAACTCCAGCTTGAAGTCACCATTCTCCACTAGCTCGCGTACATAATGATGACGAAGTTCAATATGCTTTGTTCTTCCATGAAAGACTGGATTCTTCGTCATAGCAATAGCTGACATGTTGTCACATAATATAGTCGTTGGAAGAACATTCTCTTCTTGAATATCGTGAAGAAGCCTTCTCAGCCACACAGCTTCACAAGATGCACTTGTAACAGAAATATATTCCGCTTCAGCAGAGGAAAGGGCAATGATCTTTTGCTTCTTAGAACTCCAAGATATGACTTTAGATCCCATGCAAAATAAATAACCTGATGTGTTTTTTCTATCATCTATAGATCCAGCCCAATCACTATCTGAATAACCTTTGAGAGAATTATCTTCTTCTGAAGTATATTTAATCCCAAAATTCTTGGTACCTTAAATATAGCGAAGAATCCTTTTTGCGGTTGCATAATGAAGTTTGCTTGGCTTGCTCATAAATCTTGATACAACACTGACTGCATATACTATATCCGGTCTTGTATTAGTTAAATATAATAAGGAGCCTACAAGACTCCTATAAAGAGAGCCATCAGCTTCTTGAGCTCCATAATTTGCAGAAAGTTTTGTATTGGCTGGCATAGGAGTTGCTTCTAGCTTGCAATTTAACATAAGAAATTTCTTGAGAATATCACATACATATTTTTCTTGAGAGATAAATATTTCACCTTCTTTCTGTTGAACTTGAATACCAAGAAAGTATCTCATAAGACCTAGATCTGTCTTTTCATATTCTTTCATCATTGCTTCCTTGAATTTTTCAATCATCTTGAAGGAATTGCTTGTATATATAAGATCATCAACGTAAAGACATACGATAAGGAAATTGCGTGTACCTTCTTTCATCACATAAAGAGATGGTTCATTAGGACTTCTTAGAAAACCATTATCACGAAAATATCCATCAATTTTATTATTTCAAGCTCTTGGTGCTTGCTTTAAGCCATACAAGGCTTTACGGAGACGATAGACCTTTTCTTCATTATCTTTGGAGATATATCCTTGAGGTTGTTCAACATAAACCTCTTCTTCAAGATCTCCATTATGAAATGCAGATTTAACATCAAATTGATAAACTGGTAATTTCTTTTGAGCAGCAAGTGCAAGCAAAATTCTAATTGTCTCCATACGAGCAACAGGTGCAAAAGTTTCATTATAATCAATACCTAGTTGTTGCGAATAGCCTTTAGCAACCAATCGAGCTTTATGCTTGTGAATGGAGCCATCTTCATTATATTTGACTTTATAAATCCATTTAAGACCAATGACATCTTTATTCTTAGGACGGTCCATGAGCTCACAAGTGTGATTTTTATTAATGACTGCAATCTCTTCATTCATTGCTTGAATCCATACTTCTTCCCTAGACGCTTCTTCAAATTTTTGAGGCTCACAAGCAAATAAAGCAATAGCAGAAGATGATGCATAAATTTCTTGAATAGACCGTACCTTTTGTTGTGGATGTTCTGAGTCAGAGACATTTGGCCCAACTGGTCTTTGAATTGAAGGAAAAATATCTTCATCATTTGGATTGTCTTCTTCAGCTGCAGCTTGCTTTTGTAGCACTGAAGAATCATCTCATTTCCATGAAGATGTTTCATCAAAGATGACATCTCTTGATATAATTAATTTTCCTTCTTTGGGATCATATAATCTATAAGCTTTAGATTCATCACAATATCCAATGAAGATAAATTTTTCTCCTTTTTCATCAAACTTTTCTTGTCTAACTTGAGATGGAGTATGAGCATATGCAATAGAGCCAAAGATTTTGAAATGACTAACCTTGGCCTTCCTTTCATACCATGCTTCATAAGGTGTTCTATCCAATACTGCTTTGGTAGGAGATCTATTCAATATATAAACCGTGGTATTTACTGCTTCCGCCCAAAGTTTGTTAGGAAGACCCTTATCTTTTAGCATGCTTCTTCCCATCTCAACGATTGTTCGATTTCTTCTTTCAGCTACTCCATTTTGTTGAGGAGTATACCTTGTTGTTAGCTCCTTCTTGATTCATTGAGTTATGCAGAAGTCTTGAAATTCTTTGGATGTAAATTATCCTCCACGATCTGATCGGAGGACTTTTATTTTTCTTCCACTTTGTTTTTCAACAAAAGCTTTAAACTTGGTAAAGGTAGAAAAGACTTCTGACTTTTCTTTCAAAAAATAAACCCACATCATTCTACTGTAATCATCAACAAATAATAAGAAGTACCTGGCTCCATTGATAGAAGGAGTTTGAGTTGGTCCACATACGTCTGAGTGTATCAACTCAAGTGGAGCTTTTGCTCTCCATGACGTCTTTGTGAATGACAATCTATGCATCTTGCCATATATGCATCATTCACATATACTTTCATCTTTTTTGATGAACGGAAGCCCGACAACTAAGTTCTTCTGCTTTAATAATATGAGGCTTCTAAAATTTAAGTGTCCAAATCTTAAATGCCATAACAGAGAATCGTCCTCATTTATAGCTTTTAAAGCATAACCTTCTTTTAAGGGTATTGATAATGGAAAGACTTTATTTAGAGCCATTTTAATATCCGCGATTAGTAGCTTTCTTCTTTTATCAAAGATTTTGCATACTCCATTATCAAATCTTAGAGAATGGCCATTATTCATAAGTTGGCCAACACTTAGAAGATTCTCAGTTAAGCCTGGAACATAGAGGATATCATGAATGAGTTTAAAAGTATCTTTCTTTGTTTGTACTGTAATAACTCCTTTGCCTTCCATATTTTGCAGCTTTCCGTCTCCAAGCTTAACTTGTGAACTGTGCCATTTTTCAAGGCTCACAAATGCATCTTTATTCCCTGTCATGTGGTTACTACAACCACTATCGACATACCAAATGTCTTTAGACACTTCTTTAGTATTCATGCAAGAATAAAGTAATGGATTGGAATCCTCATTTTTTGCAATATAATTAGACTCATTCTTTTGAAACCAGCAGTCCCTTTGAGAATGATTTGCAATTTTGCACCTTTTGCAACGGAATCTATAATCTTTAGATTCATGATTATCTTTCTTGCAAATAATGCAATGAGAAGAAGATTTTCTTGTACCTGGAGCTCTTTGATTATATCCTCCTTTAGATCTTCCATTGTCTTGATCTCTATGGATCCATGTCTTTCATCATTCTTTTGTCTCCTTGCATATTGTCCCCTTCTTTGCTTGCCATGATCTCCACTCTTTGCTTTGAAGATGCTCATTTTTGTTTGAAATGCTTGCTTCAAGGGCTGAGTAGTAAACCTGCTAATCCTTTGCTCATGTGCTTCAAGTGAGCCCATTAATTCATATATAGAAAGGGAAGATAAATCTTTCGATTCTTCAATAGCAGCAACAACATGATCAAATTTAGCATGTAGACTTCTTAAAATCTTTTCAACAACCTTCTTATCAGTAATGGTATCACCATAGCTTCGAATTTGGTTTATAATAATAGAAACTCTTGAAAAGAACCCTTGGATATTTTCACCATCTTTCATTAAGAGATTATCAAAATCCCTCCATAAAGATTGGAGCTTGATAGAAATTACCTTGGCAGATCCTTGAAATTCTTTCTTCAAAATCTCCCATGCTCTTCTTTAGAAGTAGTTGCTCCAGAAATACGAGGAAAGATAGATTTACTTACTCCTTGCTGGATGAAGAGAAGGGCCTTTGCATCTTTCTTCTTGTTCTCCTTAAACTCTTTCTTCTTTCCTTCACTTAGTGAAGCAAATATATCTGCATCTTTAGCCTCTTCATAACCTTCTATTACAAGATCCCACAAGTCTTGTGAGATGAAGAGAGTCTTCACTTGAAGACTCCAATAATCATAACTTTCTCCATCAAATATAGGAATGGAGCTTTGGGTATAGTTGAATAAAGGTGTATTGGAGGTGGATGCCATGATATGAAGAAACAAGAAAAGGATTCAACAAGGATGTAAGGATGAATAGGCTCTGATACCAAACTTGTTGGAGCAGCGGAAGATTGGTGGTGTATAAGAAGCAAATAAGAGGGAGAGAATATGGATAAATGCACAAGGTATATGTAAACTTAAGAACTTCTTTTTACTAAAACTTGAACTTGCATACAACACTTGAACCTTTACATGAAGAGGACTTACAATGTTTACAACAAAGGAAGAGAGACTTACAACACTTAGAAGGAGGAGGACACTTGAGAGACTCTTATGTTGGTAGAGAACTTCTTGTTGTTGTTGTGTCAAATGAGGACCCCTTGGGTGGTATTTATAGGCCCCCAAGAGGGTGGAGATATTTTGGAAGAGAGATCTAGACTCCTCTTCCATGCTTATCCTTTAAGTAGAAATATCTAGATATTTTGGTGGGAGGTGGAGAAATATCTAGATATTTTCTCCACCTCTCTCTTTTCTAGAAACTTCTTCCTTATGTGAGTAGAGGATATAGGCCCACATATTCTCATATGGTGGAGTATTATAGGCCCATGTGTATAGTAGCCCATTAATACTTCATGACAGATTCCTCGTCCAATGTGGTTCCCAAGAATACAGTTATTCCTATCCACATCTCATTATTTCACCTTATTCCACTCTTATTACTATCTTTTTTCCACCTTAAATATCCTCATTCCACCTTATTCCCTTTATTCCTATCTTTCCAGGAGAACAGAGAATAGACTCTTATTCTCCTTATTCTTCATCATTATTCATGCTTATTCCCGAACCGAACGCCCTCTAAGGTTATTCAAAATGAAATTTTATCAGCAACTGAGAATAACTCAAATTTGTCACAAATGAGATATTACATTTTAGATCTATGATTATTCTTATAATTAGTTTATAATAGAGGGAGGATCACTCGCATGGACCAGGTCAAAAATTACATAATGAAAGATCTTGACAGATCTCTACCACAATATTGCCTAGTCCACTTGTAGACTACATTATGATACATCTTTTCTTCCCATGATTCCCTCTAGCCAAATTTATTAAGTTACATTGGGTTGTGTTTGCTTGATTTGGTCTTGTCATGCATGTTACTTGACTTATTTAATTTGTTTGGTTCATTCGTCTTTATTTTAAGATTCTATTTATCTAGGATGAAGCTAGACATTTCTATTTAGAGGATTAAACTATTGAGACATTATTTATTTAATTCATTCAAGTATTGTTCTTATTTTTTTGACACTAACATTTATAAAATATTTTTTTACAAAAATACCATTGTAAACTTACATTTTTCACATAAATATCAGTACAAACGTTGAATTGACGAAAAAGATCCTTGCAGAATTTCAAATCTCAAAAATACAGTTCTATTAATATGGTGTTAAGTAATACCAATAAAGCTACTATTTTAAGTAAAATTAAACAATGCTTTAAGTATATGGGATGCGAAGAGCTATAGGTATATAATTTAGCCCATTATCATATTATATATATATATGGGGGCAGGGAGCCTGCACCCTGGGGTGTAGGAAACTCCTAGCACCCACCCCGATATTCGATTATTTTGATTTGTTTTTTGAACTAAAAGTTAGGGGGATTTACTTAATATGTTGAGGGGAATATGTGTTTCAAATTTCATGCAAAACAAACATTCCTAACATGTTCATCTAGACAGGGTCGATTTCAGTAATTCTGAGACCGTTAAAATTGAGTAGCCTTGATGGAGATGCTAGAAGTCTTCAATTAAGTTGAATTTTGAATAACAACATGGTAATACATGGTGATCTAAATCCTCCAAGGTTTCATATCAAAAAAAGCAAAAATAATGAAATTAGGCTGGGTGTAGGGAGTTTCCTATACCCGCCGGTGTAGGGTCCTTTTTCCACACACACACACATACACACACACACATATATATATAGGATTTTTATCCAATGCGCACAGGGCTCATTAGCGTTTCGGTGAGTACCATTTGGAGGCCACACACGTGTATTACCAATTGAGTGGTTACCTATTTCGAAGGATGTTGTTTTTGGAAGGAGATTAATATGCAAAGTGATTTAACAATAAGTGGTATTCCAATTATATCGCGTCCTAAAAAATAAGAAGATCGTTTTGGAAAGAAAACATTCGAATCGATGATTTCTTGCAGAAAATCGAGATTCAAATGCTCATGTCAGTAATATATACACAATGGACAAGTAAGTACTTGTTGTGAAGTCAGTAATATCCAAAACAATGGTCAGTAATTTACATTTATTTTATTATATGGTGTAGAATTCAGTAATATATACACAATGGTCAAGTAAGTGCTTGTTGTGAAGTCAGTAAAACCATAACAAATGGTCAGTAATTTCTATATGTATTATTTCTTTGAATAGAATTCAGTAATTTAGAGACAATACTCACATAAATGGTTGTTGTGAGATCAGTTTGATCCCAACAATGGTCAATAATTTACATTCTTTTTATTACATGGTGCAGAATTCAGTAATATATACACAATGGACAAGTAAGTGCTTGTTGTGAAGTCAGTAATATCCAAACAACGGTCAGTGATTCACATTCATTTTATTAAATGGTGTAGATTTCAGTGATATATACACAATGGACAAGTAAGTGCTTGTTGTGAAGTCAGTAAAAACATAACAAATGGTCAATAATATGTGCATGATTCTCAAGCAATAGCTACTATGAGATCAGTAATAACAAAGTAATGGTCAGTAAGTCATGGGCATTGCTCAAGTAAGAAAGTAACTATTTGTTAATGCAATGCACATTACATATACAACGGTATTAATAAGCATTTGTTATGTTATTACTGATCTCACAACACACATTTACTTGACCATTTTATACATATTACTAAATTCTGTACAATGTAACTATTTGGATGTAAATTACTGATCATTGTATTGATATTACTGATCTCACAATAAGCATTTACTTGACCGAATTATATTTATTACTATCATAGTGTTTGGATCCTTAATCATCCGTGTTGAATCATTTATTTGGATCGTTTCTTTCCAAAACCGTCTTCCCATTTTTAATGACGTTGTATAATAGGAAATATAGGATTTTTTTAAATATGCGGTAGCCTATAATTAGAAATATAGTTATAGCTAATACACGTGTATGGCCCAGAGTGGGTGCTCTTTGAAACGTTAATGGGCACAGGACTCGTTGGATAAGCCCTATATATATATATATATATATTGTGACATGTGTATATGTATTCGTATAAAAAAAGATACATACGTAAACGTTACTTTGATATCCACATATGTTTGTGTCTGCATTTGTATATTCTGACTTATAGGGCATGTTTGGTAGTTTGGTTGGGTTGGGTTGGGTTGGGGTATCCTCCAGTGAATAGTATTTGTTTGGATGGTTTGAAGGGTTGGAATGATAAATGTGATGTGACATTGATTATGTGTAATATTAACTTTTTTAACGATTACAATATGTTTTTATGTTAATTTTTTATTTGAACATGATTAAAAATATTACAACAAAGAAATTGTGTGGTTCATTCAATTAATTCCAACTCAAGTATGCAGGGATAGAGCACGGGGTATGCCAAGTTACCCGAGGTGACCTGGCAACCAAATAAGCCCTAAAATTTTTGAGATATTATCCATATCAAATCGGTATTCATTTTTACATCTATGTGTAAAGATACAGTAGCATGTTATTCATATACGTTAATATCCATGTCGATATTCATAGTCATATTTTTAAACAGATATACATATGATAACACTTATATCATTATCCATAACCGACCACTTATATCCTTATTTTGGTATCTGGCATAGTATAGGTACTCTTTATATTCTAGATTTTGATTATTATTTTAACAATACAACTTTAGTGATAGATTTATGCATGTTTGAAGTGAAAGTATTTAAAGGTCAGTATGTGTATAAGATGTAAATATTAATAGCTAGTTATACATTTTTTATGAAGGTCAGTTGACTACAATAAAATGAGTCTATGGTGGTAGCTTTTTTAAATCAGTTAATATATCATCTATTGCAAAATATATAATGATGAATACTATTCGTTACAACATTATTTTTACATCTAAAATTAGCCGTGTATGTCATATTTGGTGACGTCCATATAAGGATGTTTATTCATTGCTTGATGTTTTTTAAAAAAAATGAACTAATAGTCATCATTGAAATAGCGACAGGGAAGCATTGTTGTATGGACCGTCACTATTGACATAGCAACATATACTATATTTTGTTCCTAATTTCATGTATAGATAACCATCTCACAACGAACAATAATCGTCTATATATTTAACAACGGACAATGGGATAACGGATTAAAAAAATGTCACTATGAACTCATTTTGTTGCAGTGCACTGTCGCTGCTCTTAATGGGTTTCTTTAAGTCCAGTTAACCAGTTTAGTTAGTCAGTTTCAATATTAAGATGTAGTTGGTCAAAATAAGGCATATTGCTCTTATTGAGGCAGCTTGTGTAAGGGAGGTGCCCTTAAGAATGGTGGCACAACTTGGGATTCAAGTTGGGAGGTTGACAACTTTAGAGGGCATCTTGGGAGCTCAACAATCTTTCAGTGGTCTGTAAAAATCCCCTTATATAGTCAAACTCACCATCTACCCTAATCTCCTCACAATCCACTGACACACCCTACCATTACTCCCCATCTTGCCTTGAAAGTCAAACCAATGTTGAGGAGAAGATATAGTTGTTGGTGTAACAAGTGTCTCATGCCCTATACTGGTATGTGTTGGGGAAGTAGCTACTGGGAACTACAAGAAGGAGGTCATACCAACCGGCGTAAAGAACCATATGCCAGCATATTTTCCCTTGTGTAGTGGCAGACCGTAGTCGCATAAGGTTCCATGGTGTTAGATCATTGGTCTAATTATAGGTTTATATCGTGTTTTGGGGTGTAGATCGAAGGAATAGGAACGACCAACACCAACTTAACGATATTCTAGCAAGTTTTATGGTCTTTAAGGCTAGGTAAGTAAAGAAAATATCTTTTGTCCGCTTGCTATTTCAATTATTTGTGGAGCATTGTCTATAGGTGTTGGCCATAAATAATTGATTTGAAAATCAGTCTAAGGTCAGATGATAAACAGAGCTAGGTGTATGGTATTGGCATTGTGAATGCATGAATTGTGTTTGAGAGAATGTTGATATCAAAATGTTTGTTATAGGAGATTAAGGATACTAGGACCAACTTAGACCACATCTTACTCATCATATCTTCTATGTTAAACTTACAAGAATCACATTGGGGTTCAACTGAACTGATGGGGAAAAAAGGCAAAACAAAACATAGATTATTGTAGAAATTCACCGAGAAATACCAATCTTAAGAGTACACGAGGGTTGTAACTCTTTGGAGTAATTGTATAATTTTCCTATGTTTATCCCTGAATCATATCTCAGTCCTATATAAAGAGAGAGGCTTAGGCTTTATTACTAAAACAGTAAATTATGGAGCATTCATCATTGCTTGGACCATCTCTCTTAAGAGTTTTCCCCATATACAAATCATTTATATATATAATCGCTTTCCTAAGCATCTCATGAAGCAGTGTCATGTAGAACCTTCAGCATCCATTAGACCATCTAGTGTTGTGCCTAGAACCACCTCATATATATGAAGCATCTACAGTCATGCAGACCATCAAGTTTTATGCCTCCTAGGATCATCATCACCATTCAGACCAACCTGAAGTAACCCGTTTAGCGATACTGTTGGAGTATTTGGTTGTGCGCCTATTGAGTTGTAGATAGGTAAATGGATACCTCCAGAATACATTTACCCCATCCCAGTGTTTAATCACACATCTACCAGTGGTGGGACTTGGAAGCTCTGTGGAGGCTATATAAGGAGACCCAGACCTCCTGTATCAGATGAAAAAGTGCAATGCATAACATGCCCCTTTGAGGGCTTCTCCCGTGGTTTCATCCCGCTCCTCACGAAGTAGGGTTCCACGTAAAATCATGGTGTTTCATGTCTATCTTTCTTTATTATTATGCTCTGTTTATCATTCTGATTCTGATTCCTATTTTCTGACAGATACTGTGCAGGCTACTTTTATATGATGCTGTCACCTAACACTGATGTGAAAAATCCCATCAATTTGTTTTGCAACGCTAAGGGCTCGAAATCCAGATTCCAGAATCCATTTAAACGGTCTAGTAGTTGAAATGGTCTAGTAGTTGAAGCAGTGGACTCCCACTCCAATGAACATGGTTCCCCCCCCCCCCCCCCCCCCAACTAGTAAAAAAAGTTCAGATTCCAAGATTGCACTGTGCAGCACTTAACCAATTATATATAACCCCGGCAGCATGAAGCCTAGATTCCAGATGTGATGTAGCCTCGCATGCCATCTTTATTGACAAATCACGTGCAACGTCTTCAACAATTGTATGTGTTATGTTCTCTACCACATTTCCTGATCTTTTCAGAGTGATTTTGTCACAAGGACAGATCGATCTCCGACATTTGGATCATCGACCAAACAGTTAAGTGTAAATGTGAATGTTCAAATAAATTCTGTGGTAAAGAGTCTTGTGAAGAACACGGAATAATCCACTTATATTTCCAAGTTGATTGCCAAACATGGATTTACGGACTTAACCTTCGGCCACACTAAAAGAAATGTCTACTTCGTTTCCTCATTGCATAAATTTTCCGTGACTCCAGACATAAATATGAACACATCTTGTCAATACTACATTTTTCATTATAAGCACAAACAAAAACAAGTAAATTCATCTCATAGTGGAAGCAAAAACACAAAGAACCTGATCGAAGAGAGATAGATTTCCTTCTATTTTTGTTACTTTGCACTCAGCTATAATAGCTAAATTTTGTTGCTTTGTCAAAAACAAGCACCCCCTAGAGATTAAAATCTTATATTGGAAGAATGAGGTAAACCATACCAACGAGTATAAAAGTTTACTGTGTAATTACTAAATAATCAATCTGTCTTGAATTTGATCCCCCCGTATAAATGATCATGCAGTTCCAACAGCATGATGAAATTCCACAGCAATTGCCTAACACAGAAAGACATGGACTTCTTATATATTTTTTTTTCAATTACAACACCATTGCATCTCATATACATTAAAGTGAACCAATGAAATCATTATCTAACAAACATGTCATTTAGTGTAACTTGACGAAGAAAGTAATGATCTTGACTCTTTATATGAGTTGTGTATCTTTGCATGTTTTTATATGCATTAAACAGAAAACAGGACGAATCCACTGCATGTGTATCGGAAAATTCACATGCAAGCTGAACAGGTGGGGATAGGTCAGATCTGGTTAGCTGGCGATTGGGCTGACGCCGATCTCATGTAAGCTCTGCAGAACTGTTGCACCATAACAATCCAGCCCAAGTGTTTCCAGGGTCTATGGTTCACATTGGATGACCTCACATAGCGGCCCGCATAGCGCCACGTGCCGCCTCTTTCTTCAACTCCGCAGCCATTCCACTTCCTCTGAAGTACATGTACACTTGCTGCAAAGAGGTGGAAACAATGTGGGATATTTTCCCTCAAACGAACAGAAACAAAGTCGCATTAATTGAGAGGAGCACGTATCAGATATGTAATTCTGCATCTAATGGTGATCGATTTATGGCAGGCAGAACAAGTCAGGCATCTTATGAATATCAAGTGGCTTGATCATGAGTGAGACGCTTGAGGCCCAGAAGATTTGGTATTTTCTTAAGGCATGGGAGGTGTGCTCTCCCATGGGGAAACAAACTAATATAATGCGACCAGGAAAAATGTTAGAAATAGATATAAAATAAATGCAAATGCAATCTAATGATGACATGAAATATGATGCGAAAGACGGGATGCTAATCTATTTAATGAATTCCCATAATATTCATCAAATGTGATAAAGAAGTTTCAGTTGGATTCAGGTTTCATTGACTGCCTTCTTGAACTAGGAGATATCGAGACAATTTTTTCCATCACATTGGCTCCTAATAGGGATAAGACAAGAGAGATTAGAGGTCAAGGGGTGGAGAGAAGTAGCGACAAAGTGAGCGTGGCTTAGATGGAGGTTACTAAGAAGAAATATGCACATTGTATCCAGCATGAGGGCCACCGTGGAGTAGATAGAAAATCTGCCGTGGTTTGTGCTTCCAAAGCCAGTCGAACCACGTGGCATGAGACTGAAGGGACCCTGACAAGCTTCTTGCATGCAGCAGCATAGGCCTTGTTGAGGTTCAATTCTGCAAAGGGGTTGACAGCAGTGGGGTGCTGGCAGGTGATACTTCTGCCTTGGTGGGGGTGCAAGTTATTCTAACGCAGTTGAGGTGGAGGCACCTAGAGTCATTGCCTCCGTTGAGACCACGTTGTTATACAGTTCACTTTTAGGATGATACCACGGCCCTGAGCAAACATTAGCAAGCTTCTGCTAATAGGGATTAACACAGTTCAAATACAGGCATTTTCATATTTATATGAATTTTTTCTATGGAATATAATGTGGATTTTGATGCTATTTAAATATGAGCTTTCATTTCCATATCCAAGGTGTTAAGTTACTCGGCTTATTGGTAAATGGATCATGGGTGAGGATCCATTTACCCACTTGGGTTCTACTGATGTAACTCACCCCACCTTGACTTTGGGACATATGAGAGAAAAAAAGAAGGTTATTGTTGCTGTGAGCAACCAGGATCAGTTTCCCTGTGGTTTTTTTCCCTCCAATTAGGAAGGTTTCCACGTAAATCTTGTGTCTTGTGTGTTGGGGTTTGTCTTGATTCTTTTTCTACATGGTATCAGAGCCTTCGAGATTCAAGATTACATTTCCCCGTTGTGTTTATTAAGCTGAAGCTAGCGGAGCTGCTGCATTTGGGCTTCATCTGGAGGCCATTTTCCGGTTAGGGTTCCGCCTAGAAGGTGTTGTTGCTGCACTCGGTGCTGCCATCTCTGGGTGGTGTTGCTGCATTTGCCAAACCTATTTGTCCCGTATGATTTCTCAATATAAGCTGGTATTGTTGCAACATTTTTAGGTTTCTTTTGTGTGCCTTGGAAGTGGTCTACAAAGAGGTTGGTGCTAGGTTATGAGAGGGAACAACTAGGTTTGGGCAAAGTTGCACTTGACTTAGTGGTGGATACCAAGTGTTTGAGAAAATGCTTGAGAAGATGTTTGCTTACTAATTTGTGGTGTCATTGCTATGTGCCTTCTGTTGTTGTTCTTCTCCGATTCGAGGTTCTTAAGGGTCATTCTCAAGGGTCGCGTTGTTCGGGGACACCTTGCTTGCAATTACGGGGTAAGTTGTTGAGTCAAGTTACTGCAAGGGATGCAAGTTGCTGCTACTGTTGTAAGTGGGGTCGGAAACACCTTTGAGCTGCAAGTATTGTTGTTCAAAGTACTCCTTGAGCTGGATTTCTTTCATTGGGCTGCAAGTGTTGCTGTTATTGTCCTTTTTGGGACTGCACTACGTGCCAGTTTGTTTCTTGGTGGTTCTATCCATCTTAGTGTTGGTTGTTTGGTCCTTGTTTGCTCAGCTGTAGTGATCCGGGATTGGTTTCGTTAAGATCACAAGGTAGTGGTGGTGTATTCCTTCCTTCATGGGCAGTTGATCTAAAACTTAGGTGGATAATTGATAGTGGTGCCACTGACCATATGAGGGGTGATCCAAAACTATTTAGAACCTACAAATTGGCCTCCGACAATGATCATGTAGCTCTTGTTAATAGATCTCATGTCACTGTTGTTGGGAAAGGAAGCATATCACTTCTTGATAAATTCGTTATTCACATTACACTTCATGTTCCAAGTATGCCTCTAAATCCCCCTTTCTGTTAGTAAGATAAAAGAATCGAACTGTGAACTTATTTTACCTCTGATAGATGTGTGTTGCATGACTTGGAAACAGGAAGGAAAATTGGGTTGGCATGATTTCTGAAGATTTGTAACTTTTACCAATTAAAGTGATAGCTACTTTAAAAAGTGTGATTCGAGGAAGGAAGGACAAGAATGATTGCCAGTGTCAAGTCATGCAATAGCATGAGCATCTTGGCAATCTTCCATTTAGTTATCTTAAAGAATTATTTTCTTTACTATTTAAAGACTTGAGCTCTACAAACTTAGTGTATCATATTCGTTTGAAGGTAAAGCACACTTGTGCAACATATTCCGTTTCTAAAAGTAACACAAGTGAGCCTTTTGAGCTAATCCACTTTGATGTTTGGGTTACCGATAACATTCCTACTCATAATGGCTACAAGTACTTCATTACGTTTATTGATGACCATTCTCGAAACATACTTCGAGATCGTGGAAAAGTTATCAGCACCATAAAAAAATTCAATCTTATTGAGACACAATACAGGAAAGTGATCAAGCAATTCAGGTCTAGTAATGCATGTGAATATTTGTCTAAGGAACCGCATGAACTGTTTAGTGCTAAAGGAACTATTCATGAGACCTCTTGCAAGTATACCCCTTAGCAGATTGGTGTAGCACAGCAGAAGAATTGGCATCTTCTTGAAGTTAGCAGAGCCCTCCTATTTCAAAGAACCTCCCCAATTTGGGGAGAGAATGTTCTTAAGGGTGCCTTCCTTATAAACAGAATGCCCTCAAGACGATTTAATATGGCTACTCTGTTTTCTATTATTCAGCTTGAACATGAGTGTTGGTCTCCCTTCAAAGATTTTTGGTAGTGTTTGTCATTTCCACAATTATGCATGTGATGTAAAGAAGCTTGATGCACGTGCAATTAAAGGTATCTTCTTGGGATAATCTCCTATGCAAAAAAGCTATAAATGCTTATGCCCCAAGAATGGAAATTTGCATGTTACTAAAGATGTCTCCTTTACTGAGCACGAATCTTATTTTCCTGGGATTCTCTTCAATGGGAGAATGGAAGTAACTATGAAGGAAATGTTCAGGATGTTCTTCTACTAAATGCATGTGATATTTCTATGAGCTCTATGGGTAACTCCAACCAGACTGATACAAAGAAAGAAGGATGGAAACTTCGTTCTCCTCAGTTGTATGAAAAAGTTTACAGCAAGAAATATCTACAAGGGACTCGGATGCAAACTCTAGAAAAAGAGATAAATCGCAATCTTGTTCAAACCATGGATGATCCAAGTCCTTCCACTATTGTTGGCGATTTAGGTTCTAATCCAGAAAGTGATCAAGAAAGGATGTTAATGACAACAATGTGTCACGGGTTGATCATTTCTAAAGAAAATTCTAATGCACATAGATGTGGATGAAGAGAAATAAAGCTCCCATTGAGATATGCAGAATGTACAAGATACCCTATTGAAAGATATGTTGGCTACTCCAAGCTTAGCAAAAAGTATAAATGCTTTATCTCATCATTGTTTGGCTCTATGATTCCTAGGAATTTTGCTAAAGCTAAGGTTGATCCTAGATGGGTTCGAGCTATGCAAGAGTAGATGGAGGTCCTTGAAAAAAACTGTACATGAGAAATCGTAGATATCTCAGATGGTGCACATCCGATTGGTTCAAACTTGATATAAACAATAAAATACAAGCCAAATAGGCATGTAGGAAGATACAAGGTTAGACTTGTTGCACGGGGGTTCAGTCAGAAATATTTCACATGTAGTGAAAATGAATATTGTGTGAATTGTACTCTCTTGTTGTTGTCAAATATTGGGAGCTTCATCAGATTGTGAAGAATGCCTTCTTAAATGGAGACTTCTGGAAGATGTATACATACATATGACACCTAGTCAGGAGAAGACGGGTAATTTTTTTTAAGAAAAAAAGGCTTATATCGTGTAGGTATGGGCCCAAAAACTTCACCATTAATCACCAAATAAAAACTTTACAAGACACCACAAAGGAAACTAATTCCACACTTAATATACTACAAACACTAGTTTTCACTCAACGCCTTAGCATGTACCCTGTGAAAAAATTTCCCCGTCCCATGTTTCCGCCACCGTAAAACCAAGGATGTCTGCCAGCGCCTTCAACCGAGGGAATCTAGCGTCCAGGGCCCCCCCCTCCACTCCAATCATCCAATCAAAAATGAAATGCCTCTCCATCTCCAACTACGGTCCTTAAAAAGACTGCATCTCATGTGCCACACCACAAATTCCCCACCAAAAAAAGGAAGGTGACGCACGCATATCTCTAGACCTCGAGAATGATAGGTCAGGCTCACAAATTCCCTAAATAAGCTTGCACACCAAACTATCACAATCACCTATTATATGCATCACCCACTTACCTAGAAGTACCTTGTTCATCTCCTCCAAACTCCTCACTCCAAGATCCACATCCTCTTTTGCACAAGAAACTGACCTCCAATCCACCAGAGCAAAAGTAGGGGATTGTTCCTTTGTCGACCATTAAAACCGCCTCATGATAGCTTCCACTCTCCTCCTAACGAAAATTGGCATAATCCTTTATGACAAGGAAGAAAATGGGAATTGTAGATCGAACCGATTGTAGTAACACCAACCTCCCCCCCGACAAGCAAACCGACTTTCACCCGACCAGCTTCCGCTATGATTTTTCAATTATCGGTAACCAATCAGCTTTGTCTATATGGATTGAAACAGCCTCCGAGAGTCAGGTTCAAGATGCTTAGAATTGTGATGCTCAAGTTGGGACATCGTCAAAGCAATGGAGATCGCACTCTCTTTGTCAAAAAGAGAAAAATTGCCCTTCTGCTTGTTTTATATCGATGATACGATTATCATAGGGGATGATGAAGATGAGATAGGTCGCTTAAAAGGTGAACTTGTTACAG
The DNA here is from genome assembly GCA_037367405.1 of Ottelia alismoides. NCBI lineage: Eukaryota > Viridiplantae > Streptophyta > Magnoliopsida > Alismatales > Hydrocharitaceae > Ottelia > Ottelia alismoides. The sequence continues at coordinate 166,712 of JAZKJV010000091.1, read as the reverse complement.
TTTTTGATTTGAAGGGCCTAGGCATTGAGTTTGCAAGGTCGAAAGAAGGCATAATTCTATGAATCTCTGCCAAATAAAATATACTTGACATGTTAAAGGAAACTAGAAAGTTATGATGTAAACTTGTTTCTACACCTATTGAGGAAAATTATAAGTTGAGCATCAAGGATGGAAGGCAATTAGATGAGAACTTCAAGAGTGGGTACCACAGACTTATGGAGAAGCGAATTTACCTCACCTTAACCAGACCTAACATCACTCATGCAGTAAACATGGTGAGTCAATCCATGCATGCCCCTACAGATATTCACATGAAGGCTATAGAGCGTATCATGTGCTACATAAAGAAGGATCCTGGAAAAGGTCTCTTTTTTATCAAAAAACACAAAGATGGATATTGAAGGATACATTGATGCCGATTGAGTTAGGTGCATGGATACAAGAAGATCTACTACAAGATATTGTATATTTCTTGGTGGCAACCCGGTGATTTGGAGAAGCAAACACCAATCGATTTGTGCCAAATTTAGTATTGAAGCGGAATATAGGGTTGTGACTATGGGTGTTACTGAGATGTTATGGCTAAAGACTATTTTGGCTGACATCGAAATGAATCAAGAGCTCTCCATGAAGATATTTTGTGCCAATAAATTTGTTATACATATTTCCAACAATCATGTTCTGCATGATCGAACCAGGCATGCGGAGATTGACAGTTACTTCATCAGAGAGAGAATTGATTCCAAGGAGATTGTTCTGTCGTTAGAGATGAAAACGGATCGGATACGCATCGGATATACCTATTTCCATATCTATATTCGCTTCATCTCTATCAAATACGAATATGGATATGGATATGATTCAGATATGCATTATGGAAACCATATCCTTAAAAATACGGATACGAATCCGAATTGGATATTTATCGAATCCGAATACGGATCGAATAAAGAGCTAATACAAATCTGAATCGAATAAAGAGTGAAATCCAAATATGGATCCAGTAAGCATGGAATCGGAATACATATCGAACAAAGACCACAAATGAATATGAATTGATTTTTTTAATCAAAGTTCATAATGATTTTAAAAGTGGCAATGAAATATAAATAAGTTGCATCATGACAAAAGGGAGTGTCGAGGTGACCTGCATTATTGATCGGAAGTAAAAGGGGATAGGATTTCATAGGTTTTGTTCATGCTCATCCTCAAAGAAAAGGAATTTATTAATATCAATAATATATTGTATTATATAATGTATAATACCAATATAATGGCGTATATTATTTATATAAAATAATATTAAATATTGAATTAGGATATCCGGATCCGAATCCGGATATTCAAGCCATTACCATATCCGTATGCATATCCGGAAAATTTTTTACAACCCATATCCATATCCGATTCGTATTCGATTAATATTCGGATACGGATATCCATATCCAATAATTTTTTGAATACGGTAAGCGGATATTCGGATATATCCATATCCGTTTTCATCCCTATCTGTCGTACATTAAAACCGGAGATGAAGTGATTGATATCTTCACCAAGAGGCTTCCTACAACTAGTTTTGTGAAGAATACTGACAAGTTGGGCATGTACAATCTCTATATCCAACTTGAGGGAGAGTGTTGAGTTACTTGGCTAATGGGTAAATGGATCATGAATGAGGGTCCATTTACCCACTTGGGTTCTACTTATGTAACTCGCCCCATCTTAGCTTTGGGATACATGAGAAAGAAGAACAAAAGAAGGTTCTTGTTGCTGTGAGCAACAAGGATCAGTTTTGCCGTGGTTTTTCCCTCCAATTAGAAGGGTTTCCACATAAATCTTGTGTCTTGTGTGTTGGTGTTTGTCGTGATTCCTTTTCTACACAAGGAAATGGGAAATGAATCTAAATTGGATGGTATTCAAATGTACATATAAATTGAAATTTTGACAGTCATGCACTAAGATTCGATTCAGTAGTGAAAATCTAAGTAATTGATAAAAGTAGGTCCTCAACTTCTTGTTATACATGGAAGCCAAATATATCAGAATTAAACTCTAACAAGCGTAACCTCCAGAATCTCACAAAAATCAACACATATCAGTAACCTATATCCATGTCAGAATTCCTATTTACAGATTCTGCCATGCCATAACCAAATCTGTATTTGATAAAATTAAATGAAACCACTATACTGATTCATATCCACATTTGACAAACTTTCGAATTTAAATATCCATAACCACTATTTTTGTTGGAACTTGTTCTTTCTACATTCACTTCCATTTGCCACTGTCTAAAAAGTAGGAACTCCAAGGAAACTTGATCACAAAGGTGGAGTTCTTGCTTCAGGGGCTTCTTCACTTTTTATGTCTTGACTATTCCGATCGAATGTTGTTGGTTAGGCACATTGTTCTGGTGTGAGGGAGGTCTTCATCAGGTAAAGGAAGCATTCAATTTACCGGAATCCTTTTTTATGACTGGAAGGTCGTTTTAGTCATTTCCAAGTAAGTCAAGGCGTTTGGTTGGCTCATAGATTCAGTAGCAGAGACATCAAGTGTTTTAGGAAGTGATAGAATCTATGAGATGTGGTCAATTGTGCATTCTATGATGAAACAAATAAATATCTTTGAATGAAAATTTTATAGACAATTTTGGGGAACATGTGAAGGCAGCTAGGCTACGGTAACTTTGATATGGATATTCAGGTATAAGGTGGTATTTGGCAAGAATGGTCAATTGGGAAGTCCAGCGGCAAAATGTCTGAAAAAGATAATTGTTTCTTATGTGGAGACCATGTCGGAAAGTGCTTCAGGACAACATGAGTTATGAACAATGTTCAGAGGAATAGTCATTGCATTCTTCAAAAATGCAATATGGAAGACTTCCAACCTCAAGATGTCATCTTTTCTTCCCAGAATTCTAAACAATAATATATAAGAACCCAAATGATAGGCAGCTTTCAGTCTGGATTCTGGCCCAAAGTCCCCTCAAAGGGTTTCAAAACTTGTCTTGAAAGAAAGAGTGGTCTTGAAAGTGATTAGGAGAAAAAGGTTAAAAATAACTAGGTCGTCTGAACTTAAAAGTTGCTGAATGTTCTAGTGGAAAGGATATCTAGTTTACTTAAAGTTGCTTCCAAGCGTTCGTACTTTCTAAAATATTTAAAATTTCTCCAAGATCCTAGAATTTAGGATCGTAAAACAGCCAAAAGTTCACTACCTTATAATCTATGTTGTAAAAAATTATTATCAAAATCATTCCCAGGGACACCCTACAAATTTTCACGGCCCACCCTATCAATTTTCTCTCAAAATTATTATAAAGAGTGGTATGGGGCATAAGCTCCCATGCTGGGTCCCCCTTGATCTATTGTATGCAGCGTTACTCTGCATATATTTCTATACAAGGTTGTTTCCACGGCTGGACCCCCTGACCTCTGGATACCAAGGCAGCAACTTTTCCATTTACAGAACAAATAGAAACAACATTTAAACCAGTGTGGCAATGCAAAGTTCCAACTTATCAAGTTCAGGAAAACGCATGCAATTGTCAAATACCTGGATTACCCAAATACTTAGAAGTGATTCGAAGATGAAAAATGCAGCACCCATGAAATAGAATATCTGTGACCAAGTAGCAAATAGTTAGTAAAAAACATCATACATGCTAGGTTACTAAAACCATTAAAAGGTGACTTGTCAAAACGGAAGTTTGAAAGGTGTTCAATTAGACACATGAGGCTAGCATAAAGATGCACTCGGAGAAATATTGGAAAATATCAGAAACCCAGCAAAATAGCAAGCAAATAACTCAGTATGGTGTCTCAAATTGTGCTGCTCTGCCCACAGCTCACCAATTATTTTGAAAAAGGACGCATATCCTACTACTCTCCTGTTCCAACTCCGTCGCCTCCTGTTCTACCTCATCTTCTATCTTTATTTCTGCCAACTCGGTCCTCTCAACAACCATCTCTAATTCAATTCTACAACCTCCTCCTCCAATGAGTACACTGATGACCAACTAACCCGTACAACCCCCTTCTGAATGCATATACACCCCTCAATCACCATCCCACATTTAACCCCACCCTCCCCCCTCCTGCCTCCAAAGCAAGTCACAATTCCATTTATCATCTTATATGATCCTCTAATATACATGCATCTACATTTTTGTGAAGAAAAATGTGGTGGCCTCCCAAGTTGGGACCCACCTCAAAAAAACAACCATTCATAAAAATTTATGTATATTACAAGTACCTGTCATTACATAGCCTAAGTTCTACACAAAGCCTTACAATGCTCAAGCACATTTTCAGAGAAGACTACATCTACATGAGTCTGACATAGCCGCTTCATAAACTGGCTAACTTTGCTATACAAAGGAGATGTTTGTTCTGGTGATAGTCACATATAGAATCTTCCCAAGAGCTCCATATATCTCCTCTTGTCGATCTCATATGTATCATCATCATAAAGCTTCGTGTTGGGATCCATAGGAGTAGTGGCAGGTCTGTAGTCTGCCATCCCAGTCTTTACAAGGAGATCACTAGCGGATTTCTGCTCAATCATAACAAGTCATCTCTGATTCTAAGAAAATTCAAGCTAAAAAAGTATCGTAGTTCTCCAAGATTCTTGGTGGCAAATTGCTATCCAAGGAATCCCTTAGCCTCACAGATCCCTTATAAATCATCTCCTGTAATAATAACATTGTCAATATAGATCAGAATAATGACAATACCTCTTGATGTCATGCATATAAAGAGCGAGTGATCTGCATCTCCATATGCTTTATGACTGAAGTGCAACAATTTCTTCTGCCATTGTGAAACGCTGCCAATTGTCCTACACAACCCCCTCATATGCTTGTGGGATTATATTAGATGACAATCCTACCACAAACTTCATGAAGCCCTATGACAGATGCCCCAACATGAAGAAGGGTGTATAGCACATCATGCATCCTTTTACGAAGTGCAATTTGCTGGTCAATATCCTCTAAATGATCCACCTCCTACATGACAATCTCATGAATAACTGCACTCTCATCCTGTAAAGTCTTTTGCTGAACAGAAACGTCGACATTGATGTCAGTGGAAATCAAGTGTTCTAAATTTAACAAGTGTTGGACATGCGAGCCCACGGCGAGCCATTATGCAATGAATGTTATTGCAAATATCATTCCATGATCTGAAATGAAGAATAACTAATTTGCATAATAGGTCCCTTAATACAATTAGAGTTATGTACCATGACCATCTTAATGATCATACAATTGTTGATTCAATTACTGAATTACAGAGGTTGGTGCTTGGATGAATATCTAAAGAGTTAGATTGAGGACTCATCAAGCACCGTCAAATGATTGTTAAGAGATGATCTCCAGCCTAAGTAGGAGATGAAAATCCTTTCTCACTAGGCTGATATCTGACCGACCTCTTGATGCATGTCCTCTGCATGGGAATAGAGACTCGGAGGTGTCAGATTAGTTAGGTCAAAGATTTGACTTAACGAGATCGAGATAACCAAAGTTCTATGTCGTATGTTGTCACGATATAGGCACGCATCCTTTGACCGGAGACAGATGTGTTACTATATGTCTGAGTATGTACATTTGGAAGACCAATAGGTTCATGACCTAATCAAGGTCTATACACCGGCGCGCTGGTGTGCATATAAGGGTATATGAGTAATACGAACTCTCAAAGGGATCATACAGGTTCATTATTGAACCGGAAGACATGAGCTCACTCCTGAGATATTGGGAAGAATCAAATTCCGTGCACGGTCGTTTCGCTTTGGAAGCTTGACTGAATTTGTAGGTTTGATAAATACTTTTGAAAAGTATATGGTCAACACCTAGGTATGACATATGCTTTTGGAAAGTATATGATCGATACCAACTCCCAATAGTCAAATGAGAAACTTAATGATAAAACCCTGAAGGAGACAGTCTAAAAGAGATCTAAAACTTCGGGTTTATTCTGAGTCTTCCAGTATGCAGGATGCACAGGTATTAGGAATACCTGAGGGTGATGTGATCATAAACGATTGTATAACCATGACGCTTCCATTCCGAGGGAGTGATGAAACAGGTCTGGATTTTAGTGACTCCTCTCATAGAGAAGTAATCTGATCTTAGTCCATATGTTGGACATTGATCTGAATGTGATTCAGATGTAATGAGAAGATTAGATTTGCGGTCTTCATTTAATCAAGCATCTATGGGAGTTTTGCAAGATCTGGATTTGAGATGTGATCTCATATATCCAAGTCACTATATGTGGAACAATACAATCGCCCTGTCTTTATCTCCAAGTATCCGCGGAGAAAGCGCATTATCCTTGAAAGAGTTCATGGATAATTTCATTGTTGATATATGTATCCGAGCATTGAGAAAGTGGATAATTAAATGTGATTTACTTATCATGAATTTAATTCATATCATTAGGAGAGTAATCTGAGATAACTAAATGTGATTTAATTATCAAAGATGTGAATAATGTGAATATGATTCATGTTATTTGGGCACATGAGAAAAGAGATCCAAGATGATTAAACGTGATTTAATTATCGTGGATATGAATAATGTGGATAGTACTATCCATATTAATCAGATATATTATAAATGTGATTTATAATATATTAGAGAGAGCATATTATGATTTATATTTGTTGATTAATTGTTAATGTGAATTGGATTCACATTGAATGATTAATTGAAAATATAATTCCATTTTGTTTTAGGTTGAGAATGAGATTCACATAATTTCAATGGCTTGATTGAAATTTTTCAAAAAATAGATGTGAATTATTTTTGTGGAAAATATTTACAACAAGCATTGTTGTAAATTAAGGAAATATCATGAGATAATGAGATCTCGTGATAATTAGAGGAGATTGATCCATTCCAAAAGAGGAGTGGACGGCCACTATTCTCCATGTGGAGAAGAGTAGTCGCCCCCCCCCCTTTTAGGGAAAGAGGTTAAGTCTCCTCGTTATCCCATCTCTAGTCAAATATGGTCTAATTTGAAATTAGTTATGTTGATTTATCAATGTAAATTAATTTAAATTAAATCATTTGATGTTGTGTTTTTACAATAACATCTTAGCCATTGAAAGAAACCCAAATCAATCTCAACCATTGATTGTGTGTTGTCCATGGATTGAGATCCATGGACTCCCAAAACCATATATAAGAAGAGGTACCCCTTGCTCTTCGAGACACAAGTTTACAACGTAAACTAATGCTCTCTCCCTCTATCTCTACACGCCAAGACTCTCTTCCTCTCTCTCTCTTGTGGTCGTCCATCATGGAGCCTTAGAGAGAGTCGTCATCGTCGCAGCATAGTCATTATGCTGCCGAAGTATTTGCTCGTGGATCTCTGTCTCTTTCGATGTGCCTCGCTTGTGAAGAAGATGTTGGATCTCGTGTGACGAGATCAGGAGATTCGTCGCTTGGATCATCAACTTGGATTGCGAGAAGGACGCGTCTCATCAATGCCTCGCAAGCGTCTCCTCCGTCGGATCGGACTTGAGACAGGAGGTCTCTTAGTTTAGAGACTTGATCGCAACCACGCTTCAAGAGGTAAACCTTATACCTATTGTGGTTTAAATGAAACAATCCGAGAAAGGTTCTTGGATCATGTGGTTTCATCGCATTTAATTTGTTTTAAAATTCCACTGTATCGAGCAACTAGTGCGACTAGTCACTCCCGATCGCATTCGATGTGATCATCACGCTTCCGTGATGCACTTGAGGATTTTTCCATATCCTTCAACAAGGGCATATTGGATAATAGGGAAGTCATAGGAGCAAAAGGGGTCTAGTAGTAGGTCTGTGAATATCAAACGAGGTAAAGTCTAGACCAAAAAAAGTATGATAGGAGCGGGAGGCGAAAGAGGAGGAATGTAAACCTCCTTATCGAACTCAAAAGGTGTCATCATGTCACATGTGGGAGAAAAAATATATAACAAACTCAAAAAATGTGATGTCAGTACTGACATAGTACTATCGTTGATAAGATCGGTCTGAGAATAGGCAACAGAGGAGCATTTGACATATCTAAGAGAGCTTCTCACAACCAGGAGGCAAGTGATGGACAACAGCCATGCAACCAAAGATGCAAGGCATTAGAGAGAAGATGTTCTGATCAGAAAACACGATAAAATAAGGAACTTTTTTCTTCTAATAAGGAAGACATCATATAATTGATGAAGTAGCAAGCAGTGAGGACAACATTTCCATAGTAAGAATGAGGAGTATGACTTTGTATCGGGAGAATCCGGGTAATATCTAAGAGATGACAATGTTTGCGCTTGGCAACAACATTCTGCGGGGAAATGTAGGCATAATAGGCATGATGGAGAATCCCAGGAGACTTAAAGAACTAATAAAACTGACTAGTACAAAATTCCAAAGCATTGTAGAGCGAGCATACTTAACATTAGCAGAAAAAAGATTTGTTATTTCCATGATAAAAGTTTGCATAATAAAATCAACCTCAAACTTATTTTCATCAGATAGATGCCAGAATGTCTAAAAAATCATCAACAGCGACAAGATAGAACATGTCTATGCTCCCTAGTGATCAGGAACATGACTGGGACCCCAAATACCAAAATGAAACAACTTAAATAAAGATAACTGCTACGATTCTGGTGACTGGGAAAATGGGTAAGAAGATGCTTCGCGAGTTAGCAAGCCTCACACTGAAAAGTTTACTGAGACGAGATCTGAGGGAGGACTTTACGCAACTTCTGTAAAGGAAGATGGTCAAATTGAAGGTGCCACAGGTATGGAGAGACCGGTCCAATGGAACAAAAGATCTGCTAGCATATGAAGACTGAAACAATTTGTAGAGATCCACTTGTTGGCGACCACATCTAATCATCTTGTCAATGAGTATATCATGAAATACAGATAAGAATGGTCAAAATGGCACGACAATTCAGATCCTTGGTAATTAGATTGATAGACAATGAATTAATAGAAAATCCAGGCACATGTACCACATTCTGCAGATGCGTACATCAACTGAATATTCTATCACTGAAGAGATGATGAGATGCTCTAGATTCCATGATCCACTCTACTGTAGGACCTGAAATATCAGCATTGCAAGAGCCAGCAAGTGGTAAGAGCATAATATGTACTTGAGGTGTTGGTGGAGGTAGCAATATCAAATGAGACTCGAGGAGCACTAATAATACCAGCCGACAGGCTCATGATCTCCTTTAGACGGCAGACAAGATATCATACTTCTGATCAGCAGGAGTAGTAGTGGTCACAAATTGCTCAGCAGCACGAGCAGATGCAGGTATACCATATTTTTATAGCATCTATCCCCAGAGTGCCCTATATGGTTGCATTATGTGCACTGCTGGAGAGAGTGACCACTTCGTCTATCGTGGACAGCACGACCTCTAGACTGTACCAAACCTCCTCTACCATGAGATGCTTCCAGAGTAGAGGAGGTCGAAGTAGTACAAACAGAAGGAACTGTAATCCCGCTCAAAAGGTTATAGGCATCCACCATGGTAGGGAAAAAGGCACCCGTAAGATGCTGGCTATGAGCGGCAATATACTGGAGACCAAGAGTCATGAGGGAAACACCCATCATTGTAGTATTCATGTAGTCCATCAGTTGCTCAGGATCAGTGCTCAGGGGCAAGTAGCTAGAAGAATCTTGAGCATGCCCTGTAACCATGAATAGAAAGCATGGAGAGGACAACCATCACGCTTCGTTATGAAGATGTCATACTTAAGCTGGTGGATCTTCATCTCATTCTTCGCCTGGGAATAGGTAGTGGTGAGTATATCCCACATTGCCTTGATAGTGAGATGATGTAAAATATCATTGGTGCTCTCGGTTTAAGTGTGTTGGAGAGCCAAACGTGTACCCATACATTGTTTTCCTTTATATAAAGTGTTTGCTCTGGTCTTGTAGGTTGGTGTGGTTGCATCGGGATACATTCTTTGTTGTTGCTCTCTATAATACTAATGAACTGCATTTCTCACAATTCATAGTTGGTCCCATCCATCTTGATGATAAGTGTGGTGCCTTTGGATGTCCCAGGTGTGGAAAGACGTGAAAGATAAGTTGTATTCCTCATGGCCCTAGAGCTCTCTTATATAGAAGAAAAGCTCTAGGGAGAAATTACGTAAAGAAGACTGAAGAGATAGAAAAATATAAATAAAGACAAAAACATATAATTATCTCAACACTCCCCCTTAAGCTGGAGCATATATATCTATCATGCTCAGCTTAGAACAGCAATGGTGTAAAGGACCCCTCGCAAGAGCCTTGGTAAACGTGTCTGCAATCTGATCGCCTGAAGCAACGTGAGAAGTGAAAATAAGCCTCTTTTGAATCAAATCGTGGGTATAATGACAATCTACTTTGATGTACTTTGTTCTCTCACGGAAGGCTGGATTATTAGCTATGAATAGAGCTGCTTGATTATCACATTTGAGGTACATCGGGAGAGGCACCTCAATAGTTAGGTCAATCAGGACGAACTTGACCCACATCATTTATGTGCTCCCTTGGGCCATAGCCATATATTCTGATTCAGTGTTGGATCGAGCAACAACTATTTGTTTCTTACTCTTTTATGAAACCAGCGAGCTACCAACGAAAGCAGTCACTATTGTAAAAATCCCTCGACTGGCCCGACTAGTAGGTCCAACTAGTCTAGTCAGTGGGGTGATCGAGTATTGACTAATTTCGACTAGGTCGATTAGTCGATCGATTTTTGCTTGGAGATAACATATTTTTTTACCTTTTTAAAAGCAAACTTATTCTAATATGATTAATATTTTATTTAAATTCAATTACTTCTTTTCTTTCATTGTGATAATATAAAAAATGTAAAAATCGTTGTAAATATATAAGAATATATGCATAAAAATGATTTATATATTTAAAATAATTAAAAATTCAAAACTGAATAAAACCCAACTAAATCCGATTAGTCGCCCGACTGTCGATTAATCCTTAGTCAGTGACCCAACCGACCGAATACCAACTACCGATTTTTGCAACCTTGAACACAGTGAAGCCTAAAGTAGACTTCATGTCCTTGGGATACCTAGCATAATATGCATATGCACATCCAGTAACTGAGAGAGATGTATCTCTTCTGAAAAGAAGACTTGCACCTGAAGAAGAATTCATATATCTCAAGATCATGCAAACTGCATCCATATGAACCTGTCTAGGTTGCTCCATAAACTGGTTGACTCTGCTCGCAGCAAATGCTATGTCAGGTCTGGTAATAGTAACATATAACAACTTCCCTACAAGCTCTTTGTATTGTCTCTTATCCACCTCCTCAGAGTCATCATCATAGAGTCTAGCATTGGGATCCATTGGTGTAGTGGCAAGTCTACATCCTGTCATGCTCGTCTCAGCCAGAAGATCAGTAGCATACTCCATTTGCGTCATAACCATACCATGTTGATTGCGTGCAAACTCCAAGCCAAGGAAGTAATATACAATGCCAAGGTCCTTGGTCACAAACTGTCGTCCAAGGAAATCCATAGTTGTCTGAATACCATGTTCATCGATGCCAATAACAACGATAACATCAACATAAATCAGAACAACAACAGTACCTCTCTGAATTCTCCTAACAAAAAGAGAATGATCTGTAGTAGATCTGACAAAGCCATTTTGTTCAATCAACTCTGAGAGCTTCTAAAACCAAGCCCTCGGACTATGCTTAAGGCCATATATGGCCTTGTGAAGTTGGCATGCCATACTGGACTCCCCCTCAGTAGCAAACCCTGGTGGTTGCTGCACATAAACTTCCTCATGTAGATCTCCATACAATAATGCATTCTTGATATCTAACTGGAAAAGCGACCAGTCACGTACCATAGCAACTACAATAATAATCCATAATGTGGAGTGATGCGCAACTAGAGAAAAAGTATCATGATAGTTCACCCCATAAGTTTGTGTGAATTCAAAAGCAACCAATCTGGCCTTTTATCTGTCCACAGTACCATCAGTTCGGTGTTTCACAGTAAACATCCACTTGCTGCCTACAACAGATGCACCTGGAGGAGCCTGTACAACACTCCATGTACCTCGAGACTGTAAAATTGTCATCTCCTTCTCCATCGTCAGGCGTCGCTGACTACTCTTCAGTGCCTCCTGATAGGAACGTGGTATCTCCATGGTTGACAGTCCCAGAACAAACCTCTGAATTTCCTTAGAAAGACAGTCCAATGAAACATGAGAAGCAAGAGGATGCATAGTGCAGGCACGCTTCTGCTTCCGTAGAGCAATAGGCACATCCAGGTCTTCAGTACTCGCGGAAGATGTAGCATCATGGACATCCTGCACCTCAAGTTGTACATGCAAATCACCAATGACATTAGAAAAACTCAAATGCTCAGAACATACCTTGGGCATGCTGGATGATGGAGGAGGCACATGAGCATGAGATCGACGCCGATAAACCTAAGAAAAGAAAGTAGGTGTGGAAGGTGGTGGTAGAGGAGGTGGTGGTGGCGGCGGTGGCGGTGGTGGAGGAGGTGGTGATGGTATAGTGGAGATCGGAGGTAGAGGCATGTAAACATCTTCCCCATCCTCTGAAGAAATGAGCTTGTCACCAGTGGGAGAGAAGTACATAATAGACTCAAAAAAGGTGACATCTGCACTAACGTAGTACCTTCGTCGAACAGGGTTGAAGCAACGATATCCCTTTTGGGTCTTAGAGTACCCAAGAAACACACATTTGACAGCTCTAGGAGAGAGATTATCAAGACCAAGAGACATCTGATGAACAAAATCCACTAAACCAAAGACACAAGACGTGAGCGAGAAAAGATCCGTCTCGGGAAACGCAATCAAGAACAGGATCTTTTCCCCCAAAATCGAAGAAGGCATACGATTTACCAGGTAACAAGCAGTTAGAACCACAGCCCCCCCCCCAATACGAATGAGGAGCACGGCTCTGAATCAAAAGAGTCCTGGTTGCGGTGTTTTTGTTCAGCCACCCCATTTTGTTGGGAAGTATACGCACAAGATGTTTGATGCACAATACCATGGGATGCAAGAAATTGGACAGGCTGAATACTACCAAATTCCAAGGCATTGTCAAAACATATAAACTTGATTTTTGCTGAAAAATGTTCCTTATTTTATTAATAAAGGACTGAATAACATGACCAGCATCAGACTTATTTTTAAGAAGAAAGACCCACGATAACCTTGAAAACTCATCAACAGCAACAAGATAAAATATATGCCCCTGATGATCTGGGACACGACTAAGACCCCAAATATCAAAATGAATTAACTCAAACAGACTATGGCTATTCCAACTCTGACAACTCTGGAAAGTGGATTGATGATGCTTCCCAAGCTGGCAGGCCTCGCACTGAAAGGTAAAGCGAGGAGAAATCTGTGGAAGAATATGACACAGCATTTGCAGAGGAAGGTGACCAAAACGAAGATGCCACATATAGGGAGACGTAGATCCATAGCGAAGAGAAAAGGCACCAGTATAAGGAGACTGCACTAGTTTGTTGAGCCCTCATTGTTCACGGTCAGAACCAATCACCCTGCCCATTAGAATGTCCTGAAACACAAGAGCAGACGGATCAAAAATGGCACGACAATGTAAATCCTTGGTGATTTGACTAATAGATAGTAAATTATGGAAAACTCAAAAGCATAAAGAACATTCTGAAGTTTCGTTGCAGAAGTTAACTGCACCTCCTCCTAACCAGTGATGGGGGAGTGTGTCCCGTCTGCTATCACAACAGATCGTCCGAGCTGGGTTGGATTGAAGGCACTAAACTGACCTCTGTCACCACAGAGATGATGGGATGCACATGAATCCATGATTCATTCTGACAAGCCTGCCCTGTAACAATTAGTAAAGGCATATGTTGTACCTGATGTAGATGTTGATGCTGAGGCAGCTAAATCTGAGGACCCTGAAGGAGAACTGGTTGACCTAGGAGTAGGCATAATCTCCCTGAGTCTTGCCACTAGTTCATAAAATCTCTGATCAGATGCTGGTGAGGAACTGCTAGCCTGCTGAATATGTTCTGCGACCCGTGTTGAAGCTGAGAACCCATGCTTGGAATAGCATGTTTCCTCATAATGACCTAGTCTGTGACAATAAGTACAAGGCTGACAAGGGGGCCGACTACCCCCTCCCCTACCACAGCTGCCTCTACCATGAAACTGTGTAGGGCATCATCTACCGCAAGATGCTGCCATGGCCGAGGACATCTGAGACAGTTGAATACCACCAGAAGATATGGAGAGCCTACTCAACATGCGATATGCCTCCTCTATTGGAGGTATTTTGGCATCAGTAAGAATCTGTGCTCTAGCTGCATCATACTCTGGAACAAGAGCTGCTAGAAAAACTCTTGACATCACTGAATCCCTATATGCCTTGAGCTGCTCTGTTGTAGCAGTCAAGAGAATGTAACTGTGTAACATCTCAAACATACCCCTTAGAGAAGTGTAAAGGGTATAGAGAGGACGATCATTCTGCTTCGACGTGAAGATGTCGTGCAGAAGTTGCAGAATCTTAGACTCGGTCTTCGCTGGAGAATATGTAGCGGCGAGAATGTCCCATATAGCCTTCGTCATGGGCTGAATCAATATGTCATTGGTTATCTCCATGGAAATTGTTCCAGAAAGCCATACACGTGCATAAGCATCACTTGCTTCCCATGAGGCGTTAACTACAATCTTGTCAACGGGCTCCTCCTGTGTGAGGATATGCTTCTTGCCATTGCATTGCATTAGATTCATGAACTGCATGGCCCACGGTTCATAATCCGTTCTGTCCATCTTTACAATGGGTGTTGGACCTTTGAAGGCGCTCAAGGATGGAATCTCTGCTTTGTTGTCTGATATGATGACAACAATTTTTAAGACTGGGGTTGCAAACTGTAAGAATAATATCTACACGGACATATAGGAAGATGGTTGTGGGTGTACACTCATACCACAACCACTTAACATTCTTTGGTGACTCCTTTGTGTGACTAGGGTGTTTTAGATAGTCACGCTACACCCTAGAAACCCAAGAGTGTGGAGTCCGAGACAACTGAGAGCATCCCTAGGCGGCTGCTATTAGATGACGGGCCGCAGCGGTGCGCAAGCAAGCGTAGGGTCGCAGCAGTGTACAGCCAGGCATGTAGCGGCGCAAGCAGATCGCGAGGCGCACGCAGATCAGCAGCGGCACGCGAGCGCGTGAGGCACGCAGGTGATGGCGTAGGGCAGTGGTAAGGCATGTAAGGCGATGGTGTAGGCTCACGAGCACGTGAAGCGCGCAGGGTAGCGCCGCGGCGCAGAGGCGTAGAGGGCTTTTGGTGGGGTAGGACTTTAGGACACATGCTCCGATCTAAGACCATAGCTCTGATACCATGTGGAAAGACGTGAAAGATAAGTTGTATTCCTCGCAGTCCTAAAGCTCTCTTATATAGGAGAAAAGATCTAGGGAGAAACTAAATAAAGAAGACTGGAGAAATATAAAAGTATAAATAAAGATAAAGACATATAATTATCTCAACACCAGGCATTAGAGGAGAACGCATATCAATCTTGTCTTGTATCATGACAAAGGAAGGAGACCAGGAAGGACATGACTTGGTAGTAAAGCGATCTGATTTTTTTCTAGACAATCATGTAGGGAATAAGTTGCATGTACAGATTAAGAGCAGAACCTTTCCCAACATCCGAATCAACACTCTAAGAAGATTGGTAGTTGAACAATCTCAACCCAATATACAACAAAATCAATGTGAAAGAACGCCAAGAGGAGTCGTGGAAGACTCGGTTGGGCACAGGAGTATCGTCAATGCTTGACGCAGTTCCCGAGGAAAGATTGTGCCCAACACGATAGTCCCAAACCACCAAAGGAGGTACCATGGGGGTGTCGGACACTTCGAGGGTGTTGCGCATGTGATGAATCTCGGATTTACCATTCCAAGTCTCATTAATTAAGCTCAAGTCCCTCAAAATCAACTGCATTTCTACATTTATTTCGCATAATTAGCATTCAGGCATGATTTCATAAGAATTGCATTTTAGCATTAATTTATGCATAAAATAAGAAGCCAAAAATCCAAGCCAAAAATGACCTGTAAATAGCCTAACTTCCCCTATGTTTAACTCCTCCATGCTACCACCGCATAACCCAAAACCACCTTCACTGTGTACACATCACTAACAAGAATAAATAAAAAATGCAAAAAAATAATTAACCCTGGTAAGTGGACCAAAAACCCAAACCCTAGTTTCAGGATTTTCGGACTAAAAGCCCCATATCTTCTCCATCCAGTGTCCGATTTGATCCTACTCACTTTTGAACTAATGCACATTCAATTACCTTCAAAACAAGTCCAAGTTCAAGTGAATTGGAGCTCGTATGTGAAAGTTGGGTTTTGGGCCTCTTTTGTACATTGTATATTTTCGCGGCTTTTTGACTTGTATTTTATGTATATATTTTCTTTATTAATAAAAATCCAAAAAAAATTAGATTAATGTGTCTTTTATTTATCTTTGATTTCTCCTTATTTTTCCGGATTTTTATCTTGTTTAAAAATGACAAAAAAATTACAAAACCCAAAAATCAAGGTATTCTATGTACATGGGATACCCCAAAAATTCACTTTTTACATTTGACCGAATTTGGTTTTGATGTCTTTATGAAAGTTGTAGATCTCGTCGAGACGAGCATTTGTCATGAAGGAACTTTTTCGATCCGAGGTCATTTGCTATTTCTTTTTGATTTTACAAACGATTTATTTTTCGATTTATCTGGAGCTGACACGTGGCCGCCCCAGAGGCCGCCACGTGTCAGCGTTTTTTAGCCATTATTTTTATCGTTTTTAATAAAAAAAATTAAAAAGGAGCACGTGCGTCGCACGCGCCATCTCCGCACGTGCCCCATCTCCTCCCACACCAGTGATGAATCTCGTATTCATCATGCTAAAATATCCTTATTAAAATCCCTGCTTAAACAAACCAATAAAAATCACCTCTAATTCTTTGATTTTATCATGTACAATATTGTGTATAATTAGCCTTTAATTATTTGTATTTAATTGCCCTTATTTTTCTGTAATTATTTTATCACTCAAAAACCCCTAAAAATTAGGTAGATAAGTTGTCTTTAATTCACTGACCTTTAAAACCACTAAAAAATACAAAAACAAATCAAAATCACAAAATCGGTGTTTTTATCCCCTTAAAAATACCCCCAAAAATAGCTTTTGTACAGGTGACCTCTTTTGGCTTTTTGTCCAACATGAAAGTTGTAGATCTCGTCGAGACGAGCAACTTTCATGTTTTGACTTTTTCCAAATTCGGCCTCTAACTATTTCTTTTACATTTTTCTTTGTTTTTATTTCTGAATTAATCTGATTGGGCCACGTGGCGCCCTCTGGGCCGCCCACGTGGCCCGCTCTCCTTCCCGCCATCTGGCGCCCAATCTGGGCCGTTAGATCCCCTTCCAATCGCCCCCATCTCAACCGTCCACCCGCGCTCTATCTCACAGCCGTCAGATCTCTCCTGAGATCCAATCCCAACCATCCGCTCCCGCCTATTTCTCAGCCCTCCGATCCTACCCTCTATCTGACACCCCTCATCGCGCCACGTCTCCCTCCAATTTCCATCGTTTGATCACGAGCCCATCTTACGCCCCTCAAGTCTCCACGTCGCCTCATTCCAATCAACCGTCTAATCAGCCTGATGGATCTAATCCAAACCATCCCTTCGCGCCATCATCCAGCCGTTGGATCGTCAGATCCAACGGTCCTCCGTCGTCTCCTTCCTCCGGCCGCACCCCCCTCCAGACGTTACGATACGTAAACCCATCACCCCCTTCCATTTTTAGCCGACGCCTCAACCACCACCCCCTCGATGTAACGCCACCAATCCCTTCTCCGTTCGTCCGCCATCCTCGCGCAGCAACCACCATGCACTGACATAACCTCCATCGCCATTAAACCCCCACGTGAAACCTCCCTCCTACCCACGTAACCGTCAAACTCTTCCACCTATAAATCGCCCTCCACAGCCACCGGAGCCACTCGTCCACCATTCCACGGGCTTCGGCCCAGCCTCCGGCTCTCCGGTGACAGCGGAGGAGCCCTCGCCCCGAGGCGGCGACGACCGTAGCCCAGGTGTCGACCCACGGCCACCATGGCCGTGCTGCGGGCACCACCATGCTCCGCCAAGCTCCCTGGATCGGTCGACCAGGTCGAGCCATGACCCAGGGCTCCAACCAAGCCCGGCACAGGCCACCTCCTCCACCAGGATTCCCCTCTCCGATGAGGTTTTCTTCCTCCTTCATTCCTTTGACTTTTCTCCTATTTATTCCGCTCCCTACGATCACCTCCATCTCCAATCGACCACCCTCCGAGCTTCACCTACCATCAGTCACCCTCGTGGACCCCCTCTCCCTTCTCCAGAACCCCTCACCGCCGATCACCTCGTTCTCCGCTTCGCCGGAGAAGAAGACCTCGGGCCTTCATTTCCCGACACCTCACGGCCCTCAACTCACTCACAAAACCTTCGCACCCACTTGCACTTGCTTCGGCTACATCTAACCCTTGCAGGTACCCTCAATGGCCGGAGCACGTGCCTCCCCGTCGGTCTCGAAATTCTCCTCCGACAATCATGCTCCGACGGGGAGCTCCAGACACCTAGGGAGCACCGCACTTGCTCAGGGACCTCCGCCAGCACTCCATCGAGCTCCCCGGACCTCCTTCTCGACAGGAGGGGCACGGCGGAGCAATTGGCAGGTCGCCGGAGCCCCGTCTTCTCCGGTGACCAGCGGCGGATGAAGAAGCTACAGATGCCGTCCGATCATCTGGATCGGACGGCCGCGATGACACCACGTGGCGGCCCAAGCCTCGAACCAGACCAACAGGCTCGGGTGACCCGAGCCCAACTCCGAGCCTCCACGTGATGCCACGTCTCCCGAGCCTCAGCGTCCTCCCGAGCCTAAGTCCCTCGCGTGCATGGCGCGTGAGGGCCTGGGTAATTTACACGACAGACCCTGGACAATTTGGAAATTGCATAAAGGTCCCCAGGCGCGTGCCTCACGCGCGCGCCTGGGTTATTTTACAGGGAAGCCCTCAAGGTTTGGAAGAATTACAAAAAGGCCCTTGCGCGCATGGAAAAATTATTCAAAGGCCCAGGCGGTTTTCGGTATTTACATTTAGGTCCTTCCAGGGACCTAAATGTAATATTTATCCTTTATTTTTCTTGCATTTTTTTACAATTATGCCCTTGCACTGTTTTTAGCATAACTTGAGCATCGTAGGTCCAAATTGCATGATTTTAGTGTCGTTTTGATCCTTGTTTTGTCCTCTACAATCTAGCATACTTATTTGTCTCATTTGATACTGTCTTAAATTAAGTGAATTTTTATGTGATAAATGGGACCTAGCTCTGCTTGTTTTGCTTGATTTCATGACCGATTTTTAATGATGTGTTCAAAATGGCTCTAACTTCTTTCTATATTGTGTTGCTCATATTTTAGGGTATAATTGTAGCATTTGAATCATCATGCATATTCTATTGCATTATTTGCACATGCATCACTTTAACTCGCATAAAAATGTCTAAAAAAATGCATGCATCATGGCATTACCTTGTAAATAGCTTAGTGCTTCATAATTTGCATATGGACCTGAAAATGAGAATGAATTGGCATTGAACTTCACGAATCAAAATTCAAAAGCTATAATTAAGCAGTTGTGTCCCTGTGTTCGACCTTGGTACACTTACCAAGTATAAATATTCCACAGCATTCAAAGTCTGTGGTTTTTGCTGAACAAAATTCGCCTCCTATACTATGACTTTATTTATATTTATTATCGAGGCGAATTTTACGTTCATCAAATGGCGCCGTTGCCGGGGATACGGCTTTGCTTAATTTTTTTGATTTGATTTTTTATTTATTTCAAAAATTTTTAGGTCCTCATTTCATGCATCATTTCTTGCTGATTTAATTTCTTTGAGTTTCTAACTTTTTTTCTTTTGTGGCAGGGCCCATGAAAATCGGGGACGCCTGATCATCATGGAGGCGCGAAGTCGGGAGCTACCGCTGAAGAGGCCACAAGGGAAACCGTGAAGAAATTCTAGGACTTTTAGCAGTCAACTTGCATTGCATATTGTAAAAAAAAAAGAAAAAAAAAGAAAAAAAAAAGAAATATTTGCATCTGCATATTTATTTCCAGTATTGCATATTGTACAAAAAAAAAATCCCCCCCCCTCACACACACTTACACCGCACACATTCACCCTCACCCGCCCCCTGAATATCTCTCTCTCTTTATCTCTCCCTCTCTGTGTATATCTACTCTTCACGAACCCCCCCTCCCCCTCTCCCTTGTATCATAGAACCCCCCCCCCTAACGCAGACCTTACTTAGGCTATTTGTAGCCTAAGTATAGGGGGACCCGCCTGCTCTTCCTTCCCTCATCCCGTCTTCTTGTACTTAGGCCAATTTTGGTCTAAGTATAGGGGGACCCTCCTCCTCAGTTCCGCTATATCAACCTGTACTTGAACCGAGCCTTGGCTTCATGGCACTTGTGCTATGGGGACATAGCAAATTTTAAGTATAGGGGGGTATACCGTATATTATTGTTTATTACTTTAGCCTTAGCTCGCGCTTTTTAAATTTTATTTTTTCGGGCTGGGTTTTGGTAATCTAGTGAACTGAGTAAAATCCTGTAAAAATTAAAATTTGAGGGTTTAATTTTTGTGAATATTTCTGTATTAAAAAAAAATTCTTGGAGGTTGACTCTGACTACTAGGTTTAGTAGGCATTTTCAGTGAGGGAACCTCGGTCTCCCTTAGCAGAGTGGGTGGTTTAGAGGACATCGCATACGGCCCCGTCCTCAAGTAACACGGGCCTCGGCCCGTACTTACACCCATACTGGCTGAAAGTGAATACTTTTATTTGAGCCTGGGCCAGTCATTGTCTCTCTGAGGAATTAAAAAAAATTATTAAAACCCATAAAAATTTGCAAAAGATAAAAATCACACAAAAATTCACTAACCCGTGGAGTTGGTGTATTCCTGACACAATCACACTCACGCAAGGCTTGAGGATTTTTTAGGACACTGGATCTCTGGGATCTTGAGAGTCTGAGTTAACATGCCTTAGTCATTAGGGTTTTCCTGACTTAAATATCCACACTCCTCTGGTTTGAAAGATTTGAGTGCTATATTGCACTCTTAATCTCTACCTTCAAGAAAATATGATCAGCACAGTCACTTCCACAACTGCATGATTGATGAGCTGAGATGAGATATCACTTGAGGAACTAGGACCATGGATTTAAGTTTAGACCTGATCTGATGATATTCGAGGATGGGATAAAGTTAATGAAGGCTTCAGAAAACCTGAGTGTCAGCAAAAACCCTAGCCAGTATGTGAACAAGATTCATATGCTATCTCTTGATATTTGCCTAAAAGTGCCAGGGTGTGATGAAACTTAAAGAAACTTGTTGATCAGTGTGCGCCAATCTCTTGGTAAAAGCAGTGGAGCTAGCCAACAAAAGAAATGAAATGTCAAAGAAAAGCTCTAAATCCAAAGACAAATTCCAAATGAGCTTCCACCAATGGCGAGCGCTCCCAAACATTTTCAAAGTGTCCACTTGGACCAAGCGCTAATTAGGACCAAGGAGTCGGGCTGACACCACAAAAAGGGCCCTGCATCGTAAACGATACAAGTCTGGGTGTCGAAGGTATCTTAGATACTCAGAAAAGACACACCCCGGTGTACTCCCAGAAAAACAAGTGCAGACGACTCCAACTCTCTTGACGGACACAATGATCAACAAGATAATAATTTACAAGTGTTGAGTAAAAGGCACTCGAGAGGCCCCTTGTTCCAATGTGAGGGTGAGAAAATTAGACACAATCCCAGTACCTCCATCATCTGGCCGTCCATCAACATTTCAAAGTCTGACAAACTAATGAGACGGTGGACTGAAGCAAGAACATACTTATTCCCTAGTATTGAGGATTAGGTCTAGAGGAGAATCTTTGGGACTGGAACTTTGGGTGATGCATCGACTCGGCTCTCATGAAATGCAGTACACTAAATGTCATATCCTTATATTATATGTACAAAAAGAGAGTCTGATAATCAGAGAAGTTGGATTCCTTCTGACTAAGGCTTGGATAAATCCAGAATTTTAGGATCACTTAGGTCAAGGGTCTTCGAAAGATCAAGCCTTGAATTTTTCACACGCACTGTCAGGAATTAATCCGACTCCTTCATTCTTTAGATGCTCGAGGACGAGCATGGTTTAAGTATAGGGGTATGATGAATCTCGTATTCATCATGCTAAAATATCCTTATTAAAATCCCTGCTTAAACAAACCAATAAAAATCACCTCTATTCTTTGATTTTATCATGTACAATATTGTGTATAATTAGCCTTTAATTATTTGTATTTAATTGCCCTTATTTTTCTGTAATTATTTTATCACTCAAAAACCCCTAAAAATTAGGTAGATAAGTTGTCTTTAATTCACTGACCTTTAAAACCACTAAAAAATACAAAAACAAATCAAAATCACAAAATCGGTGTTTTTATCCCCTTAAAAATACCCCCAAAAATAGCTTTTGTACAGGTGACCTCTTTTGGCTTTTTGTCCAACATGAAAGTTGTAGATCTCGTCGAGACGAGCAACTTTCATGTTTTGACTTTTTCCAAATTCGGCCTCTAACTATTTCTTTTACATTTTTCTTTGTTTTTATTTCTGAATTAATCTGATTGGGCCACGTGGCGCCCTCTGGGCCGCCCACGTGGCCCGCTCTCCTTCCCGCCATCTGGCGCCCAATCTGGGCCGTTAGATCCCCTTCCAATCGCCCCCATCTCAACCGTCCACCCGCGCTCTATCTCACAGCCGTCAGATCTCTCCTGAGATCCAATCCCAACCATCCGCTCCCGCCTATTTCTCAGCCCTCCGATCCTACCCTCTATCCGACACCCCTCATCGCGCCACGTCTCCCTCCAATTTCCACCGTTTGATCACGAGCCCATCTTACGCCCCTCAAGTCTCCACGTCGCCTCATTCCAATCAACCGTCTAATCAGCCTGATGGATCTAATCCAAACCATCCCTTCGCGCCATCATCCAGCCGTTGGATCGTCAGATCCAACGGTCCTCCGTCGTCTCCTTCCTCCGGCCGCACCCCCCTCCAGACGTTACGATACGTAAACCCATCACCCCCTTCCATTTTTAGCCGACGCCTCAACCACCACCCCCTCGATGTAACGCCACCAATCCCTTCTCCGTTCGTCCGCCATCCTCGTGCAGCAACCACCATGCACTGACATAACCTCCATCGCCATTAAACCCCCACGTGAAACCTCCCTCCTACCCACGTAACCGTCAAACTCTTCCACCTATAAATCGCCCTCCACAGCCACCGGAGCCACTCGTCCACCATTCCACGGGCTTCGGCCCAGCCTCCGGCTCTCCGGTGACAGCGGAGGAGCCCTCGCCCCGAGGCGGCGACGACCGTAGCCCAGGTGTCGACCCACGGCCACCATGGCCGTGCTGCGGGCACCACCATGCTCCGCCAAGCTCCCTGGATCGGTCGACCAGGTCGAGCCATGACCCAGGGCTCCAACCAAGCCCGGCACAGGCCACCTCCTCCACCAGGATTCCCCTCTCCGATGAGGTTTTCTTTCTCCTTCTTTCCTTTGACTTTTCTCCTATTTATTCCGCTCCCTACGATCACCTCCATCTCCAATCGACCACCCTCCGAGCTTCACCTACCATCAGTCACCCTCGTGGACCCCCTCTCCCTTCTCCAGAACCCCTCACCGCCGATCACCTCCTTCTCCGCTTCGCCGGAGAAGAAGACCTCGGGCCTTCATTTCCCGACACCTCACGGCCCTCAACTCACTCACAAAACCTTCGCACCCACTTGCACTTGCTTCGGCTACATCTAACCCTTGCAGGTACCCTCAATGGCCGGAGCTCGTGCCTCCCCGTCGGTCTCGAAATTCTCCTCCGACAATCATGCTCCGACGGGGAGCTCCAGACACCTAGGGAGCACCGCACTTGCTCAGGGACCTCCGCCAGCACTCCATCGAGCTCCCCGGACCTCCTTCTCGACAGGAGGGGCACGGCGGAGCAATTGGCAGGTCGCCGGAGCCCCGTCTTCTCCGGTGACCAGCGGCGGATGAAGAAGCTACAGATGCCGTCCGATCATCTGGATCGGACGGCCGCGATGACACCACGTGGCGGCCCAAGCCTCGAACCAGACCAACAGGCTCGGGTGACCCGAGCCCAACTCCGAGCCTCCACGTGATGCAACGTCTCCCGAGCCTCAGCGTCCTCCCGAGCCTAAGTCCCTCGCGTGCATGGCGCGTGAGGGCCTGGGTAATTTACACGACAGACCCTGGACAATTTGGAAATTGCATAAAGGTCCCCAGGCGCGTGCCTCACGCGCGCGCCTGGGTTATTTTACAGGGAAGCCCTCAAGGTTTGGAAGAATTACAAAAAGGCCCTTGCGCGCATGGAAAAATTATTCAAAGGCCCAGGCGGTTTTCGGTATTTACATTTAGGTCCTTCCAGGGACCTAAATGTAATATTTATCCTTTATTTTTCTTGCATTTTTTTTTACAATTATGCCCTTGCACTGTTTTTAGCATAACTTGAGCATCGTAGGTCCAAATTGCATGATTTTAGTGTCGTTTTGATCCTTCTTTTGTCCTCTACAATCTAGCATACTTATTTGTCTCATTTGATACTGTCTTAAATTAAGTGAATTTTTATGTGATAAATGGGACCTAGCTCTGCTTGTTTTGCTTGATTTCATGACCGATTTTTAATGATGTGTTCAAAATGGCTCTAACTTCTTTCTATATTGTGTTGCTCATATTTTAGGGTATAATTGTAGCATTTGAATCATCATGCATATTCTATTGCATTATTTGCACATGCATCACTTTAACTCGCATAAAAATGTCTAAAAAAAATGCATGCATCATGGCATTACCTTGTAAATAGCTTAGTGCTTCATAATTTGCATATGGACCTGAAAATGAGAATGAATTGGCATTGAACTTCACGAATCAAAATTCAAAAGCTATAATTAAGCAGTTGTGTCCCTGTGTTCGACCTTGGTACACTTACCAAGTATAAATATTCCACAGCATTCAAAGTTTGTGGTTTTTGCTGAACAAAATTCGCCTCCTATACTACGACTTTATTTATATTTATTATCGAGGCGAATTTTACGTTCATCAACCAGCCCACGTGGCCTATCCTGGGCTGTTCGATCTCGGCCGATCGAACGGCCGGGAACCCTTCTTCCCCAACGACTCCCCCCCCGACTTCTCCGCCTCCCTCCTTCAACCTCCTGCGCCGCCCGCATATCCCGCAAACGGCCGCAGCCAACGAACCTCCTCTATCCCCGCGCGGACCTCAACCTCTCCCGCAACCACCGGATTCCTTCTCCCCCTCTACCCTATATAAACACCATCGCCGGCCCCCCCAGATCTTCATCCGCCATTCGACCAAAGGCCATCATCGGAAGTGACAGCCCGGTGCCCCCTTTTTTTGGCGTGATCCGAAGCCTCCCGTGCTTCGTCGCAGCCAAGCTCCTCCGCCGCTGCCCGCTCCGGCCGCACCGCCGTCGAGCCTTCTTCTCTCCCGGTAATATATCTCTCCCTCTATCTCTCTCTCTTTCTCCAAAACTTGCCGCTCTGCTCGAAGCTCCACCCCCGTCGAACCCTTCGCTCCGCCTTATCATCGTCCTCTTCGACAACCTCCGCCGCGCGACACCGGTTCGACTTCGCCTCCGACAACACCACCAACCGCCGATCATCTTTCGACTCCGCCGCGCCTTCACAAGCCAACGACTTCTGCTCAGCCGCCTGGAGCTTCCCCGACCACCGCATCGCCTTCACCGACTTCATCGGCCGCCTTCCGCAAGCACTCCACCGACGCCACCACATCGACTCCAGCGCAGGATCCTCCCCTTCGCCCCCTCTTGGCCGTGTGTCGGCCAGAGGAAGGCCGACGCTCCTCCGCCTCCAAGCCACGCCACCGGGCACCTTCGCCAGGAGCGACGTCCTCCGCCTGGAACAACCCTCGCCGCCTTCGCCACCGGCACAGAGGCCGAGACCCCCGTCACGTGAGCAGCACGTGAGGGCGGGGGAACGTCAGCAGGCTTCATCCCCACGGGTCACGTGCACTGCACGTGACCGCGTGGGTCATTTGCAGTCCGCCCCCCAGCGCTTCCCGGATTTGCACCTTCGTCCACTGACCAGAGGCACGTGCTCCGCACGTGCCCCTTGGTTAAGTTGCAGTTCGCCCCCCAGTCTCATTGGTAATTACGCAATAGTCCCCCGCAATTTTTTTCTCTATTTTATTTTATTTACATCTGTACCCCTGTCTTTGTCATCCGTTATAGACCTCTCCATTGCATCATTTTATTTATTTAAAAATAGCATTTTGTTCATCTTTTAATTCTCTACATTTTGACATGCTGTGGACATTTTTGTGATTTACGGTTGATTAATAAATAATTGTTTTGTGGAAATTGGAATATTTTGCCCAATCTGTGCTCGGAAATCCATAGTTAATTAATCGTTAGTCTAAAAATTCCCCAAAAATCCCATATTGTAGAGATCATTTTGATTAACATTGTGCCCAAAAATCTTTGCATTTGCATGCATAAATTGCTCTGTAAAAATCATTTAGGACATTTCAGTATTTGATTCTTAATAGGTATTAGACCCCACATTTTTGAGATTTAGGATTTTTCTGAGATCCATCACCTAGTGATAGATCTTAGATAATTTTATCTCTCGAAAATAAGTAGGTTTAATATTTATTATAATTAAATATTGATATTCATTCTGTTTGCATTAAAAAATTCATATTGCATCTAAAAATTCCAAAAAAAATATAGTGCACTCATTTCAGCGTCATTTACATTGTGGCCAAGTTTCGTATTTTTCGGACATCGTTTGATTGAAATTTACATGTTAAGTCCCTAAAATAGGCCGATTTTGCATTTTGCATCTCATATTACATTGAAAAATTCCAAAAAAAAACGCCTTGAAAACCGAACTAAAAATTGGATAGACACAACTCTAGGTTGTTCCTTTGCCTCCTTGTGATCGACCTTGGGACTTGCCCAAGTAAAATAAACATAAAAACCACTTGATTGAAATTGAATAAAATCTGTGGTTATTTCTTGACTGTTTCCGATTGCTGCCTACAACGAACGGCACATTCATTAATTTCACTCACGGAGATTAAAAACAACTTCTTAACGCGGCTTTTTCGGACCCGTCAGATGGCGCCGTTGCTATTTTTTATCGATTTTAGAAATCTTTTATTTTCGGATTTTTTTGGAGCTGACACGTGGCAGCCCCAGAGGCCGCCACGTGTCAGTGGTTTTTGGGCCTTTCTTTAATCCGTTTTTATAAAAAAAAATTAAAAAGGAGCACGTGCGTCGCACGTGCCATCCCAGGCACGTGCTCCGCACGTGCCCCATCTCCCCCCACACTAGCCCACGTGGCCTATCCTGGGCTGTTCGATCTCGGCCGATCGAACGGCCGGGAACCCTTCTTCCCCAACGACTCCCCCCCCCCCCCCCCGACTTCTCCGCCTCCCTCCTTCAACCTCCTGCACCGCCCGCATATCCCGCAAACGGCCGCAGCCAACGAACCTCCTCTATCCCCGCGCGGACCTCAACCTCTCCCGCAACCACCGGATTCCTTCTCCCCCTCTACCCTATATAAACACCATCGCCGGCTCCCCCATACCTTCATCCGCCGTTCGACCAAAGGCCATCATCGGAAGTGACAGCCCGGTGCCCCCTTTTTTTGGCGTGATCCGAAGCCTCCCGTGCTTCGTCGCAGCCAAGCTCCTCCGCCGCTGCCCGCTCCGGCCGCACCGCCGTCGAGCCTTCTTCTCTCCCGGTAATATATCTCTCCCTCTATCTCTCTCTCTTTCTCCAAAACTTGCCGCTCCGCTCGAAGCTCCACCCCCGTCGAACCCTTCGCTCCGCCTTATCATCGTCCTCTTCGACAACCTCCGTCGCGCGACACCGGTTCGACTTCGCCTCCGACAACACCACCAACCGCCGATCATCTTTCGACTCCGCCGCGCCTTCACAAGCCAACGACTTCTGCTCTGCCGCCTGGAGCTTCACCGACCACCGCATCGCCTTCACCGACTTCATCGGCCGCCGTCCGCAAGCACTCCACCGACGCCACCACATCGACTCCAGCGCAGGATCCTCCCCTTCGCCCCCTCTTGGCCGTGTGTCGGCCAGAGGAAGGCCGACGCTCCTCCGCCTCCAAGCCACGCCACCGGGCACCTTCGCCAGGAGCGACGTCCTCCGCCTGGAACAGCCCTCGCCGCCTTCGCCGCCGGCACAGAGGCCGAGACCCCCGTCACGTGAGCAGCACGTGAGGGCGGGGGAACGTCAGCAGGCTTCATCCCCACGGGTCACGTGCGCTGCACGTGACCGTGTGGGTCATTTGCAGTCCGCCCCCCAGCGCTTCCCGGATTTGCACCTTCGTCCACTGACCAGAGGCACGTGCTCCGCACGTGCCCCTTGGTTAAGTTGCAGTTCGCCCCCCAGTCTCATTGGTAATTACGCAATAGTCCCCGCAATTTTTTTCTCTATTTTATTTTATTTACATCTGTACCCCTGTCTTTGTCATCCGTTATAGACCTCTCCATTGCATCATTTTATTTATTTAAAAATAACATTTTGTTCATCTTTTAATTCTCTACATTTTGACATGTTGTGGACATTTTTGTGATTTACGGTTGATTAATAAATAATTGTTTTGTGGAAATTGGAATATTTTGCCCAATCTGTGCTCGGAAATCCATAATTAATTAATCGTTAGTCTAAAAATTCCCCAAAAATCCCATATTGTAGAGATCATTTTGATTAACATTGTGCCCAAAAATCTTTGCATTTGCATGCATAAATTGCTCTGTAAAAATCATTTAGGACATTTCAGTATTTGATTCTTAATAGGTATTAGACCCCACATTTTTGAGATTTAGGATTTTTCTGAGATCCATCACCTAGTGATAGATCTTAGATAATTTTATCTCTCGAAAATAAGTAGGTTTAATATTTATTATAATTAAATATTAAAAATTAATTTGTTTGCCCTTAGAAATTCATAAAAAATTCATATTGCATCTAAAAATTCCAAAAATCTTACAGTGCACTCATTTCATCGTCATTTACATTGTGGCCAAGTTTCATATTTTTCCGGACATCGTTTGATTGAAATTTACATTTTAGTCCCTAAAATAGGTCGAATTTGCATTTTGCATCTCATATTGCATTGAAAAATTCCAAAAAAAGACCGCCTTGAAAACCGAACTAAAAATTGGATAGACACAACTCTAGGTTGTTCCTTTGCCTCCTTGTGATCGACCTTGGAACTTGCCCAAGTAAAATAAACATAAAATCCACTTGATTAAATTTGATTAAAAATTGTGGTTATTTCTTGACTGTTTCCGATCCGCCGCCTACAACGAACGACTCTAATTATTTTCACGAACTAACGTTAAAGAACACATTCTTAACGCGGCTTTTACGGACTCGTCAGATGGCGCCGTTACCGGGGAGGCAAACGGCTTAGTTTTTTGTTTTGAAAATTTTTGTTCGGTTTTCCGAATTCGGGTAGTCTGACCCCCGAATTTTTCACTGTAAATCCCATTTTATTTCTTGTATTTATTTTTCAGCATTTATTTCATTTATTTTATTTTTGATTATTTTCTGAGTCACTCTCTTACACCCATCTCTCTTATTTTTCTTGCGAGGTACCCGGCGCACGTGGAGCGGTTTTTCAAGGAACTGACGCATCTTCACCAACACCCGAAGAAACCGCAATTAAATTAAGATCGAGTCGAGTCGTGAGAGAGAGTAGTGTCTAGGTTTTTAATTTCTGCACTTTGAATTTCTGCTCATTTATAGCGGTGTCCGTTTGGACTCTCGCGTGTGTAAAAAAGATCTTGAACTTTATTTGTGGTGTGTCGTGGCCTGTTTCACTCTCCGGAGAGGGTGGGGCCCGACTTGAGTGGCGATTAGGATAGACCTGCACATACGGCTCTCAGAGCAATTTTATTTTTGATTGTGCTCGTAGGATCTTAAGCCACACTGCACTTTAACTGAGACGTACATTAGATCGTTCAACTTAGCCAAATCCAACTCAATTCTTCCCGCTAATAGAACTTTCTGCTTAAGTGTGGTTTTCATCGGCTTGCACGCATTTAGTATAAATTTTTAAAATTCTGTATTACATCCCACATGGAGATTGCGAGGAGGCACTGTAAGTCTTCTAACTGAGCATTCATCATAGTTTTCCACGTGCATCGGCTTTTCCCGAATTCCTCTCTCTTGTTTTATCACATAAATCTAAAGGAAATTGAGACTGGACGGTAGACATGTATTTGTGTTCATCTAAATTCTTCAGTGATCGCCTCAATAAAATTGGGACTGCTAAATAAAGCCGATCTAAAAAAATTCATAAAATCAAGAATTTCTGCGGGAGAGCAACCCCGACATTGTTTGATTTTATCTTGCAGCGAGGAGAGAGACGCACACTAGGATAGAGCCCAGCTCCAAACCTAACAGCTCGTTTAAACGGCTTGCAAGACTTGAATTCTCACCAATTAAAACTAACAAGATAATTGACCGGACCCTTACGGTCTTCACTTTGAGTTGAGTTGGTGAAACAACTCTTGTATTGTGTTTGATTGTGCGTAGAAAATAGTTCATCAACGAATACCACACAATTGTGTCTACATCATAAAACATCTTGTTGACCCCGAAAATGGAGGACTGTGGTAATTTTTGTTCAGGCTCGTCTCTCTCTACCACAAACTCCCCAATCTCAAAAGCCCAGAGAAACTCTTACTCTGGACCTGCTTGGCCTCCAGGAAACCCTTCCCAAGAACCCTATTCCTTCTTCCTCCTAGAAGGAGGACAGAACCCTGTCTATTTCTCACCACAAAAGATCGAGGATATCTGTTACATCAATTCTTTCCAATCTATTAACTCAAATCCTTTATATTCTCCAGATAAAGAAAAAGAGATGCCACCCAAGATACCTTCCAAGAAAGACCTTGAAGATGAACCTAATGAAGATCCAATGAAGATGATTCTCGCGAGACTGGCTGCATCTGAGCAGCAACAGCAGCTACTGAGGGAGCAGCTCGAACAAATGAATGCTGGGGGAGAAGTGCCAATGGAAGCCGCATACAACCCTGGACAGTACAGAGTGTGGAACTATTTACAGCCACCACAGCCAGAGATCCACTATGAACTAAAGCCACACTTTGTCAGTCAATTACCTCAATTCCATGGTAATACGACTGAGGAGCCATATGAATTCTTGAGGGACCTGGAGCTGGTATGTTCTAATCTGAGGCACCCACAAGTCAGCCAAGACTACATTCGTCTCACTGCACTACCTTTCGCCTTGAAAGGGAAAGCAAACTACTGGGTGAAAAACTTGGGGGTGACTGTGACGACTTATGAGAGGTTCAAAAACCTCTTTTTGAAGAAATTCTACCCCTTGAGACGGACCAATCAAATGAGGACCCGCATCACCAGTTTCTCTCAGATGCCCAATGAACCACTTTGTGAGGCATGAGATAGGTTTAAGGACCTGCTACAAAAATGTCCCTGCCATGATCTGGACAACAACATCCTAATCCAATCACTCTACTCTGGCCTCAACCACGAGACTCAAGGGTTAGTTAGTGCTGCCTGCGGAGGGAATTACACATCACGTGGAGCTGAGACCGTCTGGAAAATACTGGAGCAGATGGCAGAAACAAGTCGGTCTCAAATTGCCAGTCGAGCATACACTGATTCCCTGAACACCCTTCAAGCCAAAGGCGGGAAGCAGACGGTGGCAGAAATAGCTGAGGACTTGATTCCAAGCATGCACTTTATTTCTGATAAATTGACAATTGTGGACAAGAGAATGAACGATATCGACAGTAGGATTTCGCAATTCCCGAAGCAGATGGAGGAACTCACCGAGAAGGTGTCCAAGATGGGGATGCCTA
Organism: Ottelia alismoides; assembly: GCA_037367405.1. NCBI lineage: Eukaryota > Viridiplantae > Streptophyta > Magnoliopsida > Alismatales > Hydrocharitaceae > Ottelia > Ottelia alismoides. Next base: position 134,621 of record JAZKJV010000091.1, on the reverse strand, counting down.
GTGCACCTACTGTCCCGATATATCATGTGCATCATGTCCAGGAGCAACCAGGAGCAGAGCAACAACAACCATGGGCTCACGATCAATCCCACGCCCAATTTTCCCAACAGCCGCCCCCACCGACTGAGACAGTCAAGGAAGCCCCGCCTATGACATTTGAAGTGAATGGCATCTGGTACACCCAAGACACTACCCGACAGGGTAATATGGGAGACCGTCAGACTTATCAGCGCCCACCCACTTTCTATAATGCCGCATTCCAGCAACCGAAGCAGCAGCAACCCTACAATCGCCAGAACCAACCTCAGCAATACCATCAGCAATCTCAAGCCCCCAGACAATCAGCTCAATCATCCAAACCCTCAGAAGAACCGATCGACATCCAGAGACAAATACTTGAAGAGTTTCGTCACTTCCGAAATGAGCTGGAAGATCTACGGGTTGATGTCAACTGCTTGTCCCGTTGGAAGGATGAGCAGACAGCTCCAGCCACAACCATTCCCGCCCAGGTTCAAGCTAACCCCAATAGCTTGAACAAATTCAACGCATCTCAACACAATAACCAGGTATACTATCCAGACTTTTCCACATCTGAACATGAGATCCTTTCGTTTGACAAAATCAATGCCATGTCACTCAGGAGCGGAAGGACCGTGGTCGTACCTGACCGGGCAAGGGAATCGGACCATGAAGACTCGGAAGATCAACCGGAGGATGTTTCCGAGGAGGAAGATGAAGGACGCCTGAAGATCCCAGCAGTAGATAAAGGGAACGCATCTATGGAGTCTGCAGAGGACCTTGAACCTCTAGTTGCTGCAAAAATACCTTTGTCACCTTTTCAGCAACCTGATTTTGATTATTATGATTGTAATAAAAACTCCAAGTTGAATAAAGATGCTCTTATTTATGATTCTGACCCTCTATCTCCTGTCTCAAATGCTTCCATTCCTTTCCCCCATGCCCTAAAGAAAGAAAAACAAAAGAAGAACATCAAAGATGACCCAGTTATGGAAAAATTCTGCCAACAAAACATCACAGTTAAAGTTCCCTTTGATCAGTACGTGGCCGGTAATCCTGCCTTTCAGAAATACTTGAAGGCAAAATGCACCCCCACCCGGACTCGTACAAAGAGAACAAGTCAATTTGTGGAGACTCATATCTTGACAGTTGCCACCACTAAATGCGTCAGAAACCAGCATCTGCCAAGAAAGAAAAGGGATCTGGGCGCCCATTATGTGGAGAGTCACATTGGCGGCATAGCATTCACACGCACACTTCTCGACAATGGATCTTCCATAAACCTTCTGCCCTTAGCCTTATATTATCGATTGGAGTTGGGCCCCCTCAAGAAATCATCATCTTTACTCCAATTGGCTGATAAATCCACTAAAAGATCTAAGGGAGAAGTGAAGAATGTCATCATCATTATCGAGGGTACAGAATACAAAATAGACTTCACTGTCCTGGACATGGAGACCCCGAACCATTGGAAGGAATCGCAAATCATTCTCGGAAGACCTTTCTTAAGAACCGCTAAGGCCGTATTCGACTACGGAACTGGCATGATGAAATTCCGTTCTCCAGGCGGAGAAGTGGACTTGGAGATGAAACAAACAAAGTGGCAAAGGCCAGACTCCGAATCCACAACTGAAGATGCCGAAACATCAGAATGCAATCTCCTCAGAACCACTGGGCCATGGGACCAACTGCCAGACATACAGGTAGAAAGCACATCCTCAGAAGAAGAAATAATACACGATGCAGTCTCGGAGACTTCTAGACCCCCAGATTATCACACAGTTGACACCACAGAAATCCCCTTGGATTTGTCAATCACATCACCTTTGGGACAGTCAATCGACGATGAGTCGGACGCGACTCTGGCCGAATTACCATTTTCCTCTATCGATCCGACTCACTTTTCTTCGGAATTGGTAGCCAACATCTCACACAGTGATTCACCGCCAACCGATACTGAACCAGAAGCAAAAGTCATTCAGCCAGACTTGATCGACGATTCAGAATTGCCAGAGCTGAAGCCACTTCCTCCCACACTGAAGTATGCATTCCTCAATGGACCCAAAGAAAAATTCCCTGTGATCATTAGCTCATCATTAACAGTAGACCAAGAATCCAGACTGATCGAAGTCCTTGAGCGAAATCGAAAAGCCATAGGTTGGACTGTGTCGGATCTCGTAGGAATAAACCCCGCTCTCTGCTCGCACCAAATTTATGTTGAGGATAATGCAAGGCCTTCTCGTGAATTTCAGAGAAGATTAAACCCCAATCTTCGGGAAGTAGTGAAGAAAGAAATAGAGAAATGGTGCAAAGCAGGATTTATTTACCCCATTTCTGACTCCAAGTGGGTAGCCCCCCTTCATGTCGTCCCGAAGAAGTCGGGAATCCAGATGGTTACCAACGAGGAGGGGGTAGAGATCGCGACCCGAGTACCCACGTCGTGGCGCATCTGTGTCGATTACCGGCGCCTGAATGCTGCGACCAAGAAAGACTACTTTCCATTGCCATTCATTGATCAAATATTGGAGAGACTTGCAGGGAAAGCATTCTTCTGTTTTCTTGATGGGTACTCCGGCTACAATCAAGTAGCTATCGCTCCCGAGGACCAGGAAAAGACCACATTCACATATCCCTTCGGTACTTATGCATTCAAGCGCATGCCATTCGGGCTGTGCAATGCCCCAGGCACATTTCAGCGGTGCATGATTGCCGTATTTGCCGAAATGGTTGGTGATTTCCTGGAAGTCTTCATGGACGACTTCTCGGTTCATGGTGATTCATTTGATACATGCTTAGCACACTTGGACCGAGTCCTTCAGAGATGCAGGGAGGTTAATTTGGTACTAAGAGTCACTTTATGGTGACTGAGGGTATCGTGTTGGGGCATGTCATCTCCAAAAAGGGAATGGAGGTGGACCCTGCCAAGGTGGATGTGATCAAGAAACTTGAGCCACCAACCAACATCAAGTCAGTGAGGTCGTTCTTAGGGCATATTGGATTTTATCGACGGTTTATTCCTGATTTTTCAAAGATTGCCCGCCCACTGACTGAGCTCTTAGGAAAAGACACCGAGTTTATTGTAAATCACAGATGTCTAGAGGCCTTCGAGCTCCTGAAAAAGAAAATATGTGAATCGCCGATATTACAAGCTCCCGACTGGTCTCTTCCCTTCGAGATCATGACTGATGCATCGGATTTTGCTGTCGGAGCGGTACTTGGATAAAGAAGAGATGGAATTCCTTATGCGATTCACTACGCGAGCAAAGTGTTGGATCCTGCACAGAGAAATTATACAGTGACTGAAAAGGAAATGCTCGCGGTTGTTTGGGCCCTGGAAAAATTCAGATCATACATATTGGGCTCCAAGGTAACAATCTTCACAGATCACACAGCAATCAGATATCTCATGGATAAGAAGGATGCCAAGGCACGACTTTTGAGATGGATCTTGTTAATCCAGGAGTTTAATTTGGAGATTAAGGATAAACCTGGAATAAAGAATGTGGTTGCTGATCACCTTTCCCGAATCGAGCAAAACGATCATCCTGATATTGGACCAATCAAGGAGACTTTTCCAGACGAATCGGTTTGCGTCATTGATTCAACCCCATGGTATTCCGACATAGTGAACTATCTTGTCTCCAAGAAGGTTCCCTATGGTTGGACCAAAAAATGATTGATCGATTAAAGTCAGATTCGAGAAAATACCATTGGGACGATCCTTTCCTTTTCTGTGAAGGACCGGATTGTGTCTGGAGAAGATGTATTCCTCAGGAGGAATATCAGAGTGTCCTCACACACTGTCACTCTCTCGAGGCTGGAGGACACCATTCGGGAAAGAGAACCGCGCACAAGGTACTCCAATGTGGATTTTACTGGCGGACCTTATTTCAGGATGCTAATGAATTTGTACGGTCATGCCCGATTTGTCAAAGAATGGGAGGGACTATGGGATATAGAGATGAAATGCCTATGCAACCAATAATTTTCTGTGATGTTTTTTATGCATGGGGGATTGATTTTATGGGTCCCTTTCCCAACAGCAATGGATTTGAGTACATCTTGTTAGCTGTAGATTATTTATCAAGATGGGTAGAGGCTATTCCAACCCGAACCGCAGATAGCAAAGTCGTCTGTAAGTTTATCAAAGATAACATCATTGCGAGGTTCGGGATACCAAAAGTATTGATTTCTGATGGAGGTAGCCACTTCGTGAATAGGGAGATGAGATCTTTGACTAAGGAGTACAAATTTGAGCATAGAATAGCCAACCTGTATCATCCACAATCTAATGGCATGGCAGAGGTTTCTAATAGAGAGGTGAAGAGCATTCTCCAGAAGTTGGTTCGTCCCGATAGGAAGAATTGGTCAACACTGTTGGACCAAGTTCTATAGGCCTATAGGACAGCCTATAAGACTCCACTCGGTACTTCACCTTTTAGGATGATCTATGGCAAGCCATGTCATCTTCCTGCAGAATTGATCCACAAATCTGAATGGGCGATCAAAAAGTTGAATTGGAGTTGTCACCTTGGGAAACTATGTCGAGACTTAAATCTGAATGAGCTAATTGAAATCCGAAATCGGGCATATGACAACAGTGTGATTTATAAGGACAAGGTCAAGAGATGGCATGATAGACACATTCGAGAGAAGACCTTTGTCCCTGGACAGAAAGTGTGGTTGTTTAATGCTCGGTTGAAGATTTTTCATGGGAAACTAAAATCAAAATGGACGGGTCCCTACATTGTCATCGATGTGCATACCAATGGAAGCGTAGATATTGCCGAACTCAAAGAGAATGCACAACCGTTCTCAGTAAATGGACAAATGCTGAAGCCATACATTGAATCACCCAAAGAACAAACAGTTCAAGTCGAGGTCATCTATTTCACGCAGAGCGAGGACATTGAAAATCTATCTGATCATTACATCCCTCCCTCCCGACCACATCGGCCTCCGTGTACAGCTTCTTCCTTTACTTAGGCCAAGGCCTAAGTATAGGGGGAGACCGATGCCATCTGTATATACCATTCTTCTCCTGACTCCTAATCACTCCATTTCCACCCTCCCTCCGTACTTAGGCTAATCAGAACATAGGTATAAGGGGAACCGACATCCACCCGTATATACTCTCCTCATTTCCTGTCCGCTTTTCTTTTCATTTTTTTTTCCTTTTTCTTTTTTTCTTTTTTCTTTCTTCTCACTCTCTTACGCTTAGCCCGAGCTATGTCTTCTTTACGCTTCTTGTGCTCTGAGGACACAGCACTCGCTAAGTATAGGGGGGTCTGTATATATACTTTGTATATATTTTACCCATATCTCGTACTTTCGCGTAAGTCTATACGTATTTACGGGGTGGGTACTAACTTGAAAAAAAAACAATAACAAACAAAAAAAAGTTTTGCTACTAACACTGACTTGCCCAAAATTTTTGAAAAAAAAAGAGGCTTCTTATTCCATTTTCTGCATAAAAAAAAGAAAAAAAATCCCTTGCATAAAAAAAATATGTGTCTGCATTGCACACACCTGCACTTCATCCAACATCACATGCATTTGCATCTGTGAAAAGTCATTGGGTTCTGAACCAAGTTATGAACAGAAACCGAGAGTGGTCTGGGCTTTACCTTAATCCACCTAATTTTCAGAGGAACTTCACCGAGAAAGAGGATTTTAAGAGCTTCAGGTCTTTTTGACTTAATTCCTTAAGTTCCACATAACAATGTACAGCGTTTGACTCTTAGTGTCTAGCCTGGTCTCTTCATTCTGGGTACAACTCTGGAATAGGGAATTAATTCGCACTCTCGCACTATGCACTTAGCTCAACCCAAACGGGATGTTGGAAGACTGTGTGAGTCTCTTTTCTGGTAGCGTGGAAATCTAAAGACCGGAGTACGGGTTGAAATAAAGCTTCGGAAAAGGGATGGACGACTGGGCACAATTTTTTTCTAAGACCCCAAAAAATGTACGGAACAAAAAGATTCTATATCCGTAGGGGCACAACAAGATCCAAGCAGAACCACCAAAAATTCCAAATACAAAGAAGCATTCTACCAAATAAAAATCCGACCAAAAAGGTCCAAGCTTCCAGAACCTGTAGATCTTGGTGGAGACTCGGCTACACTGGCCATCTTCACAAGGAGAGGTGACTACACTGGCCACCCTCCAGTTCTTTTCTCTTTCTTCTATCTTCTCCCTCATTCGATTGTGAACACAGCACGACAGACCTTAGAAGGAAATACCTGACTCCCCGAGGACGAGTTACTGGAGAGGAGAGGAGCATGGTAGTCTGGCATTCTGGATGGGAAGAGCTAAAACCCTTCACACACATGAGTTGGTTGTTCAATATTCATAGGGTATACTTTGGGAAGAGGATTGATCTAAGATGACTTCTGAGCCAAAACTGTGTCAATGATATGTAGAACTTGAGGACTGTTGATTTTAAAATTCTAAGTCTCACAGAAGTTCCGACACATGATTAATCCAAAGGTCGAGTTTAGTTTCACTTTCACCTTCAGTTCATGGTTTTGGTATGGAACCCAGTCTCATTTCACTTCATAGCATTCCTTTTTGATGCTCAGGGACGAGCATGGTTTAAGTATAGGGGGATGATGAATCTCGGATTCACCATTCCAAGTCTCATTAATTAAGCTCAAGTCCCTCAAAATCAACTGCATTTCTACATTTATTTCGCATAATTAGCATTCAGGCATGATTTCATAAGAATTGCATTTTAGCATTAATTTATGCATAAAATAAGAAGCCAAAAATCCAAGCCAAAAATGACCTGTAAATAGCCTAACTTCCCCTATTTTTAACTCCTCCATGCTACCACCGCATAACCCAAAACCACCTTCACTGTGACACATCACTAACAAGAATAAATAAAAAATACAAAAAAATAATTAACCCTGGTAAGTGGACCAAAAACCCAAACCCTAGTTTCAGGATTTTCGAACTAAAAGCCCCATATCTTCTCCATCCAGTGTCCGATTTGATCCTACTCACTTTTGAACTAATGCACATTCAATTACCTTCAAAACAAGTCCAAGTTCAAGTGAATTGGAGCTCGTATGTGAAAGTTGGGTTTTGGGCCTCTTTTGTACATTGTATATTTTCGCGGCTTTTTGACCTGTATTTTATGTATATATTTTCTTTATTAATAAAAATCCAAAAAAAATTAGATTAATGCGTCTTTTATTTATCTTTGATTTCTTCTTATTTTTTCGGATTTTTATCTTGTTTAAAAATGACAAAAAAATTACAAAACCCAAAAATCAAGGTATTCTATGTACATGGGATACCCCAAAAATTCACTTTTTACATTTGACCGAATTTGGTTTTGATGTCTTCATGAAAGTTGTAGATCTCGTCGAGACGAGCATTTGTCGTGAAGGAATTTTTTCGATCCGAGGTCATTTGCTATTTCTTTTTGATTTTACAAACGATTTATTTTTCGATTTATATGGAGCTGACACGTGGCAGCCCCAGAGGCCACCACGTGTCAGCGTTTTTTAGCCATTATTTTTATCGTTTTTAATAAAAAAAAATTAAAAAGGAGCACGTGCGTCGCACGCGCCATCCCAGGCACGTGCCCCATCTCCCCCCACACCAGCCCACGTGGCCTATCCTGGGTTGTTCGATCTCGACCGATCGAACGGCCGGGAACCCTTCTTCCCCAACGACTCCCCCCCCCCCGACTTCTCCGCCTCCCTCCTTCAACCTCCTGCGCCGCCCGCATATTCCGCAAACGGCCGCAGCCAACGAACCTCCTCTATCCCCGCGCGGACCTCAACCTCTCCCGCAACCACCGGATTCCTTCTCCCCCTCTACCCTATATAAACACCATCGCCGGCCCCCCCAGACCTTCATCCGCCGTTCAACCAAAGGCCATCATCGGAAGTGACAGCCCGGTGCCCCCTTTTTTTGGCGGGATCCGAAGCCTCCCGTGCTTCGTCGCAGACAAGCTCCTCCTCCGCTGCCCGCTCTGACCGCACCGCCGTCGAGCCTTCTTCTCTCCCGGTAATATATCTCTCCCTCTATCTCTCTCTCTTTCTCCAAAACTTGCCGCTCCGCTCGAAGCTCCACCCCCGTCGAACCCTTCGCTCCGCCTTATCATCGTCCTCTTCGACAACCTCCGCCGCGCGACACCGGTTCGACTTCGCCTCCGACAACACCACCAACCGCCGATCATCTTTCGACTCTGCCGCGCCTTCACAAGCCAACGACTTCTGCTCAGCCGCCTGGAGCTTCACCGACCACCGCGTCGCCTTCACCGACTTCATCGGCCGCCGTCCGCAAGCACTCCACCGACGCCACCACATCGACTCCAGCGCAGGATCCTCCCCTTCGCCCCCTCTTGGCCGTGTGTCGGCCAGAGGAAGGCCGACGCTCCTCCGCCTCCAAGCCACGCCACCGGGCACCTTCGCCAGGAGCGACGTCCTCCGCCTGGAACAGCCCTCGCCGCCTTCGCCGTCGGCACAGAGGCCGAGACCCCCGTCACGTGAGCAGCACGTGAGGGCGGGGGAACGTCAGCAGGCTTCATCCCCACGGGTCACGTGCGCTGCACGTGACCGCGTGGGTCATTTGCAGTCCGCCCCCCAGCGCTTCCCGGATTTGCACCTTCGTCCACTGACCAGAGGCACGTGCTCCACACGTGCCCCTTGGTTAAGTTGCAGTTCGCCCCCCAGTCTCATTGGTAATTATGCAATAGTCCCCCGCAATTTTTTTCTCTATTTTATTTTATTTACATCTGTACCCCTATCTTTGTCATCCGTTATAGACCTCTCCATTGCATCATTTTATTTATTTAAAAATAGCACTTTGTTCATCTTTTAAATCTCTACATTTTGACATGTTGTGGACATTTTTGTGATTTACGGTTGATTAATAAATAATTGTTTTGTGGAAATTGGAATATTTTGCCCAATCTGTGCTCGGAAATCCATAGTTAATTAATCGTTAGTCTAAAAATTCCCCAAAAATCCCATATTGTAGAGATCATTTTGATTAACATTGTGCCCAAAAATCTTTGCATTTGCTTGCATAAATTGCTCTGTAAAAATCATTTAGGACATTTCAGTATTTGATTTTTAATAGATATTCAACCCCACATTTTCAAGGTTTAGGATTTTTCTAGGATCCATCTCCTAGTGATAGATTTTGGCCCTAAAATAGGCCGAATTTGCATTTTGCATCTCATATTGCATTGAAAAATTCCAAAAAAAGACCGCCTTGAAAACCGAACTAAAAATTGGATAGACACAACTCTAGGTTGTTCCTTTGCCTCCTTGTGATCGACCTTGGAACTTGCCCAAGTAAAATAAACATAAAAACCACTTGATTAAATTTGATTAAAAATTGTGGTTATTTCTTAACTGTTTCCGATCCGCCGCCTACAACGAACGACTCTAATTATTTTCACGAACTAACGTTAAAGAACACATTCTTAACGTGGCTTTTACGGACTCGTCAGCATGGCGGTGGGGCTCGGTCGATGCTAAGTCCAAACCCCAGAGGTGTGGAACCCCAGGCGGTGGTGCTCGAGTGTGTTGTGCGTAAGGCGCGGACCCCAATGGGTTTTATGCATGGAACCCAAGGAGCAGGGGTTATCTCGTGGTGGTTCAATGGAGAGGCTCGGTTGGTGGGGTTAGGGTATCACAAGAATACTAGAGCTTTGGTCATGGACCGTTGCTTTCATATCATGCAGAAAAAATGAATGGTTTTTTTATTCAAAGGCCATAGGGCTCCTTCATTTAGAGGAGAAACCATAAAGGGCAAACAACCAATGGAAAAATTATATAGAGAGAAAATAAGATATACATAAATATTATTTCCTACAACAGTAGGAAATTTATCTTTTCTCGCCACCTTCAAACCCGTTATAAAACCACCACTAAATTTACTAATGTTTTTATGTTTCTTCTATTTTCATTAGTTTACCAACGTGAATGGTTATATCCAAGTTGTCGGTTCACGTGGATGCCCATGTTAGATTGAGTATGTTTATGGGTAAACTTTTGGGTTTAAAAATCATTTTCCTTTATATTATGTTAGAAAATAAAGAATGTGGAAGCTTGATCAGAGAAATAAAATAAACATTGAAGAACGTGAGATTTTACGTGGAACCCTACTCCCTAAGGAGTGGGATGAAACCACGGGAGAAGACCTCAAAGGGGCATATGTTGCATTCAACTTTCTCATCTGATACAGGGGGTCTGAGGCTTCTTATATAGCCTCCTCAGACCCTCCAAGTCCCACCACAGGTATATAGACTAAAATCTGGATGTGGTAAATGGATCTTGGAAGGATCCATTTACCCATCTTACATAAGTGACGCATATACTCCAACACTCCATCTCAAGCTGGAGCATGCAATGCTCAGCTTGGACAAACAGAAAGAAATCACTCAAACTCACACTACAAGACACTACATACAATATCAACTCAACGCCACAACTGTCGGCTGCTGTCGAGGGCATTGCTTCTCATGTCGTGCAGGTGATGAGGAACAAACGGGCTAGAGTGTGAGTCAAACTAAATCTCCTCGTTGAAGAGCATGTGCTTTGTACTGCGTCTGTCAGAGTCACCACTGCAACCAAAAATAAGTCTCCACCTGGAGAACTCTGGCCCGCCACATCATGTGGACAACTGCTCCATCTCTGAAAGGGTCGAACTGAAACAATCTCAGATGATTTTTTTCTCAAATGGTAAGAAGACAATAAAATGGTAAGAATAAAACAATCTCAAATGATTTTTTGAGGTTATTTCTCTTTCCTTTTTTATAGCCATCACGTCCTTTTTATATGCGTCGTCCCTCATTTTTACGGCTTTCTTCTCGCATTTTTTTGTTTGCGTACGATTTTTATCTTTTGCATGCACCTTTTTCCTCTTTTTGTTGAAACAAAGAAACTTGTGGCCCAGTTGGACTCTTAAAAACCCCCTTTTTTATAGCAACCCTATGGGCATGCTCTATCCCTCTCCTTTTTTTGTTTACAACGTAGGGCCCAATTGGGCTAAAATAGCAGTTGGTCCCTTGTTTTTTTTACACGTGCCTTTTCTCCTTTATTTAGGGTTTCCACTTGGGAACCCTTCTTTCCCAAAGACCGCTACCTCTGATGGGGGGGTATCTTTCTCTTGTCGTCGCCACCTGGATGGGAGAGTTCCACCTGGAGCATCGAGCGCGAGATCCCGGAGGAGCGTGACATCTCGCGCCACTTGCACAAGACCCTGGAGGAGAGGAGGAGGCGACGCATGCGCCATTGGAACTGCGCCTCCAATCGATGGAAGGTGGAGCACTGCCTGCGCGCATTGAGGAGAAGGCACGAAATGGAAGAGCTCGTAGAAGGGATGCCTAGAGATTCATCGCTTGCGTCGCCCCATTGCTTGTTCTTCCCCACTGCTGGAGTGAAACCCTCTTCTCGAGATAGGGTTCCCATCGTGGAACCCTCGGCTGAAGGCATCGACTGGTGAGAAGATGTTGCCTAAGAAGGTATCACATGGTGAGAAGGTCTTTGCCTGGACCTTCAGCGTCGCCTGGAGGCGAAAGAACTGGTATGTTGTGGAATGGAGATGCTGCCTCCTCCTTCGAATCTTCGAGAGGAGGTTGAACATGGGAGCCATCCCGTGTGAACAGGAGATAAGAGAGGCTCCATCACTTGTGTAGTGTGTACTGATGTTGCTGAAAATAGGGTTTGAAAAACTCTAGAACTCCTCTAGAACCTGAACTGATAACCTTTGTTGAATTAGGGTTTCAAGAAAACCCTAGAAACTAGAACTCGAACGATCTTGAGCCGTGAACATGAATAATCTTCAAACATAAATATTCAAGAATAAAAACTCCAAAATCGAATCTCGAATAAAACAAAGAACATAAAATCCTCGAGAATCGAACCCGATCTGATACCATGTTAGAAAATAAAGAATGCGGAAGCTTGATCAGAGAAATAGAATAAAACATTGGTGAATGCAGGATTTTACGTGGAATCTACTCCCTAAGGAGCGGGATGAAACCACAGAAGAAGGCCTCAAAGGGTCATATGTTGCATTCAACTTTCTCATCTGATACAGAAGGTTTGGGGCTTCTTATATAGCCTCCTCGGACCCTCCAAGTCCCACAACTGGTAGATGTGGGACTAAACTCCGGATGTGGTAAACGGATCTTGGAAGTGTCCACTTACCCATCTTACATAAGTGACACATATACTCCAACATATTATGTAGGAGGCATGTGGTAGGATGAACACATTAATTGTCATCACTATGCATGCCTCCCGATCTGAGACTTTCATAATTCATGGTGACCTCTCATGATAGAGGCAGGGGTGTAATTGTATGTTTTTTTGGATCTAAGCCCAAGAATGACCCAAGATAGATCTGAGTGGAGGCAAAGAATTCATGTAGCTAACCCTATTTAATGTGGAAAAAGGCTTTAATATTGTTGAGATCACCCATAGGGGGCATGCAAACTAGAGGTCGTGATTGTGGCAGAGTACTGAATTTCTCGTTAGACTTCAATCATATATGGACATGTTGAAATATGTATTGGCAGAAACATCGGAAGCAGGTCATTATATAGAGTCGAATATGATGAGTAGATGGCACAACTTAATCAAAACGAGTCATCCAACATTCCTACCTCATGTGCCTTAGCACATCAAAGATTACTAATCCTTCAAGCACTTGACCTATTTTGCTTGCTCTGTTCATGATGAGGCACACTGGTTAGAAGACTCGAGAACAACCCATCACCTTTACAGTTTCATACAAAGGTTTTCTAGCCTCCAATACCTGATCATACTGTTTTGTTAGGCCATGGGAAATATTCTCCATAACAAGACAACGGATAGTTCAGAGTGCTTCAAATCTATGATTGAAGCAGTGTCTTTATGCTCCTATTTTTTTGTCAGCCAAAATAGGAAGTCATCAGTCAAGTGACTGTTAGAACCATGTTTCTCTAAGCGAAAGGTGCATAGACTGGTGCAATATCCTTATGTTAACTACCTTGAACTACATGTGGTGCTTGCATTTAAAAATGGAGTCATTGCATGAATCTTGCCTCGGTCTTTCAGTACAGGTCTAATCAGCGAGAAGTGCTGTTTCTCCCAAAGTCCCTTAGTCATATTTCTAGCTGTTTTTCTCAGCTGTTTCACGCTGATGCATGGGTGAAATTTTTGTGTTCCTGATGATAAGAAAATCCCTTTATTTTTGAGTGACTAATCTCGTATGATGGATCTTGTTGCTTAAGCCAAAATCCAAAGCAGATAATGATATAAGACAATTATTCATAAATCAAGACCCAATTTATGTTCAGATTGTTCAGTCTGATAATACTATAATTATAGACATCGCCATTACGTGGCTTTTTTTCTGGATATCCCAAACCTCCATGTACTTCCCAACAGAATAGTATGATGAAGAAAATTGGCTGTCATATCCTTGATGTTGTCAAACCCTTCTCCCTCATATCATTCTCTCTGGTACATGATGGGAACTGTTGTCTCGACTACATTTTACTTTATTCGCATGCCTTCATCGAATGGACAAACTTGATGTTTCATACTACACTGATAAGGACATGTCCATTGTTTACCCTTGAGTATTCAAATGACTTATTTTTGTCACCTTATTGCATTAAACAAGATAATTTATTCCCCCTGGCCATTAAGTGTACCTTCATGTGGTATTCCACGACTCACTCGAGAGGGATACAAGTGTTATGATCATACTACACTGTGTTACAGTGCCAACATTGACCTTGCATCCTATTAATTTATACTTCATGATTCCGAACAGGTCCAAGGGTCGGTAGGTCTAGGTTTAATGGTGAGTTTGTGTTACCTCTGCACGCCCCTGTGCCCACAAGTCTGACAAAGATGGTGCCAATCATTATAGTCTGTTAGAGTAATTATGTTATTTGTTTTTCTTTGTTGTCCTTTTCTGTAATTTACCCATAGAGCTTTTCTCCTATATAAGAGAGCTCTAGGGTTAGATGAATGATTATCTTGTTTATTCCCTTCAACATGGTATCAGAGCGACGGTCCTAGACCGGAGTTCTGGAACCCTAACCCTAGCCCACCCCTACCCGCCGGCCTCTCTCTCCATCAGCGCCGCCTCACGCGCCGCCGCACGCGCGGCTGGGCTGCCGCTCGCACTCACGCGCGCCTGGGTGCCTGATCGAGTGCTTCAGCCCCTGGCGATTCCCCTCTGATCGCGCGAAGCCCCTGCCGCGAAGCCCCTGCCGATTCTCCTCTGATCGCGCACGCGCGATTCAACTCTGATCGGAGTTCTGCCGCACGCGCGAAGCTTCTGGCGATTCCCTTGACGATTCTTCTGATCGCGATTCCTCTGCACGATTCTGATCGCGAGGGGGCTCTGGCGCAAGTCTGTGTGCCCTTCTGTGTCCAAGGGCTCTGGCGATTCCCATGAAGCCCCTCATCTCTGGCGATTCCCGTGAAGCCCCTCATCTCTGGCGATTTCTGTGAAGCCCTTCTGTGACGCAAGGGGACTCTGTGATGCCCTAAACTAATCGCCCCATCCAGCCTTCATAGAAGTTACTGTGCGTGTGCGTGTGAAGCCACATCCAGTCTGAAGAAGCATGTGCGTGTGTGTTACTGTGCACGCAAGTCCTGTGCACGCAAGTCCCGTTGCGCGCAAAGTCTGAAGTTCAAGTCCTGACCAGCCGTGATTCAAAAGTTCACATGATCTGCACTATATGCCCTAGCCGTACTTCACATGTTCTATGCGCGTGACCGCTTTGGGTCTATGTACAAGTAGACATCGTCGTCTGATTGTGTAACCCCAGTTACAGGTTATTGAGGCCTATCGCAGGTTGAGCAGACTCTCCATATCTCAGGGAGGATCTCATATGTCATCGGCCATGGCAGCATCTCGTGGCAGAGGAGGATCTTCACAGTTTCGAGGAAGAGGTGGTCGTGGAAGAGGAGTGTATAGACCTCCTCGACAGCCGTGCACTTATTGTCACAGGACTGGACACACTGAGGAAACATGCTATTCCAAGCATGGGTTTCCTACTACTACGGCACGGATGGCAGAGCAGGCTCAACAGGAAGGGGGTCCTTCCCTTGCCCCGGATCAGAGGTTTGAGGAGCTAGTGGCGAGACTTCGGGAGATTATGCCCGGCCAGGGACCAGCTGGTACTTCAGGATCTTCAGAGATAGCGCGCTCAGCATCAGCATCCTCTTCAGGTACAACGTATGCACTTACTAGTTGTTACAGAGCAGATCTGTCAGAATGGATTATGGACTCAGGAGCATCTCACCATTTATGTGGTGACAAAAAACAATTGGATGACTTTATTGCGACTCAGACAGGACGCTCCGTGGTAATTGCTAATGGAACACATTCTCCCATTACTGGTCAGGGGGAGGTGCAATTGACCCCTGGGATACGACTTCAGAATGTTCTTTATGCTCCTGATTTTTCCATGAATCTACTATCCATTAGTCAAATCACTAAAGATTTACATTGTCGTGCCATATTTGACTCATCTACTCTTGTGTTTCAGGACATCCTCACGGGCAGGGTGATTGGAACTGGCTGTGAGCAAGGGGGTCTTTATAGACTGGTACAATCTCCTTATGTTGGTATCTCTTCTATGAGTACTAGATCGGTGTCACCCTATACTTGGCATCTTCGATTTGGTCATCTTCCGTTGCAAAAGATGGTCCATATTCTTCCACAGATTTCTCCCAAGTCTAACTTTCAGTGTGAGGCATGCCAACTTGGCAAACATCACAGGTCATCATTTCCGAGTCGTATAGGTCCAAGTCGTCATGGTCTGTTTGAGATGCTACATTTTGATATTTGGGGTCCCAGTCGTGTCCTTGATCTTCAAGGACACAGGTTTTATCTTGTTGCTGTTGATGAATTCTCTAGGTTATGTTGGGTTTTTCTACTTAAAAATAAGTCTGATGCTGCATCTGTTATCCAGTCTTTCATCAACGAAATAAAAAATATTTATTCTGCTAAAGTGAAGTTCATACGGTCTGATAATGCTCTTGAATTATGTAGCTCTCATATCTCAAAATTTCTCATCTCTCGTGGAATTGTGCACCAGAAGTCATGTGCTTACACCTCCCAACAAAATGGGTAGCTGAGAGGAAACATCGTCATTTGTTGGACATTACCAGGACCCTATTGATTCAGAGCCGTGCTCCTCACTCCTATTGGGGGGATGCGGTTCTAACTGCTTGTTATCTGGTCAACCGTATGCCGTCGTCAGTATTGGGAGAGAAGATCCCGTTCTTGACTGCGTTTCCCGAGAAGGATCTTTTCTCCCTAACACCTCGCGTCTTTGGCTCTGTTGCATTTGTTTATTACTTCTCTCCTGGTCTGGACAAGCTCTCTCCCAGAGCTGTCAAATGCGTTTTTGTGGGTTATTCCAAAATCCAAAAAGGGTGTCGGTGTTTTGATCCAGTTAGACGACGGTACCATGTTAGTGCTGATGTCACCTTCTTTGAATCCATTATGTATTTCTCTCCTACAGGTGACAGCCTCACTCACTCAGACGAAGGAGACGATATCTACGTGCCTCCTCCATCATCTATTCCATGCTCAACTCTGCCGCCACCAACACCACAACCTATACCACCACCACAACCTATACCACCACCACCTCCACCACCACCTTCTATTTTTTATCCTCAGGTCTATCAGCGTCGACCGTCTGCTCATGTGCCTCCTCCATCATCCAGCACGCCCGAGGTATGTAATGAACATTTGAGTACTACTAATGGCACGGGTGATTTGCATGCACAGACAGATGTACAGGGCACAGATGATACTACCACTACTCTAGTTGATGATCTCGATCTTCCTATTGCCCATAGAAGGCAAAAGCGTGCGCGGACAATGAATCCCAAATATGGGATGGACTTTGCATCACAGGCCTGTTTGGAGCGGTTGTCCCCGGAATTACGCAAGTTCGTCCTTGGGTTATCAGCAGTGGAAATCCCGAGGTCATATCAGGAGGCACTACAGAGCAGTCCATGGCGTTTGGCTATGGAGGAGGAGATGGCGGCGTTGCAGTCACGTGGTACGTGGAGTGTTGTGCATCCTCCACCAGGTGCGTCAATAGTCGGAAGCAAATGGGTTTTTACTGTTAAGCATCGGGCTGATGGTACAGTCGATAGATACAAAGCCAGGTTGGTTGCTCGTGGGTTCACCCAAACATATGGGGTGGACTATCAGGAGACGTTTTCTCCAGTAGCCCGTCATTCTACATTACGGATTCTCATTGCAGTTGCTATTGTCCGTGACTGGCCCTTGTTTCAGTTAGATGTCAAGAACGCTTTCTTGTATAGTGACTTGCAGGAAGAGGTCTATATGCAGCAGCCACCAGGGTTTGCTGCTGAGGGGGAGTCCGGTATGGTGTGCCGTCTTCATAAGGCCATATATGGCCTGAAGCAGAGTCCACGGGCTTGGTTTCAGAAGCTCTCGGAGTTGATTGAACAGAAGGGCTTCATCAGATCTACAGCAGATCATACTCTCTTTGTAAAGAGAGACCAACAAGGTATTGTGGTCATCTTAGTGTATGTTGATGATATTGTTATCACTGGGAGTAATAAGCAGGGCATTCAAGCAGCCAAGGATTTTCTTAGTGAGCAGTTTGTTACAAAGGACCTGGGTACACTTCGTTACTTTTTGGGATTGGAATTTGCAAGAAATGAGCAAGGCATGGTAATGACACAAAGGAAGTATGTTATTGATCTGTTATCTGAGACAGGAATGGCAGGATGTAGACCAGCTACTACTCCTATGGATCCTAATGTTAAACTCTATGATGATGACTTTGAGGAGGTGGACAAGAGAAGGTATAGAGAGCTCGTGGGGAAGTTATTATATGTCACTATTACCCGACCAGATATATCCTTTGCTGTTAGTAGGGTAAGTCAATTTATGGAGCAACCCAGACAGGCTCACATGAATGCTGTTTTTATGATCTTGAGATATCTGAAGTCATCTCCAGGTGCTGGTCTTCTGTTTAGGAAAGATAGCTCTATATCTGTCACAGGTTGTGCTGATGCAGACTATGCTGGGTGTCCTAATGATAGAAAGTCTACTTCAGGCTTTATTGTATTTGTTGGCAGCTCACCAGTAGCATGGAAGAGTAAGAAACAAACTGTCGTGGCTCGATCCAGTGCAGAGTCAGAATATAGGGCAATGGCCCAAGGTAGTGCTGAGATGATGTGGGTTAAATCGGTTCTGACTGATTTAACTATTGAAGTACCTCTTCCTATGCATCTTAAATGTGATAATCAGGCTGCCTTGTTCATAGCCAATAATCCAGCCTTCCATCCAAGGACAAAGCACATTGAAGTGGATTGTCGTTATACAAGGGACTTAATTCAAAAGGGGCTTATTTCAACGTCTTATGTATCATCATGAGAGCAGATTGCAGACATGTTCACCAAAGCCCTTGCTAGAGGTCCTTTTCATCTATGTTGTTCCAAGCTGAGAATGTTAGATATATATGCTCTAGCTTGAGGGGGAGTGTTAGAGTAATTATGTTATTTGTTTTTCTTTATTGTCCTTTTCTGTAATTTACCCATAGAGCTTTTCTCCTATATAAGATAGCTCTAGGGTTAGATGAATGATTATCTTGTTTATTCCCTTCAACATAGTCAGATTCGTTTGTCATCCCAATCAGACTAAAGAACCTGTCTTACTCGTGGTTAAACTATCATATATGCATAAAGTAAATCCACTGGCTGTCTATATTTCAGGATATACCATGGTGCAGACTAATATTCTGATAAGACAGCATGCGAATCATGACTTAAACCTTCTGATAGTATTATAAATGTATTAGAGTCTAACAAAATTGACACCGCAATATAAATGGTTAGCATCTGCATTGATGAGCTCCCTTCTATATTGTGAGGAACCTGGACTCTTGTTGACCCTCCAATTACAGTTGCGGTTGGTAGCAAGTGTGTGTGTATTGCTGTGTTGAGAAGAGAGATGGTTGAGTTGATTTGGTAAGTGGATCTTATGAAAAGATCCCTCTATTCTAGTATGGGTTCATTTTTTTATTCTCCCATCAACTATCGTAAGAGAATTGTTTGCCAGTGGCGCTATAATGGACTTGTACTACAGATTATAGTGACAAAGATCAATCCATAGACAAATCTATTAGAATGCATCTCCTGGGAAGTTTTGGAGGTCATTTTGACCATTTTTAACCACGCACACCAAAAATTTGATATCATTTCATTGCACTTCTATTTATTTCAGTTTTTCAACATAGTATCAAAACAGTTTGAATCTAGGACTTCTCCCTAATGAAATTCTGATCTATGAGCGATGTTAAGCATATTATCAGGTTTGATTCCACAGCCTCTTTGTTTTGGGAATTCATCTTTTTTCAGGAAAAAGAGGGTAAGACATCGAGCAGATGCTCACCAGTAAACCTTCTAAAAATTCACATTATATATCAAAAAATAGTTAGAAAGGCCAAAAGGTCTTTAGAATTTTTACATGCTCTATAATATTTTCCATGTACATTCTCTTTCCATGGAAGATAACCACATTCCACGCAAGCCACATAAACCAAAAAATAGCCGCCACCCAAACATTGGTAGGACAGCTCCCATTCCTCAACTCATCTAACGAGTCCCAAAAGATGGCCCAATCGGCGGTTGAATTCAGCTCGACATGTGATGCTTTCCATACCTCCCTTGCAACTGGGAAATCAAAGAAAATTTGCTCGATGTCCTCATCAACAGCAAGACGTTGCTGGCACGTGCCACCAGCTCCAGGGAAGAACGTGGCTCGTCGCTCAACAATCAGCACGTGGTCCCTTCTAAGAAACCAAATAAAGATCCTCACGTGTAGAGGGACCTTCCACCTCCATATGTCAGTAAACTAATCCGAAGCGCTCGTTGGTTCAAAGACCGTCATCAGATAGAAGGCCTTATAAGCCTTCTGAACCGTAAAATGTCCATCAACCCAAGATCAGTGATATGCAAAGTCAGGAAATCTCTCGCATGCTGGCAATACCTCCAGGAGACATAAGAACTCTGCAAAGCGATGGTCAGAAAGCTCAGAATGAATAGAGGGAGCCAGCTCTAAGCCTACCAACAATCCCTCACAGAAGCTCAAAGCGAAAAAACAGGGGAAACGAGCATGTAACGACCCCTGAACTGTCCAATCATCAGTCTAGAACCAAAAAACCACGACCATCATCAAGAATTGTCACAAGAACAGAATCATTCGGGTAAGCACCGAGCAAATTCCCTTCCAAAAGTTGGAAGGCCTGGGAATAGCAATATTATGTAAAGGATCCCAAGAAACACCATATATTGACCTCAACATCCTACAGAGCAGATCATGCCCTCGTCCCCAAATTCTAGTCACCCACTTCGCCAAAGGAGCATTGTGCGTCATCTCTAAACTTCGGATCCCCATCTCACCATACTCCTCTCTGAGCACCAAAGTCTTCCAACCTACCAAAGGCAACCCCTACGAACTCCCCAGAGGTAGACTAAAAAATCTTAGCATCAATGCCTCCAACTTCACATTTACCCCAATAGCAGAAGATGTGTGTACAAAAAGAATACATGGATAGTTGAGAGGATTGTCTTCAATAGGACTAGATGGCCACCTCTAAAAAGACAAGTTGCACACCAATGCGACAACTTCTTCTCCATTCTCTCAATAACAGGAGCCCGGTCCACCTGCTGCAACTTTCCACCCATGAACGGTAGGCCAAAGTACAGTATGGTAGGGGGGCCCTTTGCATATGCAATGTCGCCTTACAAGTCACCTCATCCTCCTCCCCACTCATCCCAAAAGGAACTAGAGCAGATTCTGCATGATTTATCTTCAAGCTGGAGACCAACCCAAACAGCTCAAGAAGAATGCACATCCCCTCTACAGACTTTGCCTCCCCTTCCACGCATAAAATGATATCATCAACATACCAGAGCATAGGGATGGAGATCTCCTCTGAACAAATGACCTCCAAAAATCCCCCCTCCCTTTCCATAGACACCATCCTCGTCGGAGCGTCAACAACCACAACAAATAGCAAGGGTGTCAGCGGGCACTCCTGCCTCATTCCACGTTGCAGTTGGGAAAAATCACCCTCTTTCTTTCCATTCACCACGATTTCGTAAGAAGATGTTATGACACATCTCTTCATCCAAGCACTCCATTCACTTGGGAAGCCCTATGATAGAGGGATGCCCAAATTAACCTCCAATCCACACAATCATATATATTCGAAAAATATACCTTCCACGCGAAACCCTTTTTGTTCTTCCTCAGCCATTCCGCCACAATCTCATAAGTCAATATAACACCATCTATCATGTATCGATTAAGGATGAAAGACGTCCATACTTCATCAATAATAGTACAAAGAACCCCCCACAGTCTGTTGGCTAGAACCTTAACCATAGTGAGATAGGTAACATTTAAAATTTTTATTTGTTATTTTTTTACCAGTAATTTCACATCATTTAGTTCAAGAATAGCCCGTCACTGGTTGCTTGGCTTCTGCGAGAGAATGTGTGATTTCACATTTTACGTGAAAGATCCAGAATATTTTGTTAGCTTATGGGAACACCAAAATAGTGTTGTGACCCTGATTGATGCATATCCAATGCAGGGAGCTTGACCTCTATCGAATTCCTCCACGGATCATTATTCCACGCTCCAACCCATAGTACTAAATATCGTAATATATCGACGATATACAGTCAATATATCGGTATCAATAGGGAGGGGTCCCAATATTAGCATGCATATCGATTTACAAGATATTGACCGATATCCCATGAGGTATCGATGTATCTATCAACATTTGAAGTTTTCAGTTGAAACTTTCTCCAATGTCTACCAATATTGATTGTTGATGATGATATTGTGCCGACATTTCTCAATATCATGTTTTTTTAACTTTTAGACTGATTGCTCAAGATTGTGCTTTTGTAGCTGTTGGGATAAAATTCATTCATATGATAAAAGAGATCCCAAGGCTCTCCTATATAGGAGAAGAGCCATGGGTTAATTACATAAGAGATACCGAAAGAAAACATAACATGTAAATATAATACTGAGATAAATAAACTTCTCAACACTCCCCCTCAAGCTGGAGCATAAATATCAATCGCTCAGCTTGGAACAGCATCTCTGAAAAGGACCTCTGGCCAGAGCCTTCGTGAAGATATCTGCAGTCTGATCTCCTGTGGAAACATGAGAAGTGGATATGAGTCCTTTCTGGAATCTGGATCATGTCTCTAGTATAGTGACAATCCACCTCGATATGCTTTGTCCGCTCATGAAAAGCAGGGTTATTGGCAATAAATAAAGCTGCTTGATTATCACATAAAAGCTTCGTAGGAAGAGAGACCTCAACAGTAAGGTCAGCTAATACTGATCTGACCCACATCATTTTTGTACATCCCTGTGCCATCGCCCTTTATTCAGACTCAGCACTAGATCTGGCCACCACAGTCTGCTTCTTGCTTTTCCATGAAACAAGTGAGCTACCTACAAAGATAGCAAAATCAGAAGTCGACTTTCTGTCCTTGGGACAACCAGCATAATCTGCATCTGCACATCCTGTCACCTCAAGTAATGCATCCCTACTGAACATAAGGCCAGAACCAGGTGAAGTCTTCAAATACCTCAAGATAATGTATACAGCATCCATATGTACCTTCCTGGGTTGTTCCATGAACTGACTAACTTTGCTAACTGCAAAAGCAATATCCGGCCTGGTAATGGTGGCGTATAAGAGCTTCCCAACAAGCTCTTTATATCTCCTCCTGTCAATTTCTTCGGTGTCCTCATCATACAATCTCATGCTTGCATCCATAGGAGTAGAAGCAGGTTTGCACCCTGTCATGCCTGTCTCAGATAGAAGGTCCATAACAAATTTCCTTTGATTCATCACGAGTCCACGTTGATTCCTGGCGAACTCTAATCCAAGAAAGTAGCAAAGATTTCCAAGGTCCTTAGTCACAAACTGCTGACCACGGAACTCCTTGACAGTAAGAATCTCCTGTAATGACAATATCATCCACATAAACAAGAATAGCCACGGTACCTCCAGGTGTCCTCTGTACAAACAGTGAGTGGTCCGCAGTAGACCGCACAAACCCCTTTTCTCTATCAACTCCGATGTTGTGAAGTCGGCACACCTTCTGAGACTCCACCTCAGTAGCAAATCCCGGTGGTTGTTGCATATATACTTCCTCCTGGAGATCCTCATAGAGAAAGGCATTCTTGACATCAAGTTGATAAAGAGGCCAGTCCCTGGAAACGGCAGCAGATAGCAGAATGCCTAGTGTTGAATGTCTTGCTACTGGAGAGAAGGTGTCCTGATAATCCACCCCATAGGTTTGGGTGAACCCTCGGGCCACAAGCCTTGCTTTGAATCTATCGACACTGCCATCGGCCCCTTGCTTGACCGTAAATATCCATTTGCAGCTCACAATAGATGCTCCTGGTGGAGGTGCGACAATGCTCCATGTGTCACATGATCGCAGAGCCGCCATTTCTTCTTCCATAGCAAGGCGCCACCTACTGTCCTGGAGCGCCTCCTGATATGTCCTCGGGATAGTAACAGCCGATAGTCCCACTATAAACTTCTTGTAGTCCTCTGACAGATGATCCAAGGAAACATGGGCAGCCATTGGGTATGTAGCGCATTGGCGACGAGGTTTCCTTAGAGCAATTGGTATCTCCAGGTCATCAGCCTCACCGTCCTTTGGAATTAACTCTTCATGTTCATCATTAAAATCTCCAGTGCCATCAGTAGAAATAATATGTTCCTGACATACCTGAGGCAGGGTGGATGATGTGGTAGGCGCATGAGCAGAGGGACGAGTAGAAGACTGCGAGTATAAATATGTGGTAAGAATGTAGATTCTTTGGGAGGAGGTGGAGGTGGAGGTGGAGGTGGCGTTGGGGGTGGTGGTGTAGGTGGTGAAGGTGGTGAAGGAGCAGATGGAGGTGGAGGAACCACAACATCCTCTCGGGATCCGGTATTAGACAACCTGTCACCTTAGAAGAAAAATACATAATAGATTCGAAAAAAGTAACATCAGCACTCACATAGTATTTTCTCCCAACAGGATCAAAACATCTATACCCTTTTTGGGTATGGGAATAACCAATAAAGACACATTTGACAGCTCTAGGTGAGAGCTTATCACGGCCAGGAGTAAAGTCATGGACAAAAGCTACCGATCCAAAAATACGAGGTGTAAGTGTGAAGAGTTCCTTCTTGGGAAACACAATCGAGAAGGGACTCTTCTCGCCAAGAATGGTGGAGGGAATGTGATTTACCAAGTAACATGTGGTTAGGACCGCATCCCCCCAGAAAGAATGAGGTGTACTGCTGTGAATCAACAAGATCCTCGTGATGTCTAATAGGTGACGATGTTTGTGTTCTGCAACCCCATTTTGATGTGATGTATGCATGAAGTCTGATGAACAATACCCAGAGACTGGAGAAATTCTGCCAAATGAAGAGTAGAAAATTCCAAAGTATTGTCGATACGAATGTATTTGACTTTAGCAGAAAATATGTTGTTGACCTCAAGAAGAAAAGTTTTAATTATAGCACCTGCTTCAGACTTATGTTTAAGTAAGAAAACCCAAGAAAGTCTAGAATAATCATCCACGGCACCAATATAAAATCTATGCCCCTGATGATCAGCAACACGACTTGGACCCCAAATGTCAAAATGAAATAACTCAAAGGACCGACTACTGCTACGACCATGACGACTCGAAAAGGAGGAGTGATGGTGTTTCCCAAGCTGACAAGCTTCACATTCCAGAGTAGTACGAGTAGGTATTTGCGGGAGAACATGTATCATCTTTTGAAGAGGAAGGTGGCCAAAGCGAAGATGCCACATAAAAGGCGAAGCAGATCCAGAGGAAATAGAGGCAACCCTAGCACATGATTGAACAGCAAGTTTGTATAATCCTCTCTGCTCACGGCCATGAATAATCATCCTGCCAGTTAGTATGTCCTGAAACATAAGAGAAGAGGGGTCCAAAATGGCACGACAATGTAAATCTTTTGTAATCTGACTAATAGACAAAAGATTCATTTGAAAGTCTGGAGCATGTAAAACATTCTGAAGACGTATAGAATGGGCTAAAACAATCTCCCCCTGACCAACAATGGGTAGCCGAACTCCATTGGCTATGATGACAGAACGCCCTGGAGGAATAGTCCTATACGAAGAAAACTGTGTCCGATCTCCACACATGTGATGAGATGCTCCAGGATCCATAATCCAATCTGTCACATCGGAACTGTTGCTACTGGTACTGGTAAGCACATATGAATTACCTGAAGAACTGGGTAGTGCCCTGGCAGTGGCCGCTGCATCTGATGGTCCTGCAGTCTGAGTCACAGGAATGGTCACCATCTCTCGAAGTCTCTAGACAAGATCATCAAAGCATGCATCAGTAGTACGTGCAGGTGAAGAGTTAGTCTGCTCCGCAACACGTGCAGACGCCGGAAAGCCGTGCTTGTGAAAGCATGTCTCCTCTGAGTGGCCAGGACGAAGACAATAAGAACATGGACCACGCTGACGGCCTCCACCTCTACCACGAGGTCCACGACCACGGAACTGGGGCGCATTGCCTCGTCCACGAGAAGCAGCCATAGCCGAGGAAGTCGGTTGTGGCGTGGATGTAGGTGTGGTAGTAATCTTGCTCAGCCGCTTGTATACCTCCTCCATTGGTGGTATAGTCTCGCCAGTCAGAAGTTGAGTACGAGCGGCATCGTACTCTGAGTCAAGAGAGGACAGAAAAATGCCAGTTATAGTGGCATTCCGATATGCCTGTTGTTGTTCCACACTAGTAGTGATAGGCATGAAGCTGTAGAGACGTTCAAACATGCCTCTCAGATGTGAAAAATGTGCAAGTAGAGGTCGACCATTTTGCTTGGTCGAGAAAATGTCGAACTGAAGTTGGAGTCAAGGGCCTAAATATTAGTTTCGATCACCATTTCGGTAACCGACTGAAACAGAATTTCGGTGGAATTTCGGTCGAAATTCGATCGGAATTTCGATCATTTCGGTCATTTTTTGTACTAGGGCCCCCATATTTTGGCCATTTCGGCCATTTCGATCGAATTTCGATTTCAACAGGATATCGATATTCGACATAAATTCAACCGAATTTCGCTGAAATTTGAGGCCATGGTTGGAGTATCTTGCTTTCATTTTTCGCCTGTCCATAGGTAGCGGCCAATGTCCCAAATGGCATTTGCAGTTGGCTGATTGACAATATCATTAGCAATCTATGTGCTAAGTATCCCAGAGAGCCATATACGAGCATATGCATCATCTTGCTTCCATGATGCGTTGGCCCATGTCTTGTCCGTTGGCTCTGAATCAGTCAGAATATGCTCCTTGTTGTGGCATTGCATCAGGGTATGAAACTGCATGGACCATAACTCGTAGTTGGTCCCGTCCATCTTTATGATAGGTGCCGGTCCTTTGAAGGCACCGGAAGAGGAGAATACGTCACCCTTGACTTCTGACATTCTTTAATAGGCCAAAATACGGAACAAGAGGGGAATATCTCAGCAAAATACTTGTCTACAGCATCAAATGAGGGATGATGTGTATCTGTAAACTTATACACTCATCCCTAATACTGTGTTTGTGGCCTAGGGCCGCAAATGAAGGGAAAATCAGACTATTTCACCCCGCGCAGATCTGTCCAGACCTCGCCGTACGTGGACAGGGGTCTGCGGGGCCGCCGAGGGTGCGTCGAGCCCTTGCAAATTAGGCCACAGCGTCTATGGATGCCTCAGCGCCGCAAAGGAGGGTTACCGAAGCCGCGTTGGACTGGAACGAGGCGACAACGGCCGCTGGGGGGGCAGGGGTGGCGGCGCTGGGTGGGGGCGGCGGCGCTAGGAGGCGGCGCGGGCCACACGGAGATGCACGGAGGCGCGCAGGGGCACGCGCAGTGGCGCGGAGGCGCGCGGAGGGGGGGCGGAGAGGGGGGCTAGGGTTAGGGTTTTAGTTCGAGAACCCCGATCTAGGACAGTTGCTCTGATACCATGTTGGGATAAAATTCATTCATATGATAAAAGAGATCCCAAGGCTCTCTTATATAGGAGAAGAACCATGGGTTGATTACATAAGAGATACCGAAAGAAAACATTACATGTAAATATAATACTGAGATAAATAAACTTCTCAACAGTAGTTACTCCCGGTATAAAAATACATTATGATTTATATCAAGCTTGTAAAAGTCGGCCCGACTAGTCGAGTCGGGGGGTAGCTGATGGACTAGGCCTAGTCAGTCAACTTGACTAGTCGGTCTAGTCAACCGACTAATCAACTGACTTTTACATCAAGCTTTTTTATTTTTTGGTAAAATGATTTGTGGTTCTTGTAAACACTCCAAGCCACCGGTAAAATGCACAGAGTTCCAATCATTTGTAGATGTAGGTTCGCCTTCTGTTCTAGAGCACTAAGCTTAATATTGGTTATACATGTTGACAAAAAATTTGCACTGGTAACTTCTTTCCTTAGGAAGTTGAGGAAGTTGAATCATGGTTTAACTATTTATATGAGTCCTAATGTTATTGCTAAGCTGGAACTTGAATGTGAAGTTTTCAAATCTCATTCTAATGCATGAAATATCTATTCCGTTGGTATCTGGCAGTAATTTTGTACCAGAAATTGGTACTTTCTTTGATAAGCAGTGATGTTGCTAACCCACTACAGTTATCATTCGAATCTTTAATGCTAAGAATAGTATTCTACATCATTGTCCACTTCAAATATCGAATCTATGCCTGATGTTACTGATCTAAAATATATTTTAAATAATATAATTAAAACAAATCCAAGTTACCCTTATTTTATATTTCATTTTTTTCTTTTTGACAATGATGGAATTGATGTCATCCTGCCTCCAAGCCAAGAAGCTTGGCAGAACAACTTCACTTCACCAGTTAACGGAATAGCAGATATTCAAGATGATCATGTCGTGTAAGTTTGTCAGTTATCCTTATTAGTCCATGTACTATGAAATGCTTTTTTGTCGATACGGAGGAAGATGTTTCTTTTAAGGATGTTATCAAATTTCTCCACTTCTCCCCATGGATGTGTAGAGATATATATTATTTTCTTTTGTATCGTTTCATATTTTCTTTTTCACTTTGGACTCTTGATGTATTTTACCCATAGGCTACTCTCCTATATAAGAGAGCATAGGGCGTATGGAATAAACGATTCTCTTATTTTTCCCAAATGGTATCAGAGCGACGGTCCTAGACCGGAGTTCTCGAACCAAACCCTAACCCTAGCCCCCACTTCTAAGCCCTCCGCACCGCCTCGGCCTCCGGTGCGGGTTCTCCTGTGTGTCGCCCAGGCGATGTGCCTTCTCCTGTGTGCCTAACTCCTGCGTGCGTACGCGTGTAGCCCTAACTCCGCGTGTGTGCACGTGCACATACATCGGTGGTTGTGCGAGCGGTCTCATATCCTAGGGTTCGCCTAACCCTAGGGTACCTTCGTGATAGAGGAGACTCCCGCTCGAGTTTTCAAGCCTGTGGGTTTGGTTGCTTGAGTCTACACATGCAACTAAACCCGTGAATGTCCGTGTAGACGATCATATCTTCAGTCTACTGCCCTAGTCTTCTATTATCATCATGTCAGAGAGCAAGGCGGATATTCCATCTACAAGCGCCTTCAGAGGTCCAGCGCCCATTGTAAAGATGGATGGGTCAAATTACGAAATGTGGGCAATGCAGTTCATGAGTATGATGAAGTCAACCGGTAAGAAGCACATTCTTACTAAGGAAGAGCCTGCTGAGAAGACTCGGGTCAACGCTTCATGGGAGGCAGATGATGCATATGTCAAGGTTTGGCTATCAGGAACTCTGACAATTGAGATTGCCAACGATATTCTCCATCAGCCCACTACAAAAGCAATGTGGGACATTATGGCTGCTACATATTCACAGGCAACGAATGAGACGAAGATTCTGCAACTACAACATGATATTTTCACCATCAAACAGAATGGTCGGTCTTTACACTCATTGTACACGTCTTTACGTGAAATGTTCGAGAAGCTCTACAGCTTCATGCCTCTCACAGTCACTCCTGAGCAACAGAAGACGTACCGAAATGCCACTATGGTTGGTTGATTCCCGGCAGCCCTTGATCCAGAGTACGAGGCAGCACGTTCTCAGATCTTGGCAGATTCCACTATTCCTCCGATGGAGGAAGCATTTCATAGACTGAGTCGTATTACTGTTCCTTCATCCACTGCAAATCAGACCGCTTCAGCTATGGCAGCGAATCGAGGTCGTGGAGGTCACCATCAGTTCCGTGGTCGTGGACCTTAGGGTAGAGGGGGTCGTGTTCGGCCAACATGCACTTTTTGTCACCGGTCTGAGCATACTGAAGAAACGTGCTATTCCAAACATGGTTTTCCTGCTTCTGCACGAGTAGCTGAACAGATTGAGCCCCCATCTGCTTCATCTCTAGATCAGCGCTTTGATGATCTTGTAGCCCGTCTGAGGGGCATTATTCCTCCATCTGGTCCAGTTGCATCAGTACCTGATTTTGATAGTCACTCCGATGCTGCTGCTTCTGCATCCACCAGTACCTCAGGTAGCACTTATGCATTTACTAGCAGTAGTGGATCAGATACTTTAGAGTGGATTATGAACTCTGGTGCCACACATCATCTGTGTGGTGATCAAGGCCTACTTACAGCCAACCGACAGGTCCCTCCAGGCTGTACTGTGGTTTTTGCCAATGGGACGCATTCTCCGATCACTAGTCGGGGGGAGATTAGCCTGACACCCTCTATGCACCTCAAGAACGTGTTGCACATACCTGGTTTTTCTATGAATTTATTGTCCATTAGCCAACTTACAAAGGATTTACATTGTCGAGCAATTTTTTATCCATCTTCTCTCATTTTTCAGGACATCCTTACGAGCAACGTGATTGGGTGTGGCTATGAGCAAGGCGGCCTATATCGTCTCAGTCAGACTCCTTATGTCGGAGCCTCCTCTCTTCCTACTGGATCTATCTCCCCATTCCTGTGGAACTTGCGCTTTGGACATCTACCGCTTCAGAAATTGTGTCGTGTGTTACCCCAGGTTTCACCTCACACGTCCATCCAATGTAAGGCTTTTCAATTGGGAAAGCACCATCGGTCTACCTTTCCCAGTCGTCAGAGTCGGAGTAGTAGCTCCAAGTTTGAGTTGTTTCATGTCGATATCTGGGGTCAAGTCGTGTTCCTGATCATCAGGGACACATGTTTTATATAGTTATTGTAGATGATTTCTCTCGTGTGTCTTGGGTCTTTTTGTTAAAGAATAAAGCTGAAGCGGGGAATATTATCATAAATTTCACCAATGAAGTTCGTAATGCTTTTTCTGCATCTGTAAAGATTGTGAGATGTGATAATGCCTTGGAATTTTGTACCCATACTCTCTCCAATTATTTTTCAACTCAAGGGATTATCCACCAAACATCTTGTGCCTATACTTCCCAATAAAATGGGGTTGCAGAAAGGAAACATCGTCATTTACTTGATGTCACCAGGTCGCTTCTCATACAGAGTCATACCCCTCATTCTTTCTGGGGCGATGTTGTTCTAACGGCATGTTATCTCATTAATCGTATGTCGTCGTCTGTCTTAGGTGAGAAGATTCTTTTCTCTCTTGTTTTTCCAGAAAGAGAATTGTTCTCCCTCACTCCTCATGTGTTTGGATCGGTGGCCTTTGTCCACCGATTGTCTTCAGGTATTGATAAGCTCTCTCCTAGGGCTGTCAAGTGTGTTTTCGTTGGGTACTCCAGAACACAAAAGGGGTACAGGTGTTATGATCCATTGCGCAGGAGATATCTTGTTAGTGTTTATGTTACCTTTTTCGAGACTGTTATGTACTTCTCTTCTACAGGTGATCAGTTGGTATCGTCTAGCACTAATGAAGCTATATACATGCCACCACCATCACCACCTCCACCGCTACCATCACCTACACCTCATGTTACCGTTCTTGTTTCCCCATTGCCGTTCCACTATACCCATAGGCCTGCTTCTGCTCATGGTCACCGCTCATCATCTAGCTCGCCTGAGGTATGTTCTAAGAATATAATCAATATTGATGGATCTGACGATTTTCCTGAGCAGGATGAGTTACAGAGGCCAAATGAGGATGCAGGTGATTTGGATCTACCTATTGAACTTCGGAAGCAGAAGCGCAGTTGTGTGTCATATCCAATAGCATCCACTGTGTCTTTTGATCGCTTATCTGGAGAATTCAGAAGCTTTGTCATTGCACTATCGGCGGTGGATATTCCACGGAATTACCAAGATGCGTTGAAGGATAGTCGATGGCGTTTAGCCATGGAAGAAGAAATGGTTGCTCTTCAATCAAGAGGTACCTGGAGCCTTGTTACTGCACCTACCGATGTGTCTACAGTGAGCTGCAAGTGGGTCTTTACAGTTAAGCAGAATGCATATGGCAGCATTGACAGATACAAGGCACGTCTGGTTGCTCGTGGCTTTACACAGACATATGGGGTGGATTATCTTGATACATTCTCGCCGGTTGCTCGCCATTCCACCCTACGGATCCTCCTCTCTGTTGCGGTTACTCGTGATTGGTCACTATACCAATTAGATGTCAAGAATGCATTTTTATATGGTGACTTGCAGGAGGAAGTCTACATGCAACAGCCACCTGGTTTTGCTGTTGAGGGGGAGTGTTCTAAGGTGTGTAGACTTCATAAGGCTATCTATGGACTTAAGCAGAGCGCCAGAGCTTGGTTCCAGAAGCTCTCATACATGTTTGAAAAACAGGGGTACAAACGTTCCAATGCATATCATTCTCTGTTCGTACAAAAGACACCCAGAGGTATTATTGCAATTATGGTGTATGTAGATGATATCTTGATTACAGGTGATGACGGACAGGGAATTCAGAGGGCGAAAGAAATGTTGGGTCGTGAATTTGTCACCAAGGACCTCGGAGTTCTTAGATATTTTCTAGGACTGGAATTCGCCAGAAATCCTCGTGGGTTGGTAATGACCCAGAGGAAATATGTCACTGACCTGTTGAGTAAAACAGGAATGCTTGGTTGCCGACCTACCACTACACCCATGGATCCCAGTATGAAATTATATGATGATGACACTGATGAGGTGGATAGGATAAGATACAGATAACTGGTGGGCAAGCTTCTCTATGTTACTATTACCAGACCCGATATCTCCTTTGTTGTGAGTCGGGTGAGCCAGTTCATGGAGCAACCACGTCAGGTACATATGGATGCTATACATATGATACTCAGGTACCTTAAGTCATCTCCAGGTGCAGGTCTGTTGTTCAAGAAAGACAAGGAGATTACTATCTCAGCATGTGCAGATGCAGATTTCGCAGGATGCCCCAAAGATAGGAAGTCCACTACTGGATTTGTTGTGTATGTCGGAGACTCTCTGGTCTCATGGAGAAGCAAGAAGCAAACGGTTGTAGCAAGATCCAGTTAGGGCTATGGCCCATGTCAGTACATAAATGATATGGATGAAAGTTGTGCTTACAGATCTATATATAGAAGTCCCTCTTCCTATGGCTCTGGAATGTGACAATCAAGCTGCTCTATTCTTGCAAATAATCCAGCATTTCATGAACGAACCAAGCATATTGAGGTTGATTGTCACTTCATACGAGATATGATTCAGAAGGGGTTTATTTCTACATCCCATGTTAGCTCAGGGGACCAAACTGCAGACATCTTTACCAAGGCGTTACTTCGAGGGTCGTTCCAGAAGTGTTCATCCAAGCTGAGCATGATTGACATCTATGCTCCACCTTGAGGGGGAGTGTAGAGATATATGTTATTTTCTTTTGTACCGTTTCATATTTTCTTTTTCACTTTGGACTCTTGATGTATTTTACCCATAGGCTACTCTCTATATAAGAGAGCCTAGGGCGTATGGAATAAACTATTCTCTTATTTTTCCCAACAGGATGAAGACCATTGGTGAAGGACAACACTGGTTCCAAAAGATCAGTAGTTGGAACTTGGAAGTTTGGAAAAAAAATATGCTTGTTCTAAACTTGGAGCTTTTATGTACAAATCTATGTGTATATATATAAGAACATATGTATAAAAATAATTTGACGAAAAAGCCTTCTCCCACTATAAGTAGGGTCGGCTACATGGATTCTCGCTCAAATCCATGTTGAACGATTCGACTATTTTTTATGTTGGTTGCCGACTACCTAACCTAGCCACACAAAGAGGGATTTGAACCCTGATCTTTGGGGTGGTAGGCACACTAGAATACCACCAGACCATTTAAGTGGGTATGTATAAAAATAATTTATATATTTAAATAATTTAAACAGTTCAAAACCGACTAATGGCTGACTAAATCCGGTTAGTCGCCTGACTGTCGATTGATCCTTAGTTAGTGAGTCAGTGACCTTGCCAATCGAGTACCGACTACCGCTTTTTGCAACCTTGATTTATATATTTTGTTTTGGGTTGGGGTGTTGTCATTGCACTACTGCAGGGAAAGCACACTTGCTCACATTTGACCTCCCCTTAGGCTCGTCGATCGGGCAATGAGACCTTTCTTTTGAACAGGAGCTTCACCTCCCTTTTGGCAATGGAGATGAAACAACTCTAACGCTAATCAAGAAAAGCCCCCATGCATATATTTTACATGTTATTATATTAATATCAGTAGTTGATATTTTTTTGAAAGGATAGTAGTTGATACTGAGTAACTATTAGTAATATAGTAATACATAATCGCATATCCACGATTGGTACCAGATTTTAGTTTAGTTCAGTTAGAAATTTATGTTTATAATCTATTTTAATTCATATTCTTTCATCCAAAATTATGACTACTATGATTGATGTTTTTAAAAATTATACATTATTATGCTCATTTGCTTATTTGTTTTAATTTCCGATATAGTTCATAATTTTGTATATACATAATATACGACGTAATATAAAGCTAATGTGCTAATTACACCTCCTTTATGTGTCTAAGTTGTTATTGATCGAATTTCATCATTTCCTTTTCAATGCCTCTATGCAGTTGTTAGAAAATCGGAAGCGGAAGCGTAAACATGGAAAAGATAATAAATAACAAGAACGCGAAATTTTACGTGGAACCCTACTCCATGAGGAGCGGGATGAAACCACGGGAGAAGCCCTCAAAGGGGCGGATACTTCATTCCTTTTTCTCAATGGATACAGGAGGTCTGGGGCTCCTTATATAGCCTCTCCAGAGCCTCCAAGTCCCACCACTAGGCGGTATGGGACTAAACATTGGATGGGGTAAATGGATCTTCTCCAGGATCCATTTACCCTGCTAC
This sequence comes from Ottelia alismoides, assembly GCA_037367405.1. NCBI lineage: Eukaryota > Viridiplantae > Streptophyta > Magnoliopsida > Alismatales > Hydrocharitaceae > Ottelia > Ottelia alismoides. The sequence goes on along the minus strand of JAZKJV010000091.1, from coordinate 100,225 downwards.
AACTCAATGACGCATATAACCAAGTACTCCAACACTCCTCCTCAAGCTGGAGCATGCAATGCTCAGCTTGGACAAACAAAAATAAACTCAACTCAACACTACAGGACACTACGGACAATATCAACCCAACGCGCACATTGCTGTTGTCGAGGACGTTGCTTCTCATGCCGTGGAGATGAGGAGGACGAACGGGCTGGAGTGTAAGTCTGCTGAATCTCCTCGTCGGAGAGCATGTGCTATGAACTGCGCCTGTCAGAGTCACTGCAACTGAATTGAGTCTCCTCGTCGGAGTACTCTGGCCCGCCACAATAATGTGGACAACTGCTCCATCTCTGAAAAGGGCCGAACTGAAAAAGGTCGTGGTTGTGCAATCCTCGTCGGAGTCCACGGTCGCTGGAGAATGGAGTCTGAAAAAGTCTCCTCGTCGGAGAACTGGGTCTCTCTCATCTGGCTCAGAGAATGGTGCACTGCTCTGGTGTACCTATGATACCACATGAAAACCCTTGCCAACATATGGCATAGGGAATGGTCCTCTGCTCTGGAGTCCCTATGGCTCAAATGAGAACTCTGGCCTGATAACAAGAAGAATGATGGGGACCTCTGACAATGATGGCAACATATGCTCATCTGAAAATGACCGCACACTCGTGCGTGTCTGAAACTGAGACTCGGAAATATCTGACGTCGAGTCTGAAACTGGCCTGTAGAGTCTGATCATCTGGCTGGTCTGGAGTCTGATATCTGAATATGGAATCTGGATCAAGACCTGTGACTCTACATATACTCCCCCTTTCTCCCATACTTGTCGGAACATGAACATCGACAAAGTTGGGAGAAGACCAGATAGAAGGGGAAAACAAAATATACTTGCGGCTTTTCATTTTTTTAAGCCGTTATTTTTTTTAAACCGTTTCAACCATTTTTTTTTGAAAAAACGTACGGCTTTTTATTTTGTATGCACCTTTTTTTTATTTTTTTTGCAATTTGAACTTCTCCTTTTTTTCTCTCTTTTTTTTCTTTTTTTTAAATAAGCCTTCCCCCTTTTTCTTTGAACATACAGCCCATTGGGCTCTTACAAATAACCCCTTTTTTTAACTTCGGCCGGCAGGTTCTCCCTCAATTTTCATTTTTTTTATAAAGGACGGTCTGCCTTTTAATTAGGGTTCACATATTGTGAACCCTCTTCGAATAAAACCGTCCGCCCCAATGGGGGCCCTTTTTGCTTGCGCCGCCACGGGCAATCTGGAGGCTGCGCTAGAAGACAGGAGGCGCTCGAGAATGGAGTTGAGGGAGCAAAGGGGAGCGGGCGGCGCCGCCTGGGATGGAGAAGGATCGCAGCGGGGGTGCGCCTGGAGCGCGCGAGGAGGAAGATCGGATTGGGGGCTCGCCACTTCGCCTGGAGATTACTCTGGAAGAGGAGGGCGCGAGATCGACTGAAGGGGCTGCCCAGCCTGGACTTGCGCGAGGGCACCGCGAAGATGATGCGCCTAGACTTGCGTGCTGGAGAAGATCGAAGGAGGCCGATGGGGCCTTTGTGGCGGCGCCTGGACTTGCGCGCTGGACTTGGAGGCTTCGGTTGTTCACGCAAACGCAACCACCAGCTACGAGGAAGGAGCGATTGGTGCCTCCTTTTGTCGACGGCCCCACCTGATGCGACTAGGGCAGCCGCTGGGCGATGTTGTGTCATTGCCTGGAGTCGAAGAGCCAGTCTGGAGGCACGATCTACGTATGATGGTGCATAATCGTGCACGGCTGTAGAAGATGCACCGTCGAGGGAAGGAGACCAGTTGTGCGCCGCCATCACGCACAAACTAGGGTTCACCAGCAATCCGCGAATCAGAAGAAAAATTCTGGAGAATAACTTGCTCTGAAGCTGGAGAATAGATCGATGTGGAACCAGAACTAGGGTTCGTCAAACCCTAAATTCTTCACGGAACTTAGACTCTTGATCATAACGAAGAAATCTGGGGTTTCAGAAAACCCAAAAAAAAGACTCTTGAACTTGAACGCGAGCAACATATTGAATATGAATATACATCAGTTGTTCTTCAAGAAATAAACACCATAATTGACTCTTGACCAAATGAAAAAAAATCACGAGAATCGAACCCGCTCTGATACCATGTTAGAAAATCGGAAGCGGAAGCGTAAACATGGAAAAGATAATAAAGAACAAGAACGCGGGATTTTACGTGGAACCCTACTCCGTGAGGAGCGGGATGAAACCACGGGAGAAGCTCTCAAAGGGGGCGGATATTCTATTGAATTTCTCATCTGTTATAGGAGGCCTGGGGCTCCTTATATAACCTCCACAGGTCCTCCAAGTCCCACCACTGGACGATGTGGGACTAAACACTGGATGGGGTAAATGGATCTCCTCCAGGATCCATTTACCCGGTTACAACACAATAGGCGCACACAACTAATACTCCAACAGCAGTCAACAGTCCATTGAAAGCATGGATATGTACGATATAATATGTTTTTATTTACTAAATGCATGTCATTATTGCATATAAGTGTGTATTTGTATGTTATATATTTTTTTAAGAATTAAAACAATCTTAATTTGCAAGGAAATCATTCTTTTACCCATTCCGAGATCCACCAATATTGTCGATATATCCCTGGCATATTCTTTTTAAGATTGACGGATATAATATTGATATCAATATTTCGAACCTTGTTCCAGTCGTCCACTCCCTCCTACCTACTCATCGCCATAATTGAAATGCATTGTCCTTATCGCCAGCCATTGAAGGGGTATGCATTGGGTGGTGGTTTGTGTCACGTATTCAGCATGGCTTTACATTTCAGCTAAATTTTAATCAAAATTCTATTGCCCCACATCACTGATATGTTATCCCCCAACGTTTTCATTAACAAAATTTTCCACTGTACATCAACCAACATTGGTGAAACATTTATGAAACGGGCGAAATGTGAATATTTCTTGGTAAACATTCCTGATTTTGCCCAATGTCAACAAATTTCTCCCCGTTAAGCCATTTATTTATGCATTTTTTGGAATTGTTCATCTTCTTTACCAAGTACCCATACTATAATAAGAAGCATGAAATCTAGGCTTTCTATATTACCTCACATATCACTAGTTTGCATTCAATTATTCTTGATATCCTATAGGTCATACACCCGCTCCTTGTATAAACATGTCCGATATATCTGAAACCCAATAGAAATACTACATATGTGATTGATAAGGTTTTGGAGATTCTATCCTCGAATCCACACAAGAGGGCGCACATGCTCCTCTTTTAGTCTTAACCTTCCCCACCCAGTTTGTTGGACTGCTTAGTGAGACCCTGATTTCATTTAGGCGGGGACGTCTCTCCCCTCTAATAAAGAAGGTTGTGAAAATGGAAACCAAATATAACTATATGACATTAGATCATTATTGTTATTAATATGAACATTATAATAGACATATTTGAGTAGGATATAAGATACAGGACCAGAGAACTTCTAGTTATTATTGCAGCAGATTAAGTATATACTACATAGTATATTTTATCTAAAAGACCAATATTTTGTATGTTTAATGGATTCTTTTGTCAGGAAAATTGTAGTGCATTATTCTCATCTTAGTTTTTGAGGAAAATTAGTCTCTTCTTAGTTACATATTCAACAAACTAGTAAACATGTTCTACGAGTCAAATCTCCTATTTACTTCTCTAATTTAGCAAACATGTGTATATTTATACCTTTTCCTATAACACACTAAAACACAAAGGGTTTTTTACATTTGTGTCCCTCTTAACTTCTGCAATATCAGTTAAGCCCATTCTTTTTTGCAATATCGGTAATCTTTTCATCTAGCAGCAACGAGGTTGGTTCCCTTTTTCTAACATGCAACGATTATAATAAGTATACAAGGTATTAATGTTGCATAAATTAAAAAGAAGAACAATGACTACTTACCCCAACCAGGACCTGCTGAGTTACAAGATCTATTGCTGGCAGGATACCTCTGAAACAGATAAAGAAACAAGTAGTCAATTACCAGTAGTCAATTATCAGAAACAGCACAGACATAAATTCAAAACTTGTTCTCAAAGACATCTCGAATGAATTTTGGATATGAAAGTGCAGTCATCGAGATTGGAATTTATTTTTTTCTTTAAGAAAGACCATATAGCTTTTTAACAGTTAAATAATTCAACTTAGAAGAGCGATTATCTTACAGTTCAACAATTTCAACTCACAATAGTCAATCTTTTGGCAGAAGCAATATAAAAATATCAAGAAAAGGTTATATTGACTCAATCTTAAATGCTTATGAAAAACTTACGTTAAAGAATTCCCATGGAAGACGATAGGTGGGGCGACAGAGGAAAATACAACAAAGCCAATGTGGAACTGCAGAAAAAATGAGATAGAGAAACAAATTTACAATGTCTTATGTCAAAATAACATCAGAAAGTTCTCTTGAAGAAAAAAACATACGCAATAAAAGAAGAAAAACCATCCAAATTTCAATGCGCTATCAGTCCTGAAATTAAACCAGAATACAACTACTAAAGCAAAATAACAATATATAAGAAGTTAAAATATGACTTAGTTCCACTTCCAAAGATTTTTAAAGAAGATTGATGATTTTACCTCATGGCATTATAAAGTGGACGGTACCAAAAAACATAAGCTCCAGGGACTGCAGATATGAAGTAGATGATAGCAAGCAACCAGATTACCACACCTAGAGAAAGTAATAATCCACCTTAAACAGAGCCCAGTAAGATGGTAAAGGTGCTAGAGCTTCAGATATGACATGTTATCATCAGTTTCAAAAAGCAACAAAAGATTAATAAGTAACAACTGAATTTGTGGCGGCATGCAATTTTTGTACTCACTTTCGCCTTTTATCCAAGCTGTTGAAACAGCTATAACATTCCAGAAAAGGCAACCAACCAATCCTGTGAATATTAAAGTGTAAATTGATTTTTAAAACCGGTCAGTAAAAATCATGATACTATCATCAATTTAGTCAAACTGTTAACAAATACTTTTACGGACAACCAAAACAAAACATAAGGATTTAAGACTACCCCTCTTGCATGACAACAAGATACAATACTCCATCGGTATCATTATGTATATTATTCTCTAACAGAGAAACATAGGATTTAAAATTGTAATAGAGGCGCAACAAACAGCCCTAAATGGCACTAGAAAAAACAAATTAGCCTTGATAATCCTCAACCAGATAAGATGGGACAAAATAAAATGCCGAAAGTTAGTCATAAGTATCCTAAAGATCCGTCTATGTATATTATGCAAAAATGAAGCATCCTATTTATCCTCAATACCAAAGATCTTACCAAAGAAGATAGTGAAGCAAGAGTTAGCGGCATACTTTCTTGTAGTTCAATGAACCGTTTGATCTGGAGTCCTTTTCATTGATAGCAACCCCTCACAAGATGTGTGCCAGATATGTCGGAAAATAGCAGATTTCCAACTAGTTAAAATTTGCACGGACTATGCATGTACGTGCCTACCATACACAAAGTATAAGTGGCATCAAGACAAATAAGAGTACAATGATCCTATCAAATTTCTTTTATTGTTCTTTATTCATGTTGGGAGCTTCACATATGTTAAACAAAGATAAAGGTGCCATCAAGCACTTCCAAGTTTCTTGCTCAAGAAGAATACCTCACTCCTTTTCCGATGGACCATATTTTGCTTCGACCCGCAAGGCTACCAATATAAATCCCCACACCCATAAAAGATGATAAGGCAACATGTCTTGAGTAGACCCTATTGTCGCATCGCATTTTTTTTGGAAACAATATGTCTACATGAGATCAGTAGACATCCAAACATTTATGCAAAAATCGTGCCGAACTCTCTGTTTCTTTCATTCAAGATGACTTTAGATATGACTTTTGCAGAATGACTTCAAAGAGAATAATGTGACCTAATCTTCCAAAAACCAACATCTTCAACAAAAAATCAAAAACGAAAAGGACTATATGATCTAAATGCGGGGATCAAAAATATATGTTTAAATATTTTTTTAAATAAAAAAGGGCCCGACACGTAAAGATGCGCACCCAAAAACTTTACAGACTCAAATAGTATTACTTGGACTTTAAGCATATGATTATTGTTGTAGAGATATATATCTTTTTCTATGTTTCATTACCCCATTATCTATTTTCTTTTCTTCTTATCTACCGTATGTAATTTACCCATAGGTCTCTCTTCTATATAAGAGAGCCTGAGGCTTATGGAATAAACATCTCGCTTGTTTTTCTTAACATGGTATCAGAGCGGGGTCCTAGACCGGAGCTCTTGTACCCGAAACCTTAGCCCCACCTTCCATAGCCTCTCTGCGTGCCTCGCGCAGCCCGCAGACCCGCAACCCCTCTGCGCACCGCCTATAGCCTCTCCGCACGCCCCGTGCAGCCTGCGGTCCCTGTCCTTTGCGTGTGGGCTCCCTAGCGGATGTAGCCGCGCTTCTCGCGCCCGAGGTCCCTGCGGTTGTAGCCGCGCCTCCTGCGCGCGAGGTCCCTGCATCTGTAGCGGCCTTCTGTCCTCTGCGCGTGTTCCCCACTGCATCTTTAGCAGCCGCCAACCGATGTATATCCTGTGGTTGCAACTGTTTCCGTGCCGGAGCCTTTTTTATTGATGGGGTTGGTTGCAGGATAAGTCTACACGTGCAACCAAATAACCCTCTGTCAGTGTAGGCAATTATCTCTTCAAGTCTACGATTCTCGTCTTCTTTGATCGGCAAGATGTCAGAGAACAAGATTGATATCCCCACCACGGGCGCCTTCAGAGGTCCAACGCTCATAGTCAAGATGGATGGATCGAATTTCGAGTTGTGGGCCATGCCATTCATGAGCCTAATGAAGTCCATGGGTAAGAAGCATATTCTTACCGAGAAAGAGCCGACGGAGAAGACAGGAGTGTATGCCGCTTGGGAGGCTGATGATGCCTATGCACGGGTCTGGTTATCTGGTACCATGATACCAGATATAGCGAATGATGTCCTGCACTAGCCCACAGCCAAAGCCATGTGGGATATTCTTGCTGCCACATATTCACAGGCCAAGAACGAGACGAAGATTCTACAGCTACAGCATGGCATCTTCACCATTAAGCAGAATGGTCGACCACTACATGCACATTATACCATCCTACGTGGGATGTTTGAGAAGCTTCATAGCTTTGTGCCTCTCACGACGACTCCAGAACATATGAAGACATTCCGAAATGCTACGATGGTTGGAGTATTCCTGGCCTCTCTTGACTCTCAGTACAAGGCAGCATCTTCCCAGATATTGGCTGATGTTACTATTCCTCCCATGGAGGAGGCCTTCCGGAGATTAAGCAGGATCAATGTTCCAACTCCAGTGTCAAATTCTTTTGCTATGGTAGCCTCTCGTGGAAGAGGTGGCGCATCTCAGTTTCGTGGACGGACATCATGAGGTAGAGGTAGACGTGGTCGTGGACCATCGTGTACCTGTTGTCACATATCTGGACATACGGAAGACACATGCTACTCTAAGCATGGTTTTCCATCATCAGCACGTGTAGCAGAGCAGGCCCATCATCAGCAAGCTATGCCACCCATATCAGATCAGAGATATGATGACCTTCTGTCTCGACTGAGAGATATTATGCCACTATCTAGTACACCAGCACCTACTTCAGAGAACAGCTCGGATTTTGCCACCACTGCAGGGGCCAGTACCTCAGGTAGTGTTTATACATCTACATTTTATGCTGGTTCAGATATATCAGAGTGGATTATTGATTCTGGGGCCATACACCACTTGTGTGGAGATAGAGATCAGCTCATAGCCTATCGACAGGTTCCTCCAGGAAGGACTGATGTCATAGCTGATGGGACTCCTTCTCCTATCACAGGACAGGGGGAGATCACCTTGACACTATTTATCCGCTTACAGAATGTGTTGCATGCTCCTGATTTGTCAATGAATTTACTATCTATCAGTGATATTACTAAGTATTTAAATTGTCGAGCAATATTTGACCCATCATCTCTTGTGTTTCAGGACATTCTTACGGGCAAGATGATTGGTCGTGGCTGTGAGCAGGGCGGACTCTATCGACCGGTTCAAACACCATGTGTTCGTCTATCATCCTATTTCACTGGTCTGGATTCTCCCTTTCTTTAGCACATGCGCTTCGATCATCTCCCGCTTTAGAAGATGCATCAAGTTCTTCCCCAAATTTCACCTCGCTCATCATTCAACTGTGAAGAGCGTGTCAGTTAGGGAAGCACCATCGGTCGGTCTTCTCTAGCCGTCAGAGTCGAAGTAGTAGCTCTCCTTTTGAGTTTTTCCATGTTGACATTTGGGGTCCAAGTTATGCTCGTGATCATCAAGGACACGGATTTTATTTAGTTGTTGTTGATGATTTTAGTCGTCTGTTTTGGGTCTTCTTGTTGAAGAATAAATCTGAAGTTGGAAATGCAAGAATAAATTTCATTAGAGAAGTGCAGAATATGTTTTCTACCTCAGTCAAAATTGTAAGGACGGATAATGCGCTTGAATTCTGCACTCATATGCTTTCTCATTTCTTTCAATCTCATGGTATCCTTCATCAAACATCATGTGCATATACGTCTCAACGGAATGGTGTTGCTGCTGAAAGAAAGCATCGTCACCTTCTTGATGTCACTCGTACTCTCTTGATCCAGAGTTGTGTACTTCATTCATTTTGGGGTGATGCGGTTCTTACTGCATGTTATCTCATTAACCGTATGCCCTCATCGGTGCTAGGGGAGAAAATTCCTTTTTCACTTATCTTTCCTGACAAGGAATTGTTCTCTCTTAGCCCTCGTGTTTTTGGATCTGTTGTGTTTGTCCATCGGTTGTCTCCAGGGATTGACAAGCTCTCTCCTAGTGCTGTCAAATATGCCTTTGTTGGGTACTCCATAACTTAGAAGGGCTATCGTTGCTATGATCCGTTACGTAGGAGATATTATGTCAGCGTAGATGTAACATTTTTTGAATCTGTCATGTACTTTTCGCCTAGAGGTGACATGTTGACACCTTCAGATTCGGACAGTGAGGTCTATATTCCGCCTCCAGCCATTCGTCAACCATATTCCTCGCATGGCTTCAAATTTCAGCAAAATTCGGTCAAATTTCTGTCGAATATTGATATCCCGTCGAAATCGAAATTTGACCGAAATGGCCGAAATGACGAAATATGGGGACCCTAGTACAAAAAATGAACGAAATGACCGAAATTTCGGTCGAATTTCGATCGAAATTCCACCGAAATTCCATTTCGATCAGTCACTGAAATGGTGACCGAAACCGACATTTAAGGCCATGACTCCTCGCCACCTCCAATACCACCACCTCCATCATCATCGTCGGCCCCACCATCTCCCATTACTCTGGTTCCACCCCTATCACATCACTACAGTCGATGGTCTGCTCCTACTCATGCTTATGGCTCGTCACCTAGCGAGCCTCTGGTTTGTTCTGATAGCATTACTTCTAATGATGGGATTAATGTTGTCTCTCAGCAGGGCTTATCTCAGAAAGTTGATGATCAGGTTGGTTGAAGAAATGATGATGATGACTTGGATTTACCAATTGCTATTAGGAAGCAGAAGTGTTTCTGTACCTCATATCCACTTGCTTCTCATGTCACCTTTGAGCGTCTAAAGGGTGATTTTGGGAAGTTTGTAGCTGCGTTGAACACCATGGTCATACCCACGAACTTACCAGAAGGCATTGACAAATAGCATGTGGCGTGTAGCTATGGAGGAAGAGATGGCGGCTCTCCAGTCCAGAGGCACTTGGAGTTTGGTCTCACCCCCTGCTGGGGCATCTATAGTGAGTTGCAAATGAGTCTTTACAATGAAACAGAATGCAGATGGCAGTATTGACCGCTACAAGGCTCGATTAATAGCATGTGATTTTACTTAGACATATGGGGTGGATTATCTTGACACCTTCTCTCCTGTTGCTCGACATTCTACCCCAAGAATTCTTTTATTTGTTGTTATTGTTCGAGATTGGCCCTTCTTCCAACTTGATGTCAAGAATGCATTCTTATATGGTGATCTTTAGGAGGAAGTCTACATACAACAGCCACTTGGGTTTGCTGCTGAGGGAGAGTGTTCACAGGTGTGTAGACTTCATAAGGCAATCTATGGCCTTAAGCAGAGCCCACGAGCTTGGTTCCAGAAGCTCTCAGATTTGTTTGAGAAGCAGGGATTCAAACAGTCGAATGCAGACCATTCACTTTTCATACAGAGAACCTCCATAGGTATGATTGCTATTATAGTATATGTTGATGATATACTTATTACAGGAGATTATACACAAGGAATAAAGAAGGCAAAAGAATTCCTAGGCCGTGAATTTGTTACCAAGGATCTTGGATTTCTTAGATACTTTCTGGGACTGGAGTTTGCCAGAAATCAGCACGGGCTAGTGATGACTCAGAGAAAATATGTCACTGATTTGCTGAGTGATACGGGTATGCTTGGATGTCGACCTGCTACCTCGCCAATAGATCCAAGCATGAAGCTATACAAAGAGGATACTGATGAGGTTGACAAGAGGAGATACATAGAACTGGTAAGAAAGCTCCTTTATGTTACTATTGCCAAACCCGATATTTCATTTTTTATCAATCGAGTGAGCCAGTTCAAGGAACAACCCCGTCAGGTACACATGGATGCAATACAAATGATACTGAGGTATCTTAAATCATCTTCAGGTACAGGACCGATATTTAAAAGAGGTGGCACCATCACTATCTCAGCATGTGCAGATGCAGATTATGCAGGATGCCCTAGGGATAGGAAGTCCAAAACAGGACTTGTTATATTTGTTGGAATTTCACTTTTCTCGTGGAAAAGCAAGAAGCAAACTGTAGTTGTGAGATCTAGTGTTGAGTTAGAGTATAGGGCTACGGCACAAGCATGTACAGAAATGATGTGGGTTCGAGCAGACCTTACAAATCTACATATAGATGTACCTCTTCCCATGTCGCTACAATGCGACAATCAGGCTGCCATGTTCATTGCCAATAATCTTGCCTTTCATGAAAGGACGGAGCATATTGAGGTCGATTATCACTATATACGTGACATGATTCAGAAGAAATTAATCTCTACATCTCATGTCAGCTCAAGAGACCAGATGGCAGACATTTTCACCAAGGCTTTACTCAGAGGATCATTTCAAATGTATCCATCCAAGCTGAGCATGATAGATATTTATACTCCATCTTGAGAGGGAGTGTAGAGATATGTCTTTTTCTATATTTCAGTACCCCTTTATCTATTTTCCTTTCTTTTTGTCTACCGTAGTAATTTACCCATAGTTCTCTCTTCTATATAAGAGAGCCTAGAGCTTATGGAATAAACGTCTCGCTTGTTTTTCCCAACAACTGCTAAGTTGGCTTGATTGGGGCATGAAATTATATATTGACAAAAATGAGGGTTCTCATGCTACATATGTGAACCATGAGGTTTACACATTGCCATTTGTCCATAGCTACCACTTCTATTTCCAAGAGAAAGGAGGCAACCAACAAATTTTGTGTTCTAAGAAATAGAATGAAACTAATTAATAGTCAAAAGTAAGCACCATCACAATGTTGTCTTCTTTTTTGTTGATATGCCTTGAATCCTAACCATCTGACCCAGGTTGAAGAATCAAGTATGCACCCCCTCCTATCGTATCATACCCCAACAAGACGGGAGTACCATATAGACTCTCTAGGGTTAGAGCTCTTTGTATCCTATGTATTTTCTTCTTTCTCCACATAGTGAAAAGCGATCACTGTCGCCGAAGAACGTAGTCCAATTACGAGTAAACCTTGTAAATCTGTGTCTCTTTGATTACTTGTTTGATCATGTGTGTGTGTGTTTGCTTACGCGATTCACAACATTTTCAATGATTGTTGTTGAAGTGTAAGTGCATATGCCTCTTTCCACGCATAGGAGATTCATATTTTTTCTAGAAAAAGCACATAACATATTCGCTCATTAGTCACTATACACCCCCATTTAGTTAATTGTAAGAAAAGAACGTGAGTGAAATAATGATTTAGAAAAAAAGGCTTATAACCAAACAAGTACGAGAATTGCATTACTATGTTGTGAGCTTATTTTACGATTTGCATATCTTATCTGATAACGTGCCCTCTTCCACATAAAATACAACAACAAAGCCTTTTCCCACATTAAGTAGGGTTGTCTACATAGATTCTTTACATCCATTCATATCTATTTTGGGCCATTCTCGAGTTTAGATCCAAAAAACTAAGATCTATGTGGATAGTCTCATTCCAACACGTCTTGGGCCTTCCTCGCCCTCTCTTAGTCAGCCCAACATCTCAAAACTCACACCTCCTAACCGGTGCATCAGCCGATCTCCTTTGCAAATGGTCAAACCACCTTAAGTGGTTTTCTTACACCTTATCCTTGATCGGAGCTACACCAACTTTCCTTCTGATTGCATCATTTAGAATCCGATCTTTACATGTATGTCCACACAACCACCTTAGCATTTTCATTGCTACTACCATGCTCTGCACATGTCTATGATTCACAGGTCAAAATTCAGATCCATAGAGCATAGCAGGTCTCACGGCTGCTTTGTAAAACTTTCCTTTGGTTTTCAAAGGAATTTTCTTATCACATAGAACAATAGATGTTCATCTCCACTTTAACCAACTTGCATTTATTCTATGAGTATGATCTCCATCAATTTTCCCATCATGTCGCAAAATAGATCCCAAGTATCTAAAAGAATCTTTTTTCTGAAAGTTATCATCACCAATCTTCACCCTGATTCATTCACGGCTGCTTCCATCAAAAGTGCGCTCTATATATTCAGTCTTAGCCCTACTTATACGGGATCTTTTAGTCTCTAATGCATGTCTTCAAACCTCAAGCTTCTCATTCACTCCATCTCTAGTCTCATCAATCAAAACAATATCATCAGCGAATAACATATACCAAGATATCTCATTCTGAATGTGATTGGTCAACTTGTCCACAATGGACTCAAAATTGAACCTTGATGCAGATCAATGTTGATGTCAAAATAATCAGTCTTCCCATACTGGATCCTTATACAAGATGAAACCTTATCATACATATCCTTTATGAGGTTAATGTATAGAACAGGTACTTATCTCTTCTCCAAAACTCTCCAGAATATCTCTCATTGGATAGAATCATAAACCTTGCCAAAACAATAAAAATCATTTGTATGTTCTTCATTTTATCTCTATAAATCTCCATTTTTCTCCTTAACAAGTGGATGGCTTCAATAGTTGAGTGATCTGGCATGAATCCGAATTGATTTTCTTTTACTTTGGAAACTTGCCTCAACCTGCTTTCGATCACACATTCTTAAATTTTCATAGAATGACTCATCATCTTGATATCTCTGTAACTCACACAATTTTGAATGTCTCGTTTGTTCTTATAAAGAAGCACCACGATGCTTCTCCTCCATCCTTCAAGCATTTCCTTGCTGAGCCAAGTCAAACCACGCTCACCTAGAACTCTCCATACATCTATAGGAATGTCATCAGGTCCTATACCTTTCCCATATTTCATAACCTTCAAAGCCTCCTCAACTTATTTCCTTTGTATTCATCTGTAGCTTGCATGATTCAAGTAACTCTCACTACTAGCCAGATCTCCCAAAGTGATCTCTCTGTTTCCTTCTCCAATGAAAAGCTTATGGAAATACTGCTTCCATCTAGTCACTATATCCTTTTGAGTAACAAGTACGTGTCCTTTATCATCCTTAATGCATCTCACTTAACCGAAGGTCTTTAGTCTTTCTTTCTCTAGCTTTGGCCCGCCTGAATTATCCTTCAAGCCCTCTTTAGAGTCAAGATTTTTGTACAAAACTTCATAAGCCTTTGACTTAACTTCGCATATAGCCTTCTTTGTTTCTTTCTTCATTATTTTGTAGTTTATGACAGTTTCCTCTGTCCTATCCTTAGACATAGCTTTAACGCATGCTCTTTTAATTTTGAGCTTCTCTCACATCCCTTCAATCCACCATCAAGCCTCCTTTTGATATGGGACTCATCCCTTTGACTCGCCTAGCATGTCTTTGGCTACCCTTCGGATACAAAATGCTACCGCTTCCCACATCTCATTTGCATTACAATCTCAGGATAAGCTCGATTGCTTCAATTGGAGATTCCACCATCTAGTTCTAGTGATCTTGGAAACCCTCCTTTTCTTTACCGGCCTTTTTATTTGCACATCCATGACTAACAAGCGATGTTGGATTGTAAAACTCTCTCATGGGATTATTTGTCTTTGCAACACAACCGATCTCTTCTCCTCAATGCAAACTAATCTATATGTATTCTAGTTGAGCCAATCTTATAAGTAATTAAATGTTCCTCCCTCTTCTTGAAGAGAGTGTTTGCTATGAAAAGATCATAAGCCATTCCCTCTTCCATAGAAAATAAAAGGATAAATTACATAAAAGGATCCAAAGTTAGGGGTAGAAACAAAAAGGGTCCTCATAAAAAATGTGGCATTGGTAATTGGATTTCAACATTATAACACTTTGTCAATGACATTCTACTTTTTTCATAAAAATAGCAGGCCATCCTTACAGATATTATCTATGCAATTCAAGGGTTTAATAACCGGTATTTGATTAGTGTTGAAATTTGAGAAGCGGAAGTGGAATCGATAAAACAAGAAAGATAAACATGAAGAACAAAGATCTAACGTGGAACCCTACTCCAGAAGGAGCGGGATGAAACCACGGGAGAAGCCCTCAAAGGGGCAGATATTCTATTGAATTTATCAATGAGTACAGGGGTGATGGGCTCCTTAATAGCCCCTCAGACAGACCGGAGTCCCACCGCTCATCTATGTGGGATTAAACTTGCATGGGATAATTGGATCTTGGTGAGATCCAATTACCCAGCTATTACATTCTCTAACACTCCCCCTCAAGCTGGAGCTGAGAATGTTGCATGTTGCAACAAAAAGAAAGTGTACAACACATCTTCACACTATACATCACAAGAAGAACACATGTTCGTTGCTGGTAGAAGACCCCGTACGAGGACGGGTCTGCGGCTTTCAGGTCATCGGAACGTATCTCTGTCATGCACGTAGAACCGTTGCGATATCAGGTCACCGGAACATATCTCTGTCGTTTCTGGAGAAGAATTGATGCAGAAGAAGTCTAGCGCGGGATTCGTAAAAGAAGAATTATACGCCCTAACGAAGAAGTCGATGCTAAGTGAAGACGGATGATCTGTAGAAGCAGTAGTCTAGAGTTATGATCTGTCAGTCGTAGATGCGCAGCACAGAAGTCCTAGAGAAGTTATATCTGACTCCCCCTTTCTCCCATCCTTGATAGAATAAGAACATGGGTCAACTTGGGAGAAATCAAAAAAACATGCATCATTCATTTTTTTCATCATTTTTTATAACTTGCGTAATCTTTTCCTTTTTTGTACGCGCCTTTCAAAAAAACATACCCTTTTTTCACTCTCTTCTTTTTTTAAACCGTTCATTTTTTTTACTCAGCCTTTCATCATCATCCTTATTTCAAACGGCTGGGCTCCTAAACAAGAGGATTTTTTATAGCCCGCTTGGCCTACCAAAAATGCACCTCCCTTGTATATATATAAGGCCCACAGCTTACGGTTCCCAATTGGGAACCCTATCTCTTCAAGAAACCGCCGCTTGGGGGGGCCTCTGGGAGGAAGCGTCGAGGAGATGGCAACGGCGCTGCCTGGGATGATCAGTTGCACCGGTTGGACTACGAGGGGAGCTGAGAGGTGGCGCGAGCACCGCGAGATGATGCGGGAAGAAGATCTCGGTCGCAAGTCTGTCGTCCTGTTGGGAGAGAGGTTCTGCGCAGATGTAGCTTGCCGCTGGAGAGGTTCTACGCAGTCTGCAGAGAGAGAAGATGCCATCACGCGCCATCGCATGTCATCGTTTTTTTCTGTTGTTGGAATATCATGGAGAGGTGCCCATGGAGCTCGCCTTGCCGGAAGGAGGAAGATCGGAGAGAGCTCCGCCTGGGGAGAAACACATGGAGGTGTGGCAGTTGGTTGAGCTGCGGCCGTCACCTCCTGAAGTTAGGGCTCACGATAGAGCCCTTGGAAAAGATGTATCGCCTTTGTAAGGGAGAGTTTGGAGGCGGGGCCACAGGTGGTGCTCGGAGGCCTGGAGGTAAGCCCGTTGTTGGAGGAAGGTGCTGCATCCACGAGTTAGGGGTGTTGCCTCGAAGTAGGGTTCCAAGATTGAACCTATCGGCCAAAACTTTGTTTTACGGTACTTAGGGCCTTTTTGGTTGCTGGGTTGGGTTGGGGTACACCGGTGTACCCCTCCTTCCAGCCCTCCCAATCCTCCTCACAGTTTACTATTCACAGGGGTACCCCAACCCAATCCAACCCAACCCAACCCAGTAACCAAACAGACCCTTAGGTAGCGTTTGGTTCGCGGGTTACCCGCGGGTTAGGGGAGTTTACCCCCCTTAACCCACATCCCCCTCTCTCCCCGTGGGCCCCACTTTATTCTTTTTTTAAAAAATTAAATAAATCAATTTTACATCATCAATCCTATCAAAAAATAATATATTATACCATCATATCATATAAAAATTCTAAACTACTCCACTTCTACCCCTTTTCCAAACTTCAATACAATAACATCACAATAACTCCTCACTTTTTCAAACTCCAATACAATCATATCACCCCAAACCCACTTCTAACCCACCCCCAGTTTAACCCTCTATCCAAACACCAAAACACAAAAACAGGTTACCCTCTACCAGTTTAACCCGCCTTAACCCGCCAACCAAACGCACCCTTAGGGTTTCGGATTCCAAGATTGAACCTATCGGCCAAAACTTTGTTTTGCGGTATTTAGGGCTTGTTTGGTTGCTGGGTTGAGTTGGGGTACACCGGTGTACCCCTCCTTCCAACCCTCCCAACCATCCTCACAGTTTACTATTCATAGGGGTAACCCAACCTAACCCAACCCAATCCAACCCAGCAACCAATAGGGTTTCGCAGAGAAAAACGGTTGCCTTTTTCTAAAAGAAACTGGGATACATAACATTATATTCCTCGAAAAAATACACAAAGAACAAACCCATAACATAATCTTCTCCTGGAAAATAGTTACTCAAGAATGACCAAAAAATGACTTGCTCTGGTATTAAAATCTTCACAATAAAAGTCTAGAACCGAATCGCTCTAATACCAAGTTGAAATCTGAGAAGCGGAAACGGAATCGATAAAACAAGAAAGATAAACATGAAGAACAAGGATTTAACGTGGAAGCCTACTCCCGAAGGAACAGATGAA
Organism: Ottelia alismoides; assembly: GCA_037367405.1. Classification (NCBI taxonomy): domain Eukaryota; kingdom Viridiplantae; phylum Streptophyta; class Magnoliopsida; order Alismatales; family Hydrocharitaceae; genus Ottelia; species Ottelia alismoides. Next base: position 82,882 of record JAZKJV010000091.1, on the reverse strand, counting down.
ACCACGAGAGAAGCCCTCAAAGGGGAAGATATTCTATTGAATTTCTCAATGAGTACAGGGGGTGAGGGGCTCCTTATATAGCCCCTCAAACATACCGGAGTACCACCGCTCATCCATGTGGGACTAAACTTGAGTAGGTAATTGGATCTTGGTGAGATCCAATTACCCAGCTATTACATTTTCTAATAATCTATAACCCACACTAATAGTGGGTTTTTCTATCCCCACGCCCTTCTCATGCCACGTGGCTTACTCTCCTTTCTTCCCCTCCCATTCTCTCCCATTTCTATCCCCACTCCCTACCTCTCTCTCCACATTCGATCTCTCTCTCTCTTTCTCTCTCTCTCTCCATATTCTCTCCCATCCTACTCACTCTCTTTTTTTTTGACACTCAAAAGAGGGGGATACACTCATATGTGTTCGCCCCAATTTATTAATAATGAGGGTAGAAAATACTTACAGCGGGGAAAATAACGAAGGTCAAGGTTGATGGTACAAGAGATACCATCAGCCACCCAAAAAGAAAAACGTTACATGGCTAGCCAGTCCGTACAGAAGTTATTTGCAGCGATACATATATTTTCCTTATAGAAACGCTGCCCCGCAAAAATCAAGTTGTTTCTTCCCAGCCAAATGCTCCAAATGAGCGCAATGGGGACAATTCTAACCGATCTAGGGCGAGACGAAGCAGCAGCAAGGCTCTCCCAGAAATCAAGCATGGAGGAGCGATTCACCCATTCCACGCCATCCCAGATGGCCTGCACGAAAGGACAGAGCAAGAAGAGGTGGCTGGAGGTTTCAATGTCGAGACCGCACAAACCACAGGAAGATGAGGTATTCTGGAATATGGTGGCGCATCGGTCACGCGTAAGAAGTCTTCCGCGTCTGAGAATCCAAAGGAAAACGCCAATCCTCTCCGGAATCTTGAGATCCCAAATGAGCTTGCAGTGGCGAAGAAGAGATGCATCCGCAGTCAAAACAGGGGGGAGAACCGAGAGATAAGGCTTTCGAGAGGAGAAGGTCCCGTCCAACCAAACAAAATGATCACGGCCCGAAGAAGGCGAAGAAGCGTCCGCAAGAAGAGACATCAAAGCTGTGAAGTCAGTGAGGCGCTGGTCGGATAGCGTGCCCAAAAAAATAGGGCACCAGACGCCATCGGCCCAGCAAGAGGCCACAGAAGCGAGCTTATCCCCGGCCATCGCGAAGAGACGAGGAAAAAGATTCTTAAGAATGCCCTTCCCGGACCAATCCACAGTCCAGAAGCGAAAAGATCTCCCATCGCCAATAGCCGGAGCAACCAGCGAGCGTTTAGAGTTGAATACAGATAGGACATCGCGCCAGAAAGGATGGGAGGGACCCAGGGAGTGGCCGCCAAAAACGGTTGCAAAGGCATGTCCAGCGGCAACGCGTAGACACTGCAACAAGAAACTCTCGTCCCGGCCAAGAAGCCTCATCGCCCACTTGAGGAGCCAAGCATCACGAACCACCTCCAAGCGCCTAACGCCAAGACCCCCGTCGCTTTTCGGCCTAGAGATGTCGTCCCACCCAACTAAGTGCAAGCCTCTTCTGTCTGAACCATTCTTGCCCCACATAAAACGCCTCATTGCTTTCTCCAGGCGGAGGCGGATTCCCTTGGGCAAACCGCGAGCCGAGAAAAAATAGATGGGGATAGCCGAGAGGACCGATTTGATAAGCACTAATCGACCGCCTTTGGAGAGCATTGACGAACGCCAACCAGCCAATCTGCCTTCCACCTTTTCAATCACCCTCTGATAATCCCGCAAGCGCGGCCGGCCAAGAGAAAGAGGCAGACCCAGGTACTCAAGCGGGAGCTCCCCGAGGGAAGCCCCCAAAAGAGAGGAGCATTCCCCGGCCTCAAGAGCCGATAAGCCAAAAGGCACCACTTTTGATTTAGCGCCATTGATGCGGAGTCCCGAGATCTCGCAAAAAAGTTGAATCGTAGTGGCCATCCCCAATGCCTGGGACCGGCCTCCCTCAATAAAACAAAGGGTGTCATCCGCGAATTGAATTAGAGGGATATGAAGGTTATCCAAGACACAGCCGCAAGTAAAACCAGCATTAATCACACCCTGGATCATGCGTGGCATAACATCAGTGGCCAGAACGAAGAGGAGAGGGGCGAGGGGGCAGCCCTGCCGAACCCCTCTCCGAGGCTGAAAAAGACCCCCGGTCGGTCGGCCATTAATAGAGAGGGAGAAAGACACAGTAGTAACGCATCGTCTAACCCATGAGATCCACAGCGGGGGGAAGCCCCGAGCTTTTAAAACCCTCCAAAGGAAGCGCCAGTCCAAAGAGTCGTAGGCCTTGGCAAAGTCTATTTTCCATAGAATCCCCTTCGTGCCATTTCTATGCCAACCGTCAATGATTGCAGACGCCAGCGCGTAACAATCGGTAATCTTTCTCCCCCGGATAAAGGCGGCCTGAGCGGGAGATATAAGAGAGTCCAGGAGGGGAGCAAGTCGAATAGCCAAAGCCTTCGCAATGATCAAGTAGATCCCGTTAGAAATAGCAATAGGACGAAAATCCTCGATACGAGAAGCCCCATTAGACTTAGGAATAAGAACCATGTTGGCCCTGTTAATCCTGTCGAACCCCCGATAGCCATTGCAAAATTCGAGCGCGACTTCAAAAACATCATTAGAGATCACATCCCAGAAGTCCCTATAAAACGAGATAGGGAAGCCGTCGGGGCCAGGGGAAGCGTCGGCGTTAAGGTCCCAAGTCGCCCTCTTAAGCTCCTCAAGAGTGAAAGGCCGAATTAAGATATTTGCATCCGCGGAGGCTAGGGAGGGGATCCCGAAGGCAGACCAGCGCCAGGGGGAGGAGGGCTGGCGATCGAAGAAGTTCTTGAAGTGATCAACCAATGCGGGGCCGATTTCACGAGAGCCCTGGACAGAGACGCCCCCAATATCAATGGAGGAGATACGATTAGCGCGCTTGCGAGCACTGGCGACCCGGTGGAAGAAAGTAGTGTTAGCGTCTCCGCTCTTAAGCCAACGAATACGAGAGCGTTGTCTCCACTCAATCGCCTTCTTCCTGTCGTCCTCCAAGATTACAGAAGAAGCCGAGGAACGCTCCGATAATTCATGAGGAGAGAGTTCTCTATCGTTCTCCAATCGATCAAGCCGAAGAATGATGTCCTCCGCGTTGTTCCGAGTCAAAAGCCTAGCCTGGCGGGTGGAGACTTTGTAAGCGGCGAGGGCACGACGAAGCGAGGATAGCTTAAGATCAAAGCGACGAGCCGCATGACCGGGGAAAGAGAGCTGAGACCAATGATTGCGGACCAAATCCTTAAAGTCTGATTCCAGTAGCCAGCTCCTCTCATAACGGAAAATACCATGGGGACGGAAGGTTTCATCAACCTCCCAAATAATGGGAGAGTGATCGGAGAAGGATCGCGGCCTAGAAGAAACGGAGCACAGTGGGAAAGCTTCCATCCAGCCATTATTAGCAAAAAATCTGTCAAGACGTGAACGAGAAGAAGAGTTGCGCCAAGTGAAAGAAATATCGTTTGCCACCAAATCTTCGAGAGCCAAGCCGTGGATGAAATCCAAAAAATCACTCGAGCCGGGATCCCGACCCCCTCTACCATGAGGGCGGTCGCAAGCGAGAAGAGTGACATTAAAATCCCCCCCCACAATCCATGGGGTGCTTCCGAGGGCCACAGCATCAGCATTCAAATCCTCCCATAAGAATCGTCGTTCGAGGTGACATAGCGGCGCATATACGCATGAAAAGGCCAAAGAAGTATTCGAGTCCACATGAACAAGTGTAACAGTGATAGAGTGGCGTCCCAATCGGGCACAAACGAACGAGAATCTTGAAGAGCGCCAAGCAATAATAGCGCCACCAGAGGCGCCAACCGCATCCAATGAGTAAAACGCATCAACCGGTCCAGCCCCACTCACTCTCTCTCTCTTTATATTCTCTCTCTCCCTTCCCTTCTCACTCTCTTTCTTTATATTCTCTCTCTCTCTCTTTCTTTACGCATCAACCGCATCCTACTCACTCTCTTTCTTTATATTCTCTCTCTCCCTTCCCTTCTCTCCATCAATTCTCTCCCTACCCACTCACTCTCTCTCTATATATATTCTCTCTCTCCCTTCCTTTCTCTCCATCAATTCACATTTTATGTCTCATATTTTCTCTTTTTTAAATTTAGAAATATATTAATATTAATTAAATAAAATCAAAATCATGTATTATTTATATCCTTTATAAATTTTGAAATATATATCATAAATTCTTTTTAAATTGTTATTTCCTTTTAAATCTACTACTTTGGAAAAATAATTATAAATTTTAAAAATTACTTTCGAGATCATTCATATTTAACAATTTTAAGTAGTAGATTACAGAATAAATTAATTTTGAATGTTATTCTTTATAATATCTTATTAATTCATGATTAGAAAGTAATTTTGAATCATTATATACGTATTACATATTGCAAATAATTTAATATTTAATACAATTTAAAACATAATTCAATAACTACGTTTTTTCTAAATAATAATAATAAGGAAAAGTGACACATTTTTAAAATTTTAATAATATAATAATGTATTTTGAAAATAATGTAAATTATAAATAAGAATAAAATTTAAAATGTAATATATAAACATATTTGACATATTTTTCATCATATTTGGAATATATTAATATTAATTAAATAAAGACAAAAGCATATAATATTTATATCTTTTATAAAATTTGAACTATATATATCATAAAATTATTTTAGAAACTGCTATTTTCGTTTTAAATCTACTGCTTTGGAAAAAATTATTGTAGTTTTCTAAAACTACCCTCCGTATCATTCATATTTAATATTTTTTAAGCAATAGTTTTTTTATATCATATGAATCCTGCAGAATAAACTGATTTTGAATATCCTTTCACATGAATATTATTCTTTATAATATCTTATTAATTCATGATTAGAAATTTTGAATCTGCATATACATATTACAAAATACACATAGTTTAATATTTAATACAATTAAAAATAATTCAATAAACTGTGTGTTTTAAAATAATAAAAAGGAAGATCAACATAATTTTAAAATTTTAATAACATAATAATAATGTATTTTCAAAATAACTTAAATTATACGTTAGAAATACACATAGTTTAATATTTAATACAATTAAAAATATTTCAATAAACTATGTGTTTTAAAATAATAAAAAGGAAAATCGACATAATTTTAAAATTTTAATAACATAATAATAATGTATTTTCAAAATAACTTAAATTATAAGTTAGAAACTAATTTTGAATAAGTATATACATTACATAATACAAATAACTTAATATTCAATACAACTAAAAATAATTCAATAACTATGTATTTCTACAATAATAAAAAGGAAAAGTGACATAATTTAAAATTTTTAATAATATAATAATAATGTATTTTCAAACTAACTTAAATTATCAATAAGAAGTAAAATTAAAATGTAATATATGTACACATATTTGACTTATTTTTCATCATATTTGACCATTAGTAAAATATGAATCATGTTATAGCTTTTCAATTTTGTAATTTAATGTCGTTGCCAGTAGGAATTTTTGTATATACCATAATTAGTCATTCGATGTCACTCAAGTATTTTATAATCTTCACACATGTAAGTTTTTTTTGCATATACCCCTCTATAGGTATTTCATTATACAAATATGATCCTACATATTTACATATGCTAGAATGTAAATAATTTCACATGAAACTATCAATGTTACAAGTATACACACACACAATTACTTACCAAAATATTTTATAAACAACCTTTATAAATATTTTTATAAAAAAAGGACATGATTTCTGGACTTTTCGTGTAACTAGATATAACTTCCTTGATAAATGATTTTGACATAGGTGACCCAAATACTGATTTTATTATATATGCATTTTTATGCCATCTTCTCCACAAAAAAATTATATATATTTTAATCACATCTACATCTCTATATAATTATCTGACCTTATTTTTAAAAAACACAAATGCCAACATAATAGTAGGTTTTAACATATATAATTGATCATTTTAAATTTCATATTACATTTGATTGTATAAATTCAATTTGTATATTATATGTATACATTTACTTACACCATACAAGTGTATAAGAGGTTTCTTACATGATACTTTAAATTACGATAGGCATTCTAAATGAACATTATATTAATGATCATTTTATGTGGATTTCTATCGATCAATGTGCATATATCTGTATGATTTTCGAAAAAATAACCATACCTATTCCCTATGTTATATAGTCAAAAATAATATTTTCATACATAAAATTCTATAATCAAATGTAACTAATGAAAGAAATATATTAGCAAAAACTATAAATCATATCCTAAATATTATATAGTCAAAAATAATATTTTCATACATAAAATAGTTTCATACATAAAATAGTTTCATACATAAAATTCTATAATCTAATAGATAGTAAATTCTAATTTTATTTATATTCATCAATTGAATGAATAATATATTTATATTTTTACATATTATTTATCATATATTATAAATTGTTATAGATTTCTAAAGTATATTTTGGCAAACGATGATTATAGATTGATATAATTGGAGTACAAATAACAACGTGGATAAAACTAATGTCAAATATATAATAAATGAGAAATAATGAATGGATATTTTAAACGTTTTAAACTTATAATCTACTTTATATAATTTTTTCTGAAAAATATATAAATTTTATAATATTCAATGTATGTTAGTTGTTCGTGTGATTTATAATTGAAATAAACTGCATGCCTATAATGCAACTGAATAATTTTAATTTGTTATCAAAAGTTTTATTTAGTTATGCTAGATATACATCCTTTTTCAAAAAAATATAGTTTTATGATAAATACAATTTGGTTGTTTTATAATCAATGATTAATAATTATTCTATGCGAGTTGATGCTTAACGATATCAATAGGAATATTTCAAAGATGTTGTATTTACTTATCTATTATGTAAAAAATGTAATATGATATCTTGCTTAATTTCTATAATTTTAAAAATACTACAAAGAAATGTAGTTCTTTCAACCCGCCACGAAGCGTGGGCAAATACACTAGTTAGCTATATATCATCGGTTCTATTTATCACTACTATTAGCATAAGGAAAACCATATATGTTATAATAATAACAATAATAATGGCATACGGTTGCTTATCAAAACCTTAATTATGTAGATCATATATTTAAGTTTATAATGTTGAAATGCATGTCCCAAAATTTCGAATTACCTCGAATGTTCGATCCTTTCATGTATTTTACACAAAACTAAATAAACTAGACGTTTCAATGTTTAGAGCATAAATGTGGCCTGCAAATATGCACACATAGGATGGAGATTTGCATCAATATAATTAAATAGTACAAAAGTTCAACAAAAGCAACAAGCCAAACTTAAAGGAACTTCTTTCTAGTTTTACATGGAATGATTCGAATTCTAGTCGGCATTTCAAAGCCAGACATATGGAACAAAAAATTACCAATAGTAAGAGGTATCACATGATGCCTAACACTGCACTTGTGCATCTCACTCAGCAACCCAATAGTCACATCTCAACTGATGAGTAATGGTTCCTTTATCCCAACTTGAATTAAGTAATGCCTATTTCCGAACTCAAACAGATGGAATCAACCAATAATTTATACTTATAAACATTCATTTGAGCTGTAGTGTCCTTTTAGTGACGTCTTTTGTTTTCATTTTTCACATAGTTTGTATCTCTTTTTTTCTTCTTTCGAAAAATTGTCTGTATGCCTTTTGGGGCATCTGCTGCTGTTTGATCATTCCAGAATATTCAAATATTATCTAAAAAGACGGAGGAAAATTTTGGGCTTTCGTAAATACAGATGCATCAGCTTTAGGGTTTGTCAATTAAAATCTTCCTCGAATGCAATTCTTTAAATGAGCCAAATATTTGGCCGTTGTAGAAGACTGTTTACTAGAGATCCAACTAGTACTTGATGTATGAGAATGTCTACTTTAGCCTTAACCATCATATAAGCTATCCTCTGGTGACAAGTCTCCACCGAAAAAGATGAAAAATCAGAAACCCATTATATATCTTAGATATTTACAGCAACATAAAAAACATCAGAGAAAGCATACCAAGAAATGATGCAAATGCAGCATACTGCAGCTTCTGTAAGTGGATAGGTATCTCATTAGGAATGTCGTGATGTATGATTGGGAAAATTGGTGGCCAGTTCTTTTCTTCAATAACAATTCCAGCTGAAGCAATGTGAAACTTATCCAGTAAGCATAAGAAGTGTATGTATATTTATAATAGAAAACTATCTTTACATTGACAAAGTGCAATTGGTTGGAAAAATAAAAGAACCTCGTGCTATAGCATCCTCCCTACGCTTCAGTTCCTGCAAGTCCCAAAAAAATACTAAATTTAGCACTGCTGTTAAGTCTAAAAAAGTACGAATCAGCAGAAAAGCACAAGGAAAGAACAAACAAAAACATATGTCAATACAGATTTGTGTTATCTTTGACAGTTATTATGTTTTTGCCATGTACTATGTCGACGCATGCAAATGCAGCCATTGTAAAAATTATATCAACTAGCGCACTGACGTGGCATTCCCTTATTTTTTACCAAAAGGGCTCCCAACTAAAGAGACATCAAGAGTATAAAGAAAAAAATTATTTTAAAAACCCATATGCCGAATCACGTAAATGATATATTATGATCTGCAAAGAAAATGCTTGACATAGAAGGCATCTATTGCATGCATGTGTGTGGCTTTGAGAGCTTCGACATAAGATATCAAGAACAGTGCAGATCAGGACAAGGCCCAACCACATCATGATTCAAATTAAGCGATCGCTGGAACCTTGGGATCTCAAAAATGAAATCGAGATTAAAAAGTATTTTATATGTATCGATCCCATTCAGGACACCTTTGAATCAACTGAACGTCATTTAACTTCGAGATATATCCTCGTGATTTCTACCAGAACTTTTAAAATCCCGTCAACTTCAGTATTGTCTACCATCTACAATCGAATGTTCTGGGACTTCTAGATAAATTTGAAACGTTAACCAAAACCCATCTTTCAATAACTGAAACTAAAATCAGATTTGGAAAGGTGAAACCCGTTTTCACATGGCTCCACTTGTATTAGACTCGATAAAAGGGGTTATGCTTCCATACTGGTAACTGCTCCATGACAAATATTGCCATTATCTTTGAATGCCTTTTTGTTTGCTCCCCCCATCCTATTCAAATGTCTCCTGCTTTTAGCCCTCTCTTTTTTGCTCCCAAGGAAGATGCAGAAAGCAATCCTCTCTGTAACCATCATCCTCCATAGACCTCCATAGTCCCTCTCTGTTACCATCATTCTCTACGCCCTCTCTGAAACTGCCATTCTCTGTGTTCTTTCTAGGGATTTTTACCCGGCAGACCCTATAAACTTTGCCAATCACCTCCACGACCTTTGAAACAACCTAATTCCTCCCTCGACCCCGTAAACTTGCCAACTCTTACCCCATGAACCTTCCGGGTAATATGTTTTAAGCCCGTGGGGGTTTTTGGGGTAATTTACAGGGTCGATGGGGTAATTATGTTGTGCAAAAGGTCGTAGAGGCATTTTAAAACGTTTATAGGGTCTGCTGGGTAAAAATCCCTTCTTTCTATGTAATTAGTTTTAAGCCACACTAGAAACATCATCAGGCAAAAATCAGTTGTTCTTAGCTACTCTTTGTTGTATAACCACATCTGTAGATAACAAGATTGGACGATGTTAAATGTTTTTGTTATGATCCATTATCTACACTATTCAATATAATTACTATTTGCCCTTCATGGAAAAAAGGCACATTGCTGATTTTCCACGAGATCAGTGTATCCCAGGTTAAGCTTGAAAGAAGCGAACATGAGTATAATATCTATATCATTTTATTCTTATAATCAAATTACTCGGTCGTTTTCCCTGTGGTCACTTAAGTGCCGCATTCTTTCATAAAAGTTACTTTGAAGTTCGAATCGACGTTTCTTTTGAATTCATAAGAATATTTGATATACAATGAGCATTCTCAACATTGTGTTGAAGTTAAAAAGCAATATAAGGCTGTATACAATGACCTAATAGTGATATTATTCTCCGACCCGTCCTACATAAATCAGGAGCTTATTACCATAATCCATTGCACAAATAAATGTAATCATTTAGCATTTTATTTGTCCATGTACATCAATAATCCCTCCACAAAAATGAACCAGGTAAAACCAAAGCATCTAATCACAAGAAGAGAATCTTGGTAGAAATGGGTAACAAGAATCACAACTCCGGTTCTTGGCAAGATTTCCAAATTCAAACAAACAACTACCTGTTCCCTCTTCTTCAATTCGGCTTCCTTTGCTTGGAGCTCCTTCTCTTTCTTCTTGAGATCCTGATCCATCACCAAACAACGATCAAAAATCACACAACTGAAAGATATAAGCACATGGTTCACCGAGAAAACCTTCGAATTATCAAGCGGGATATCAATCGCCACGCTGCCACGCCCGTGAAAATCCACAGACTCGTGCGGAAGAGGTGTCAACCTCGAGGAGTTCGATGCAATAGGAACACCACTCGCTGCCTGATCATCATCAACAACAACAGTAGCAGAATTATTCATCAAAATCCTGATAACAGATCGCATTGTGCCGTCAAAAAATCACGGAAAAACAACGAGAGCGGATCGGATCACGGAATTCGAAAATACGCAATGGGATCTAAAAACGTATAAATGAAAATCGGATCGAAGGATCGATTGAAGGGGAAGAGATCCGAGTCACGGGACTCACCGCGAAGGGATTGACGTCTTCGTCGTCGAAGGGGTTGGAATCGTATCGACCCGCCATGAGGCGGAGATCGAGGATTGGAAATGGGGGAGAATGGGGATTGTAAGATTAGGGTTCGAAGGGAATGCGGAGGAGGGGGCCGATGTTGTCCGAGAGGAGGAGAATGGAGGGGGAGTTCGGGCAATGGCGGGGGAGGGGGCCGATGTTGTCCGAGAGGAGGAGACGCGCGCGGCGCGGGGAGGGCTTTTTGGAGGAGATTTTGCAAATGTGTGGCTGTCAGTTTTATTATTCTAAATAAGGGACTTTTTGGACGTGACTTCAAATTTCGGCAAATATTGGTAGGAATATATTCCTCAATCAACAATCTATTATTTTCATAAGGAATTCTAATGTCTTTTATGGAAGCATTGGTCTATTCATTAGCTATTATTTTTTGGTATATTATTTCATGGCTATTAAAAAAATAGAATAGTGTGTATTTTTTTTTTAGAACTTCCGGAGGGGGGTTAAAAGTCGAATGTGTCGTTGATAGAATACAGAAGACAGAGAATGAAAGGATGACAGGTGTGTAGTATAATTGTGTCTTTGTGGAGGAGATGACGGAAGTAGGGATGAGCATTGGGTTGTGCCGGCCTGGCCCAGCCCGAAGCCCAGCCGAAAAAGCCCGGCCCAGCCCAGGCCCAAATGAATACCGGGCCGGGCTTGGGCCCAATATTTAGGCCCAAATTTTTTTTGGGCCGGGCTCGGGCTTGGTTCGGCCCAGCCCGACCCAACCCAAAGGCCCGACTCGAAGAGGGCCGAACCCTTACCTACATCCTACATGTATGAAAACTCCCACCTATTTCATGTGCACTCTCTTCTTGTATCATGTCTTCATACATTGTTTATAAATCAAGAAAGTCAGGCATGTGACATGAGTTGATGATCATTGTATTTCAATTAAGAATTATATTTCCTTAATTAGTCTTTGGTTTAGATTTTGTTGGTTATTCTTGACTTTGTTAGTATTTATTTTTTTCAATTAGAACATTTTCTATTATTGTACCTTTACCCAATATGTAACATCCCGGGCTTAGGTCCCCGGTCTGTTATCGAGGATTACTGACCCTGACAATCTCTTGAGATCGGGCCCATACGGACCCGATTAACCACCCTCAAAATGCTTAAGCCGAGTTTTCAAGTAGTAATCTCCTCACTATTTATCCCACCCGGAAAGTTTTGTTTTCCACGGTATGGGACTTTGTTCAGGGTTTTTACAACCTCCCCCACTTATATTCGCAACGTCCTCGTTGCGACATGGCACATTACTTCTTCCCAGTGACAGTGGCGGCTGCACGCTCCGGGTAGCCATTTCCTCCAACCTCTTGTAGGGGCGGCTCCACCTCTCGGGTAGCCCTTTCCACTGTCAGAGGGTGTTCGGCTCTGATACCATTTGTAATGTCCCGGGCTTAGGTCCCCGGTCCGTTAACGGAGCATTACTGGCCCTGACAACCTCTTGGGATCGGACCCATACAGACCCGATTAACCACCCTCAAAATGCTTAAGCCGGGTTTTCAAGTAGTAATCTCCTCACTATTTATCCCACCCGGAAAGTTTTGTTTTCCACGGTATGGGACTTTGTTCAGAGTTTTTACACAATATGGGCCTTATGCCCATTTTAACATATAGGGTCTGGTGCACCTGTTGTTGTTAACTTGGTAAGTTTGTTTCACTCCTTCAATTTCTATACATGAGAGGCATTCATGGTATCTAGCATTGAGTGTACGTGTGTAAAATGAGAAATCTTTGGATTTGGTATAATTGAATCTTAGTTGTTTCACAAGTATTATGTTACATGTTTTAAACAAGTTTGGCTTGTGTAACTTGAGTTGAGATTAACTTGAAACAAAATACTTGAAGTTGATAATATCTAATTGGCGGAGATGGGCCGGCGCGGCCCAAGCCCAGCCCAAAGGAATTGGGTCGGGCCTGGGCTTGGGCCGAACAAAAAAAAATTATGCGGGCCTAAACCCGGCCCAAGGCCCGAATTTTTTAAACGGGCTTGGGCCTGGGCCCTTCAAAGCCCGACCCAGCCCGCCCCATGCTCATCCCTAGACGGAAGCATGAAGAGGAAGAACTTGCAAGAATGAAAGTTGGAGAGAATTGCATGAGGAAAATGAGGGTGAGGTTTCATAGTAATAGACAACAACAGATCTATCATATTGTGGGTCGTAGGGACATTCCATCAATATGGATCATTTCTCCATTAGTGAGATCCACATTGATCCAGATGGATTCTTAAGCACAAGATGATATGAAGGACACTAAATCTTTACGATTACCTTCAAAATCTATAAAAAAATATTAATTGCAAACAAATAGTTTTGACAACATAAAGCATATTGAATGCATTTGTTTTAAGCATATAGATCATTGGATATCTTAAGAGATTTCGTTAAATCGCTACAGTAACATCCCAAACATAGGTATATATCTAATGCTTATTTATGTATGGGAATGGGTTATAAATGATGAGGACTACTACTTGACAACTTAGATATTCAATTGGGCCCCCAACAAGTTGTCGGGATTAGTTTCCCTCGACAGCGTGTTGTCCAATTCCGGGTTGAAAATGTTACAAATGATATCAGATCGAGTTCCATCTTATAGAAGAAAGGCTCCTCAAATGGGGAAGCCATTCATGAAAAGAGATAGAAGTAAAAGACTACCCAGAATGTGCAACCTCCACCGTTATTGTGGTATGTGATGAGTCATATCGCAATGAAAAATGTTGCAAATGGAAGTGGGGGAGGTTGTAACATTGCAAGCATAATTCGACATCTAACACTCGTTATGCGTGAGGTTGTGTTAAAGTGGTGGAGCTTACTACTCGATAACATGGGCTTAAGAATTTTGGATGGTTATTACTAAGTCCAATTAAGCATGAGCCTAACAAGTTGTCAGGAACATCTTTCCTCGATAACGATCCGAGACCATGCTCTGATATATCGTGGCTTGCCTTTTGAAATCTTTTTTATGTTCCAAGTAATCTACTTGCTTTTGTTTGTATCGCCATATTGAAGGAAGTCTTATAGAGACTAGTGCATCACTGAAGCGTGGAGACCGTGTCACATACGATCTAGGTCGACTAGTCATACTAGTTGATGGGTAGCGAAATTTAAAAAAAATCCGATGAAGCCACATGGTATGGGAATAATTCCCATGTCTTTTCATCATGATCACACGAGTATAAGATTTACCTCTTGAAGCATGATCGTGATCTCAAAGCCTATAAAGAAAGAGGCCTCTTATGTATCAAGTCTGATCCAAGGAGAGATCACTTGTTGGTGTGTGGATGAGACGTGTGCTTCCCGTAATTCGAGTGGGTAGTCTCATGATTTTTGTATCATGAAATATGATGTCTTCTTCAAGAGCACGAAGCGTCGAAGAAGAAGAAGATCCACGAGTAGTCAGTCTGACAGCACAACGGCAGCGCGACAACGATCGCTCTCTTAACAAGCCTTAGGTGGACGACCACAAGGGGTCAAGAGAGAGAGGTGACATGTAGAAATAGATAAAGAGAGTTGTTGCAACAATTGCTTCAGCTTAATTCCAGTAGAGTCTCAAAGAGAGCTACGGCTAGTCTCTCTCATATAATTAATTGGATGGTTCGGATGAACTCCTGATGCATTCTTAATCGAAATAAATGGTTGGGATTAAAAAATTCTATCTGTTCTCCAAGTAAAATAGAACTTAGATTAACAAATCAATTGTTAATTCATTGCTCCAAATTTTAATCTCAATAATAGATCATTCTCATGGATAAATAGAAAGAGGAGAGAGTCTCCTTCCATAAATGAGGAAAGGAGAGAGCACCCTTCCTCATTTAAAGGTGATGCCCCTCTTTGAAAGACCGGAGAGAGAAATCTATCTCCAATGTCTTTTAATGTAATCTCATTACATCAAAATCATAAAATAATTTATTAATAAAATATCACTAATTAAATTACAAAATATTTGTGGCAATTGTAAATAAACTATTAACATTTATGAATCATAGTCATCCATCAAAAAACTAAACGTAAGTCATATTTACATTTATTTTCCCATTGTGATCACATTAGCATGAATCACATTCGCATTAGCATTTAAATTATGAATCATGTTCACGATTAAAGATATCTTAAGGATCATACGGAAATTTTCTAGGTTTTTTTTATTTTTCTGCATTTTTTTGTGATTTTTGGAAGTGCCATGGATATTTATGTATTTGTTTTGAAAATTTCATGTGCTTGAAAGTAAATAAAACTAAAATTAAAGGCATGATTGCAATTAAATAAAAGAGTATTGATAGAAGTGCATTTTTTTTAAATAAAAAATAATAATAAGTAAATTGCATGTAAAAGAAATGAACTTTTGAGAACCACAGAATAGTCCCTAAAGAAATATATTGTAAATACTGAAAATAAATAAAAGATGTAAATTTTGACAATAATAAAGATAAATATAATTGTATGGCATGTTTCTAAAATTGTAAAATTGACCATAAATTATGAAAAAAACTGAAAGAAAAGGAAACCACAAAAAGGTCCTTATCCTCGAGGCCAAAGACGATGGTGAGAAAGAGGGAGGTCGTGCCCGTCCTTGCACTATGGAGCACGGTCGGGGCGTTAAAATGTAGAGGAGCTCCACGATGTGGGTGTGGCGGAGTTGGAGTGATATGGTGTGCTCGTTCCTGGCGTTGGAACACGTTGAAGAATGCGGGAGGGGGCCCACAATGGGTCCTCCACCTCAGATCAGGTTTGATGGCTGGATGCACGACATTGGGGCTACACACAATGGCAAACTGTGACGACTAGAGCTATGGAGGTCGAGCCTCGATGGATTTCGAGGTCCTGAAGGCATATGATGAGTTTTTTCTCCTCGACGGATGCCTCCTCCTCTTTATAGATGAGGCAAGGGAGGAGAAGGGGCGGAGGAGGTGGAGCTCGACTGAAGGACAACCGCCTCTGTGATGGTTGCACGAAGGGGAGAGGAAGGGGCGGCAGCGGTGGCAAAGAAGGGAAGGGGGCGCATGCAATGCCCGTAAGTGAGGATGAAGAAGATGGAGACCGACATCATGCTGACGTGAGCACCCTATTTATATCATTTTTTAATTTTTTTTTGAAAAACTGACGTTAGGTTGACGTCAGCTATTTTTATCGTGTAGCAATTTTTTTTGCAAATGAAGAGGGGAAATGATTGGAGAGCTCCCTTGGGCCTCTTCTAAAGCAGACCTGGAATAAAAAAACTGGTTAGAAACTTCAATATAGGCTTGGAGCCCATATTTATTGAAAAATTAATTAATACAAACATTTTTTCTTTCTTTTTTAAATTTATTTTGTGAGGAATGTTATGCATTTTTTAAAAGATTTTGAATACAATAAGCATGAAAATTATGCATTAAATAAAGAGAAATGCAACTGATTACACATGATTTTTGCTAAAAAAAGGGTATAAAAACACGATAAATCACCTATTCATCATTAGTAATGTGAATCGTGGAAGCACACACAAACATAATCAATCAAGTAAGCACAAAGACACACTGATTCACAAGATTCACCTGTAAATGAGCTACATCCTTGAGCGATGGTGATCGACTTTCACTGTATGGACCAGAAGAAAAATTAATGGATATTGACATCCCTAATCCTAAGGAATTTACATACTACTCCCGTATAAAACAGATCTCGAAATTAGATGGATCTGAATACCCATATAATGAAAAAACTTCGGGACATGAGCATTGCCCCGCTACCATTGGGATTGAACCCATCAAAGACAACCATACAAACGTTGATCCAATCATCTACATCTTAAAAGTTAAAACATCCCATAACAATTTGAATAACCAGTCTAATACAAACACATTAATAACAAAGTTTACCTCTACACCCTCCAACTTCCGCTTTTCCTCCTGACCCGCCACACGCATCTTCTGCCCATCCCGCACACACAGAAAGCCACCATTTCCATACCCACCCCATCGCCACCAGCACCATCACAATGCACCCTCGCCTCCTCTCCATCGCCCGATCCATTAAACACCACCACACCGCCACCGCAATCCGATACATCTCCACCTCCCCCGCCCTCCAAACCCTAGACCCCTCCCCCTCCTCCACCGCTCCCTTCTCGCCGCCCCGCACACTCGCCGATCTCCGCCGCCGCCTCGCCGAGGAGTCCCCCTCCCTCTCCGACTTTGCCTACTCCGTCGAGGTCGGCACCAAGAAGAACCCCATCCCGAAGCCCCAATGGATGAAGCAGGTCATCCCCGGTGGGACCAAATACGCCGCTATCAAGGCCAAGCTCAGGGAGCTCAAGCTCCATACGGTTTGCGAGGAGGCCCGGTGCCCTAATTTGGGGGAGTGCTGGTCCGGTGGGGAGACCGGAACTGCCACCGCCACGATTATGATTCTCGGGGATACCTGCACCAGGGGCTGCAGGTCGGTTGGTGGGTGGCTTTTTTTTGCGTGAATTTTGAGTTGGGTAAAAGGATCTGCTTAAATGGATCGGATTTTTGGTGGCGTTTTGTAGAAAAGATGCAATTTTTGGATTCTTTTCGTCTGATTTGTGATTTGAGAAAAGATTTTCTTTCTGTCTTTTGGTGGGAAGATTTGGTTATAGGTGAAAGATTTGATTTTCGGGTTCGTTTCCTGAATTTGGATGAATTTTGATTTTATTATGTACGGTATTATGTTCAAAGGTATGGGTTCTGATCGGTTTGATTGGTGGAAGGTTTTGCAATGTGAAAACGTCAAGGACGCCGCCACCTCCAGATCCTGATGAGCCTAGGAATGTGGCGGAGGCAATTGCATCTTGGGGACTGGATTATGTGGTGATAACCAGCGTGGATCGGGATGATATGGCTGATCAGGGAAGTGGGCATTTTGCAGAGACGGTGGTGAAGCTTAAGGCTCTGAAACCAAATATGTTGATTGAGGCACTTGGTAGGGCTTGTTTTGGTTATATTTTGCTGCTTCTTGAATTTTCCATATCTTTGAATTCTGACGAGTGTTTATTTCTTGTGCATTTCATTGTGTTAGAGTTGGCCAAGTACGCTTCTTATGTCCTGTAATCATAATGCAGAAATATTTTAGCCAAATTATTCCATAAATTATCAAGAATATTGATGATTAGATTCATAGTTTTGAAATGTTTCATAGAATCCTCTAGCAAAATGTCGTTGTTAAAAGGAAAACAAGCCGTGGCACCTGGATACCTATGTTTGGAGGAAATAAATACTTGTAGTTGTCCCCTCTTAATCCAGGCAAAGGCATGGTGGCATTGCATCCGTAGGAATGCTGTCAGTTTCATATAGGACCGAAGAAACACATTGATTTATAAATCATCATTTGCCAGATAACAGGAACCTTATACATAAGGACGTTGGTGTATTATGTATAGATTTCAAGCAATTCTCTCATTATGTGCTGTAAAACTACAGTCCATACATGTTTCTCCGTGAACAACATCACATTTGTGAACATTACTATAAACTAGGATATGGACTGCAGAATGCTAAATGTGTATGAAAAATTGGAGCACGGGCTGATACGGTATATATTTTTTTGAAAGAAAAAAGAGCCTCCACTGTATAGGTGTGCATCCAAAAACTTGACCATTTAATCACTAAAAACTGTACAGACCTATTACATGTAAAAATTAAAAGTTACAACCTCCAACTCTCAGCTAGCGCCTTAGCATGCACCATAATATTTTTCACCACAGAAATGATCTTGCCAAAATATCAACCCGTTTCTGGCTAACCATAGAGCCCAAATCATTGATCACAGTTCGATCTTTCCTTGTATATACCATGCCAATCTGTACCTATGAACTCCCATAATCCTGAAGCACCACCAATAGCCACCAGAGGATTCCCAAATAAATTTCAAGCCTCCAAAGAACTCCTACATTTGAAGAAGAGGTGATCCACATTCGACATCCTCCTGACAATGACAACTTGTGGGATTAGTTGCTTGAGCGATTCGTGCAATCTTGTTACCAGTTAATAACATCTCCCTTCTAAACAACCACATAAAGTCCTTCACACGCACGGGAATTTCCACATCCAGATCCTTCTATAGACAGCCACGCACCCCCAGGGTCAGAAGTCATTGAGCTCTTCAAAGCCCTATACGCCTTTCCTACAGAAAAGATTCCATCACACCAGCTCTGGCAATCTCGCACATCTTGGGCCCATCAACACTTTTTAATTCCCCTAGCATCACCAAAAGTTCGCTCATTTGTTGATTCGATAGCTCATACCTGAAATAAGGGAAAAAAGAACGTTCATCTCAGATGTCCGCCGCAGAACAATTCGAATCAACAACCAACGCCATCATACGTGAAAATCTCAAATCAAAGGCCACACACTCACTCCAATCGTCAACCCAGAACCTAAAACAAGTGCCATTCCTAACTATCGGTCTCAAGAAAGGGCGAATATCATGCACCAAGATACAAATCCCTCTCCAAAAGTATGAGGGGGCAAGTCCAAGTTCCCCAGGGCCTAGCAAAGAAGAACATGTACCATAAATTTGCCGGGTCAAAGCATAAACCAAACTATCACAACCCCCCTGGTACGAGCGATCTACTTACTGAGCATATCTTTGTCCATCTCCTCCAATCTACGCATCCCAAGATCGCCATCATCCTTCGAATAAGAAACCGTCTTCCAATCTACCAATGGCTAGCCGTGGACTCTTAGGAGGCGACATGAATAACTGTCTCATAATGCTCTCAAGTCTCTTCCTCACCCCACAGGGAAGAGCTTAGAGGACAGAAAGAAAATAGAGATCGCAGAGAGAATCGATCTCAGCAGCACCAACCTATCACCTCCAGACAAGCAAACAGACTTCTAACCAGCTAGCCACTGCTCCATCTTCTTAATCACGGGTAACCAATCAACCAGGTGCATCCTCCAAACAATCAATGACACTCCAAAATATTGCAATAGTAGGTCCCTACACGGATTCCTAAACCACACTGCATGGTAACCGACCTCCTCCTCCTCCAAGCCGAAGGGCACAAGTTTCGACAAATTGCAAGTAAAGGGTGATTTGTACTAGAATTCACCAGGGTATGGTTGTTTACTGTCCAATATACTTTGTAGAACCCCAGACAATCACATACTCTATCTGGGGGGGACAATTGGAATTGTGTCCTTATAGGAATAATATAACACTTTTTCTTGAGAGAAAGCACTCCTTACTTCTTTACTTTTTGAGAAGCACACACTTTCCAGCTCATACATCGATTATAACTGGGCTCAGAGTAGTTTGCATGCATATCTAGTTGGATGCCTTAAATGTCATTCCGCTTGGTATATGTATAGTTGTTGTGGGCGGAGGTAGCCATGCATGGAGAAGGCCAAGAGTCTTTGTGTTAGCTCGCTTTTCTCGCCATCTCTAGGTGTTAACTCAAAAATAGCGAAGCATTCTCTCACTTTAGATAGGGTCGGCTACATAGATTCTTGCTCAAATCCATGTTGAAAGATCTGATTATCTTTTACGTTGGTTGTCGACTACCTAGCGCAACCCCCACAAGGAGGGTTTTGAACCCTGATCTTTTGGGCAGTAGGCACATTGCACTACCACCAGACCATTGAAGTGGGCGTATCTCCAGGTATTGACTGCTAGTTTCTTTTCCAATATTGCATCATGCACATGTCCGGGCCCATGTGTTTATTGCTCCTTTTGGGAGGAGTGGAGTAAGTATCTTGATGGTTTATATTATTTTTATAATTGTGTCATTTTGAACTTTTTCGATAATAGTTGTTCCCCTACATATTCCGTGATTACACAACTCCTGCAAAAACCTCTCTATGGAGTGAGTATCTTGATGATTTATATGATTTTTACAATTGTGTCCTGAATTTGTTCAATAATACCCGTTCCCCTGTGTATTCCGTGATTACACAACTCCTGCAAAAACCTCTATATTAATAGTCGTGTTGCCTATGTCGCTAAGTACATTGGATTATATAATTAGGGTAACAATTAAGGACTAAAATTGATTAAAAATTACAGACTAATATACAAACAATATTCGATAACTTTTAGTCTTCATCTTCTTCGTCCTTTACTAACTTCTCTCTTATCCTCTCTCTCTCTCTCGATGTTCTTAAGGCTTATGGAAAGCTTAGGTATTCTTAAAGCCGGCTGTAAACCTTAATTCCTTTTTTCTGTGTTTAATGGAGCCTCGATTTATGGGTACTCATCAAGATCTGGTAGACACTCATTTTTAAGTTTATTCAGCTACGATGGAATCGAGCACTTGGAGCTTCTATTGGAAGATCTTGTTGGAGAAAATTCTTGATTGAAGTTTTTGTAGAAAGCCCCGATGGTGGCTTGATTTTTCAAGAATCAAGGTTTTCTTGGACTATCCGGTAGAAGTGGCATTCACATCCTGTGTGGATGCTCATGGATCTGGATTGCTGCAGGAGGTAGTTCCAGTTCTATTATCTCATGTATTGGTTGTTGCAGTAGCTTGATCTTAGGGTTGCTGCCCTTTGAAGCGGCTATGGGTGGGCTGAGATTGCCCCATTGCAGGCAGAGCAGCGATTGCGGGAGGACTGCTTCCCTTCGTTGCTCCAGGTTGGTTCGACCTTTAGAGGGATGATGTGTGCTTGGAATGCCCTGATCTGCTTTGAACAAGCTGGCTGTGGCCTTGAGGGGATCTAAGCTTCAAGGTTTGGTTCATGTGTAAACTGCATGGAGTTGCAATGAGGTTGAGCTCTCTGCTGTTGAATGAAGCTTCATCCTGTTATGTTTCCTGGTTGCTGGAGAAGGGGGTCACCGATGACAGTGGAGGGAGCTGCACGCAGTGGTAGGGGAGTGGAGCTGAGTGTGGTGGCAATCTCCAGTACCTGATTCTGACACTGGTTCTTGCCAGCCAAGGTTGATTTCCTTTTGGATAGTTTCACTGTCGAAGGAAATTTGTTTTTATTTGGGGCACATGCTCACATGTGAGGTAATTTCCCCTTGTCATTTCATACTTTCAGCGAATAAATAAAAAAGTGTAGGTATAAATAAAAAAGTGTAGGTCCGATTTTTCTTCTTTTTGGGATGAAAAAAGATGGGCACCCACAGATGGTTATTTAACATATAAGTCTAAAAGTTATAAGCAGCTGCAATAAAAAAGTGATTACAGATTCACAAACACTCCTATGAAATGGTCCGCCAGAGCCCCTTATGCGAGGAGGCAGCAGAAACGACATTTTCTCTACCAAAATCTTGTCAATTTTAAACTTTTAAGAGAAGTTGAGCTAAGAGGGACTTGCAAATGTCCAATCTTGGCAAAGGGACAATAAAAAATGTAATCAATGACCGTGCCCACATTGCATACATCACACAATGGATCTTTTTCTTGAACAAATTTCTTGTGATACTCCTTGACAATTGTCCACGACTCTTCCTCTGTAACAACCAAACAAATATTAACATTCTATAACACGTCTGCTTTCTAAGAATTCTGCAGTCTCTCTAAGAGTTCTCATCAGGATATCTGAGATGGATACACATGCTACGATACACTTAATGGAGAAGCCATCACATTCTTAACTCCAGCCATCACAAGCTCTTAAGTTGATCTGTGCCAGCTCCTGCTGCAGACATAATGAGCGTCTTCGTTAATAAAAGAATTAGCTTTCATTTGCAATTAGTTGCCATAGTATTATACTATACGATTTTCTCGCTAAAATTGACTACTTTATTCCATGTTTGGCTGCTGCATGTTTTAGATACTGCCTTGTGTTTGTTGCAATTTCCCTGAGTTCTAACTGCTAAAACTTTTGAATTGGTTCTTGGAAAAAATTAGCTGCTTAGAGCAAAGCTTCGTCCCCGTTTCCAACCTTTATGTACACCACTTTTGTATCCATGTTCTCACCATGTCCCTACCAAAAGTTCAATCGATCCATTTTAGGAGATGAGAGGAGCCCTCACATGTTTAATTAGGAACATTACAAGTATGGTGCAGTGTGGTCGATTTCATGCAGTTGATCTAATGCAGTGAAAGAAGCAGCTGGCTGACAAAAGATCTGATTAAGGACCATTGATGGCCAAATTAGATAAAAAGAATTACTTTTGTGCATTTGGTGGCTTTATATCTTTTTGGCAATTAAAGAGCGCCGCTAGGTAACCATACAACTTCCTCGATAAACCTTCAAAACACAAGTATGATTGATGTATTTGGGAAGCCGCTGCCATCTTTATGCCAGTGGTCAGAATCAAGGTTTGAAAAAAAATAAAAGGCAGAACAAGGCTTTCTTTTCGGAATCGAGGAGAGGCGTATCCTCGAGGTGGTCAAGTCATAAGCCTCAGTTTATAGGGAAAATATGCATAAAACTATAATTATATTGTTAGAGTTCTTATATTTGCATTTATGTTCGTGACCCTTCGGGTTTCGTAACCCCCCGTGACCTTTCGAGTTTAGTGACCCTCCGTGACCCGTCAGGCTCCGTAACCCTCGTACCCTCTAGGATTTTCTCTCTATATAAGAGATCCCAGTCCTATGGAATAAACATCTCATTTGTTTCACTCTTCAACATGGTATCAGAGCAACGATCCTGCACCAGAGCCTAATACCCTATATCCGTCGCCACTACCATCCATCTCTCCGTCAACAAGGAGAGAAGGTTGGACCTTTTTCGTCACTCGTGGATTCAATGGTCTCGTGCAAGGTAGTTCGAGTCCCTAGTAACACCAGTTGCCACCTCCAGCGGTACCTAAAGCGTCGCTCGAGGATTTTTTTTATGGGAGAAAGGGGGAGTCAGAGATAGATTCTTCAGGACTTCTACTACCATGAATAACAAACCGATACTCCAGAGTCCAGACTGCTATTGCGATCAACCGTCTTCATCGAGCATCGATTACTTTGTCTGATGTTTATCCTAGACTACTACTCTGTGCTAGACTTCTTCTACGGTGATTCTTCTCCAGACATGATGGGGATATCTTCCGGTGATCTGCATGCACGACAGAGATATGTTCCGGTGACGACTCTAAAGGCATGGCAGAGATATGTCCCGGTGACCTGTAGGCACGACAGAGATACGTTCTGGTGACCTTATATCTCAACGACTCTACAAGCATGGCAAAGATACGTTCTGATGACCTGAAAATCGCAGACTCGTCCTCGAGCGAGGTCTTCTACCAGCAATGAAGATATGTTTTTATGATGCATCGTGTGAAGATGTGGTGTATACTTTTTCTTTTTGTTGCGAGCTACGGCTTTCTCAGCTCCAACTTGAGGAGGAGTGTTAGAGTTATTATATTTACATTTATGTTTGTAACCCTTCGGGGTCCGTAACCCCCCATTACCTTTCAGGTTCCGTAATCCCCCATGATCCTTCGGATTCTGTAACCCTTGTACTCTCTAGGGTTTTTCTCTATATAAGAGACCCTAGCCCTATGGATTAAACATCTCATTTGTTTCTCTCTTCAACATATATATATATGCCAATGTAGTTATATGTTTTTTGCCCAAGATATTATACTTAACACGGTTAAAATATGTTAAAATAATAGAGATAAGAACACCAAAAGAGAAGATATGACAACTTTAGATCCTTTTCTGCAACATTTATCATCCAATCAAAGAGGGATTCATTAGCTATAAGTATTGCTAAAGAATTAAACAATACATATATGCCTTTGAAATATTGTCATACATAAAAATAAGATTAAATATATCAAAGAAATTTACGTTATGTGTCTAACTGGCATAATGAGAAACCTTGAATCCTATCCATTTTGTTTTGCTCGATACATTGCAAAGTTCGTTAAGTTTACGAATATTGTTGGATTTAATATTTATGAAATCATTCATTAAAAGTGATATGGTAAGAGTTTACCGAAATAGTTTGATACGATTAATAATAAATACGAAGTTATAGGCACAAAAGATTTTCGTATCATGGTTAGAATTGACTATTTTGATTGTTTTTAGGCGGTTTCTTCTTCCGCTATCTCTTCAATTTGAGGTGTGAGTATTTGGAAGAGTTGAGAGAAGGGAGAAGAAATCGGATCACATTGTATGGGAAGACCAAGGTCTCATGTAAACACTTCTGAAAGTTAAGAGGAAAATCTGTGAGATTTAAAGACTGAACTTTCTGGTAGTAGTACTATACAGCGTGGTAAACCAAGAAGAATATAATATATGTTACTTGACTAACGTAGTAATACATAGCTCTGGTAACATTATGGCTATTTCCTACCAGGATTTTGCAGTCTTCTGAACATATGTCAGTATAAGTGGCATCCATCAGGACTCATGAGTCAGGACAGTTACATTGGGAACATATACTTTAACAACAAATAATTTTTTAGTAAACTGAAGCAATTTGCTGTGAATGGTTTAACAAGTCCGCCATTTTTTCTCTTTATCTTTTTCGTCTATATTCCGCGATAGGAAACAATTTTTACTCCCAGTTTAATTGCCCAAAAAATGGAAAATATAGGGTGCGTTCAGAAATAAAGGTAGTAGGATGGTTCTCGATGATCACCTCACTGGTAGGCAGGACTCGGTAGATTTTAGCATTGCTTGTCTTATATGCAGCGGATGTTGGGGGAGATATATTTGTTGGAGCCTTTTTTTAACACGTGTGCTTATTTTGCCTTTGTGGTCATTGCAGTTCCTGATTTTCGTGGGTACTCTGAATGTGTGGAGAAAGTTTCTAAGTCAGGTCTGGATGTTTTTGCGCACAATATTGAGACTGTTGAGGAGTTGCAGAGTGCCGTCCGTGATCATCGTGCCAACTTCAAGCAGTCAATCAGTGTTCTAAAAATGGCAAAGGAGTTTGCTCCAGCCGGCACACTAACAAAGACATCGATCATGCTGGGGTGTGGAGAAACACCAGATCAAGTGTTGATCACTATGGAGAAAGTCAGGGCTGCAGGTGTTGATGTTATGACTTTTGGTCAGTATATGAGGCCCTCAAAACGTCATATGCCAGTATCTGAGTATGTTACACCAGAAGCTTTTGAGAAATACCGTGCCATTGGTATGGACATGGTAAGTTCCTATACAAACTCTTATTCTTTTCATTACATTTCTTGCAGTTAACTTGCTTCCCTTCATTGTAATTCACAACTAAGTTTTCTCGCACAGTGTATATACTTCTCTTGCATGATATAATATAGTATCATTCAACTTACCAACCTGAATTTCTTGAAGCAGTAATATAATATTATATAATATAAACAAAAGTAGAAGTGCATAATGACTTTGTAGCTAAGACTTAAAAATTCTCCTACCGAGTATTCAGACGTTTGGTAAAAGCAAACGAGGAAAGTTGCATGCTGCAAGCACATGTATGACCACAGACTTCTCATACCTGTTGGGTAATTTAGTCTTGGATCAGTTAGGAGTTCCGTAACTGCCTGTTCGTATCTTTCTGGATCTGTTTTTATTTTGTGTGTGTTGTTTAAATGTGAGAATCCCGCTATGATATTTCTCACACCTATAAATACCTCTGAATGATCTTTTACTTGTATCCCCTGGTGTAAAAACTGTGCATTGGGCCAATCTATTACTAGTGTTTAAGTGGTGATGGGAAATAGGGATGGATAGGGGCATCTTATTAAAAACCCGTCGGGTGATTTATTTAAGGATATGTTAGGAGTACCCACTTCAATGGTTTGGCGGTAGTGCAGTGTGCCTACTACCCAAAAGATCAGGATTCAAATCCCTCCTTATGGGGGTTGCTTTAGGTAGCCGACATGCAGCGTAAAAAATAATCGGATCTTTCAACTTTAGATTTGGGAAAGAATCCTTGTAGC
The DNA here is from genome assembly GCA_037367405.1 of Ottelia alismoides. Taxonomy (NCBI): domain Eukaryota; kingdom Viridiplantae; phylum Streptophyta; class Magnoliopsida; order Alismatales; family Hydrocharitaceae; genus Ottelia; species Ottelia alismoides. The sequence goes on along the minus strand of JAZKJV010000091.1, from coordinate 56,208 downwards.
CAACCTTACTTAAAATAGAAGGCTTCGCCATCTATTAGAAGCTCTGTACGAGCTTATAATTCCAAGAGGAATGAAAGTTTTGTTTTAGCAATCTGTTTGGAAGTGAGCAAGAGACACTATGTAGATAGTGTCTATGAAGGGAGTTCTCTTCTTTTATAGGGTATGACTGAAGGAATTTGTAATATTCAGTAATTTGTGATATATAAACTTCTTAAAGTGATATTAAGCTTGACACTTGATTGATAGCCATCTGAAGCTTATAGAAGGAAACAAACATCACGCTCTAAACAAAGAAAATCTGTAATGCAAGTTAGCATTTGCTTCCGAAGAAAGACGGAGTAGAATATCGAAGTTCATGACAAGCACATGCGAACTTGCTCTTCAGCATTTGCATCGAATCTGATTGAGTTCAAACTCAATAAGTTGAACTGTTTTCCTTGATCATACTTGCTGTTAGGCAAGGGATATATGTGTTCTCCTTGGAAAACTTCATTCGTTACAGTTTGGATGTGTTTGTTTGCATGTGCTAAGTTGGGGTTCCCTTTTTTGGCAGGGATTCCGATATGTCGCATCTGGTCCATTGGTCCGATCATCCTACAAGGCTGGTGAGTTCTACATTAAGTCCATGATTGAAGCAGATCGGGCTGTGTCATCAACTCCAACTGCTTGACGTCTGATTAGCTTAAAAATCAATCCCTGCTTGACGTCTGATTATCCGAAATGTTGGTTTTCAGTGTGAGCCGGTTTTTAACTCAGTTGATGAATGATGCCTCAGCTCTCTCGTAGGAAGTCCCTGATGTAAAGGATGTTGAGAATTTCGCAAAAGGGAAAAAAGGATACGTTTATCCTATGTTAAACACAATTTAACGGATAATCAAGTAATATATATTAAGCAGATAATCAGAGTATTCATGAACTATATTTTTAATAAGCAATATGAGAATAGGCAATATTTGGAAAGAGTGAAAATAAACAATATGTGATTCTGCATTAACAGCAATAAATGGGAATAAAGTTGGGATTGGAATTTAACGAAATGTTCATGGAAAGTTGGAAACAACTTTCGTTGCTGGCCCTTCGGCAGAGAAATAAGAGGGAAGAGATAAAGAGAGATAAGATATTGTTTTTGTTCGGTTGATGGGAGAGAATAAGGAGGAATAAGGAAAGATAAGCTGTAGTTATTTGCTATTCTTTGTTTAGTAGGAAGGAGGGATAAGGGAGTTATGTTAGATAAGATTGTTAGATGTGGTATTTATTTGTATTTTTTGATGCTTATAATGGAGGTATAGTGACTTAGTAAGGGAAACTTTATCTCTAGTCTTGACTTCCAGCCCAAACATTGACTATCTATGGAAGGATAAAAAATTGGAGAAAATTCACCCCCGAGCTATAGATGTGTTGAGTATGATCATCTGCTCCTGGGATATGATGAAATGATTGATGTTGATGGATTTCAATGTTGATTGTCCTTGAAAGCATCTTAATGAACTTGTAGTTGACGGAAGCAAGGAGATGTTTGGTAGAAGAACACAATAGAGAGGATGTTTGTCGTCCAAGGTCTCCCAAAGGGAAGATCAATAGTACTCGTGGAAAGAATTGCAGGGGATTGTGTCTCCTGTAGATTTGTAATGGTCATATTAAGAGGATATAAGTTGGGTTTCTCAAAGATGGATATAAATGCTTAATGGACTATCGGTATACAAATCCTTGAATTATAAATTAATCTTATCCAAAAATCTATAAACTGTAGTAAGATTGTGGGTTTTTAGCATGTGTGCCCTTCTTAACTTCTGCAATATCAGTTATGGTCTTCTTTTTTCGCATTATCAGTTGTAGAAAATTACCTGTTCTGCCCTTCTGTTGTGGTGAATTAGGGGTATACATGGTATTACAAAATGGCATAACTATGAAGTTGTAATAATATAAAGGCACATTTGATATTATAAAAAAGGAAGGGCATAACTGATAATGCAAAAGTTAAAAAATGACAGAAGTGCCATAAAACTAAGCCTAGGCAATGGGCGGGGTACCCAATGGACTTGTGGGTATCCGACCCGTTTAGAACTTCAGCCTGAAAAGATCCGAGCCCAGCCCGACCGGCAATGAAATGAGCATGGGTGGGTATTGATTTTTTTGCAAGCTCGATTCGGCCTGATTGGTCCAAATAATATTTATGATTTTTTTTTGAAATGTAATACTATATATAGCACATACTCATGTTGAATAATAATAGTAGTAGTAGCATAAATAAAATTCAAAATTTATGCATATTGACAATATACATATATGGTAGATTATTGCTCATACGTAATGTAGTGATTAGATTTCTATTTCAAGATAATACGTTGATTAATAAATTAATGGTGGATAAATGACAATATCATGAACTCGTAGCCACAATACTTTCCACTTTAAATTAACTAACCAAATGCATTAACCAGTCCACTGTTTTAAAGGCCATTGAATTTCATTTGAACATTACTTAATAAACTTGTGGACTAAATGGGCGGGCTTGGACTTCTAAAATAAAATAGGATTGGGCTAATTTAAGAGGGCTAAGCCCACTCCAAAATTAAATGGGAGTGGGTGGGCCTCACCCCTGTATTTTATGGGCTCAATGGGTTTTTATGCTGCAAATGTGCCGACCCGACTCGACCTGATGCCCACGTCTAGTATAAAACCCCTAAAATTACGAGGATCCAGATCTGACTTTGCCGAGTCTAAGCCTGAACCCTAGACGGAGAGGGGGCAGCACACCCATGTGTGACCCATCCATTCCCCATTCGACTTTTTGTGACAAGAGCTCAGAGCCCATCAAAAAAATTCTCAAGCAATATGGCAATATATTTCCCCCCTAATTCACCAATGATTTAAATTAAAATTTTCTAATATCAAATTAAGCACCACATCCAATTAAACATCCTGCAAACTCTCTTAAATAATTACAGTAAAAGACTCACTGAACACCAACATTGCGAGGATATTATTTCAGCAACGAAATTTCGGACATGCTTAAGCATCTGCCACTTCCTCTTGTGCCCTTTTTAACGAAGGCTATCTAAAGGCTGCAGATGATAAGCCCATCTCAGTCACCTTATATGAATAATATTTAAAGGATTTTATCACTTGTGCCCTTGTTAATTGTTGCATTATCAGCTATGCTCATTTCTTTTTGGATAAATTACAATTTGGGTCCCCATCTATGGGTCCGATCCCAGAATGGGTCCCAATCTTTAAATTGTAACGATTTGGATCCCAGAACCATTTAGGAAATAGAAATTTTGGGGTTTGATGACGAATATGCTCTTGTTGGGAAGGGAATGGAGGTTGGGTTCCAACTTTTAAACAAGGGCATACTCGTCATTAGCCCCAAAAAGTTCCTTACATTAATGGCCAGGGACCCGAATCGTTACGATTTAAAGATCAGGACCCATTCTGAGATCGAATCCATAGATGGGGACTCAAATTCTAAGTTACCCTTTCTTTTTTGTTGTATCAGTTGTGCCCCTCCTTCTTAGAAAAGCATAGTCCTGTCCGTCCGTTAGGATAAAGTAGAAGTATAACGGATATAAAAAAGACAAAACTATGAATTGTGTAATAATATAAGGGAACAACTGATATCACAAAAAAGGAGCGATAGTGCAGAAGTTAAGAAGGACAGGAGTAATAAAACCTCATATTTATAATATCAGTACTGTGTTAGGAAATAAATTTAATTTAAAAAGTGAAGTTTTTTAATATTAAAAGGAGCTGATAAATAACTACTTTGAGCATGAGTTAATGCCGGACAAACTTAACGCATGTTTGGTTGCAGGGTTGGGCAAGGTTGGCCCAACCCTGATTACTATTCACAAGGGTACTTACTCCTCACAGATTACTATTCACCTAGCCCAACCCAACCCAACCCTGCTCAACCCTGCAACCAAACATGCCAGAGCAAAACAACGACTACTGTCAGACCTTTTGCACCGAAAAATACATCGAACATATACAGTCTCTTATATTATAAATGTTATTCGAAGACTTATTTTAAAAAACAGTCTTAGATTTTAAATACTTATAAACACGAATAATTTTTCAATTAAAGGGTACTAAATTTAATTGTAAAAAGAAGAGTTTGAAATCCGCCTTAAAAGATAAACAATATCATCGGAATTTTAAATTACCTTGGCGAAATTCTGCAATTATTTCAAATTGGATGGATTTTGAAAATAGGCCAATATGCATAAATCATTTTATAGGAGGGATAACGTGACAAGTTTCACTTAAAATATATGTAGAAACATGATTATGACCTTAAACCTTAAACACTAACCCGAAAATAGTCATTTTCCTTAAAAAGCACGTTTTAAAAACATGATATAATCACTTTTAAAATGTTTACATGTGGATGTTCTTGTAATTGGTTTATATTTAAAACAATATTAAAATCGACGATCTTTTTAAGTTCTTGTAGTGATGGATCCACGCTGAAATTTCTCGTGCAGAAATAAAATTTAAATTTTACTCTAACCTTGGAATTGCATATTTTAAATGAGATTTTTAGAAACTTTTCCAATTACGTAACAATCTCCACAATCTTTGTAGTTACACCATGTACCCGTGATCGTACGAACTATTACATGAATTATTGCATCGTGATCTGGACGGATTAATTTCCATCCATATCAATGCTTACTCTAATAAAATATATAATAAAAGTTTTTTTTTATCCTTGAAGTATAACAAATTTACAAATAATACACCATTCATCCCCTTCAATCTTTCCCAAACTATCACCGGCATCACCCTTCTCATCACTAATCCTATCACATTTATAGTCGTCCTTCTCCATTTGCGAGCTCGAACAACATGCAATGGTGTCGTTATTCATGTCCGGTTTCGTCATGTTCTTTTTCTTATGACCTATCGCTCTTCCTTCGTTCCTCGTTGATCAATTCCCACTCATCGAAGAGGATCTCCCGTGGTCAACCACAATGGATTAGATTTTTACCATTAGTCACCACAAACTTGCTAGCATGTTATTTATATTAAGATTTGGAAAATTGAATCGTAATATGGTAGAGTTGGATTCCACATAATTCTTGAGGAAGATTTTATTAAATGAGATAAAATCTAATAAAGATCTTCATTGATTGAGACCGATTGAGATCTTAAATGATTGGGAGTGATTGCAGTCTTGATTAATTGTGATTAATTGTTACAATCAATCTAGGATTGTGTTTGAACTTATAAAATGGAGGATGGATGGTGGAATGACTCCAAGATCACACGAGTGACAACAAGAGAGAGAGAGAAGAAGGAAAAGAACGAGGAAGCAGAGAGAGTTGTACAAGTTCTTTTTAATGAATTTTCCTCTCTAATGGTCATAAGAGATTATCGATAACCATCGTACTATGTTGTCTTATTATTCACGTGTTTTGGGAGGGGAGGGGGTTGATTGCTCATTTTTTGCTTTTTTAACCCCAACAATTGGTATCAGAGTGAGCTTCGACGTCAACAAGAGGCACGATGCAACATATGCTAATTCTTAGGAAGTCATGGCAGATTCTAATAGTGGCGGTTGGCGGCAAGATCGTATAAAGAGGTATTATAGAAAATCGAGATGGTAAAGTTCACAACGACGAAGGTGCATCATTCTCCGTGGAACTCTTCAATTGTAAGAACAACTTCACCCCTCATGGCAACATCGGGTGAAGAACATAATCACGTAAGCATGGCATGTGAAAGCTCTCCAAGCACTAGTGAGGAAGCTAGAGAAGATAGAAGAGGAAGACTAGAAGGAGGGGATGGATCTCGTTAACAGTTCAATACAACTGTTCTTTATGTATAACACTCTTGGCAAAGTCATCGGCCGAAATGATCCAGCAAATGCCCGAAAGAAGCTCGAGGGACAATACAAGTACAAATCCTTAACAAATAGGTTATTGCAGAAGAAAAAAACTATATGGTTTAATGATGACATATAGGACAAAACTTGAGGTGCATTTAGATGAATTCAACAAGATTCTAACAGATGTGAAGGAGAAGAATGAGAAAGGAGAATGTCTCTTTAAGGGATAGGATAAAGCGTTGATCTAGTTAAGCTCTTTTCCATCTTCCTATGACCATATTGTGCAGGTGTTTCTCTATGGTAAGAAGACCATCATATTGGACGAGACAATTTCTTTACTTCTTGCGAATGAGACTTGACAGAGGTCGACAAATTCAGCAATAAATTATGAAGGTCATGTGCTAACGACTAAGAACAGATGTTCTAGATTAAGGGAAAAGAGGTTCAGATGTCAATCTAGGTCTCATGGCTTGATCATATGCTTATGGGATTTGAGAAGGAGAATGGGGAGAATAAGGTGTTTGATTCAAAGCCAAACCATAAGTACTCCACTGCAGTCTGAGGGAGACTTGCTAGTGTGTTGACTAAAGTTAAAGGTTGATTTATGATGAGTTTTGGATTTGATAAGTTCATATTGTGTGTGCTCAACTAGGGATCGACTCATTACATAGCAAGCATACAATGATGGAACGATTAGGATAGTAGATGGAGAGGTTTACCATGTCAAGTAAGTTGGACCATTGCAATTTCACATGTTGATGGAGCGATATGAACTCCGACAGGTGCCTAACAGCTCTTATAGAAAAAAAGAAACTAATTTTACTGGGAATATCAAATCATGAGGACATCGAGTCACCATTAGAGGAAGAGTTCTCAAACCAAGTAAGGAAGCATCTGTGTTGATGCAAGGAACAAGAATGATGAACTAGGTATACATGCTTGAGGGAAGGGCCATGAAAGGTGATTGAAATCTAGTTATTCCCAGGAAGATCAGTGCAATAAGAGAGTAGTAGGTTATCGTGAGATATAAAAGCATGCAAAAATGAGAAGCAAGTACGATTCACTTTACCATAGGATGATATCACACTCCTTAGCCATGAGAGACATATGGTGCCATGCCAGGATGCACAACACTAAATTGTGCAAGTGTGTCCAGGAGGACATTAAGGGCACCCAACGATGAGTATGACAGATAGAGGCGGCGGCACCTCAAGAGAGGAGCTTGCGAATGATGAGAATGGTACAGAATCATGACAATGTGAAGATTGTGATGGAATTCCACTTGAGTGGAGAATATTAGAATTTGGAAAAGATAATCAAGGTATGGTAGAGTTGGATTCCATGTAATCCTTGAGGAAGACTTGGTTAGAAGTGATCAAATCTCATTAGAATATCAATTGATTGAGGTGATTAGGATCTTTGGTCGATTGAAATTTGATTGTTACAATCGATTGATTCTTATAATCAAACTAAGATTCTATTTGGAGCTATAAAATAGATGGTGGGTGCAGTGGTGTAACACCATAACCACAAGAGAAACAATGAGAAGAGATAGAAGGAAGAGAACATTGGAAAGGATGAAGTTGTACTAGTTCTTTTTAGTGATCTTCTTCGGTAGTCACGAAAGATGACCTACATTATTATATTGTGTTATGTTATTATTCATGTGCTTATGTGGTGGTTGTTGATTGCATATCCATTATTTTTATCCCAACAATCTAATCATAGATCTTTATTGTTTATTATCTTTATTTATTTAGCTTTAGGTATTGAATGGTTTGTGTGTGTAATGATGTGGGTATGGTAAAAAAATAAAGACAAAATAGTGAAAGTAATGGAGGGATTGTGTATTGGTATGGCATTTTTTAGTGTATGGATAACGACGGCATAATTTTCAGCAAAGTTACATTTTATTCCTCCATTTACTAGTAGTGATTTAATTCTTAAATTAATAGGTATTAATGCGTCATTGATTTCTCTTTTGAGAGGCTTACATAAAAATCAATAAATCTCTCCCCTTTACTCACGTCACTTGCTTTGCGAATTTGACGAAGAGAGAGAAGGAGAGAGGGAGAGATAGGGAGAGATCTCACTGGGGAATCATTCTCATCGTAGGGAATGTCGGCGTCGATTCGGTGGAGGAGAACGTCGGCTTGGGACAGGGAGCGATGCGTAGCAATCCATTAGATACAATCTATCGGACTCGAGGTATGTGCCGAACCCATAGGTACACCACGATGTATAGGTTGTCTACGATACAATTCAAAACTCATGAATGTATACCACATTTCTTTTCATCGATTAATGACGAAGTGAAAATAAAATGCCATTTGATTGCTCGACTCCTAAGCATGTCGCTAAAAAACAAATTTTTTTCATTGTTCATCGGATGTGTTACCATTGGGGTTATATTTGTTAATTTCAAGTATGCATGAAACCATCAATGTTTGCATCTTCGAAACTATTGGCACTTTATCAAATTGGAACTCTGCTTTTATTCCTGATAGAGGTAATGATGTCTCTTTCTGACATTCTCTTATTAGCACACATAATAAATTATGTGATTCAAGTTTATGCATACACCATGAGATCAGTCTGGGTTTCCAAATTCGAAAAAAAGGGTCCTATGAAAGTTATGTATACATCTGTTTATGGGTCCCCGGAGATTGAGTCAAATCATTCTAAGAGTTTAAGCCTCGGTTGGTCCCAGAACTTCATGCAGTAGATATAATCTTTTTCCTAAAGCACACACGTGTTAAAGGATTTATAATGAGCCATTGTTATGATATTAATTGACAAAAATTCTTTCAAACATGTACACCATATATGTAAAATTTTCATCATAACCTACTAATGTAGGGGTAAAACTAGTCTTTATGCGAATATAACTTGTGCAAATATAGATTGTGTGTGCTTATGTAATTATATGGAAACTTTATATGGGCATTCATTGAAATATTTTTTTAGATGCATATAACATACATGTCCGTAAAACCTTCCACTTATAATATCACTCCCTCCATAATTATAGATTCACATTCTATTTCAAGAATGCACGTAAGGCTTAATATTAAAAATATTTTTTAATGTAATATATCAGATTATTCGACAGAACACAACTTTATGAAAATGAATGTTAATAAACATGTTTTATAAGAGTACATCACGATGCAAATGAATGTTAATGGAAATTCTCATAATGATATCAAGATTTTGACACCGACCCGAATTAAGGGGTCATAAGGATATAAGCGGCCAACGTCTTCCAAGGATGTACGTTTCAAGGAATCGGTTGAGACGAAAGATAAGTTCTCTACAGTTGTAGCTACACTGTCATGTATGTCATGTTCATGGATCGTTTGTGCCAGCGGTAAAGCCACCAAAACCGTTTAAGGATTTAACAATTAAGACAACTGTAATCACTAAACAAATCAAGGGTATGTATACAATTCTGAAATTGTTAAAGCATATGTGTGCAACTATGGCAATGTCATGACATTGTACAAATGTTATTATTGTAAGGGGCATATGGGCAATTATGGATAATTCTAAGGGTATTTGTGAAAATATGAAAATGTTAAGGCATATGCAAATATGTAAAACTCTAAGAGTATATATGAAACTACGCCTTCAATGGAAGGATTTGGAAGGAATACCCTTCGTATGCATGTTTATGTGAAAGATGAGTCGTGTAACGATAGTATACGAGAATAAGTTAGTATCATATGCAACAAGATAATTTTGCAAATGGTATAGCTGTGTAGATAAGCGATTGCATGTAAGAGGTTATGTTTTTAATGTTTTAAAATAGCATAGCGAGGCATGCTTTTCTGCGCTAGCCGGCTTGACCCCAACTCGGCACATATTGAGTGTTAGGCTCATAACATGTGTTATTATTTTTTTCAGGAGAACACGAGTTTTGATTTATTTTCCAGTTCAAGTCAAACTATCCGTCTTCGTATAGTTGAACTGGTACAGACTACTGATGGCTTGATTTCGGAAGGATGTCATTATGCCCACTGGAACATTTGTTATGCTACTATAATGGTTAGTTTTTTCTGCAACGTTATACATGATGAAGTTGTAATAAGAGAACTATAAGTCATTTGGACTTTAGTTTAAAATGATATATTACTCTGCTCATTGATTTCCATGCAAGTTTTTGATAACGTTTCGGTCGTGCGGCCTAATGTTGTATGCTTCTGCCGATCATCCCGACATGTTTCGTTACAAATGGTATCAGAGCTAGAGTTCCTTTGGGTATAAGATATCCATAATTTATAATGATGTAAGATATAGATATTTAGAGATAATTAGACTCACATAGTAACTCATTGATGTTGTCTATTTTGATTCAGATGGCTCCTTGTCGTGCAATTGAAGCTAATGGAGACCGCAAGTCATCGACGAGTCAGGAGACCATTGTGGACATGCAGCGACAGATGCTAGAGCTAATGGCGTCGAGGCTCAACAGCAGAATAACCACTCATCGAGCTTAGGACTTACTTTTAAAACATTCATTCAGCATGATCCACTTACCTTCAAGGGTGAGTATGAGCTGGAAAAAGCCGAACATTGGATAAGAGAGATGGAAATGGCTTTTGAGGTGATGGAATGTCCGAAGGAAAGAAAGATTTTTTTTGGACATTTCGTTTGCAAGATAGTGCTATGGAGTGGTCAACTTCGTGCAAGGAAATTATTTCTCGGAGACTCCAGTCATCAAGTGGGATGATTTTGTGGAACGTTTCTTAGAGTGTTACATCCCTGAACATGCTAGGGATGCGGAACACCAAGAGTTCATAAATCTCCGGCAGGGAGGTATGGTTGTTGAAGAGTATGCTGCAAATTCAAGAATTAGAGAAATATGGAAAATGCATTTGCGCGAATGAAAAGCAACGATGTAGGAAGTTCATAGAAGGCTTGAATGCATGATTGAGCATTAAAGTTCTCACTAGGGGTCCAACGACCCTCTCTGAAGCGGTTGCAACAACTATGGAGATTGACGCAACTTATCGGAGGTTGCATCAAGTAAACCCTTGGAAGCATCCTCATAAGTCAAGCTACAATGACAAGAGTCATCACTTTGCAGTAAATATCAAGAAGACAAGGACTGATGATGCTCCAACCAATAAGAAGTACACATTTGATGTATGTCTGCATTGTGATAGAAGACATCCAGGCAAGTGCTATAAATTGACAGGAGCATGCTTGAGGTGTGGAGAAAAGGGTCACTTCGTGAAAGATTGCAAGAAAGAATTCAAGGATCAGAGGAAACCATTCGAGCAGCGGAAGAAGGTACCGAGAAGGGTGTTTGCCAATACACACAAGGATGCATAGGATGCTTACGCGACCATAGAAGGTACCCATCTCATTGCAAGTCATTTATGTTGTGTGCTTTTTTATTCTGGAGCCACCCATTCATTTATTTCAAGTGCCTTCGCAAGATAACTGACCTTAGAGGTTGTTGAGCTTCCATATACACTTACAGATTCTTCACCAATGGGTGATGTTAGCGCAATGGGTATGTACTTAAAGGATATGCCAATTATGATAGGAGGAGACACCCTTACTCTAATTTGATACTATTGCTTACCACAACCTATGATGTTATCTCGAGCATGGATTGGTTATGGGAGAATTATGCCGTCATTATTATAGAGGGAAGAAGGTGATCTTGAACATACCAAATCATAAGGAGATAGTCGTCCGATGCACAAGTAAGAGTGGCCAATTGGTTATCTCTTCTTTGCAAGCAGGCCACCTACTAGTCGAAGGTTGCACTACATACCTAACTAGTATAATTAGCATTGAATCATCGTAGGTACGTCTTGGAGATTTAGATGTGGTCTGAGATTTTGCTGATGTATTTTCATATGATCTTCCTCGACTACCTCCTCAAATAGAGGTGGATTTCTCAATCGATGTTATTCCGGGAATGACATTGATATCCAAAGCTCTGTACATAATGGCTCCTGCAAAACTTGAAGAGCTAAAGAAGCAGTTACAAGAGAAAGTAGATAAGGGATTTTTATATCCCAATGTTTCCCTTGTAGAGCACATGTCCTCTTTGTGAAAAAGAAAGATGGGTTTCTCAGACTCTATAGTGATTATCGAGGTATGAACAAAGTGATCGCGAAGAACAAATACCTGTTACCGCCTTCATCTTCTATGTCTTTCGCCCCACTTATCCCCTTTGATCCTGCAAGAATCGAGACTTTCGAGCTCCCTCTATCACCTATCGTCGGAGCTCACTCGTCCCTTCACCTCACCACGCTACCAGCTTCATTTATGGGTCAAGGAGAAAGCTCTCGAGCTCATGAACCTTTTTGTGCAGGTGCTAGAACTTGGGAGGCCACCTGGAGCTCAAATCGAATGATCTCTTGTCTCCCATGTCGTTGAACTTCATTGACCCCCAAGCCTCTTCTCAGTGGGACATGTATCTTCTTGATGGTATCTGTAGGTGCGTGGTACCACCAGAAATGATTGGAGCCGATAAGGAATGACGGAGGAGGCCTGAGCACGGAGATAAAGCCGATTCAAGCTTGCACATGCCCGAGTTCATCTAGAGCATCTTCAAGCCGTCGGATTGAAGGCACGTCCCATATATAATCAGGGCCGCTCATTTTTAGCGAAATTGTGTGCAAGGAGGAGCGCACGATCGACCATGTGGCACGTTGAGTGCCCTCGGACGGTGCCTCTTTTGGGTTAATATTTAAGTAGCCTCATCGCTTTTGTACTTTACAATTAAGTTCCGTAAATATTCTGTAGCATTTAAATATTTTTGGAAATATTGCAATTAACCTGCGAACATCGTGTATATTGCAGAAAGGTCCTCGCGTCTCACGTGTTGTGGCATACGGGGTACCGTGAAATTTGCAAAAAAACCCTATCAGCTTTTATTTATTAATTTTAGTCTGGAAGCTTATAAATTAAGTGTAAAAGTTCTGTCTATTTTGCACACAAACCCTTGTCTTTAATTCCAATTGCAAAAGACCCCTTCTAGACTATCTATTTTTATTTATGCTTTGTTATTTTTCTTAAAAAAACTCATGTACTTGTAAATTGTTGGGAAAATTATGGTAGATGCTTGACTAATGAATATCTAATTTATCATTTCTACACTCTCTTATTAACCTTGAAATACAAGAACTTCATTACAAATCTTCATCAATTTCACATCTTTAACAATAAACCCTTCTCTTGTAATTAACCCTGATTATTGTACAAAAATTAACCATTTTTATTTTCTTTATTTTATTCATACTAAAAATCACTAAAAATTAGAGTAATTATTGTAGATATTTATTTCAGCTTTAAAAGGAATTAAAAATACAAAAAAATAAAAAATAGTTAAAAGCGGTTTTTTTATCTATTAAAAATACTCATAAAAAATATTTCTCTGTGTTTTTTAATCTCATTTCACTTTTGTCCAATATAAAACTTGTAGATCTCCTTGAGATCTACACTTTTAATGTTTTGACTTTTTGCTAATTTTACCTCCTTCTATTTCTTTTCTATTTCCTTTATTTTTTTTCTGAATAACGTGATTGGGCCATGTGGCGCCAACTACGTCGCCCACGTGGCCGCTCCTCCTTTCGCCGTGCTTCTGCCTCCAGAACCCTTGGATCCAGTGCTTCCTCCTCCATCTCAACCGCCCATCTCCCTTCATCTCTCACCCATCAGATCTTCCTCCCCAACTCAATCTGGATCGTCCCCTAGCGCCCTAACCTCAGCCACATGATAGCCTCCCATCCAGCTATACTTCTTCGACGCCACCCTTCTTTCCTCACCATTGGATCTCGCTCTCATACTCCATCGCCACCATTCGTTCTCACCCTACTCCTAACCCTTGGATCAGATCTACTGATCTCATCTAAGCGTCCATTCCAGCCTCTCTCATGACTGTTGGATCTCACGATCCAATGGTCACTGCTCATCATCTTCCTCCAGGTCACCCTCCCCCGCAAACCTTGCTTCGCGAACCCCTTGCACCCTTCCACTTTTAGTTGCCACCTCAGCCATCTCATTCGCTCCCTAAACGCTCACCCACGTAGCCCTAACTCCCCTTATTCTTTCCTACCATCACTCGCTCCGTATCCAGTATCCATAAACAAATACCAGTCGTCACAAATCTACTCGCCATCTTCCATAACTGACAAGAACCTCTCCTATTTAAAGCCACTTCCGCCTCCAGTTATCATCGTCCACCAATCAGGGGCATGCACCCATCCTCTCTCATCCCTCTGGTGACAACGAAGGGGTTAGATGATACGACAATGACAACCTCCATTCTCCGGTGATGACCCTTGGTTTATTAGCCATGTCTTGGCCACCTTGTTGTTGATTGAGCTCCGTGCCACAGGCTGGGCACGATAAGCGACGAGCGGATGGCCAAATCAGCCCTCAACCCAAGCCTCCTCCTAATCTCCTCTCCGATCAGGTAACTCTCTATCTCTTATCTTCCTTTGATTTCTTGTGCCTTCACCGACGCACACACATATCCCCTCCGATCACTGACCACCTCATGAGCTCCACCGTTCATCCTTCATTCACGTCGACCACCTCTCCTATCTTCTCCTCCTGCCGCAACCTTCCCACACTCCAGGCATCAGCTTCTCCACCCCGATTCTCTACGCTCCACCTCACTTCACTCACAAAGCACACACTCACTTATCTTAACACATGCATGTGCCACAATTCTCCATTGGTCGGAGGACTCGACACAACTTCGTTCTAAAGCCTCATCTCCAATGATCTTCCGTTAAATGGGAGGTCCAGATGCACCCCCTCTTTACTCCTCCAACAACTTCACGGGCACCTTAGAAGGGCGCTCTGATCATCAAGGTATCCTTTGGGGTGTGGAGGATCTTCGGAGTAGTCGTCGGAGCCAAGTCTTTACAACACTTTCCTCGACGGCCTTCAGATGAACACGGACAACATCAACCGTTAGATACTCGGGATCTGACGGCTCAGATTCAGTTCACGCATTCATTCCAAACATCAAGCTTTGTGGGATCGAGCCACGTTGAAGCCATCTAGGTCACCCACGTGGCCCAGACCACCTGCACTGGTCCTACCCTCGTTCGAGCCTAGTCTATGCACATGTTATGCACGCGCGGGCTGGGCAAATTGCATCCAGCCCCTCCAACTTCACCATATTTGCAAAAAGGTCCCTCTGAGGTGCGTGCTCCTCACGTGCACGCTTGTGTAAATTGCATACCCCCTTCAGAAATTACAATTATAACCTTGCAGGGACCTATTTGCAATAGCTATCCTTTTATTTTGCATATTTTTACCGAATTTATGCCTTTGGACTTAAATACTCATATCTTGAGCATATGAACTCCATTTTGGTTGCTTTCAGTTTCATTTTGTTGCTTATTTTATACTCTCTCTATTGATATCATTTATTTTCTTATTTAACATCTTACAATTTATTGATAATTCCTACTTATATTGTGTCACTTGCTCGCTGATTCTTAATGCCATTAACTCATATTACTGCATTATTTGTCCCTGTAATTAACCTTTATTTTATTGCTTAAGTGTCTAATTAAATTACGGGCCTCTTACATATCATTACACATTGTATCTCATTTTAACTGCATAAAACCAAATAAAAATACATACATCATCTCTATGCCAGTTGTCTACATCATTACATTATGTATCTGTGCATTTTGTCTGTTGTGCAATATATGACTTGACCTAGATCTATGATTATAATCACTCGAACTAAGACAATAATTTCCAATAAATAGATAAGGAGGCTTGTGTCCTTGTGTTCGACTTTAATACACTTGCCAAGTAAAATTTCTCCACAACATTCAAAGATTGTAGTTTTTGCTGAATCATTTTCACCACCTATTCTACGATAAAATCCGACTATTAACATGGTGAAAATGTGGTTCATCATTGACCAAACACTTATTCATGCCATTATTTTTATTTAGCATTTTATTGTATTTTACCATTTATTAAAAATTAAATAGGAATTATGTATTCCCTGTTTACATATAAAAATCCCAAAAAATAGAAAATCACTTTTAGAAATTCTAAAAAATGTGCTAGTATATTACTTCCAGACCAAAAATCACAAAATATAAACAAGAAAAATACTAAAAAACATAAAAGCCTAAAAATACAACAAAATTCAATAAAAAATCCTCAAATTCAAAAAAAATTCTGTTGTATATTTTAATTCATATTATTGAATATAGATTTAAATAGTTTTGAGAAATTATGAACTTACTATCTTTTTTTAATTCACAAAACAATTCGACATATTTATACAACTCACTATTTTGGTATATTAAATACATTAAAAACATAAAAATAAGCAAAATTATATAAAAAATCGCAAAAACAGGAAAAATATAAAAATACAAAAAATATTTTATGATTTTGACTAAATTTAGCTATATTTAAAATTATAGAACCATATATATACTGTATATTTTATACTGCTTATATATTAATTATTATTAATTAATACATATATTTAAAACTTTTTAAAACTAAAAAGGATTGTTCCTTATATATATAGTTATTATATACCATACATATTATTCGTATTATCCACAGTATCTATAATATCTATAATATTATTATATACATATATATTATATCTTTAAAAACAAAAGGAAATTAAAATTTTGCAAATTAAAAATAAAAAATAATTTTTTAAAACATAAAAAATAAAAAATGAAACAATTCATAAAAATATAATTAAAAACCCATCAAAAGTAGAAAAAGGTACAAAAATAATTATTATTAGTTTTTATTAATTAATAATAATTATACCTATCCACAACTTGCTCTCAATGGTTCAACCCCCACTACTTTATCACTATACACATTTTGTAGGGTATAATAAATTTCACCCCACACTTTATTCATTGTTTTATCATTATTGCGATTGTTGCGTTAGTCAGTTGTTTGAGTATCGAGAGTCATGAAAGCGACCGCTACAACGTTTACCGGATCTGACTTGCCGGATATAACAAGCCCTCAAAGACCAGACTCTAGGTACCTCGCACTCCTGACTTATCAATACCCTAAAGTTAGCATTTATCATATCTATCTATTCTATCATATGATCATAATAAAGCCTATTTTTGGAACGCAACTTAAAGTTTGTAATATTTTCTATAAGGTTTTGGTCATTTATCATGAATGTTCACTACATTTAAAAATTCATTTAATGGACAAAGTGTTGATTTAACTTTGAAATTTTCTAAGATCAGTGTTTAATATTTAAAAATATTGATAAAATTTTTAAATGCGTATTTTATAGATGTAAAAGATCCATTTTTAAATTATTTATTTCTCGGATGTATGTGTGTTTTGAATTTGCAATGAAAATTCCACCGAAGAATTATTTAGCATCTGAACGAGAGTTCGAGCAAAAGAAATTACTGATTAGATGGCATAATAAGTTGTCCATCTTGGAGTTTTAATTTGATTTATTAGATGTTGTTAAAATTTTCTAGAATTAAGTCTAGCATTCATTAATTGTTTGATTCACTACACATGTGATCATCTAATTTGTAAAAGAAAATACAAACTAAAATTCCCTATTTATTTGTTTATTTATTATCATGTAAAAGAATCGAATTTAAAAATATTGTAATATGCATTAGATTTGATTTTTAGAATGTTATATTTTATAAGAATCTGATAAATTCATGCATTTTAATGTGAAAAATTAATTAAAATGAAAAATATCACATACTTGATTTCTAATTTTTAATACAAAATTTAAACATTTTAAATAGTAAAAAATCGGTGAGTTTTTTCCTATTTGTATGAAGTTCACTGTATGAAAAGGAAAATATAAAAATATAATTATAAAAACATTAAATTAAAAGCATTTTTTGCGGTTATGCCCCTCTTAGTTTTACAATATTAGTTATGCCTATATTTTTTCGCAATGTCAATTGTGCCCTTGTATTCTTATAGAATTTATAGTTCTACTCTTCATTTCAGGTAAAGTAGCAGTATAACTAATACTACAGAAGGACATAACTATAAATTTTGTAAAAATATAGGAGCACGACTGATATTGCAAAAAAGAAGAATCATAACTAATATTGTAGAATCTAAGAAGAGCATACATGTAAAAAGCCGTAGCAAAAATACTAAATATTGTCAGTTCAATCCACAATCTTAGTTGAATGGATTTAGGTGCCTGAGCAAGTTCTTGATGAGAGGGGCTCATGGGCTCGATATGACACACATCAGTGAAGTAGAGTGTTGTCCCTCTTAATGGACCTTGTCCTTCAAGTTTATTCGAGTACCTGTGTTACGGGAGTGAACTATAATCCCCTTAAGACCTTTGAATAAGTGTTGCAGATAAAGGGCATGATTTTTTTTATGATGCTGGCATTTGTAGCTAACTGATTGTTTTATTCCAAAGATTGATGTTGGCTAAATTATCTTTCACGTTTTTTTGTCTGCTTTAGGTAACTCAACCGTATAGATGCATATATAACATATTTATTAAGCTACTTGTGAAGTTTCACAATTTTGGGATGTCATTTGCATATCTAGATTAATATGTGAAATCATAGTTTTATTTTACGCTCACACTTGGCTATTGAGTATGTGGCAGACGTATATTGTATCGATACACATGATGGTTCGCAGTGGCAGATGCACATGGTGCCTCCATTCACACATGCTCCCAAATCTACTTGCATTGCATGGACCCATTCCAAAGACCCTTCGACAAATCCCGTGTACTCATATGTCCCATGTGTATTGGCATGTGTGGTCTTTAGGCAACGAGTGTTGGACTGTATGTCAATACAACATCCACAACGAGGACATATATTGCGTTTACCCTTTACTTGTACTGGCATATGAGCTTTTTGGAATGATACATGCACGATGCTTTGTGGAATGCATAAAATGAACATGTAGAAGGGAGGGGACATGAGCTTGAAGTAGAATTTGACATAGGCGAGATGGGCTATGTTTTGATAGGAAGATGTGGGTGTCCATGTGGATTGCATGACAGTTCTTCCAACATATCCGCCATGTCTTTCTTGTTTGATGGAGTTGGCAATAGCTATGGTGTCAGCTATGCATTATTTGATCGCGACCATTAATTAAGAAGTTCTCTAAGCATTATCTGAAGTAAGCCCTTAAAAAGAAAGGCTATACGTTTTTTAATGACCATGATCGGGAATTCCGCATAGGGATGGAGTGTTCCGATGGAAAATAGTCGATATTATACTTATCAAGCTAAAGGGAAGAGACTTCAGACCAACAACATAATTTAAATGATTTATTTTAGAGGACAAAGTATCAATAGTGTTGACGGTAAAAAAATATGACGGAAGTTACTAAAGGATTATGCCATGGAATGGTTGACAACTACCTATGCGTCTACATATAATTCGGAATTATAAAAGGCGCATCCCATAAATAAGAAAGCAAAGAGGGATACAGATGAAGAATCCAATAAAGATATTACTGATAAAGTTCACAAGAGCAAAAACATAAAGGGATTTTATAAATTACGCTCCTATGAGATATTGTAATTTCAGTTATGCCTCCCATTGGGAATATCAGTTGTGTCCGACTTTTTGTCGTTCTATCATTTGTGCTTCTGGAGTCAGTAGCCATCCATACCCAACGTAAACAGACATTAACTTTGGGGACATAAGGGAGATTTAATTTAAAAAAGATGTCTGGAAAGTCATCCCATCCTCTTCCTCCTCCTCCCCCATCTTCTTTTCTCTCCCTCCCCTTCTCTTCCTCATCCTAGCCTCTTGCTTCTCCTCCACCGCCTCCTCTCCTCACCCCCAGCTCCTCCACCCTGCCCCGCACCTCTGCCTCCGCCCATGCTCCTCCTCTGTCACCTCCTCTGCCCCGAGCTCCTCCCCCTCACCCCCACCCCCCCTGCCGCCTCCTCCACTGGCCACCACCTTCTCCCAGTCCTGCTACCGCCTCCACATCTCACTCGCGCACCTCCTTCTCCACCCCTCCTCCCCAACCCGCCCCTTCTAACCCCTCCTTCCGCCCCTTCTCCCCAACATGGCTCACACCTCCTCCGCCCCTCCTCCCTAAGCCGACCCCTCCAGCCCCTCTTCCTCCTCTTCCCCCTTGCCCCTCCTCCACGACGAAATGCAAGCGCATGAGCAGATCAGAACCGTTCTTGTTATAGAAGCGGTTCTCGATGAAGATCCGACGAGCATTGTCGACCTCGATGTGCTCCTCGTCGGTGCCGACGACGGGGTCGAACTCCCAAATCTGCCTCTCGACATGGTCGTTAGTGGTGCGGATCCACGGGACGTGCCCCTCCACGATCTTCATCTTCCACATCACGGATCAAAGAGGGAAGAAGCGGGTCAGAAAGAAGAAGAGGAGGAGGTGGGGGAATATGGTGGGAGGTATTTGGACGGTTATACCCATCTTAACCGTACCATGTTTTGAAAAAACATGATTAAGTTCAACTCCATGACGGTTAAAATTACAGAAAGATACAAGTGATAGAACGACAAGAAGTTAAAGACAAAAGTGATATTCTAAAAAAAAAAGAAGCATAACTGAAATTACAATATCCCATAGCACACAACGAATAAAAACCCAACGTAAAAAAAAGCACCTAACTTCTTTTGTTGGGGGGAAATCGCACCTACCCCCCTACGGACGAATCCGCATTATAAAAGGAGCACAGCACAATTTACCCCCTTAACAACACAACCCCCACCCCACCCACGCGAATCGGATCCATAGCTTAGCTGTCTCCTCCCCCCGCCCCCGCCCCCAAAACCCAATCCCCTCCTCTCCTCTCGCGGTCCGTCTTTACCCCGCACCCGCCGCCGCCAGTCTCGGACCACTGGCGGTGGTGGCTGCGTGTGCCCTAAATCCCTCCCCCTTCCTCTCATTCCATCGCTGCTGTGTCGACGCCGAGGAGAAGCCGCACAAAAATCGAGTGGGAGAATCCCCTATCGCCTCCTCGATCTTAGCGCTGCCTTTTCATTCGCAAGGAGAGGAG
The DNA here is from genome assembly GCA_037367405.1 of Ottelia alismoides. NCBI lineage: Eukaryota > Viridiplantae > Streptophyta > Magnoliopsida > Alismatales > Hydrocharitaceae > Ottelia > Ottelia alismoides. The sequence goes on along the minus strand of JAZKJV010000091.1, from coordinate 35,368 downwards.
ATCGAAGGAAAGATCTTAGGGTGAGTTCGATTTCGACGCTCCCTTTTCCGTTGTGATTCCGCCGTTGTTTCGTTATTTAATGTTAATTCGTCGTTGCGGAATTTTGTGGAATGGGGTTAGGATCTAGGGTTTCGTGTTCTTCGGATCTAGGAATTTTGTTTGTTGCATGATAGTCTGGGTGGAATGCGATATGTTTTGGGGTTGTCGATCTTGATGATGGTGGTCGGGTTGATCGAAGATCGTGCGATGGATGTGGTGCGACGCCTTAAGAAAAAAAAGTTGCAACCTTCAACTCTTTCTCTTTTGGAAATCTATTATGAAATGCTTAACATAGATTCCCGACTTCTTATTTTAAGTTTTTTTATTGGAAGAACATTATATTTGTTCGTGATTTGACCATGAATGGCTTGATTTTAGTCCGTGCATCTTTCTTAGAGCCCCATGGTTTGAGGGGGTAGAGGGAATCCGTGAGATTCGTGCTCAAAAGAGATTTTTATCCGGACCATAATGTATGTTTTGCGGTGTGTGTCAAGTCCAAATTTATTGAAATGAAAAACACCTGTATCGTTCGTAGAAGATTGGAATCGAGAGTTGGTGAATCTGGAGTTTGTTGGTTATTATTAATAATATGCCTTTATCAGGAGTCAGTGAAGTGTTATACAAGGTGTTCTGGGTGTCCCGTATCCATCAGCAGCTTCTTTTTCGAAGCACAAAATCCTTTGAGGTGAAGTAAATCAATTGTTTGCCAGGTAGTGTTAGTCTTATTAGGATACATGCCAAGAAGAAAATGAAGAATATGAAACAATTATGTTTTTTTGAACCAAATCTTAAACAACTATTGTTCAAGAAATCCGAATTTAGGTTATATTTTAGGGTCGTAGGGAAAGCAAGTGGATGGAACATAAATGAGCTGATTTGAAGGAAACAAATTTTGATGATATATAGTTTGACGTTTGGATAAAATTGGAGAGCCATGAATGCGCAATGCTATTTTGTATCTAGTTCAACAAATGAATAGAAAGAAAAGGAGGCATAGAGATGATAATCCAGCACAGATTTACTCTTAAGACCATGCTTTATTGTTTTAAAGAAGCCAAATGATGACCCTTCAATTTAGGACCTCATCCCAAATTTATTAATCTTGCAACATGTTTACAACTCTCAATGACATAAAAATGCCCACAACGCATACAATGTTTCATGTTATGCACCACATTCCTTATATAGTAAGTACCAAATTCTCTATGTAGTACCCCTACCTATGAAAGTCACAATATCATTCTCTCTCAGAATAGCCCTAAGCACTGCAAATAGCTTACTCATATCATGAGACCTTGTAAATACCGGTTGCCCCACCCATCTCTTTTGTTTTGAAGTTCTTATGGAATATGTATAAATCTCTTGCATCAATTTACAAGACATCCAACACTCCTTAAATCATGACTATATTCGAAGAGGTAAAGAAACTACACTCAACATATTTATCCACACTAGGAAAGTTTTGTCCAAGCCCATCACAAACTTGATGCGTAGAAGTCACACCATAATCGCCGGCTTCTTTTTACCAACCTAGTGAGCTACCTCACATTAAAAGTCCAACCGTTTTTTCACAATAGACATTATAGACTACAATCTTATGCTAGATATTGATTATTGATGGCAATCTTTCTTAGTGCCTTATATATCCTAGAGATTGTTAAGTCCTCTGTGACCATTCTTAATAATCTTGGACATTACCCATACCTTATATCTTCACAATATAACCAAGCGATGTAAAGTCAGAAATCATCTCATAAGCTAGCAGTGTGATGATGAGGAGCTACTAGCCCCTCTCCAACATTGTATCACCATCTCCTATGTCCTCGCAAGTGCAACCACTCTAGGGAACTTTGCAAGCACCTTTCTTGACCATACATCAATAGCAATATGAAATCCTTCTTATTCCCAAACACAAGAAGCCATGGCAAATCCTGAATGAGCACAAACCACTTCCAGAACACTGTATCCTAAACGAGATACCAAACCAACACTGTATTACCATCTCCCATGTCCTTGCAAGTGCGTCCGCCCTAGGAAACTTTGCAAGCACCCTCTTGAATATTCATTAAAAAATATGAAATCCTTCATATTCCCCACAGGTAGCCATGGAAAATCCCAAATGTGCACGATCCACCACCAAAATGCTAAATATCTATATGGTAAATTGTTTCCTCCAAGATCTCACCACACACCTCGTCGTCTTCATCCAACTACATCATTAGCTTCAATAGAATCATGATGCCTAGACCCTACCATTTTCTACTTTATCAGAAAGGTGCCCAACCCCTCCATTCCCAACCACCTACTAGAGGAACCTCCTGGATTACTTATCAAATTGCTTCTCCACTTTTGCCTCCATCTTGAACACAAACATGTAGAAAAAAGGTAGCCTTAGTGCACAAGCCCCACAATAGTTTTGACCTCTAGTTCATGAACCTCTATTCCGTCATCTTGATGCAAAATGAATTTTGCAACGTTGATGAAAATAATTTGACGTGGATTTTTCGGCGGAGAAGAAATTAGAGGGGTTGAGAGGAGAAGACTCATCGGAGAAGGGATCTTGGAGAATAGAAGCGAGAAGATTACGTGGGGAGAAGGGAGACGAGAGAGGGGATAAAGAGAAAAAATCTCAATTAATATTCAACTTCATCTGTCCCTTACAATAGACTATCATCCCCTTTATATAGGAGGGGATGAATTATAAATTTATAAAAATAGAAAGTGAATCAAAATTCAAATTTAAATTGACCCTAATTGATTTGAATAAAATTCAAATCTACCTTATCCTTATTTGAGTCTAACTAATTAAATTCGAAATTCAAATTGAATCTGACTAACTAATTTGAGATCACACGTGGTCTCTTTTATTGAAATAAAAATTGCAACGATTCGAATAAATGTAAATAAAATTAACGGATAAAAATCAGCCCTATTTGTTAATTCAGTGCTGGATCAGTTCTCCTCCGCTTGAAAAATCCGTCTCCCGACGAATTGCTTGATCTTCGATGCGTCGTTGGAGAATTCGATCTTGAAATTGTAGCTTCAAATTCCCCAATTAGATCCTTTTCACTGTTACGTTTATAATTTTTCTCCATTGAGGGACATGGCTGCAAATGTTCTACCCCTTCACTTAAAATGATTTTATAGCATAATATATCCTTCAATTGGTCCTTTTGATAAAAACTCGTGGGAGGAGGATTTTTATTGCAATTATTCCAAATTAACTCCCCGTTTTGAGCTTTGTGGGATTCGAATTCTTTAGAGGAGCCCTGTGTTAGGGTTTCTCTCATCTTCAAGTAACGACGACGGCGATACCGAGGTTGGAACCTGGGGCGACGCGGACGGTGCATGGATCGACGGTGGCTACCTGAGTTGGGAAGCCGTAAGCAACGGTGGCTGCCTGAAAAGGGAGGCCGTGGTCAGTGGCGATGCGCAACAAGTAGGCGGTGGCATGGATTGGCGCATGTGACGAGAAGGATCAGTGGTGGCTTCAACAAGAGCAGAGCAGCAATGGGTTGACGATGATTGCTTGACGATAGGGCGGTAGTACGAGTCGAGAGGAGGAGGGTGCGACGGCATCGGACGAGGCATGGGGCGAGAAGAGGCGTTGGAGGTGTTGCGAGAGGTGTGAGGGTTGCGGGAGGGGGCGATAGCGTCCGTGGGGTGGGGGGTTTCATCGGGGTTTTTGGGGTGGCGGCGGGAGGGGATGGCGGTGGCGATGGGGCAAGTGGGTTCACTGGAGGTGCGAGGGCCGCGTGTAGGGGTAGTGGCGACAGTGGGGCGGGGGCTGGGGGGGTCATTGGTGGCGTGTGGATTGCGGGAGGGGGTGCTGAGTGTGTGGAGATTCCGGCAGGAGGGGTTGGCGGCGACGGTGAGGCTGTGGCTGGGGGTACATGTGAGGAGGCACTGGGGGCGCGAGGGCAGCGGGCGTTGGGACTGGGGGGTGAGCCGCAAGGGGTGCAGGTGTGGTGGGAGAGGACGCGAGGGCTGGGGGCTGTGCTGCAAGGCGTGCGAGGGCAGCAAGTGGGTCGTAGGTCGATTTCGACGGCGTTTGCAAGTCTAAAAATACCTGGACATCGAGCAGATCGACATTTTTTCCTCCTGCAATGGTCTGGACTGCGAGCAAATCGTCACTGACGGTAAGTTTTTCACAATTTTCTTCCTCGTAGGTCTGGACAACGGCTTCTACGATTGAAGACTTTAATTCGGCGACGCATAGGGTCTCGAAATTAGCCACCAAATCTCGTAGCTTTGTTTGGAAGTCAAGCAATATGCCCATCATCTCCTTGTCGTAAGCTTCGTTGGTTCGTCGCTTTCGTTCCGACGAACGATAGTCCTTCGTTGCATGCCGACGTGAATATCTTCACAGATCGTTAGATCGTGAAGACGATCTAGAAGCGCGAAGATCGCGTGGGGGAGAAGGGAGACGGGAGAGGGGATAAATAGAAAAAAATCTCAATTAATATTTGATGCAGCGTGACCCCAAATTATGGGGCCACATTTATTCAATTAGATAATAATCAATTTTATTTACGTTTTTAAGGGTCATAGTGGTCTAATTAAATAATCGAGATCGCCTGTGATCTCAACGTTGATTTCGTAGATTTTAATTACAAATTGGGTCAATTAAATAATTTAGAGTCCAATTATGGTAGTTAGGGTCAAATTAGGATTAAATTAGTTGTTAATTTAATTTATTTACTATTTTTGTAAACCCTCTCTCTTATATAAAGAGAGGGTAGCCCATTGTGTTTAGTCGGTCAATTATGAAGTGAAATTTGAGATTATCTCATTTTATCTCCTCTCTATTTTCTCTTCTCCCTCCACGCGATCTCCGCGGTTCTCCTCCTTCCATCCCTCGTTACCGACGAGTTTTTCTCTTCTCAATCCCTCTCTTTCTTCCACCAAAATCCACCAAAAAAAAGTATACTAATTTTATTTGCCGTCGCCGATCTCGTTTGCATAATATTCAACTTCAATTGTCCCTTACAATAGACTACCATCCCCTTTATATAGGAGGGGAGGAATTACACAAAAAGAAAGTGAATCAAAATTGAAATTTAAATCGATTCTAATTGATTTGAATAAAATTCAAATCTAGCTTATCCTAATTTGACTCTAACTAATTAAATTCGAAATTCAAATTGAAACCGAGTAACTAATTTGAGATCACATGCGATCTCTTTTATTGAAATAAAAATTGCAACGACTCTAATAAACGTAAATAAAATTAACAGATAAAGAGCAGCCCTATTTGTTAATTTCGTGCTGCATCACATCTCCACCAAGGCCTTAAATGTCGGTTTGGGTTACCATTTCGGTGATCGTTTGAAACAGAATTAACGATGGAATTTCGGTCGAAATTCGACCAAAATTTCGGTCATTTCAGACATTTTTTGTACTAGAGCCCTCATATTTTTGCCATTTCGGTCGAATTTCGATTTCGACACGATATCGATATTCGACAGAAATTCAACTTAATTTCGCTGAAATTTGAGGCCATGATCTCCACTACTAGACCCTGATCTAGTGTTCTACATGATGGGCTCACCAAGGTTAGGTCCAAGCGTGTGAGTGGCACCCATACTTGATCAATAGCCAAAACTCTCTTAAATGTTGACGATTTCAAGTCCCCCATGCTAACAAATGAAGAAAGCAAAATTTATGACATTGACGCCTCCACGAAGCTTTCCACAAGTGCACTTACATTGATGACTCCATGAAGATTTCCACAAGTGCACTTACTCGACATGTTTGTTACTCTGAGCCTCTGGCCCATGTATAAAACAATCAATACCAATAATGTATTGGAATAGTGGAATATGCAATGAACGATAGTGTCCACTAGAGAATTTGGAGAATAATCATTGTAAACTCCATACAAACAAAGCTAATACAACACATATGTTGCCAATACGAACAATATTAGTACCAACATGCACCCATAGGGCCCTACCTTAACCCCTTTCGAGCTTAGCTCCCCCTCTAGACTATTAACCAACACCAATAAGGACATCATTGTCCCGATAGCTGATCTTCTCTCTCGATAGTTGATCAGGTTAAACATATCTTCCTTTCTACCCAACAATCAACCATCGGTTTATGTATTGTCAATTCTAGGTTGTGACACAACTCGAGATTGCACCCATCTTTAAAAAACCAACAACTATTCATTTGTCCAATTGCTCCTTTTATTATGAAGCCTCCCAAGCCAACTCGTCTAACATTTCTCTACATCATGGAGTGGACAACGAACAGAGTCACACCTCGAGTCTTGTGAGGTGGAGATGTAGACTTCAATATTGCTTGGTAGTAGTTCGTCAGTTACACATTGAGCTCCTTCTATTTTCCTACTCCACCGTGCCTTCAAAAACTTGTCGTCTCCCCTACCTTTATGACCATAGCAGGTATTTACCCCTCTCTCGCGTCTCTCTTGTCCAATTTCCCTCCACTAGGAAGCCTCACATGCATGCCCTCCATCACGTCCCGACATCTCCACCCCATAAAACTTGGTATGTAAGTTTTGTAATATGACCCAAATCGTGTCCACCACACCTTTCCTTGTACTCGACCATCGTCTTTGATTCGAGTATTGCTTCCACGGAGGTTAGCTAGATCTAGAAGTGGAGGATCTTGCTGTGGGTCAAGTTATTCTTATCTTAACGAGACATAACCATGTGATGACAAGTGCTTGAAGTGTTAGGTTTTTTCTGTGGATGGATGCGCCCTGCTGGCAGTGTTTGGATGCACTTGAGGATGCAAATCACATGTTCTTTTTATATGGCTTGTCAAGGGTGGTGTCGATGTCATCAGACTAGACATGGTTGTGGCAAATTATACCTCTATCTTTTGGGACCCATGGATCAACCTCGTTCTAGTGTGGATCATATTTTGTTTTGGATTGTGATCTTTATGTGCCTTGTGAATGCAAGAAACACGACGATTTTTAGTGGTGAAAGTTTTTATGTAGAAAATGTTACACAACATGCCATGATCTTACGATAATCTTGATCTTTGTAATTGTTATATATTGACTTATGAATATAAAGTTTTCAGGTGGGTGTATTCTTGAAACATCACCCTTTTTGCTTTCAACAAAAATATCTGTTCTTTCAAACCTCTCACATTCTATGGTAGAACCTACATCGAAAATCAACAAGTTGCCCACAATCTATCGCCAATCACACAATTGGCTCATATTTCCCCTTTTCTTTCTCCATAACACCTCCAAAATTAGCTACCTATCCCCTTGCCGGTACCACAATATTGATCTCTCCTTGTCTTGCCCCTCCTCCACTCTGTATATAAGAAACTACATCGACATGCTCACCTCTTCACTCGGACGAGGCTCCACATTTGCCCACTCCTTAAGCAATATATATCAACTATCAATTTTAGTCTGTCTCTCCCTCCTCTCTTCATATACTTGAGGATGTATGCTACTCGATAACTTGGCTTTGGCAATCTCTTCTTCTTCCCCATTCCTCCTCCTTGATTGCAAAACACCTCCTCAGTTTTCATCCCACACCATCTCAATCCCATGTTGCACCGACTCCACCCTTTTATGAATTGACCTCACTTGATCATCCTTTTGAGCAATCACTAGCCTACCGCCCCATGAACTCGTTGTCCCTTCCAAGTTTGCTAACCTTGACCACTAGACTCAGTGGAGCTAGGGTCTTAGATGATCGAATTCCTACTGGCCCACACGGTTGCCTTCCGGTCAAAGTCTTGCTACTCTAAGCCTCCTCGATAGATGAGAGCTCAATTGCCTTCGATTGTGCATAGTTGTGCCTTCCACCATTGAAAATTGTCGAGATGTCTTGTTAGACAATATTTCTCAAATATGCTTTGATAATATCGTCAGTGGAGTAGTAGGTACTCATTCTCGCCCGAATTGTCTTGAAGATTGGAATGATAGTCGGTTCCAATCATATCTGCTCAACCACCAGATTTAGTCACCACTTTAGATTTGAGAATTGATAGTTGGATCTTGTCTTCAAAATTGTGTCCGCTACTTGTACCCTTCTTGACTATTGTTTGGATTCGCTGCACGATACACCTGCCGCAAATGGCATAAAAGGATTTGCACTTGACTTATCATGCCCTTCTACTTCCCTTGGATGGGACCTCAAATCATGGTTTGAAAAAAATGTGCCCCGAGGCTCAAAGGCGATTGAGGTGAAACTCGACAGAGCCATAGAGCCTCGACGCGTCCGACATAGCAGAAGTCGGCCGTCAGTACTCGGTCGGCATGGTCACTGACCAATGATCAATCGACAGTTGGAGGAGTAATCGGATTTAGTCGGGCATTAGTAGGTTCTGAATTTTTTAATTATTTTAACTATATAAATCGATTTTCAATGCATACACTCTTATATATATTCGTATATTTAGCAATTTTCATATTTCTAAGAGCTTAGAAAAGAAGCTATTATAGCAAAAGAAGAAAAATTGAAGAAAGTTTAGAATAAAATGTTTGGTACATAGCACGAGCAAATGCTAAAAAACAAATACAACATGCCAAAAAATACAACTAGCAAGTGAGATAAGTCAATCGTCAATGTCATCATCCAATTCAAGCTCTTCTTCATCATCATCTTCATCTTTGTCTTCTTCTTTATCTTCAAGATGTAACTCCTTCTCATCCTTATCCATCGACGTAGATTTGAGCTTGAAGATGAAGCTCCCCTACCATGTTCACCTCACTGGTTCCTTCTTGATTCCAAAATCTCTTCGGCACCACTATCATGTGTTAGAATCCCAAGTCAATCTGAAACCTGAAAAAATCTCCTCGTCCTGAGCATTAACATCTCCAGTCCATTCACCTGAGTGTGCACGATCATGAGACGAAAGATGATCTCTTTCTTTCTCAACTGGTCATTCCTGCAGGTTAGAATTGAAACACCCATACACAAGATAGTCCAACCTCTTCGTCTCCAACCTGTTTCTCTTCTTGATATGGATTTGAAGACCAAAATACAATTTTATGTCATTACTATTTTAATTTTTACTATCACTAATCAATATGGATGGGTGGAGTGGAGTCATTACCAAGTCAAACGAACTTCAATTACTATCACATCTAGAGGATGAAGACATCAAGCTCAAGATCTTGATGGTCATGGTTTCGAATGAGTCGTGTCATCTCCATAATTATACCACCAATTAACTATTAAAATAGTGAATTTGTTAAGTTGATAAAATAAAACATGATTTGAAAATAATGACCAATATAACTCGATCGCAATTGCCATTATTTGTCATCCTTTGCCTCATGCTAATGGCTTGCCAAAATCTTCACGACCAAGTCTGTATATCAGAAGCTTGTCCCTGGTGATTGCACCTTGTATATCCAAATCTGTATACAATCTTTCCATGCAGTCCTTAAAACATCCAGATCACCATGAGATTTTATGTAGCAGAAGAATGTGTTCAAATAATAAACCGTTAGATGCAGTGTAATATCGAGCCTTCCTTTGGTCTTGGAGGTAACGACATCCACAAGAAAATTGTAAGATGACACCACGTCTCTGGACTCTGTTCAGACCGGTTCTGGGGAGACCTTTGCTTTCTGGAAGGATAACTGAACAGATGGTGGGGCGCTGTGTGATCGTTTTCCGCGGTTGTTTGCTTTAGCTGCGGATACAGAGGTTCGTGTGGCTGCCTGCTGGGTGGATGGGAATTGGGAACTGGATGACGTTGTTTCGCTTGAATTTTTCGGACCAGCGGATGGAGGAGTTTCTCCTCATGCTTGACTCGCTTAGGCTTTTTGGAGTCCCTTTTGAGGGGTGAGATCATTGAGTTTGACGTGAGGGCTCTTTCTCGATGGGGAAGGCTTATAAGGCGATCTCCAGACTTTGTTCAGACCGGTTCTGGGGGACAGGGAGACCTTTGCTTTCTGGAAGGATACTTGGACAGATAGTGGGGCGCCGTGTGATCGTTTCCCGCGGTTGTTTGCTTTAGCTGCGGATACAGAGGTTCGTGTGGCTGCCTGCTAGGTGGATGAGAACTGGATGACGTTGTTTCGCTCGAATTTTTCGGACCAATGGATGGAGGAGTTTCTCCTCGTGCTTGACTCGCTTAGGCTTTTTGGAGGCCCTTCTGAGGGGTAAGATCACTGAGTTTGGCGTGAGGGCTCTTTCTCGGTGGGGAAGGCTTACAAGGCGATTTGCAGGCCTCCACCTTCTCAGTCGGCTGAGCTTGCGAGGGACTGCGGTTTCTTTTGGGGGCTTGTCTTGCTCGAGAAGATTGACTTTTTTTCTGTAGATGTTCAAGAGGAAGAGGCTAATGACGCGTGACCGCTGCGCTAGGCTGCTTGGGGCGGTTTCCGACCTATGCCTTCTGTGCGGGTATGGGATTGAGTCTGTGGAGCATCTCTTCTTTTTGTGTCAGGGATCGACGCCTATTTGGAGTGGCTCGGATCTGGACTGGGTCAGTACGGAGAGCCTTACCACCTTATGTGATTCGTTGGTGGCGGCCAGGCACCGTCCGAGGAGGGTCCTGCTTCGCCTGTAACCATTGTCTGGGCCATCTGGTTGGCTAGGAATGTTCTGTTGTTCTCTGGTCAAAGGTTTTATAAGGAGAATTTTTGTATCCATGTGTCGAGTTTGTTAGACTTGTGGCTTTTTTATATGCTCGCACTGTAACTATTTCCTATCTCTTATTAATGAATTTTTGGGGTGGACACCTCTGAGTGTTTCCCCCTTGTTTGGCTTCAAAAAAGAAGAAGCAATTATTTCCCGTTTGGCCTTTTCAAGCCCTTCGTAAATAAAGCCCTTGGTTGGATGTCGATCTGCATCAACCACATGCAAAAACGAATCAAAGGTATAAAGATTCAGACAACATTTGCGACGAGGTTCCAGAATATAGGATTGAAGTTTTTGGAACTCACTGCTTCTCCTTTATTGGTCTTATAACATTGACGCCATCTTGTCTTTTTTTCTCACTAAGTTTCTCAAGATTGAGGAAAGTGATTGTAAATCTTGTTTGCCCTTGCCTTGTGATGTCCTTGTTTGTGAATTTGCATATCAAGCTAAGAGTTTTGGTGTGAGAGTAGATGAACACCATGCGCCTCTTCGGCTTTGTGATTGCACTTCTCACCTTCGTCTCTTGCCTATCTCCTCCAAAGCAAGATCAATGGAGTGCCCGACACTTGGAGTCCCCTAAATCTGCAGATATTTTGTGAGCAGCAATATTCTCTATGTTACATTGACATGTGCATTATCCGTCGCAATATGAACCACGTTTTCCACTCCCACTTCATCCACACAATCCTCCACCGGCTTGTAAATGTATTTCGTTGTGTGAGCCTCACCTGATGCATCTATGGACTTCAAAAATGAAGTACTCAAGGTGCAATTGACATAGAAATTGATGATGCTCATTCCTTGCATGTCTGTCAACGCACCAGTCATCAAAGAGCATCCCATCAACTTCCACGTATCACGATGGCATTGCAAGTGATCATGCATTTTCTTCAATGTCTTTTTCAGAAATGGACCATTGAGCTCATACCATGTGGGATCTTAAGTCCAGGCCGTACTTCCCAATTGCCTCCACCATCTTCATGAAGTGCTTCGTCGTCAATGCATTAAAAGGATTGTCAATGCATATGCTCAGTTGGATAGATATGATGCAACCCTACCACGATGATCCTTGACGAATGCATATTTTATGGTCATTTGACGTGATGACCCTCCCTTGATGTCGGTGATGTGGAGGTTCTTTGATCAAAGTCATAGGAGAGGAGGTCCGACAACACGGTGGCAGAGGTGGAGACGAGGTGCAACTGTGGGTGTCGAGCAGAGAAACACGGGAGGTTTGGGCATGACAGCTCACTATTTCAACAGTAAGATCTTAAAACCCAATCGGGTGTTCGGGTGGGTTGAGCCCCTCTAAAATCAAAAAAATAAAAATAAACATTTATAAGTAGAAATCGAGCGAATAGTCGAGCGATGAAAATGACTACTCGCTCGATTAATCGGTCACACTCGACTAGTGTTCGATTTGGGCTAGTTGACTCGACTACCTTTTTTTGACTCGGCTACCTTGCCGAGTCGATTAATTGGACCAACTAATCTGTGTTTAGTCGATCGATTATTGCAACATGGATGACCACCTTAGATGCTCTAGGTGGTCGAGGCGAGGCGACACGGTAAGGCGGTACCTGAAATGTTAGGACTTTTCCGAGCATTTTTTAAGCCAAAAAGGGGAAACACACTATGTTGTCCATCCCATTGTATTAAAAGTTAGAGATGTTACAGGAAACTTACAGAGACCATGACTCTAACAGATATCTAAAGTGGAAAATTTATGTTTTCACAATAAAACCGTTCATTGGAAAACACTGATGCATTTCTACCCACCAAGACAGACCATAAGAGAGCCAGTGGGTGGAGGACTTCAGAACGAGCTCTGTTCCTGCCAAAATATAATCATTACTAGAAACGTTCAAGGTCCACCATATTCACCCAACTCAAGTTGCTATCATCCCAAATAGCCACACTCTTCTGACATCGAAATAAGAGATGTTCCACGGTCTCAATATAAGACTGACAAAGAGGACATCGATCGGAAATATCAGGGAAAAGCCTCGCACATCTGTCCCGACTCATGATATGTTTGCGTCTCAACATCCACAGAAAGAAGCCAATTCTGTTGGGAATGCACAACTCCCAGATCAAATTGCAGTCACGAACTAGAGAGTTTGATTTAAGGGGGGTAGAGATTGCCTAGAAAATCCTCCTGTCAGTGAAGTAGGTGACAGTCAGAGAAGCAGGAATTACAAAGATTGTCTCGTCGCACCCAGTGATCAACACCCAAAGAAGGCCGACTACAGACGTGGAGGGAGTCAAGTAAAAGTGTGGATTCCTTAAGCTGTTGGTCTGAAAAGTCAACAACAAAAGCAAGCATCCAATTCCCATCAGTCCAGCACTTCGAAACCCACAAATCTCGATCGACAGACAAGGCAAAAAGGCGAGGAAAGCGAACGGCTAGTTCACCCTCACCAGACCACGAATCCTTCCAGAAGGAAAAAGATTGACCGTTCCCAAGCTTGGCCCGGAACATGTCATGGAAACGATGTAAGACCGAACATACGCTTTTCCAGAAGACTGAAGAGCATCTCTGACGATGATGCATACGGGTGGAACGATTCTCAATCCAATAGATCCTACGAAGGAGACGACAACAAAAATCCTCATCTCTGCCCCAGAGCTGGCTCACCCCACTTCAAAATCAACGCCTTGTTCATATCCTCCAAGCTCCTCATACCGAGGCCCCCGGCATCTTTCGACAAGCAAACAATTGCTCAGCCCACTGGATGGATCCCTTCGAATCCTGGCCTGACTTGCCCCACAGAAATTTGCACATCAACTTCTCAAGTCTGGTCTTGATACCACACGGATATAGGCGATTAGAAATGAAGAAAATCAGAATAGAAGAGAGGGTTGCTTGGAGCAGCACAAGCCTTCCCCCACGCGATAAGACTGCCTTCCAGCCAGCAAGCTTCGTTCCATCTTCTCCACAAGTGGAAGCCAATCCGCAATCTTGATTCTCCCCAGCGCAAGAGGGACCCCAGATAGCTAATATGCAAATAACCACAATTCGTATCGAGTGCCCCAGCACAATCTCTCACAGCCATCTCAGTTAGCCCAAAAGGCACAAAGGTAGATTTCTTGTAAATCAATCCAAGCCCTGACATCTCACTATAATTCTGTAATGTAAGAGCCATGGTTTTTAGCTTATCTTTGCCACCCTCCACAAAGAAGATGGTGTCGTCCGCGTACTGCAGGAGCGAAATAAATATGTCACCATTCGAGTAACCATGGGTTAGGCCCTTCTCAACTACACGAGTCACCATACACGATAAGACGTCCGCTACAATGGTAACCAAAAGGGGTGCAAGAGGGCAATCTTGACGAACACTTGACGAACGCCATGCTGAGGATGAAAGAAACTGCCATCAGGATGACCATTAACCAAAATCGTATTGGAGGCCATGGTTACACAATGCTTCATCCATGTAAATTGCCATGGGGGAAACCATGCTTTCAAAGAGCCACCCAAAGGAAACGCCAACCAACAGAATCATAAGCCTTGGAGAAGTCCACCTTCCAAAGAACACCCTTCACACTATGATGCTTCCAGTCAGCAATAATCTCAGAGGCCATGGCTATGTTGTTCCCAATCTGCCTTGATACTATGAAAGCGGATTGCAACGGGGAGATGAAGTGCTCCATAACCATGTTCAGACGAGTGGTAAGAACCTTAGCCACAATGAGGTAGATAGCATTGGAGAGCGCAATTGGTCTAAAATCCTCCACTCTTTTGACCACATCCTTCTTTGGCAATAAGAAAATCAGAGACTTATTTAGTATGTCAAAAACATGGTTACCCTCCACGAACTCATTCACCACTTCAAGACCCTCTGCTCCCAACATTTGCCAGAATTCACGGAAGAAAAAAACAGAGAAACCGTCGGGACCAGATGCTCCATCCGCATTTATGTTCCATGTTGCATTCTTAATCTCCTCCAAGGTGAAGCTCATCATGAGGCTGTTGGCATGGTTAGTGGATATCCGGGTCGCCCCCTCACCAATCCGTCTCCACACTCTTGACTCCTTCCTCCTGGAAAACTCATGGAAAAGACCAACAATAGCCATTCCCATTTGCTGACCGCTTTCCACCATAACCTTATTAACCCTCATGGACCAGAAGGTATTATGACGCCTGCAACCACAAGCAATCCTGTGGAAATATGGCATATTGGCGTCCCCCTCCTTAAGCCATCTCTCCCTAGAGCGTTGCTTTCATTCAATAACATGCTTCTTGTCCTCCTCCATAATAATCTTTTGAGCCGCATACCTCACAGCCCGCTCGTCATCCTCCAGCTCATGGGCATCCTCAAGGGTATCATATGTACGTACCTCCGACTATGCCATCAAGTGACGAGCCAATCTGGAATCTCTTATCGCTTTCTTAAAAGCACACAAGTAATTACGAAGCAACGGCAATTTCTACTCAAAATGTGACGCCGCCGAGCTAGATACATCGACAGATAACCAAAAAAGATGCACGCTCTCTCTGAAAGAGTCCTACTGTAACCAAACCTTCTCAAAACGGAAAAAGCCTTGATGAGCCACCTCACCACCGGACTCCCACAACAACGAAGAGTGATCATAGCAGGCACATGGCCTAGAGGAGCACATAGAGAGAGAGAGAGAGGAAATTGCAATAGAAGCTCCCGAGAGCCCAATAATCTATCGATACGAGAGCGCGAACTCATGGTCCGCCAGGTATATCTTGTATCATTGGCGTCAACCACCTTCAGCTCAATGCTGTTAATCAACGCAACAAATGCCACCAAGCCCGGGTCCTAAGCCCCCACGAGCTGGGACGATCAGATGACATCAAAGTGACGTTGAAGTCGCCATCCACAAGCCAAGCAACATTGGGAAAGGCAATCCTGGCATCGCGAATATTACTCCACAGTTCATCCCTCTACGAAGGCAAAGAAGGACCATATACACATGAAACAACAAGAAACAACCCCTCATGGACATTCTCCAGAAGAACACTGATCACATGTCTCCCATTGAGCTCCGATCAAACTTAGAACACAGAGTCCTTCCATGCTAAGAGCAGATCACCTGTCGACCCTTCAACATCTAGAGCCTGAAAATGAGGGATCAACCCAAATTCGAAAGAATTCCAAGTCGCGAAGGAACACGAGGAGAGCTTAGTTTCTTGCAACAAGATGATATCCCAGCCCCATTCAACAAAATGACTACCCATTGCCCGCCGCTTCTCGGTGTCACCCAAACCCCTCACATTCCAGGTTAGAACATTCATTTAGACAACAAAATTTTCCCCTCGATCTGCACCACCCCTGCTGCAGATGCCACCATAACGGCTTCATCCGAGATGCCTTGACTAGGCAAGACCTTTTGGATCAGCTTCTTCCTAGGTCGATATCGTTTAGGCTTCTTTTCAGTCCCCTCGTCATGGGACATAGAGCAAGAACCAACATAAGTGGAAGGAATTGCATCGCTTCCATCAACAGAGAAACCAGGGAGTCGGGCGCGCCCCAGTCAGCGCCATGTCCCACTTGGAAAGAGAGGTCGGACCTGACCCTGCCCCACTTCCAGAAGCGGTCGCCACCTGCGCTCATGGCGGAATGGCGTCACACTCCAAATAGTAGGACACATCAATACCATCTGCACTGGCTCCAAGGCCAGGAGGCTCGTTCCTAACGACCACACTTAAGGTCAACACCTTAGTCAAAAACGATGAAAGGACAATAGGGGACACGAGGAATCTGGGCATGGGAGGCCCTTGCTAAACGTGCGCAAGGGCGAAGACCGAACATACCCAACCACCGTAAATAGGTCCACAACAACGGATCCACCAAAGCCAGACTCAGAGATCCGATTAATAGCCGCCCGAGACCCGGAAATTAAATCCGCCAACAAAAGCCCGCTCGACAAAGAAAAACCTAGTGCTTCAATTGCCACCTGGTGCGCCAGTTGTTGCCCAGAAGGATCGGGCGAGGGCACCGCATGGGCTCCCCCGAACAACACTTGGATCGCCTCATCCCCAGGGCTCCTCGTAACACGCAACACA
The DNA here is from genome assembly GCA_037367405.1 of Ottelia alismoides. NCBI lineage: Eukaryota > Viridiplantae > Streptophyta > Magnoliopsida > Alismatales > Hydrocharitaceae > Ottelia > Ottelia alismoides. Next base: position 18,703 of record JAZKJV010000091.1, on the reverse strand, counting down.
TTAAAAGAGGAAGGGTCGCCAAAATGGGGAGGCGAAGCGACCTCGACTCCCATCAATGATCGCCCCTCGAAAAGGGAGGGAAGAGCAACTGGGCCCACACAATCAACAGTTACTGGCGGCAGATGCGGAGCTACCACCTCAACGATAAGGCGGGAAAGTGCACGACCGACCCGAATGAAGCACGAGGAGTCGAAAGTTTGAGGCATCGACCCCTCAAGAAGCAGTACCACCTCACTAGGGTTGTATTTCGGTTGAAGTCCATCGGAGAGAATCCACTTGATCACACCGAGCCTGAGCATCGCTTGTAACACCTCCATCGAACGAGACAGAAAGGGAACGCCTCACACACGAGCAACCCACAACATGGCCTTCGTCCTTCACCATCGGCAAGACGCGGAGTCCTCCACCTACACCTCGCAATTATGCCCTTATTCAGCAACAGAGCAGCCTTTGGCCTCGAGAAACCTCGCGCACAACAGTGAGTCTCATCCAGTTCGACAACGTCCCTAGAGAAGGAGGGACCCAACACGAGCTCCACCTGAGACCGAATAGAAGCAATGTCCAGAGGGTCGCTGGACAATAAGCCAATAAGAAGAACAACGTCGACGCCTGCCACATACGAATTTCACCGCAGCCCGACAACGCCCCCTTCCACCATCAAATCAAAGGATCGACTAAGCTTCAACCGAGATTGGAGCCTATCCTCAGACACCACGTCACCGTCTGCCCCACAAACATAATCATCCCTACAATGGACCACGACGAGGCAGACGAAGCACTTCGGATGCTTAAAGCAACTCGCAATGAGGAGATCATAGACCCCACATTGGAAGCAACTCTTCCCCCGTTTGCGGTAGGATGCGATGGCTCTTGAGATCCCCTCCCCCCAGCATCGACCGCCGACCGCCACACTCGTGAGCCGCGCTTTATCACCCAATGCAGTGCCTCCCACTGACCGCTCACCTCTCGCCCCATCTTCAACCGTCTCTTCTCTCGATGGTTGTCCATAGTGATTGGTCTTTATATCCTTACCAAGCATTTTTTAAAGGAAATAATTGGAACTTTTAGTAGTTTCAGATGTTTATAAAAGCCTAGTTGTTGAGGATATATTTATGCAAGATGAATGCTTAAATTTAACCTCTTTCATATTTTTATTTACCATTAACATGTCTAATTATTTAATATTACACCATTAAACATATGAATCCACAAATCTCATATGCATGCGGATTCGAATACCTATATTAGAAAAAATTTCGAGATGGGGGCGCTGCCCCCTACAACCCCCACAAGGGGGCTGATCTGTGCCTCACTAGCCCATGTACTGTAGGGTATGGTGGCACAAGGAGACATCTGACTACTCAACTAGGTTCGGTGAAACATACGGTTAGGATTCAAATCACATGATTCATATCAACATATTGGTATCTTTAATGGCAATTATAGCCAATGACTCCTTTGATAAATATTTTAGTGATGGTTATAATGAATGTATCCTTTTTGATTTGGTAGAAATTTAGTAGAAATGTTTATGTAATTGACATATCCTTTTTTTTATGTTTTTATCTTCATAATTTCATCGTATATTACAATGTTATCTATAATATGTATGTCATATTAGATTATTTCATCAATAAATATATTTATTATCCTTTTTTAATTATTTTCCTATACAAATCGAGGCTTATGCCGCGATCGCATCGAGGCTACGCCTTGCCTCGCTTCCAGGGAAAATGCCTTGTTCCGTACTTCCGTCTTTCATTTTTACAAATCTTGCGTCGGATGCCCTGATGTCTTACATTGCACATTGTCTGAGGTCATCGATCCTCGAAACTCTGCTATCGTTGCTTTTTCTATCTTTGGAGAGACCATCACCTCTGACGTACTCCCACAAAGCCAGACGTTCTTCATCACTACTATCGCATCGAGGACTGACTATACCGCATCACCCCCTTTCTTTGCCACTGCTTGAACAACCACTGCGATGGCCACCCCCTCTACCGCCTAGATATCAATTGGGATCAAATCCCTCTGCCATTGACATTCGCAACAGATTCACTGATACATCCTTCTCGAAGAGCCCTTGTGAACCTGCTTGCTACATTGTACTGAACAAGTGGGCCGCTGGTTCGACTGCCTCGTGGAATTTCAATCCTAGAGGAATTCCAAACAGATCAACCAATAATAATTTGCCTGCTGGCCGCGAGAGCTTGATCTGGCCCTTGCAGATGATGCCACTAAAATCGCCTTCCCTATGGGAAGTTGAAGACCTCTCCACACAGTCACTTACCATGCCTGTTTGAGCTTCCTCAACTACATAATGGTTGACAAAATCAGGTATACATCGAAGTCTCTCCTAGGAGCAATGGTGAGATCATCTAGCCCTTGTCGGATCTTAGATAACAGTAGTGGTGCTCCCACCAATGCTTTGCACACCCTCAATGTCAAACTCATTCCCTTTCTCTCCGTCTATGTACTTCTACCGAACCCAACTTTCTTTCTAGTCCAACACTTCTATCACACACACCGGTTACAAACCTTGACAATGATTGGCTTTTCGATATTGCAGGCATCGGTCTTAGTCTCTGTGGTCCCTTGCTCACAGTTCAGTTTTCAATATTGGAAACAAATAACCTCACACTTGGCCGTCCCCTTATCTCCCCCAGCTTGAGCTCTTACTTTATCCATCACAATATCTATAGCATGTAATTGAAGACATCTGCACCCAGCATAGTGTTGAAGATATATAAAGCATTGTTGAAAAAAAGTGAGTGGCAGAAGGGACCTGTAAGAAAGTAAAGTCCACCACCCTCTCAATCCACTCCTTTGTTGTCCACCAGGTTCCGTTCATCCAATGCCAGCCTTAGACCGAACATCATGTGCATGTATTGGTGTTCAGAAAATCTGTGCGAATTGTTAGTCAATGTTGGAAGTGCTAACACGTCCTTGCAATTTATTGTAGGAATAAATGAGTATCGTGCAAGAAAGAATAAGTATCATTATGAGCATCATTGGGTTCAAAGTAGTGTATGTGGGATCTAATAAAGAGAGTTCTGACCTTTTCGACAGTCAATGGTTTTATTTTGTATAGTATTGATTGTGAAATTTTGTTTCAGTCGCGTCAAAGGTAAGGAATGCTTACACAAGGGATTTCCTTTCACTTAATGTTTGATATGTTAGACAACATGGCTTACGACATCAATCTTAAGGTAAATTTTGAAAGGACATGATATATTTCGGTATTTCTATGAGAGCAATTACTTATTAATTATAAATATAAGGATTATCATAAAATGAAAAAAGGTGGTGTGCTGAGGAGACACCTATGCAAAAATTTTGTAATCACAATCTAAAGATTATCAATTACAAAGACCATGAATCCTTTGGGATATTGGCATGTTCTGAACATTCTCAACATATAATCTTTCTCCACGAAAGATTACACATTCCTAGCCAACTGCACGGCCTGCAAAATATAGCTGCAACCCATATCTTAATAAAATCCGGGCCACTATGTTGCAGGTCCAAGGAGTCCCAGAGAGTAGAAGCACAATTCGTGGAGATTCCGTCCACAGCTGCAGCCTCCCATGTCTCTCGAGAGGAGTCACAAAGAAAAAATTGGTGGTTAGTATCCTAAGCATCTCCACACATCTCTGGCACGGCCCACCCACCCTCTGAAAGAATTTTGGTCGTTGAACTCCTGTAAGCATATGATCACACCTCAACAACCACACGAACATTTTTGACCCTTAGAGGGATCCTCCTCCTCCGAATGCGTCTGAAGACTCTGAATTATGTGGAAACAACACTAGAGTTAAAAACAATGATCGCGTACATGACTTTTGTGCCTTTCAAACCAAAAAGAACCATTTGCCCTAGTCCAATGGCCCCATCCAACATAAGGCCTTCCCATCTCAGAAAGAACCTCCAGCAGCTTCAAAAAGTCAGTCATCCTTTGATCTAACCGGGGCATCACCAGTCCCCACCCCAAGTTCACCAACAGACACCCCATCCCGCTGCCTTGGCGAAGAGGCGGGAAACGGCTATAGAAGACACCATGCCCTATCCAGTAAATTTTGGTAGATAATGTTGTGATCGGCTATATATATCAAGTTTGTATGTATTTTTTTTAATTGAAAATTGTATGTAAATCAGTTGATACTGTGCAGAAGTCAGTGTCAAATTTTGGGCTATTCTAGTTGAGTGTTTTTTCTAACATAACAGTTTGGACTGCTATTATCAGCCGTATCACGTCTGTCATGTGGTCTCCAGTCTCAAGAAAGTGTGAAGTTGTGCCTGTGCATGCATTATAAACTTGTGTTCTTCAGATTAGACTTTTAGTCTAGTTCTTTAGTTGCAACTGCCGTTCTTGGACACACCATCTCTCCTACTGATCGGATGAAGTTAATGCAAAGGGGAAAGGGTGAGGACTGTGTCTCTACCTATATTAATATAAATTACAATTAGAATGCCTATGGAGTTTTAGGAGTTGCATGCATTATGCGTTTTCTAATAAATTTTGTTGCGGTGGTCTAGATACACATAGATCCCATTTAAAAGTTAAGTGATAGCTATGTGATGAAATTTTACGACTTGCATTAGTTTTTTAAATAGAACGATTTTCTTCTTCCACCATTTAGCATTAAAGCAGGTTGGGGTGTCCATTTTTTTGGAGTTTATATAACAATATTATATAAAGCGGGTCCATAGCTCAGTGGTAGAGCATTTGATTGCAAATCAAGAGGTCGCCGGTTCGAACCCGGTTGGGCCCTTTCAAAGTTGTGTACACTGAACCAACAAAATCTTAAAGATGAGTGACATGACATAGTCTTTTGATTGTGGTTAGCTACCCATTACAGTCATCCTCTATCTGGATTTCTTATCACTAATAAAAATGCAATATCTCATCAAACTTGCTATACTCAGCCCTCCAAGATATGTATTATGTAGTTGCAACCATTGGATTGTTTTTTCCTGGGGACGGGGCGGGGGGATTGGGGTTGACTATATAATAATTCGAGTCAGTAGTTAACAGTGCTTAATTGATTAATTAGAATTGAGACCGACTAGTCTTTTATTCATCTGACTCAGCCTGGGCTCTTACTGCAATGGAGGACATGATGGGACGATGAGACATGAGCTTCCACTGTGCCCAACCTCTTCCTACATAATATCAAACCCTGACCTTTGAATTTCGTCTCGTTGGCGATCTTGCTCAGTCTCACGACCTTCATCACTAGCGATCCTTCTTGAGCCTCTCCCACCTCAAAACCACAACTCTCGTTGGCAGAATTCCCTCTCGACTCCTCTTTTGGAGCTGGTCTTGCATTCTTCGAGCAACATTTCTTATTTTGCTTACTTAAGTCTTTTTATATTATATTGTTTTGCAATGTCTTACTGAATGAAATGTGAATGACCAGATCTACATCATTATGGAAGAATATATGAAATCGTTTCTTATACTTAAATTTAAAAGAATACAACATTTCAAATTCTTGACAATTTGGTGGAATTCCATTGATTATTTTATTCAGATCCGTTCGATCAAATAGGCAACAGATTTTTACTCGTAGTTTCCCAGTATGGCTATAATTTTTTAATTATTTCAGTTTGCTATTTGATATCATTTTTCTTGTGCTTTCGTCATTATTGTTTTTACTTAATCCCATTTCTTTGTTATCTAGAGTGACTTGTTTGCATTTTACTGTGGTAAAAATTTGTGCTGAACGAAATTTAGGCTGTACTCAAAAAAAGTTGTGTTGAAAAGTTGGTAATGCCCCTTTAGCGGGTTGTTTGGATGTTCTACGAGATGTTATATCTTGTAAAAGTAACTAGCACAATCCATGCAAGTTATTGTATATAGATTGGTGATTCTTTTAGTTGCCATTGAATAGCATGATCGACATCCTTTTTAATCTTGTCATTGTTGACACAATTGTCTATTGGTTATCCAGTATATTTAGTGTATCTTGGCTGTCTTGTATACGGCGTTCACATATAAATTTGATATGTTTTTTAGAATCCGATTACCTACTCTGCTCTTGAAGAAATTTGACTTTTCACGTGTTCTTTTTTTGAAAGGAAATGTATGGTTATCGACGTGGAGCCTTGGCAAAAGGCTAAAGTTGTCACTAAGACTACAAATTGACTCGTGTGAAGAACCTTCCCTAAATACATAGGGTAGTACTTTCTAATGATCAAAAGATGATATTTGCATTTCCCTTCACTCAAATAATAGATTTTGACACATGGCCTCAAATTTCAACGAAATTCCACCAAATTTCTCCGAAATTTCCATTTTTTAGGTCACCGAAATCGAAACGATATTTTATTTCTTATTCTAGGATTTCAATGAAATATCATCGGAATGTCAACGAAATTGCATGCCATTTCAACGAAACAACAAAAGTAAGTGAATCTACCCTTCACTTTCATCAAAATTTGCATATAATGAATTTTCACTTATTTATTCGTTGATGTATTGAGTTGTTAGAGAGCTTTACATTGTTTGAAGAAGTTTTTTTAGTTAGTTTCTAAATTTTAGATGTAAATCCCAACCATATTAATTAGACACAATATTTAAGAGTTAAATTCTAGTTTTAACCGAAGAGTTTTATTTTTCTTTTTTTCTTTATTTTGATATATATGTTTTGATTAGTAGTTTTTGTATGTATCACCCCATTCTTCTTGACAAGGTGAGTATCATTGCTCTTTCTTCCAACTTAGCATACAATTCTGACTCTAGGCAACAAGTTGCTCTACATATCAACATGTGCGATGATTATGACAATAATATTACTTCAAAAATTATATTTGCTATTATATTTTACAAATAAGTGTGCATTTCTATTTAATTTATTGACTTAGGATTATTAAAAACATGATTTTTTTGGATAAAGTCAAGTTTAGAGGCATTTCCAAGATTACCGACGATTTCACCAAAATTATGCGAAATTTCTCTTTTCAGACACGACGAAATGAAACCGAAATCCACAATTTAAGGCTTTGCTTTCTTGTGGCTTCTGTCTACTATAAGGAGTACATGTGGTTGTACGTGGGCTAGGTTGTTAGGAACTTTCCAAATATTGTGAACTATCATGTTGGATATAGATTGTTCTTGTGAATGATATGCAGTTTCTTGGTATTAATTTATTTGTTTGTGTCTTGTATAGCATATATTTTATGACCACAAGCCATACAATGCATCTGTTAGACATATATTTTAGAAAGATTTGTGTTTGTGTATGTATGTGTCTGTGTTGAAAGTATTTTGATTAGATACATATTCTAAACTGCCATTTCGATCTTCAATTTCTTACATAAGATATCATTTTGTCAGTACTTTATGTTGGCCTATATTTTTTTCTGTTATTATTATTGCATGCGTCCCCACTCTCTTTGTACTCAAGAGGTGAAACTAATGGCGTCTAATTTCGATTCCATATCTGGTTCTGATTCATAGCAGTATACTACTTTGAATGTTGGAGCGATTGGATGGAAATTTAATGTAACCTATCATGTTAACATCTTACTATTAGCAAAATTGTGTATTTTTATATCATGTGCTGAGTTAAAGAATATTAGAAATCTTAATTTTAGAAAAAATGAGTTTTCAAGTAATTTCCCTAATTTCCGGCCATTTCACCGAATTTCTATCGAAATCCCTCCGAATTTCTCATTCCAGGCTGACCGAAACGAAACTGAAATCTGACATTTAAGGCATCGGATTTTGCATGTCTTGAGCTCCATATGTTTGCTGTTGTTAAAGTTTCGTCTTCATAATCCGACATCTAGGCTTAACATTCATTTTCAGGAAAGAGGCATTGTAGTTTTTCAGTAGATTATAGTCATATTGGTGCAAGTTTTTGCGTGCTCGACTTGCATGCTAAGCATGCAGTCCGTGTTCATATAGATCCATGACCGAACTCTCCACAAGGCGTTTAGTTGCATTATCTATCTTGTGAAAAGGAAAATAGGTTTTCTTAATCTTCATCTTCCTCGTAGGGACATAGACACCCGAAAATCGTGGAGGATTGGTTGTTTGCTGTTTTCTGATGGCGAATCATAAAACAATTTCAAATGCATTTGGATCTATGACATTTTTACATCAAGCATGTCTCTATACCTCTATGTTTGCTGTTGCTTTAGTTTTATCTTCATAATCTGACTTTTAAGCTTAACATTCATTTTCAGAAAAGAGGTGCATTGCCTTTTTTGTAGATTATAGTTATGTTGGTACAAGTTTCACGTGTTTGACTCCCATACTAAGAATGCGGTACACATTTATCTAGAACCAGGACCGAACCCTCCATGAGGCTTATAATTGCATTATATATCTTGTTTGAAAGGGAAAAATAGTTTTCTCAATCTGTATCTTCCTCCTAGGGATAAAGGCACATGGGAATTGCAGAGGATTGGAGTTTTACTGTTTTTTGATGCAATGATTGAATTGTATAACTATTTCAAATGCATATGGATCAATGATATATTTAAAATTTGATTAGTGATATATTTAGTATTTCTGTATGAATTGGTGAATCGACTAACACATATCCTTTCCTGGATGCAAAAATGAATGATATATAGTTGAATATTCCTTGTATAAATACTTCTTGGGAAACGCCGAAAAAACAGTGCATGTAGGTTGCAATTTTGCTTTAGGTGATCACCTTCATCATCTGGCACCTCATTTTAGGTACTCGTCTAGTTAGCACCTGAGGCAAAATGTCTCTCGAGACAAGGCAAGGCACTGGGACCTCGTCTTTGACAATACCTCATACATACATTCTATAAATTCATTTGAACTACCAAAAACTTCTTAAACCCATGTAACATCATTGGCCTCATACATACATTCTATAAATTCATTTGAACTACCAAAAACTTCTTAAACCCATGTAACATCATTAGAATGTAACAATTGTACACCTTAATTCAATTGGTATTCTTTACAGCGTTGCTGTTAGTGATGATTATGGAAAAGAACGATTCGTTGTTTATTTATAGAGCCCAAGGGTTCTTTTATATATGAGAGAGAAACCCTAATGAGTAAATTACATACTAAGGATATGGAAATAAATAAACTATAAAATAATGACACAACATAAAAACTCTCAACACTCCCCCTCAAGTTGGAGCGTAGATGTCTATTAGGCTCAGTTTGGAACATCTCTGAAGGATCCTCGGGCTAGAGCTTTGGTGAACACGTCTGCTCTCTGCTCACTTGAGCTAACATCATATGTATAACTGAGACCCTTCTGAATCATATCTCGAGCGTAGGGATAGTTTACCTCGATATGCTTGATTCTCTCATGGAAGGTTGGATTGTTGGCAATAAACAATGCACATCTTGGTTGTCGCATTGGAGATGCATAGGAAGATACACCTCAATAACCAGGTCAGTCAGAACGGATCCGACCCACATCATTTAATTGTACTGTACCTTTGTATTCTGATTCTACAATGGATCTGGCGACAACTATTTGCTTCTTGCTCTTCCATGATACCCACTATTGTAATAGTCGATCGACTAGGCCGACTAGTTGTCCCGACTAATCGAGTCGAGGTGGGGGGGGGGTACCTGATCCGACCTAGCCAAATAGGCCTTTAGTCGGGCTGACACATTTAAATAGGTGACTAAACGGCCTAGTCGACCGACTTTTACATGTGGATTCGTATTCGGTTGGCTTGATTCTTCAACCAGATTACCTGTTTAAAGGGGATTTGGTGCTTACTGTTAGACAATAACCCCGTACCCCTTCTAAATCCTCGACCCCTTGACCCCCCTGCGCACGTCTCTCCCCTGATCGATCACCTTGCGCTGCTCTGCCGTCTCCATCGCGCCGCCTCCTCCGCATCGTCGACGACCAGGCATCGATCCTCCTCCGCTCCCTCCTCCCTGTTCTCCGATCTCCACGACTAGGTTAGGGTTTTGTTTTTCTAATTTTTATTTTTCTTCTTCGTTTAACACTTTAATGCTTGATCTTAGATGTTATTTTATTGTAATCTTGCTTTCTTGCTTTGTTCAATAATCCTCTACTCTTGTAATCTTGTCCCCCTTGTGATAGTTTCATATAAAACTATTTTTCGAGTGTTATTGGTTGGTTAAATTATGGGAGGGTGGTGTCATTGGTTGATGACAAAGTTGTATTGATGGCGAATGTATTAAGTGATGAGCAAGCAAGGAAAAGATATATAGGGGGGATGTTGGTTAATGCCTATTTTCTGAACATATATGATTGCCATTGGTTAGCTTATATGTACAATTTGGTCAACATAGAAATTTTTGTATGATTGGTATTGGTTAGCTTATATGTTCAATTTGTTCAACTTAGAAATTCTTATATGACTGTCCTTGGTCTGCTTGTCCTATAATCTCTTCATTCACAACTTGTGATTTTGTTAGTTAATTAGGAAATTCAACTTGTGAGTTTAGTTAGCTTTGTGTTTGTTGATTGCCTAAACTGTGAGTTTGTTGACTTTGTAGATGACTACACCTCCATCGAACGCCGCTTCCAGTAGCGATTCGTCTTTTTACATGCTGTCGGGATCAATTGATCCTGTATGGCAATACAGTTACCTTGCCAACCGTACGACCACTTGTAGACTGTGCAAGAAGATTGTCAAGGGTGGTGTGTACATGTTCAAGCAACATCTAGCACACCGAAGAGGGAACACAACTGTATGTCTCAAGGTGGACGAGGAACCAGAGAATATGATTGTGTACCTCGATGATGTTACCAGGAAGAAGTCCCAGAAAGTTGCCAATGTTCATGAGATGAGGGAGGAAGTTGATATCACTGGAGATGTGTGTTGGACGAAGAGATTGCGAGTCTCTGAATCCATGGAGCAGACTGTCGCATTGGAAGGGCCATCACGTCAGATGACCATTAAGGATGCATTCTTCAAGGGTCATTGTGACATGGTTACCTCGTACATATCCAAATGGACATATACATCGGCGATTCCCTTTAATGCATTGACGACGAAAAACTTCTTGCAGATGGTGGAGGCGATTAAGAAGTACGGACCTTGACTAAAGCCTCCCATGAGGTATGAGCTTAGTGGTCCGCTTTTGAAGAAGGCAGTGAAGGAAATTCACGATGACTTTTTTTTAGAACCGGTGGGATGAGCCACCTTTAGAGGACCATCTAAAAAATATATTAATAATAAATTAAAGAATTACATCCGCCAAGATTCCAGAAGGGCTCCGACATGCCCAAGTACATTTTCGGAATAGGGAAATTCACGATGACCTGCAATGCCATCGTGATACGTGGACGTCGACAGGATGCTCTTTGATGACTGATGCGTGGATGGACAAGCAAGGAAGGAGCATCATTAATTTTTGTGTCAATTGCTCCTTGGGGACTTCATTTTTGAAGTCCGTAGATGCCTCAGTCGAGGCTCACACTGCGGAATGCATCTGCAAGTTGGTGGAGGAGTGTCTGAATGAAGTGGGAGTGGATAAAGTTGTTCAGATTGTGGCAGATAATACATCCACCAATGTAGCAGCGGGAAGATTGTTGGTCACGAAATATCCACAGATTTAGTGGACTCCGCGTGTCGCACACTCCATTGATCTTACTTTGGAAGAGATAAGCAGAGAGCCGAAGGTGAGGAGTGCATTCACAAATGCGAAGAGGCATACAATATTCATCTACTCACACACCAAAACTCTAAGCTTGATGCGCAAGTTCACCAGCAAGACATTGCATTGACTAAACAAGTTTTGCAACCACTTTTCTCACTCTTGAGCCTAAATGAGAAGAAAGACAAGCTGAGATTGATGTTTTCCTCAGAATAGTGGAGAAATTGCAAATGGTATAAGACCAATAAGGGAGGAACAACGAGCTCCATTGTATTCAGCCATACATTCTGGAACCATACATCATATGCTATCAGAGTTTTCATTCCACTGGTTCGTTTATTGTGTGTGGTTGATGCATATTGACGTCTATCCATGGGCTTTGTCTACGGGAGGCTTGAGGAGGCCAAGTGGGAGATAATTGCAGCATTCAATGGCGTGGAGTCGTCATATGATTTTTTATGGATGTTGTTACCTCCAAGACCAAAGGGAGGCTCGATACTCCATTGCATCTATCAGCTTATTACGTGAACACATTTTTCTTCTACACCGAGTCTCATGGTGTTCCAGATGTTGTGGTGATGAGAGGGTTTAAGGAGTGCATGGAAAAGTTTTATCCGGATTTGGATATAGAAGATGGAATTATAAGGGACGAGTTTCTGGCACATAAACTTGGTCGTGGAGATTTTGGCAAGCCTTTAGCTGTGAGACAGAGGATGACAAATGATCGCAATTATGATCCAGATATTTTAGTAATTGTTTTCTATTAATGTTAATCATTTATTTTATTATTTTGACCAATTCTCTATTTCACTACCTAATTGGTAGTATAATCATGTAGATGACACGCTTCATTTAAAAGATATGGCCATCAAAATCTTGAGCTTGACGTCTTCATCATCGAGATGTGAGCGTAACTGGAGTACATTTGACTCGATAATGACTTCACTCCACTCACCCAATTTGATTAGTAATAATAAAATTTAAATTAGTAATTGATATAAATTTAAATATTTTTGGCCTTCAGATCCATAACAAGAAGAGACACATGTTGAAGGAGGAGCTACATCTTCAGCTCTTCTTCTTCGTCGCCTTCATCTTCTATCTTAGGAGGAGCTACATTTTGAGGATATAGAAGATGAGGAAGAAGGCGATGAAGAAGAAGAAGAGCTGGACTTGGATGACGACATTGAGGATTGAATCCGTTGACTTGTGACACTTATCTTACTTTTCACTTGTATTATTTTTTGAGCATGTTGTAGATTTTTTTTAATTTTGATCATATGCTTGTACTATGTACTAAGCATTCTATTCTTAACTTGCTTCATTTTTTCTTCTCTTGCTATATTTTTTTAAGCTCTTAAAAATATTAAAACTGCTAAATATATGAATATAAATGAGTATATATTATAAAAATTGTTTTATATATTTAAAATAATAAAAAAATCCAAATCGACTAATGCCCGACTAAATTCGTTTACTCTCCCGACTGCCGATTAATCCTTAGTCAGTGACCCTGCCGATTAAGTATCGACGTGCCGACTTTTGCAATCTTGATGATACCACTGGATCCCTACGAATACAACGGAACCAGAAAATGGACATTCTGTTCTCGGGGCATCTTGCATAGTCTGCATGTGCACAAGCTGTAACAACAAGGGATGTGTCCCTGCTAAATAAAAGACCAATGCATGATGAGGTCTTCAGGTACCTCAACATATGGGCTGCATCTGTTTGAGCTTGTTTGGGTTGCTCCATGAATTGACTTTGCTCACTATAAAGTATATGTATGTCATAGTGATGGCCACATATAAAAGCTTCCCAACTAGCTCCATGTATCTCCTCTTGTCTACTTCCTTAGCGTCGTCATCATATAGCATCGTGTTTGAGTCCATAGGAGTAGTTGTTGGCTTGCAATATGCCATCCTTGTATTTGAAAAAAGGTCCGTAACATACTTCATATAGTTCATCATAAGACCTCATTGGTTCTTGGCATACTCCAGTCCAAGGAAGTAACCAAGGAAGGCCGTATCGATATCGATATCGTTTCGGTTCGCCCAAAATAGATATATTGGGATATATCGTCGATATATCGACGATATCGATGGAAATGTCGGAAATGGCACAAAAAAGCCATTTTTATCGTTTTTTCAGAAATTAAGATCATCTAAGATATTAAAACAACAAATAACCTATAAATACACACTTATGTCATACATATCGGTCATTTATAGCCCATATATCGCACATATCGGTCATATCGAACATATCGCTGTTAATGTTAATCCTGACCTATAGATATTGGAAATGGATTCCATTCAAGTTTTTATAACATTAATTAACTTAAAAATATACACTTAGATGTCACATATAGATAATAGTCTTCATTTGTAAAGACTATTATCCTTATATTGCACATATCGGTCATATCGAACATATCGTTGGTACTGTTAGTTGTTGACCTATATATATTGAAAATAGAGTTCATCCAAGTTCCGAGATCACTAAATAACTTACAAATATACTCTTAGATCACACACATCGATCATATATGAAGCTTATATCACATATATCAATCATTTCGAATATGTCGATATTAATGTTGATTCTTGACTTATAGATATTTTTTTGAAGAATTGACTTATAGATATTGGAAATGGATTTCATTCAAGTTCTTACAACATGAATAACTTGCAAATGTACGCCAAGTTGAAGAACCATTGTATGCACCCTCCTGTCGCACCATACCCTACCAGTACGGGCAACGCTCCGACCCGAAACAAAATATATATAAACCATTGTGTGTTTTAATACTAGATGTAGCTAGATATGTGTTTTAATATTGGGTGTAGCTAGATAAGGAGTGGAATCAATCTTGCATGAATAATAACATTGATATATAGAGATATTGGCGAGACATCGACGATATCCGAGATTTTTTATATTGAATCCGATCATTTTTGACCGATATGAGTTGTTATGGCGATATATCGCCGACATCCTTGTTAAAGGATATGCTGGGTGATATTGAAACCCCTTCCCTGTCGAAACTGATATATCGGCGATATACCGTCGATACAACCTTCTATGGAAGTAGCGTAGGCTGCCAAGGTCCTTGGTAACAAATTGTTGTCCAAGAAAGGCCTTGTGGGTTCACCCAGACCTATGTGGTAGACTATCAGGACACCTTTTCTCCAGTAGCCCGACACTCCACTCTCCAGGTTCTTCAATCTATCGTAGTCACACATGATTGGCCTTTGTATCAACTCGATGTGATGAATGCATTCCTCTATGGTGATCTCCAAGAGGAAGTATACACGCAACAACCTAGGTTCATTGTTGATGGGGAGTGTCAGAAGGTGTGTAGACTTCATAAGGCAATCTATGGCCTTAAGCAGAATCCAGGAGCATGGTTTCAAAAGCTCTCAGATGTGATAGAACAAAAGGGGTTCGGGAGACTCCTTATTTGTTCAGAGGTCCCAAAATGGTATTGTTGCTATACTGATGTATGTGATGATCATGGAAGGAAATATCGCGATATATCGACGATATATCGTCGATATATCGATATCAAGATTAGACCGATATGGGTATCGATATGGCGATATATCCTCCTTTTCATGCATTTCCTTCACAAAATACGTCGATATAAGCGATATTTCGGCGATATATCGCCGAAATATCGTATCGACATGATATCGAAACAATATTGAAATCGTATGGCTATATCGCCGAAATATCGTATCGACATGATATCGAAACAATATTGAAATCGATATGGCCTTCCATGGTGATGATATCATTATTACAAAAGATAATGTGCAAGGCATTCTCCTTGCTAGGTCTCAAAAGGGTCCACAATGCTCTGATTTCATTATTTTTAGATCGCAATCAGACCAAAAACCTCCCAATTCAGTTTAAAATAGACCCACAAATTGTCGTCAGAGCGGCTGAATCGCTGCGAGAGGCTGTTGGAGCGGAAGAACTGCCACTTGCTGCTGCTACAAGCGACACACAGCAGCTGTGGCTGCTGCTGTTGGTGGCGGCTGCCATTGCTGATGGCGGTGATGCATTGGACTGGAAGGTAGGGTTTTGATCTTAGGACACATGCTCTGGTCTTTGGCTGCCGCTCTGATATCACGTGGAAAAGAATGATTCGTTATTTATTCACAGAGCCCAAAGATTCTCTTGTATAGGACAGAAATCCTAATGAGTAAATTAGGACAGAAATAAATAAACTATGACATAATGACATAATATAAAATCTCTCAACAATGATTAATAGTCAAAATTTTGCCTTCATGGCATTTGGCATGGATGATCATGAGATTGTTGCTTGTGTGAGGGTGCTTCACACTGAACAAGCTCCGTTGTCAACCTGTGGTGAGTCCATCATGTAGTTCGGTGGATTGAGGCAAGCAGTGGGGAGGCTCATGGGTTGAGAGTCAAAGCTGTTTCCCCGGGGTGGGGGCGGTATTTTGATGTCGGTAACTAATTTTTGTTCTACTTGTCAGTGTTCAGAAGGCGGAAAATCATATTGATGGAGTCAGATAGAAGTTTATGTGGATGGAAGGGGATGTGCTTTGCAGTGGACTCCTGGAGGCATGCTGTGACAAGTGTCTTAAAGCTGGAAGGTGAAGCCATGACGGAGAGGAGGGCCACGATGTTATGGAAGGGTTTGATGCATATGCTGTTGTTTGTGGTGTTGCACCTAGAGAGAAGGTTGGGCAATGACGATGACCTCAGACAATAGGTCTGGGAAACGCGTGTTGGTTGAGGCTTTCACTAGATTTTTTGCAGTTGTCGAGGACTTGAATATGATGGTCAGATGTTTGGACAAGATTTGGGTGCATCAATGGTCATAGTCACTGTTTGCATTGTGCTCAAGGGCCATGAGTGAGACTCGTAGGAGGGTGCATGGGAGCGCACGATTGGGTCGAGACTTTCCATCGTCTCCTTCGCTTACGAGGCTTCGAGATCATGGCAGATGGTGCCGAAGCGAGACTATCTTGAGTTGCATGGCTTTGGAAGGCTAAACATCGCTAAAAGTGAAGGTGCACACCTAGTTGATGAGGAGGAAAGACCGATGACCACGTTGTTTAGGAGCAAGGAGGCGCGCACCTCTAAGAAAAAGGGATCCACATTGATCTCACCAGCCCCTGTTGAAAAGTTGGATGGGAAAAGGGGGTACATGGCATGTGGGTTTGGGGAGGATATAGATAACATTTTCATCACTTGTCCACTAGTATCAACGGTTTAAAAGCACTGCAAATCTTGTCTAGTGATGCAAGTGGAGCACATGGCTTCTGGACGAGTTTTAAAGCTGTAGTCACCAACGGAGGTGAACAGTTGTATATAAGGTGTCAAGACAGAAACGTGCTGTTTTAGATTTTTGGGCCATTTGGAATCAAGTGGGAATTATTACGCTGATAATGTGGTGCACAATACTAAGGCACATGTGCCGTGGGTGCATATGCAATATTGCAAGTGTGAGGGGTTGCATAAATTTGCTAGGACATGCAAAAGGTCTTGTCCTTTTTATATGTTTGTTTTTGAGTAAATATTAGATGTATCTGATGCTGGATGACCATCCTTTGGCATTCAAAGAAATAAAAAACTCTTGTAGAATGGTCGATTAATTAACTTCCGTTCAATCACTTCTAAATGCAATGGAAAACATTAAAAGACAATATTTCATCATTTACGTTCTATTGATTTTACAAATACATGCCATTTTATCTTCCCTTTTCCTCATTTTCCTTTTGCGACTTATGATGGTGCTGTCACACTTCTCATAGTAAGTCTTGATTTCTAGTTGTGGGGTCTTCACAAGCAATCAAAGCCAGTCCTTGATCAATTCAAACCCTGCGATGGTAAGGACTAAGATGGCAAGACGTAATTTTGATCGATTATTTTAAGTAGGCATTTCTTCACATTTCTCCTCCAGGTAAAAAGTCTACAAACTCCAATTATCAAAACGAAGAGATTGGGCTTCCTATGCTAACAAGAAGGTGGCTGGCTGGAATTGGTATTGAGAACTGTTGAGATTCTTCTGTTTCTTTTCTCTCATCTTTTGTGCCACATTCAGACTGAGATGACCTTTTTTTTGTTTTGAAGTCATGCAGTTTTCCAAACATCTGTCCACAAGGCTTCCTGGCTCGGCAGAGATTCTTGTTTCATACATTGTATCTGATGAAAGATATGACCTCTGCTGCAATTTGGATACTCCCTTCCTATTCCCTCTTATGTTACGTTAGATTCCCTACACTTTCTGCCCCTATTCCTATATCTTCAAGGTGATATACAATGCTAACGCCCTAGGTGTGCACTACCTTCTTTCTGTCGTGCATGTGGTGACTGTGCGCTAAGGGGTACAATTCCTGATGATTGTGATGACATGGTTGTGATGTAGGGAGGAGATTCCAGAGAAGCGAATTGGAATCTGTTTGAGAGAGGGGAGGTGGGCTAGGAGAGGAGGCCAATGAAGCCTTTCGGGCAGCCAGAGAATTCTCTGCTGTCAGATATCCATATTGAGGTGGTGGCACCAGGCTATCGTGGATCTGACATTTGTTGGGGCTGATGATGTAGGTGATCGAGAGAGGAAAAAGACACCCACCATTAGACGGTTATAATTATGGACCGAAGCAATGACTGGTGTTGATGTAATATGGAAGAAGTTTATAATGGACAAAATGTAAATGTGAAACTTTAGGGGATAACATGTAATTATAAATATTTACAGGGGCATGTAAGGACGTCTTTAGAAAAAAAACTATTTTTTGCCCTATATATGTTTTGAATGGATTTGGAGCTTTTCCCTTTCCATTAGGAGCAGGCTATGTGCTGTCTATCATTTTATAGAGTGAACTGTTTTCTTTTTTTACAAATTGAACAGGATTGGGTAATTTGTGCGCCTGCTGCCTTCCTTGGATGTGGTAATCGTTTCTCAGGCTCCCTCTCCGGAATCGAACCCTAATTTTCTGTCACCCGCCACCATTGTGGTAGGCCCCTATCCTAGCATCGAAAGTTGATAAGGCAGAAATTTGAATGATGCCATCGCCAGCATGAAGGCTGTGCGATCCATCGAGTTATTATGTATCATTCGAGAAGGGGCAA